>CAWUFW010003837.1:880825-1480825 GCA_963921515.1 Calotriton arnoldi | reverse complement strand
TGGCTCTCAAGTCAGAGAAAGCCATGTCCTTATACTGAGGCTGAGTGGATCCACTGGGTCCACCCTTTAAGGACATTCTAGTGTTGTGCAGTGTTGTACTACCTACACTAGTTTGTGGCCTACTGATCCTAGCTTGAGCTGTGGAAAGGGTGTGCTATCCCTTGGCACACAGCTCTAAGTTCAGTAGAACTTATTGATACTAAGCTTGACTTTATATGTACCTTGAGTACCTATAATGGTTTTCAGTTAGTAATTCAAATAGAGATTTTCTGGTAAAACAATGGCAAGCTGGAATCCCACACGCTGCCCACCAATGTGAGAAGTTGGCCTGGTATATGCTGTTCACTAATTAAAGTGGACACCTTGCACCAGGGCAAATCGACTCTTATGGTAGATAGGTTTAAGACAACCTTTTAAAGAAAGCTATCCTAGTGGTAGCTGTGGAGAGCAGCCTTCAGGCTAAGTCTCGGAGGAATGTAAAGCAGCTTGTTTTACCATATAATCTCTTGAATCACCAAATGAAAAGACACCACACAGGTATATATATCAAATATATATGTATTTATTTCTAAATAACTCTCTACTAATCTCTTTATGAGATTAGAAGACAAACATATGCACAAATCAACGTTTCACAGTAAGTTAAGCACAAAATATGGCTGGGGCCCTAGGGGCGTACCAGACCATATACTAAGTAAGAGACTTAGAAACAACGACTTGCAGGGAGACAAGGCCTAGGGCCTTCAGAAGTGCTGGGGCCTCACAAAACCACCCAAGGCAGGTAAGTAAAGGACCCACGGGGGACGCGTGCAGTGTGGATACACAGGCGCGAATCGCCGTTAACTTCAATGGGGCAAGTCGCGGTTGGAAATAAAGAGTTTTAGGATACTTCGGGAGAACCTACAAGCAAGTCACTTACAGGGTAAGTAGTTCTAGGGCCCACACCCACAGGAGCACCGTAGTGCTGGAGTTACCTCACCCAGGGAAGCCGGGTGCACAGGTGTCCTTTGGTGTCGGGTCGCGGCGTCGTTTTCAATGGCGAACAAAGAAGACTTGCTGCTTGCGGGAGCTGAAGAAGTGTCCGGTGGAATCCAAGCCTGGATTCTGAAGAAGGATGACCTGAAAGCAGAGGGGACAGTGTTCAAAGTCACTTGGCAGTGACCCGGGGCAAGGAAGATGGATGCCCACCGTCGTCGGTTGATTCAGGTCGGTTGCAGGTGCCTTGACTCTTCAGCCACGTGGTCCAGGAGGTGTCGACGACGACCAGGAGCTGGATTCGGTGTGTCCCTCGACGTCTGCAGCTGACTGCGGTGTCGGCAACTCGATAGGAGCCAACAAGCCTTGGCAGCAGCAAGTCTCGGGGAGATGAAGAAAAGTCGATGGCGCAGACCAGCAAGGTCTGTGGGACTCACCCAGTGAGGGTAAGTCAGGGCAGGCCTGGAGCAACCAGGGGAGCCCTTTGGTTTCTTTAAGAAGTCTTCTGGGGACCCACAAGCCGGCGGGCAAGGGATCGCGAAGACACCTCGGGCGGAATCACTCAACAGGGGCCCACGGTCACTCGGGACGGTGTAGGCCTCTGATCTTCGGAGGGATTCCTGCTGGAGGTCGGGACCACACGTGGTCCAAAGTACAAGTTCGTAGAACGTTGTGAAGGGGTTGCACTCGACAATAGTGCACGGTACCCAGGGGTCGCGGTTCCTCGTTACTCGTGGGGTCCACTTGCCTCAGCTTCGCTGGGGACTCACGATGGCCTGGGAGAGGTCAGGAAATCCACTTCTTGGGCTGCAGGGACTTCGGACTCCGGCGGGAGCGGCGTAGTTTGCGACCGTCGTTGTCGTTTTTGGTGCCTGCCAAGCAGGGGAGTCACTCCTTGACTCCAAGGGAGATTCTTCTGTCTTCCAAAGGTAGTGGAACGTCGAAGGGCCAGGATTCTTCTGTAGAGCGTCGTCCAGGGGTTATCTGCTTTGCAATGGCAAGGTTCCCCCTCTTATACTAAAAAGAGGGGATGGACTAGCTCTATGACCCCACCTATGGGAGGGTCAAGGGAGGGGTGGCTACACCCACTTCCCTTTGTCCAGTTTCGCGCCAGAGCAGGGGCAGGTAGCCCCTGAGCTGGTTTGAACTGGCATATGCACAGAGGAGCCTTCTGCTCCCCCAGTGCAGGACTTCAAAGCACTCTAAGAGTGCACCCACCCAGCCCCAATACACTAAACCCTGTCTGGAAGGTGGTTACACCTCCCTGTGACAGGATGCCTATTGTTGGGCTTCCTCCACTGCGAGTTTCGGTCATCAGCAGGAGGGCAGCCCAGTGTCTGTGACTGGTGGCATCCATTTTGTGATGCCAGGGCTCTTTAGGATTCTACCGCGTTTCCACAGCAGGTACATGTCTTATCCCTCTAGAAGGGTGGAATGCTACCCCCGCCGCCAAGATTGGCGGGGGGTAGTATTCCAAGATGTTTGACACCAAACACGACATGTTTTGATGCAGCCATTCCAAAGTTAGCATTTACCGCGAGGATATAATGCACTTAAATAGTATATGGTTTAACCGCATCCACAAACAGCACCAGAGAATAGACTCTGAGAGCTGCAGAGGGGCCCTGCTCAGGCAGAGGCACCCCCTCACATAGAAGCCAAGCACCCTGCCCTCAGGATTGATAGGGCCTGCCTTAGGGGTGACTGATAGGTTTATATGTGTGTGCAGGAGAGATATAGGTAACCTATATCTCAGTGAGGGGTGCTAGCACCACCTCACCCAGGCTGCAGTAGCAGGCCTGCGGTGTCAGATTTAGACTGCTTCCCAGGGGTGGCATAACACATGCTGCAGCCCCTGGTAGGCCTGTGAAGTACCTATGCCCTTGGCACCTAAGGTACCATATACTAGGGACTCATAAGGCACCACAGTATCCAATCACTAGTGCACCTAGAGTGCACTCCATGTCGTTTAGAGAGAACAGAGAGGCTGGGGCCCTGATTGGCAGGGACCCAGCCAGACTATAGCCAGAAACCAGTGCTAACATCAGAAAAAAAGTGGGGGCAACATAAGAGGCAGATCCTACTCTCCTACATGCGTCAGAAATTCTGACGCATCTGTTGGCGGAAAAGTCACGCATTGCTGGAGTCGTGTCGCAAGCACGACGCAACTCCAGCAATGCGTGTTGAGGCCTATTCCCACTACACTGCGTCACTACTTACGCCTGCTTCAAGCAGGCGTAAGGTTTTGACGCAGTGGCATCCTAAAAGTGGCGCAGTGAAATCTTGTAGATTTCACTGAGTCACTTTTACGAGGCCTTCCTGCGTGGGAACGCCCACCCTGCATACATTATACCTGACGCAGGTATAATGTGACGCAGGGCTTTACAACGTGACGCATCTCCCTAGATGCGTCGCGTTGTAAATAGGCCGCATTGTTTGCGCGGCTGTTGCATCAAAAAAGTGACGCAACTGCAGCGCAAAAGTCACGCAAGGGGCTTGTAAATCTGCCCCCAAGTGTAGGCGTTCTGCGATCCCCTTCCGTCCTTGAAGAGGTTTTTGTGTACTCCAGCTCTTTGCAGGAGTAAATTTCTGACCATTTCCAGGGTGACAAAGAGATCAGAGAGAAGTTTCTGAAGTCCCGAGAACTCACACGCTTGTGGATGTTCACAAATAAACAAAGTAAGCCTCGCTCTTCTCACCTCACCTACTGCTTGAGACTTACTCCTACACACCTGTATGTAGATGTGGCATGCAATTATGCAGGAGTACAGACTTACAGGTGCTAGGTCACCTTTTGTGAATGTCTGTCAGTTGCGCTCATAAACCAGATTTACAAGCGCAAATAGC
Organism: Calotriton arnoldi; assembly: GCA_963921515.1. Classification (NCBI taxonomy): domain Eukaryota; kingdom Metazoa; phylum Chordata; class Amphibia; order Caudata; family Salamandridae; genus Calotriton; species Calotriton arnoldi. The sequence goes on along the minus strand of CAWUFW010003837.1, from coordinate 1,477,003 downwards.
TTTATGAATCTTCTGCGGTCCTCATGGTGTTATGGTCAGTGCTTTAAATGGGCCGGTACTGAGTACCAGCACTTTTTTTATTTTGAGAGGGAGAGTACTTGCATTCTCAGGAAAAACGTAATACTTTTAATTGGGGAGTACCGGCACTTCTCAGAAACAAGCAGGTACTCTGGTTCATAGTACCTGCACTTCTATGTTTCCATTTCAAGCACTGGTTATGTGCAGAGGTCATTCTGAAGGAACATTGCTGAATTATAGGCATGCACGATTGTGAGTTTCCAGGGGCGGCTCCTCCTTTGGAGCGGAGGAGCGTTACCCCACTTACATTACCCCCAAGCACCAGAGATGAAAAATAAAATGGTAATTCATTACCATTTTATTTTTCATTCCCCGCCCCGAACAGAGTGTCAGGACGTGGGCGGGCCGCTGATGAGTGACAGCAGCAGGGAGGAGGGCGAGCTGCCTTTTGCACTTATTTATAGTGTGCTTGTCTTTTCGGACACCCATGCGCACTTTAAACCTCTCAACCCAGCAGTCTTGGGTTTAGAGTAAGTGCAGGCCTCCAGAGTGCTGTGAAGCACTGAGCGAGGCCGCTCCCTCCAGTCAGGGTGCTGCTCACATGCTGCATGTGAGTAGAGCCAGGATTGGACAAGGGAGTTTCCTGGTGGTCAGGTTGCTGTGAAAGGAAGAAGACGTCTGTACCGGAGGATGGCGAGTTTGTCTCCAAGTACGTTTTTAGGTCGAGCCTAGACAGCGCATGTGCTGTCGCAAGACCTGTAGTAAACAGAATATGGCGGGTAATTTCTCCTGCCGCTTGCCATTGGTTAACTCTGGCATTGCTCTTCTTAGCTGGCTTATTGTTGGCTGGCGATCCGATACGTCACTTTCGTTTTGTGGGAAGCAGCACCAACCAACTACAGTTTAGTTACGCTGCTGGGCTGTTATCTTTTCATTTAGGGACTACTTCCTTGTTTATGGTAGAAGTCAAGCACAGCCTGGGCGACTCCATTTTCTAAAGCGAGATGACATACAGTCCGTGTGCCTTTATTACGCGGCCGCGCTTCCACACGTCGACCAGTCTGTGCCGTCACGGATGAGAAAGGGCAGTACAGGACAGCAAACACAGAGGGGGCGGGTTAATATTGATTCAGTTTCATGCCAGGAGCAAGAATCTGATAGACGGCCAGCTAAGTCCATAAAGATATCACCATAGTAAATGGGTAAAATAATAATACGGCCAATTCGCTCAAATAAACAGAAAACATTTTAACGGCTCGCCAAAGCAGCATCTATGACCGAGACGGGGTGCGGGAGCCGCAGACACGAAATACCCTGTGTTGTGCAAGAGATAATAAATATTACAAGCGCCCCCATTTTTTTATATCTGTTTTAGATAGTCCTTTGTTACCAGTGCGTTTCATATTCACTATTGTGACTGCTGACTCGTTGCATTGTGCTTACTGGTGACAGGTGGCGTCTGCCGTCAGCCCTTCGTAAACACCATTAGTCTGTGCTCAGTATCACGCTCGTTTCATGCGCACTCCAAACGGTTCCCTACCTGCACTTTTTTGGTAGAGAACTTTTCAGTTATGAAAATCTGCCGTAACGTGACGTGAGCGTCTGAAATCCCACATAATGACGGGGTATTAAACCGATTATGGAAGGACGCATTCTTTATTTACAAGGCAGGTTTGTAATACTTAGAGCACGAAGAAGAAGGGGGTTTAAAGGGTCGAAATACAAACCATACTTACCAGGTTACTTTGTTGCAATATCTGGACTCTACCCTTCACACCTAATAAAGTGACTCAGCCTTTTGCAGCACACTTTTAGCCTGCGCAACATACAGGATGAAATTCACAGCAGCATATTTGCTTTTTAACTGATACTGACAACATTAATTACCCAACCTGTTGTGTTCTCAGCAAGTAGACACCAGGAGCCAGGATGTATATTCAAGTCTTCTTTATTTCAGCCATCAGTCCAAGTTACATCAGTCTTGAATCCAGCCAGCACTGGTGTGGTACCAGCCCCACCAGGAGCAGCCTTCCTAGCTGCTCAGCCCATCTCTAACTGCCAACACTCATCCACTCAGACACCCAGGCATTCCACGCATCACAGGCACACCAACATTCCATAACCAACTCACACTCTGGCTGAGCAGCTAGAGGCAGCAGGGCTGGAGTACATGTTATACAACTAAGTAGGGTATAACATTATCCCGTTTTCTTCAAAGAAAACGAAAAATGAATATAATATAACATCAAGCAAGAACTATAAACAAGAAAAATGAATAATGGTACAAGTCTCTCGGATGCAGCAATAAAGACAAAACATCGCAGGAGAAAGAACCATTAAAGCAAGAAAGGATGGTAAAGATACAGCAAATAAACAATTGACCAACAATATCCCCCCAACCTCCCTAATAAGAGATTATAAAACATTTTGAAGCGTAAGCAAAAGTGTAGCATTACAAGAAATACAGTTCAAGCATTTTGTATAATACACTGTAACTTAATGTACTATAACGCAAAGGGTAAAAGACCCCGCAACACAAATGCCAAAAAGCATAACGTAGAGTAGCGAAAGGTAGCATACCCTGCAACTTCAATCCCAAGAGTAAGGGAAACAAAAAGTAAATGGGTCGTCACCCATAGAAACGCCCGTGAAGGGATGTACAAATGTACTGCACAACATGTGAATGGGATCTAAACACATCTCTTGACCCTGTGTAAGGGTCAAACTAGAAAATATGTGCGTGTGGGAACTAACCCATGGGTCTACCCCCAAGCAGAGGTAACCAAATGTAAAAAGTAAAGACACACCCTTAAACCTACCCCCAAGCAGAGGGTCCAGACTGTAAAAAGTAAAGGTGATACTGTAGCCCAAACCCTTCCCTCATGTAAGGGATCAACTGTGATGTCCACCCAACAAACACATGGATGACCCATCCATAAACAGCGTAAAACTGTGGCATCACTAATTACTAAACTGTTAGAAAGAAAATACACACACAACCCCAATACTAGTAGAACGTTATAGAACAGTACCCCACGCCGGTGAGCGATCACTCACCCGAGTTGTGCCATGAAACAAACACTCTTGCGTAAGAGAACTAAATAGAGAACATGCCTAAAAGAAATGGTCCACATAGAGCAAACCTGGCAAGTATAGTGACTAAAACACGTAATGGCAGAACTGTACCATGTTACCAAGTTGTCACATATAAACCCTCCATTAGTAAGGACACAAGCAACATCACATTGTATAAAACTAATACAGTTGGGTTAAACATTACTTGCACAATGACAGCAAAAATAAAAAAAGCATGAATCTTTCCGGCACCGTGATGAACAACATGCCCCAAAAATACAGTCTGAAAAATGCTGCACATCCATGGAGGAGAGCTCGTGGACACACACCATGCTTCCAACAACTAATCATTATCGTACCAAGTCTGTGTTCACAAGTATGGTTGATAGCGATCCCAAAAGCAAACTTGTGACAGGAACAGACTGCTAGCAGTAGCGACACACTCTGTGACAAGGATCCTATAGTTCCAAAGTAAAGATTACCTCAACGCTGAACAAAACACCAAAGGAATCCCTCGTTGACGATTCCTCAACTTGCTGTGCTGAAGCGAGCACTACGTTGTCCCCGGTCTCGATCTGGCGTTGTTCAAACTTTATTGTAACGAGCAGAGACAGCGTGGTTGGCAAAATTACGTGGTTGGCAGAAGACTAAAACAATGCATATGCTCTTGCACAATGTAGCCAACCCTAAGATGGCGGCATGCTGCCGGCGTAACGCCGGGTGGCTCACGGCGCGCAAGCGCTCCAATAACGTCCCAGGAGAAAAAGAATGTCACAGAAGATCCACAAGGAATGGAGAGACGTGATCCAATCGGGAAACACAGCTGGTAAGATAGCGCGTGCTGTTAAAATGTCGCGCAACAGAAATTTGAAAAACAGCACGGCGGTTGGCAAACTCCCACAAGATGTCTCAAAGGGGGCCCCAAACCACGGACAGAAAATTGGTTCTCCTATTAAATCTTGCATGAAATACTGGTACATTGTTCTCCATTAGACACCCCCAAAACAAACTGTAAATGTCCACGTGCACATTGCTCCAATAAAATCAGAGTAGTCCCGTTGAAAAGCAAAAATGTAGGCGAAGCCCATCAGACACACATTAGCGTGTACAAACATCCAGCGCAGAACTAGCAGACCTACACCAGAGCACGATGAGTGGCACGCACAACCAGAAAATTGTGGCATGAAACCCCATGTAGAATTACCAGAATCTCTCCTCAAAGTCAATACAACCTCACCTTGGCGCAGGGGCCCGGAAAAAAAAACACCACAGCCATGTGCCTCCAAATAGTCATTCTGCCCACGCCGCTGCATACATGTGCTTCGGTTTAAGCAAGAGCAGGACCTCGTGAGTAGGGTGCTTTGTTCCAACGCAGGCAGTAATGGCACACAACCAGCGCAGCATCAATGTAGTGAAAGAAAAGGGTATTCTACTTTTTTGGCTCACTCTGCACGGCATTCATGAAGTACTTTGTTGTAGTAGCCTCTCTTGACAGGGTACAGCACGCTTGTGTGGGGGCTGTCCGATCTGATGTACACCAGAGGGGCTGCTCCGTGTGCTATGGCTGTACCATTTTCATATATTGTCCTTCTGGCATAATGTCTTTAGAGTGACACAGTTGTGCGTCCTCATGTAACTCTTGTTTCTTTGGTTTTGTTCCTGTTGCTTTCGTTTTTCGACTTCTCCATGAAGTAGCTTCTTTTTGACGTGCTGTAGTTAGCATCAAGATGTTTCTGCAACTACTCCTCCAACTCACTGTACCTTTTTGTGGCTGTAGTATTCCCAGGCTGCGGTGTCAAATGGTGATGACACTGGTCGGTGGGGCTGTCCATTGGTAAGGACACTGGTGGGGCTGGCGCTGGCTTGCCTGGAAATACTTTCTTTGTAGATGTGGTTGCTTGCGTAATCTCTTGGTTTCTCTTGAAGTTTCTTTGTGGTCCCTTTGTTTCTGTGCTGAACCAAGAGCCTCTAGGGTCCAAGTCCGCTCGTCGCCAAAAATATGTTGTGTTCTCAGCAAGTAGACACCAGGAGCCAGGATGTATATTCAAGTCTTCTTTATTTCAGCCATCAGTCCAAGTTACATCAGTCTTGAATCCAGCCAGCACTGGTGTGGTACCAGCCCCACCAGGAGCAGCCTGCCTAGCTGCTCAGCCCATCTCTAACTGCCAACACTCATCCACTCAGACACCCAGGCATTCCACGCATCACAGGCACACCAACATTCCATAACCAATGTAGGGTATAACACAACCTGGTAGCACTGATTTTATCAACCTTAGAAACAAGCATTTGCAATGCAATAGGTCTCGCATTTACGCGAGTTTAAGCTATTGGCTTAAGCTATTGGCTGGTAAATGACAATGCCTATTATTTTTGTTTTTTAAAACAAATAAAAGGCATTGTCATTTACAATGACAATAGCTTAAACTCGCGTAAATTCGAGACTTATTGCATTGCAAATGCTTGTTTACAATATTATTATTATCCCGCCCCCACCTCCACGTAGATGCCAGTCGCCACTGAGTTTTGCCTGGTTCGAGATTCACCAAGGGAACCCAAAGGCTCTTCTGCGGGTGAAAAATGACTGCCACACATACATGCATACTGCCTTGATTTTTTCATGAAAGCATTCACTGACCAGGCGCTACACAAGTGTACGTTTAAAGAGCAACATAAGCGCTGATACATGTTAAATCCTTTGCATAGTGTGAATGCACAGACCTGCTATGCAATTAAGCATAAATAAGGGATGTATAGATTGTGTTCTTGGGCTGTTACCCTTTGAAATGTCACACTCAGGCTGAGTTCAGGGGAGATATTTCAAACAAACCAAATGGAGTTTACATTGCTGTCCTCTAGAGAGAGTTCTTTTGGGATAAGAGAATCGTTTCCTGAACTCCCACCAAGGTTGGACTGTGGAGTTTGCTTGTTCTTGGAAACCCCAAGCAACAGCCCTTGTCCCCTCGTGCCAGAACTGTGCATCAATCAATCAATCAGTAGATTTGTAGAGCGCTACCGTGAGGGTATCCAGGCGCATGTGGCAGTAAGACTGGCTCTGATCTCAGTCCTCCTGCACTGTCACTCAACAATGGCTGCCCATTGAACTCAGAAGCCTGCTGAATTGGGCATGTATTGTCTACAAAGGTAGGGTCCCCAAATTAACTGGCACAAAAACTGTCACTGTCTGGAGGCATTAGGGGCCTCATTGATGAGGAAGTCATGCAGTGCAGCACAACAAGTCACCTTGCTGCACCGCACTGCGTGACTTGGAAAGGGCAGGAATGCAGTGTATTTAAGTCAATACGGCGCATTCCTGTCCTTTCCCTTGTGCTGGCACACTTTTGGCAGCCTAGCACCAAAGCAGGCACCCTTGCACCATGGTTCAAGAGCGCCTGTGTTGCTTGCAGTATTGTTTTTCTGCAGCAAGGGGAACCTTTCTCACAAAACCAATCCTGGGAGGCATACCCCTCTTTCTATGTGTGCGGAAGAATGCCGATTTTTCTCTTCATTACGCCTCTCCTGGGAGTGTGTACGCTTTTGGCACATCCCCAGGTTTACAAGTTCTTGTAAATCAGGGGATGCCTCAAAATCCATGGGCGCTGCGTGGGAACTCCCACGCAACGCCCATGGAATGCCTACCCATGGCAGAGTAATGCAACAATTTGCGCTGCTCTGTGTAGGAGAGTAGGATCTGCTTCACAGGGGTACCCCCACTTTTTGCTGATACTTCACTGGTTTTCGACATTAGTCTGGCTGGGGCCCTGCTATTCAGAACCCCAGCCTAGCTGTTTCCTCTTTAAAAGGGTCTCCATGTGCCTTAGGCACATCACTGATTGGGATCTGGAGTGCCCTTGTAAGTCCCTAGTATATGGTATACTATGTACCAAGGGCATAGGTACCTCAGAGGCCTGCCAGGGGCTGCAGCATGTATTATGCCACCCCTGGTAGGCCATCCAAACTGACACCACAGGTCTGCTACTGCAGCCTGGGTAAGGTGGTGCATGCACCCCTTACTGTGATATAGGTTACCTATATCACTAAATACATACACACATATAAACCTATAAGTCACTCCTAAGGCAGGCCTTATCAATCCTAAAGGCAGAGTGCATGGTTCCTATGTGAGAGGGTGCCCCTGCATGAGCAGGGCCCCTCTGCAGCGTTCGGAGACCATCTCTGATGCTGTTTGTAGTGCAGCCTGACCATATACTCTTAAACACATTATATCCTCGCGGTAAAATGCTAACTATGGAATGGCTGCACCTAAACATGTCGTGTTTGGTGTCAAACATCTTGGAATACTACCCCCCCGCCAATCCTGGCGGCGGGGGTAGCATTCCACCCTTCTAGAGGGAAAGGCATGTTAACTCTGACGAGTCCGGTAACTTCTTTCCAGAGCCCTGGCATCACAAAATGGATGCTGCTGCCACAGACACGAGTCTGGCCTCCTGCTGCTGGACGAAACTCCGGCAGGGGAGGCCTGGACAATAGGTTTCCTGTCCCAGGGAGGTGTGACCACCTCCCCAGACAGGACAATGTGTATTGGGGCTGGGCGGGAGCACTTTCGGGTGCTTTGAAGTCCTGCACTGGGGGCACATTTGGTGTCCCTGTGCATACCCCAGTTCAAACCGGATCAGGGGCTTGCAGCCCCTGCTTTGGCGCGAACTGGACAAAGGGAAAGGGGTGTAGCCACCCCTCTGCCCTGACCCACCCATAGGTGGAGCCACAGAGTAGTCCATCCCCTATTTTTGGAATAAAGGTAGGAACCCAGTCCTTAGGACTTTAGATTATACCTGGACGAAACTCTGAAACAGAATCCTGGACCTTCGACGCTCTACTCACGATTAGAGGACTGAAGAATCTCCCTTGGGGTCAAGGAGTGACTCCCCTGCTTGGCAGGCACCAAAGAAGCATCTGTCCGGTTCGCATTACTGAAGCTCCTGTCGGACGCCGAAGTCATCGCATCACCAGAGGTGGATTCTCAGACTTCCCGAGGCTACCCTGAGTCCCCAGCAAAGCTGAGGCCCGTGGCTATCGTGGGTGACTTGAGACCGTGACCCCTGGACACCGAGCACACTTGCAAGTGCACCATCTTCTGGGTCTCCCAAGAAGTCGTGCTTTGGGCTCCGAGTAGCCCTAGCCTCCAGCACCACCTGCACCGAAGATCACTGGCCCCCACTCCACAAGTGTCCTGTAAGCCAGCTCCACGTGCGGCGTCACGAGGCTCCTTCGCGGTCGCTAGCCCGTTGGCTAGTAGCCCTTACCGAAGGCCAATCTTTTCTTTACTTGGCAGTCTGGGTGCTCCAGGCCTGCCCTCACTTACCCTTGCTGGGTGAGTTCCCCAGACCTTGCTGGTCTGCATCATCGACGATCTACATCTTACTCGAGACTTGCCGTTGCCAAGGCCTGTTGGGTCCAATCTGGTCGCCGACACCTCTGCACTCGACAGACATCGAGCAACAGCCCGAATCCTGCTCCTGGTCGCCGACAACGCCTCCCGGACCTCGTGGCTGAAGAGTCAAGACAACCGTCAACGAACTTGAAGCACTCGACATCGGTGGGCATCTGTCCATCGCCCTCCTGGTCACTGGCTAGTGACCCAGACTCTGTCCCCTCTGCTTTCAGGTTCTTCAGAACTCCGATCCACTCTTGGATCCACCCGGACACTTTTCTCCTGGTCGCCAGCAGCACTTTGCAGCAGATCGCCATAAGAAACGACGACGAAACCCGACCCCGAAAGGCACCTATGCACCCGGCTTCCCTGGGTGAGGTAACACGAGTACTCCGGTGCTCCCGTGGGTAGAGACTCTTCAAAGTCCTAGATCTCAAAGGGTTTTGTCCTAGTCCTCTTTAAAGTGTCCCTTTCCTCTATTTTCCCGATCCCGACTTTCTCCATAGAAGTTAACGGCGTATCGCGGTTGTGTATTTACACTGCACGCGTCTCCCGTGGGTCCCCTGTGTCACTACCTTGGGTGGTTCCTTGTGGTCCAAGCACTTCTAGAGGCTCTAGGCCTAGTGTCTAGTTCAGTCGTGGTTCGCATACCACTTTATTGGTATATGGTTTGGTACGCCCCTAGGGCCCAAACGTGTATTTGTGCTATTACTGTGATTTAAGATCTTATAACCTATGTACTTCGAACTCTAGCCTCATAAAGAGACTAGAGGGGTGTGTTTAGTAATAAATACATATATTTTGAATATATACCTGGTGTGGTGCTCTTTCATTTGGTCACTCAAGAGATTATAGACTGGTAAAACAAGCTGCTTTACATTCCTTCAAGACTTAGCCTGAAGGCTGCTCTCCATAGCTACCACTAGGATAGCTTTCAATAAGGTTGTCTTTAACCTACCTACCATAAGAGTCGATTTGGACTGGTGCACGGTGCCCACTTTAATTAGTGGACAGCATATGCCAGGCCAACTTCTCACATTGGTGTGCAGCGTGTGGGATTCCAGCTTGCTATTGTTTTACCAGATAATCTCAATTGAATTGATCAACTGAAAACCACTAAAGGTACCTAAGGTACATATAATTTAAGCTTAGAATATCAGTAAGTTCTACTGAACTTAGAGTTGTGTGTTAAGGGATAGCACAACCCTTTCTACAACTCAAGAGAGTTTAGTAGGCCACACTAGAGTAGGTAGTGCATACACCACACCACACTAGTAATGTCTTTAAAGGCAGGATCTAGAGATGCCCTGCAGGAAGCCATTGAGCTTCCCCCTCCAAGTATGACACACTCCCATTCTTGGAACTGAGAGCTTTGTGTAACGTGAGGAAATTAAGGACAGGCCAAAGTCCCACCACCCAACACCTCCAGGAGATGTTGGTGGCTTATGATCTTAGTAAGTCCTCAGAGACTGAAGGGGTAGGAGCAGAGGGTGGGCCAGCAGATGAGGAAGGGGCCAGGGGTACTACTACCCCCAGCCCCCTCTGAAACTGACCAGGAGGGTGACAATGACCCTGACCTGGAAAACCCAATCCCTTCTGGGGAAGATGAAGATGAGGATCTTGAGAACCCCACCTTTGTCCCCCCAGGAAGGATTATGAGTGTGCTCAGAAAGTCTAGGTCTCCTTCTCAGGAGTCTAACCACTCTGGCACCTCAATAGGGAGCTCTGTTTCTTCTCACAGGAGGGAATCCTCTCATGAGAGAAGAAAGAGACTGGTCCAGTATGAGGAAACTCAACTGGAGATCAGGAAGAAGCAATTGGCTTTAGATAGAGAATCCCTAGATCTCCTTAGAGAGAGAAGAAAGTTGGGACTAGAGTCCCATGGTGGCAGCCATGTCCCTAGAGATAGGGAAAGGTCCTATGACCATAGGAACCTGAGCAAGATTGTCCCTCCCTACCAGAGTGGGGATGATATCCACAAATGGATAACTGCTTTAGAGAGGGCCTGTAAAGTACAGAAGGTCCCTCAGGAGCAGTGGGCAGCAATCTTGTGGCTCTCCTTTGCTGACAAAGGCAGAGACAAGCTCCTCACTGTTAGAGAGGAGGATGCTGACAATTACAAGGTCTTGAAGAGTGCTCTTATTGATGGGTTTGGCCTAACCACTGAACAGTACAGGTTGAAGTTCAGAGACACCCAAAAGCACAGACTCAAGACTGGGTAGACTATGTGGATTGTTCTGCCAAGGCTCTGGAAGGCTGGTTGATGGGCAGTAAGGTGTGTGACTTCTCAGGATTGTATAATCTGATAATGAGGGAGCAGATTCTTAATAACTGTCAAAACCAGCTGTTGCATCAGTACCTGGTTGACTCTGATCTGACCTCTCCCCAAGAATTGGGAAAGAAGGCAGACAAATGGGTCAGAACCAGGGTGAAGCAGAAGGTACAGAACCAAGGTGGGGAAACCAAGAAGCAAGATGCTAAGAACTCTGACAAGGGTGGGGAGAAGGGTAAAGATCAAAAGTCTTCATCAGGCCCCCAAAAATCTTCTTCTGGTGGGGATTCCCAGTCAACCAAGGGTAAAGGCCAAAGAAAACCATGGTGCAAGGTCTGTAAGCAAAAGACCCACTGGACCAGTGATTGCACCAAGTCCAAAGACTCCAGTCCAGCACCCACCAATGCCCCTAAGGCACCTGTTCCCCCTAGTACAGTTGGTGGAAGTGCTCCAGCAAAGGGTTTAGTAGGGTTCACCCTGGGAACTGAGTTGGGCTCTGACTTAGTCAGGGAACTGACTCAGGCTGTGCTAGTCTGTGATGGAGGCATGGATGTGACCTCCACTGTGAGTCCCAGTAATCTGGGCAAGTACAGACAACAGCCTTTAATCAATGGACGAGAGGCTTTGGCATTTAGGGACACAGGGGCAAGTGTCACCATGGTGACACAAGACCTTGTGCTACCTGGGCAAGTTATACTTGGTGAGATGTACCAAGTGACCAATGCTAGCAATGTCAGAACAGACCATACTCTGGCAGTTGTTAACTTCTCCTGGGGAGGGGTAACTGGCCTTAAGAAGGTTGTGGTAAGTGCAAACCTACCAGTCGAATGCTTGCTTGGCAATGACTTAGAGACTTCTGCTTGGGCAGAAGTGGAGCTCAGGACCCATGCAGAAATGCTGGGGATCCCTGCAGATGTGTTTGCTGTGACCAGGTCACAGGCTAAACTGTCTAAAACTGAACAGGCCTTGGATTCTGGAAGAATGGACCAAGTGCCTTCCAAGAGGAGGAGTAGTAGGGTTAAGGCAGTGCCTTCCCCCTTGGCTCAGGAGGAAGATCAGTCCCTTGAGGGGGATGATCTCAGCCCTGAAGAAGGAACTGTCCCAGAGGAACTTGAACCTGACCAGGTTGAGTTCTTGGGGACAGGGGGACCTTCTAGGGCAGATCTGAGCCAGGAGCAGCAGAGCTGCCCCTCCCTTGAACCCCTCAGACAGCAAGCTGCTGCTGAGGCTGCTGGGAAAGCTAGTGGTCCCCATACAGTGTATTGGGATGATGGACTCCTGTACTCAGAGAGTAGAGACCCCAAGCCTGGTGCTACCAGGAGGTTGGTAATACCTTTGAAGTTCAGGGGCTTCCTATTGACCCTAGCCCATGATATTCCCTTAGCAGGACACCTGGGCCAGAACAAGACTTGGGACAGAATTGTCCCTCACTTTCACTGGCCCCACATGTCTGAAGACAGTAAGGAGTTTTGTCGCTCCTGTGTAACCTGCCAAGCCAGTGGCAAAGCAGGTGGCACTACAAAGGCCCCCTGATACCACTACCTGTGGTGGGGGTGCCCTTTGAGAGGGTAGGGATTGACATTGTTGGTCCCATGGATCCCCAAACAGCATCTGGGCACAGATTTATACTGGTGGTAGTGGATCATGCCACCAGGTATCCAGAGGCTATACCCCTTAGGACCACTACAGCACCTGTGGTGGCAAGGGCCCTCCTGGGAATTTTCTCAAGAGTGGGCTTTCCTAAGGAGGTGGTATCAGACAAGGGTGCAAACTTCATGTCTGGGTACTTAAAGGCAATGTGGAAGGAGTGTGGAGCTACTTATAAGTTCACCACACCCTATCACCCACAATGCAATGGTTTAGTTGAGAGATTCAACAAAACCTTGAAGGGCATGATTAAAGGGCTCCCAGAAAAGCTTAGGCGTAGATGGGACATACTCTTGCCCTGCCTTTTATTCGCATATAGGGAGGTGCCTCAGAAGGGGTTGGTTACAGCCCTTTTGAACTTCTGTTTGGCCACCCTGTGAGGGGTCCACTGTGCTTGGTGAAGGAAGGATGGGAGTTACCTCTCAAGCCCCCAAAGCAAGATATAGTGGACTATGTACTTGGTCTCCGCTCCAGGATGGCTGAGTACATGAAAAAGGCAACCAAAAACCTTGAGGCTAGCCAGGAACTTCAAAAGGCCTGGCATGACCAAAAGGCTGTTCTGACTGTTTACCAGCCAGGACAGAAGGTGTGGGTGTTGGAGCCAGTGGCCCCAGCAGCTCTCCAAGACAAATGGAGTGGACCCCACACTATTGTTGAGCAGAAGGGTGAGGTCACTTACTTAGTAGACCTGAGAACACCCAGGAGTCCCCAAAGGGTTCTCCATGTCAACAGACTTAAGCCATATGTGGACAGGGCAGACATGGGCTTGCTCATGGCTACTGATGAAGGGCAGGAGGAAGAGAGTGACCCACTCCCTGACCTGCTCTCACAGAACCCTGACGATGGGTCAGTAGATGGTGTAGCCTTGGCAGGCAGCCTCACTACCCAGCAACAAACTGATTGCAGGCAAGTCCTCAATCAGTTTAGACATATGTTTTCTCTGACACCCAGTCAGACCACCTGGTGCACTCATGAAGTGGACACTGGGGACAGTCTGCCTATTAAAAACAAGATTTATAGGCAACCTGACCATGTCAGGGACTGTATCAGGACTGAAGTCCAGAAGATGTTGGAATTGGGAGTGATTGAGCCCTCAGATAGCCCTTGGGCTAGTCCAGTAGTCCTAGTACCTAAACCTCACACCAGTGGTGGGAAAAGAGAGATGAGGTTTTGTGTAGACTACAGGGGCCTCAATGCAGTCACTAGGACTGATGCCCATCCAATACCCAGGGCAGATGAGCTCATAGATACTTTGGCCTCTGCCAAATATCTCAGCACATTTGACCTAACAGCTGGCTACTGGCAGATCAGACTAGCTGATGCTGCAAAGCCCAAAACAGCATTTTCAACCCCTAGTGGGCATTACCAATTTGTGGTGATGCCCTTTGGTCTGAAAAATGCACCTGCCACTTTCCAGAGGTTGGTGAACACAGTTCTCACAGGACTGGAGGCCTATAGTGCAGCTTATCTAGATGATATTGCTGTCTTTAGCTCCACCTGGGAGGATCACCTGGTCCACCTCAGGAATGTTTTACAGGCCCTGCAAAAGGCAGGCCTGACTATCAAGGCCACTAAGTGCCAGATAGGGCAGAGTCAGGTTGTGTACCTGGGCCACCTTGTGGGTGGAGGCCAGGTTCAACCTTTGCAGAGCAAGATCCAGACCATCATGGACTGGACTGCTCCCACTACCCAGACTCAGGTGAGAGCCTTCTTAGGCCTGACTGGGTACTATAGGAGATTTGTCAAGGGGTATGGATCAATAGTGACACCCTTGAATGACTTAACTTCTAAGAAAATGCCCAAAAAGGTTCAGTGGACAGTTAGCTGTCAAAAGGCATTTGATGACCTCAAGCAGGCCATGTGCACTGCTCCAATTCTGCAGAGTCCTGATTACTCCAAGAAGTTCATTGTTCAAACAGATGCATCTGAATTGGGGGTAGGGGCTGTACTGTCACAATTGAATGAAGAAGGTCAGGATCAGCCAGTAGCTTTTATTAGCAGAAGGCTGACCCCTAGAGAGAAACGTTGGTCAGCCATAGAGAGGGAGGCCTTTGCTGTGGTCTGGGCTCTGAAGAAGTTGAGGCCATACTTGTTTGGTACACACTTCCTGGTTCAGACAGACCATAAGCCCCTCTTATGGCTAAAACAAATGAAGGGTGTAAACCCCAAACTGCTTAGGTGGTCCATTTCCCTACAGGGGATGGACTTTACAGTGGAACATAGGCCTGGGAGTAACCATGCGAATGCAGATGGACTCTCTAGGTATTTCCACTTAGAACATGAAGACTTAACTGGGCAAGGTTAGTTTAATGTCCCTACGTTTGGGGGGGTTGTGTAGGAGAGTAGGATCTGCTTCACAGGGGTACCCCCACTTTTTGCTGATACTTCACTGGTTTTCGACATTAGTCTGGCTGGGGCCCTGCTATTCAGAACCCCAGCCTAGCTGTTTCCTCTTTAAAAGGGTCTCCATGTGCCTTAGGCACATCACTGATTGGGATCTGGAGTGCCCTTGTAAGTCCCTAGTATATGGTATACTATGTACCAAGGGCATAGGTACCTCAGAGGCCTGCCAGGGGCTGCAGCATGTATTATGCCACCCCTGGTAGGCCATCCAAACTGACACCACAGGTCTGCTACTGCAGCCTGGGTAAGGTGGTGCATGCACCCCTTACTGTGATATAGGTTACCTATATCACTAAATACATACACACATATAAACCTATAAGTCACTCCTAAGGCAGGCCTTATCAATCCTAAAGGCAGAGTGCA
The DNA here is from genome assembly GCA_963921515.1 of Calotriton arnoldi. Taxonomy (NCBI): domain Eukaryota; kingdom Metazoa; phylum Chordata; class Amphibia; order Caudata; family Salamandridae; genus Calotriton; species Calotriton arnoldi. Next base: position 1,461,830 of record CAWUFW010003837.1, on the reverse strand, counting down.
TGGTTCCTATGTGAGAGGGTGCCCCTGCATGAGCAGGGCCCCTCTGCAGCGTTCGGAGACCATCTCTGATGCTGTTTGTAGTGCAGCCTGACCATATACTCTTAAACGCATTATATCCTCGCGGTAAAATGCTAACTATGGAATGGCTGCACCTAAACATGTCGTGTTTGGTGTCAAACATCTTGGAATACTACCCCCCCGCCAATCCTGGCGGCGGGGGTAGCATTCCACCCTTCTAGAGGGAAAGGCATGTTAACTCTGACGAGTCCGGTAACTTCTTTCCAGAGCCCTGGCATCACAAAATGGATGCTGCTGCCACAGACACGAGTCTGGCCTCCTGCTGCTGGACGAAACTCTGGCAGGGGAGGCCTGGACAATAGGTTTCCTGTCCCAGGGAGGTGTGACCACCTCCCCAGACAGGACAATGTGTATTGGGGCTGGGCGGGAGCACTTTCGGGTGCTTTGAAGTCCTGCACTGGGGGCACATTTGGTGTCCCTGTGCATACCCCAGTTCAAACCGGATCAGGGGCTTGCAGCCCCTGCTTTGGCGCGAACTGGACAAAGGGAAAGGGGTGTAGCCACCCCTCTGCCCTGACCCACCCATAGGTGGGGCCACAGAGTAGTCCATCCCCTATTTTTGGAATAAAGGTAGGAACCCAGTCCTTAGGACTTTAGATTATACCTGGACGAAACTCTGAAACAGAATCCTGGACCTTCGACGCTCTACTCACGATTAGAGGACTGAAGAATCTCCCTTGGGGTCAAGGAGTGACTCCCCTGCTTGGCAGGCACCAAAGAAGCATCTGTCCGGTTCGCATTACTGAAGCTCCCGTCGGACGCCGAAGTCATCGCATCACCAGAGGTGGATTCTCAGACTTCCCCGAGGCTACCCTGAGTCCCCAGCAAAGCTGAGGCCCGTGGCTATCGTGGGTGACTTGAGACCGTGACCCCTGGACACCGAGCACACTTGCAAGTGCACCATCTTCTGGGTCTCCCAAGAAGTCGTGCTTTGGGCTCCGAGTAGCCCTAGCCTCCAGCACCACCTGCACCGAAGATCACTGGCCCCCACTCCACGAGTGTCCTGTAAGCCAGCTCCACGTGCGGCGTCACGAGGCTCCTTCGCGGTCGCTAGCCCGTTGGCTAGTAGCCCTTACCGAAGGCCAATCTTTTCTTTACTTGGCAGTCTGGGTGCTCCAGGCCTGCCCTCACTTACCCTTGCTGGGTGAGTTCCCCAGACCTTGCTGGTCTGCATCATCGACGATCTACATCTTACTCGAGACTTGCCGTTGCCAAGGCCTGTTGGGTCCAATCTGGTCGCCGACACCTCTGCACTCGACAGACATCGAGCAACAGCCCGAATCCTGCTCCTGGTCGCCGACAACGCCTCCCGGACCTCGTGGCTGAAGAGTCAAGACGACCGTCAACGAACTTGAAGCACTCGACATCGGTGGGCATCTGTCCATCGCCCTCCTGGTCACTGGCTAGTGACCCAGACTCTGTCCCCTCCGCTTTCAGGTTCTTCAGAACTCCGATCCACTCTTGGATCCACCCGGACACTTTTCTCCTGGTCGCCAGCAGCACTTGGCAGCAGATCGCCATAAGAAACGACGACGAAACCCGACCCCGAAAGGCACCTATGCACCCGGCTTCCCTGGGTGAGGTAACACGAGTACTCCGGTGCTCCCGTGGGTAGAGACTCTTCAAAGTCCTAGATCTCAAAGGGTTTTGTCCTAGTCCTCTTTAAAGTGTCCCTTTCCTCTATTTTCCCGATCCCGACTTTCTCCATAGAAGTTAACGGCGTATCGCGGTTGTGTATTTACACTGCACGCGTCTCCCGTGGGTCCCCTGTGTCACTACCTTGGGTGGTTCCTTGTGGTCCAAGCACTTCTAGAGGCTCTAGGCCTAGTGTCTAGTTCAGTCGTGGTTCGCATACCACTTTATTGGTATATGGTTTGGTACGCCCCTAGGGCCCAAACGTGTATTTGTGCTATTACTGTGATTTAAGATCTTATAACCTATGTACTTCGAACTCTAGCCTCATAAAGAGACTAGAGGGGTGTGTTTAGTAATAAATACATATATTTTGAATATATACCTGGTGTGGTGCTCGTTCATTTGGTCACTCAAGAGATTATAGACTGGTAAAACAAGCTGCTTTACATTCCTTCAAGACTTAGCCTGAAGGCTGCTCTCCATAGCTACCACTAGGATAGCTTTCAATAAGGTTGTCTTTAACCTACCTACCATAAGAGTCGATTTGGACTGGTGCACGGTGCCCACTTTAATTAGTGGACAGCATATGCCAGGCCAACTTCTCACACTCTGCGCTGCATTACTCCAGATTTTTTTGCAGCTACTCAGAACCACGCAAAGTGGCTTTGTATGGCTTAAAAAATCTGTTTTAGAGTTTTGCGTCACGCATGTAGCACGCTGCGTGGTGCAAACTGATATTGTGAACATATTTGATGTATGTTGCTGTCTGTAACCTGTCTCTACACATCATGCGCTGTTTTATTACCTTCCTGCTCCTATGGTACCTTTTGCATCCTAAACCCAGATGAGACATGCATAGTTGTAAACAGGACTCCCGACTGACTGGCTCTGCTGTCAATCCTTGTATATTCATTCATTTGCCTTTTTTGTACTTCTGCATTTTCCCCTGGGCTGTGTGTAACATCGTGCCTCTTTCTCAAGTTTGTCCTTTGTAAAGGGCTCCGACAACCATCTGGTATGGTATCTCTTTATAAAACTGCCAATGAGTAACTGAAAAGGACAAACCATGGGAAGCAGCACTGCATGCACGAATCGGACTAGGATTTATTTAGTGCATGTGTTCTCCCGCATGGTGGCGCTCAAGCTCTTTACACGCTCCATCGGAGCAGCCTCACTTTCAGAAGCCAGGGAACAGGTACACCCCGAGGTGAGCGTGATGGACAAAGTAATTATTTGTATAGTGCTTCACCCAACCAAAGACTATTTCAAGGCACTCATAAACAGTGTTAATAGTGAGCCTGAGAGGCTGAAGCTGCTTAATTCGTACTAGTTATGATTTGACACCGAGGTGTGAGAAACCCCTTTTTGCGGAGCACCAAATATACGCTAGACTTATGCCAACAAGGACATCCAAAGGCGATGTTTTACAGCAGTTCTGAAGAGAGGAGACCCCCTGTTACCTGTGGCAATCTAGATTTACCCTGATTTCAGCTTCTCTGCTTACTACACAAATGCACCGACGGGTGTGCCCCACTTATCTCGGAAATCAAATCATTCCCCATATATAAAGCAGAAACTTACGCTTTTAGAGGACCCAGTGTGTGGTGCTCTATGACACCAGAACCACAAGCTTAAGGAATAAGAGAGAAAAAAGGAGAGCAACAGGTTTGAAAAATAAAAAAAAAGGCTCAGACATGGGCTCAGACCGAACAGGTCGCACTGAGGCAGAGTACAGTCGGTGCGCTTTATGCAAGGCACTGTTTGCATGTGCATGAAAGCCAGACCAGTTGAAGTTGCCAGTGCTTGTTGACAGTTTGTTTCACGCCGGTAAAGGTTACCATGCCCATCTCTGGTTTAGAATGAGAGGGAGGGTGCAGTAGAGTCAGGAAAGGAAGTGGTGTGACCAATCCCGTTGAAAGGGCCAGAGATGTGCATGTGGTTCTTCTGTATGAAGATCCGGGACAGAGCAGAGCCTTTGTTGTTGGGATGGAACATGTTTGTGGAGGAGGGTGTTGTCCGACAAGAGTGTTTTGAGGAGGGATTTGTGCGTGTCCTCATCTTTTACCCAGTGGAGGTTGAAATCTCCCAGGAAAATCTATTAATGAAAGATGAGTTGACCAGTGTCATACTCAAGAAAACCAGGATAAAACTGTTTACTGCCAGGCAGGTGATATGAAGAGTTCCGCCTCTCAGGTATAAATGTGTTTGTAATTTCCACTGTGTGGGAATGAAACAAAGAGGAGTGAGAAGCTGGAACGAGGAGTTTATTGAATTAATCAATTATCATTTAAGGAACTCCTCCTGGATAAGGGCCATTCCATCAGTGTGAAGAAGTACAGGGAGACAGGGAGATGATAGGAAGATCTTCTTTATTTTAAGTTCATCTTACAGCAGCGTCCTACCCACAGGGCACCCAGCAGCAACTGACACAGAGGACTTGGTAGCTAGGCACCAAGCATATTCTACATTCTAGAGCTGCATGCATGGGTGTTCCTCATTCAATAGATAGGAGACAGCAGAAGCATACAAGGCAATAAAATAGGTAAATACCACACACCTTCCCCCCCACACCAAGATGGTGAACGAGGAATGAAATGTTCAGTTAAAGACATAATCATGAAGTCTCACGGGAGCTTTACATATGCGAGTACTCCTACGCAGAGGAGAAATAAACTTGGAAGACATAGGTTGAGTATGACGATTAGAGGAAGCAGAGGAACGTACAAGAGCAATTCTACTCAAGTTCCAAATGCGCCCATCATCAAGTTTTACAGCATTAAAAGAAACAGTTTGATTACCTTACGAGGAGTAGAGAACTTTGTACCTCGAGACTTCTGCGGAAATCGTACTCTCACACAATCACCTATGTTAACTAAGGTATGAGCAACAGCATGCCTCACATCAAAGTTGGCTTTCCTTTTTGCTGACTTGAGATCCTGCAGGGCCCTCCACTGAGGATCCTCGGGAACCTCAATGTCAGCCCCTTTCCCTCTCATCCAAGATTGAAACAAATGGGTGTTAAGCGTATGCCCCCTAAACAATTCGAAGGGAACTTTCTCTGTGGTGGAGTGGGGAGTCAAACGGTAAGCCATAACTCTCTCAAGTATTGCAGTCCTCCAGTCACGTCCTTGCTCCTTGGCTAGCTGAATTGATTCTTTTAGGAAACGGTTGAATCTCTCAACCATTCCATTACATTCTGGGTGGTAAAGAGAACATCGTTTATGAACAATTCCTTTCTTAGCTAGAAAATCCTCCATCTCTCTTGACACGAGTTGTACACCGTTGTCGGTCAAGAGAGATTCAGGAAGACCCTCCCTGTAGAAGATGCCCTCCAAAAATTTTATGACATCTCTGGTTTCAACACTCTGTGTAACTTTGACCGCCGGCCACCTAGAGTACATATCTATTAGGACCAAGACGTAGGATTGGCCTGTCTTGGAAGAGACAGGACCTAAGAGATCAAGAGCAACATGTTGCCAACATCTAGTGGGAGACTCACGTATTATCATCGGTTGGGTCCTAGTTTTGCAAACTTTGTCACACATTCTACACTCCGAGCAATCTCTAACCACTCGTTCAACAAGAATGTCGACCCCAGGCCACCAGAAATGCAAACGGACCCTCTCCTTGGTTTTGGAGATGCCCTGGTGACCATCGTGTGCCAAGTGGACGATCTTCTCCCGGAGAGAGGACGGAGGGACAAGACGCGTTCCTCTCCACAAGAGATCATTACACAGCGAACGTTCATGCCTCACATTCCAAAATTTTCGTGCACCTTCAGACAGGGTCTTGATACCCGTCCACCCATCAGACACGAACTTGCATACCTCGAGCAAGACACTGTCGCTTTCCAAAGAATCTCTCCATTCCATCTCAGAGACGATACCTTCAACAACCTCGCACACTTTGAAGCTGTCGATTTCCCACGTGTCTTCAGGGTCAAGATCAGCAGAATGTTTGGGTACTAAGCGGGAGAGGCAATCTGCAACTTTGTTGTCCACCCCCGGGTTATACTTCACTACAAAATCAAAGTCTTGGAGTGCTATAACCCATTTGCAAATCCTAGAAGAGACGGCATCCAGCTCCTTCTGGCAAAACAGGTCTTTAAGCGGTTTGTGGTCCGAATGGACGACAAAGGAAGTGCCCCAGAGAAATTTCTTGAGCTTCTTGATGGCCCAGAAAATGCAAAGTGCCTCCTTTTCAATCACAGTACTGCAATTCTGGACCAACGAGAGCTCTTGAAAGAAACATAATAGTTTCTTCCTTCCCATCCTTTATTTGTTTAAGAACAGCTCCTAAACCTTTTGAACTCGCGTCAGTGACGAGGATGGAGCCCGAGGAAGTGTCGAAGCTCTGTAAGGATGGAGCAGAACCGAGAGCTTTCTTGACTCCCTCAAACTCCAATCGACACTGGGGCGACCAGGAAAACTTTACGCCCTTCTTTAGAAGAGACCTAAGTGCATGAGTGCGGCAGGCGAAGCGTGGTACAAACTTATTATAGTATACCCAAGAAGGTTACCAGTTCGTCCCTGGATTGGGGAACCGGAAGTTCATCTATTGTTTTTACTAAGCGCTCTTTGGGTCTGACCCCATCACAGGTCAAGTGATGGCCCAGGTAATCGATTTCGGGAAGATTGAACTTGCATTTATTTTCACGGAGAGTTAAGCCTCTCGTACGAAAACGTTCAAGCACACACCTCAGTCTCGCATCGTGTTCAGCTTGCGAAGAACCATGAATCAACACATCGTCTTGATAGATCTTGACTCCCTCCACACCCCTCAACACGTCTTCCATCGCCCTCTGAAAAACAGATGCTGTGGAGACCAAGCCGAAAGGGAGACGCGTGAACTTGTAAGTCCCAAAAGGGGTAATGAAGACAGTCAGATCCATGGAACTATCATCTATCTTGACCTGGTGGTATGCAGCACGTAGGTCCAGGGTGGAGAAAATGCGTGAATCCCTCAATTGTGGTAGCATTTCAGTAATGTTAGGGAGAGGGTACCTGTCCGCAACAACTGCACGGTTGAGGGCGCGCAGGTCCACACATAAGCGCACCTCACCTGAGGCCTTGCGTGCAAGAACAACTGGAGCCAACCACAGACTGGCCTCGGTCTCAATGATAAGTCCATGCTCTGCACGCATGGACTCTTTCATGGCCAAAGGTACATTCCGCACCTTACACGTGACAGGAACAGCATCTGGTTTTAAAGTAATTTTGTGAACATAATCTGAAAGGCAACCTAACCTTTCACTAAAAACCTCCTTGAATTCAGCTCGTAGTGCAGAGCTGGAATCACCCACACTTGAAACATCATTGATAACTTTGTCACACAAGGTATTATTTATGGGAAGAGAATGGGAGGTGATGTCTTTCAGAACAATGCAGGGATCACCACCAGGAACCAAAGACACCCCCAAATCAGCCTGGTGAAACCAGCTGATTATGCTGTCGCCTCTGCATGATACATAAATCTTCCCAGCAGTTAGTCTTCCTTTATATTCAATGTGGCCAAGGAAATAACCAAAGAGCTTTATGGGCTGGCCGCCATACGCTAATGGTTTAATGTCTGGCTTGTACATTTTTACCTGCCCATGCAGTTTCAAATCAAAGAATTCCTTGGGAATAAGAGAAATCTTTGCACCAGAATCAAAGAGCATTCTTATATTGCAGTCATTCACTAGAACTGCATCAACGGGACCTTTACACTTGTTTTTCTCAGGGGGTGTCATAATCTCCCCACAGTGCAAGTCATCGTGATCATAGTCAGAGTCATCGCTCTCAAAGAAAACTTCTTTGACACGCCTGCTTGACTTAATTTTCTTGGCTCTGCAAGCCCTGGCTATGTGTCCAACTTTCCCACAGTTGTGCCATTTGGAAGTGGGTGCTGGGCATGACTTGTCATTAGCAAGGTGACCAAACAGGTCACAACGGTAACACTTCACTCTGGCATTCTCTTTTGATCTGGAGTTGGAAGAGATGTTGTTAGGTCGGCGTGGCTTCCAAACAGGTTCACTTTGCTTCCAAACAGGTTTCACAGGGTTTTTGGTAACGGCGTGAACCTTCTCTTCCGAAACCCCATTCTCCTTTTTTATTACCTCCACACAAGCTAAAGAATGTTCAATCCTTTTGGCTAGAAGAATGACCTCATCAAGTTTCGGATCGTCTTTTTGCCACAGTTCATCCTTGATTTTCTCAACGTTGCAACCAAGCATGAACTAGTCACGTATGCGTTCTTCTAATGATCCATCGAATTTACAGGTTGAGCCTAATTTGCGTAAAGCTGTGATGTAAGTTTCAACAGACTCATCTGATTTTTGCACTCGCTTCCCAAAGTGGTAGCGTTCCAGAATGGTACTTAGTTTTGGGAGATAGTGTTTATCCAGTTTTTTAAGACAAATTTCAAATTCATTGAGATTGTCTGATTCTTCATCGTTCAAATCTGGAAGATGTTCAAACACATCTTGACCCTCCGACCCCAGACAGTGTAATAATAGTGCTGATTTTCTTTCAGCACTTAAGGATACACCACAAACCCTTGCATAGTTTAGAAATACTTTTTTTCACTTTGACCAGCGCAAAGGTGGATCGTCAGGATTGGAAAGAAAGAAGGGTGGAGGAGTTACATTTTGCATGTTGACGTAAAATATGAGTTACGCTATATTTAGACAAGTGCCAGAGATTCCTTTTTGCAACACAGTAAGCAGAGCTCATTAAAGAATAGTTTTAAGCTTCAGTGTAGTTAAGCAACAAGAGTTAGTAGTAAATGTGTAAAGTAATGTTTGATCAGCTGTGCGCATCAGCGCAGAAATATACAATAAGGAGATATTTAATTCCAGCTGTGCGAGATTGAAGGCGCTCGAGCAGCAGAGCGAGGCGGTGTTCAGCACGAGAGGACTTTTAAATGATGCAGCAGGTAAGTATGCCGTTAATTCCCGCGTGTAGAGTGAAGGGGTTTACGGGCAGGCATAAAGGGTGAAGTCAAAGTACATGAGCAGCAGTAGTCGAAGACCACAAATTCCGCATGAATGCCAGAATGCGTGATGGAGCATTCAAGTGAGTCACAAAGTCATGAGTTAAGAAAGTTGAGGAAAGTCCGTAAATAAGCGCGCAGCAACATAGAGCAGGAAGGAGAAAGAAAGCGCTTTTAAGAGGTGTAAGTTCGAGCAACAGAACTTATCTGTGTTAGGACGCTTGTGGAGCTGTAGATTTTCAGGGCACGCAGGATACCTTGTGAGCCAAGAAGTTCCGTCTCTAGTCTCGTAGGGTTCGTTCTTCTTCGCTCGTCGCCAGTGTGAAGAAGTACAGGGAGATGATAGGAAGATCTTCTTTATTTTAAGTTCATCTTACAGCAGCGTCCTACCCACAGGGCACCCAGCAGCAACTGACACAGAGGACTTGGTAGCTAGGCACCAAGCATAGTCTACATTCTAGAGCTGCATGCATGGGTGTTCCACATTCAATAGATAGGAGACAGCAGAAGCATACAAGGCAATAAAATAGGTAAATACCCCAATCAGTTTTTCTTTTCTATCGAAATGGAAGATTTCGAAACCTAGACAGTGGTACGGAGGGAGAGTAGTGGTGCTGATGGTAGTACGGAAGGGTGAGCAGTGGTGCTGAGGGTGGTACGGAGGGAGAGTAGTGGTGCTGATGGTAGTACGGAAGGGTGAGCAGTGGTGCTGAGGGTGGTACGGAGGGAGAGTAGTGGTGCTGATGGTAGTATGGAAGGGTGAGCAGTGGTGCTGAGGGTGGTACGGAGGGAGAGTAGTGGTGCTGATGGTAGTACAGAAGGGTGAGCAGTGGTGCTGAGGGTGGTACGGCGGGAGAGTAGTGGTGCTGATGGTAGTACGGAAGGGTGAGCAGTGGTGCTGAGGGTGGTACGGAGGGAGAGTGGTGGTGCTGATGGTAGTACGGAGGGTGAGCAGTGGTGCTGAGGGTGGTACGGAGGGTGAGTAGTGGTGCTGAGGGTGGTACGGAGGGTAAGGCTTTGGTCAGTACCGCAGCATCAAGGTCACGGTATTGGATGAGAGTGGACAAGGAAGTTGCATTCGAGACCCCGGTGGATGAGGGGGGATAAGGAAGTTGCATTCGAGACCCCGTTGGATGAGGGTGGATAAGGAATGGAGGGTGGATAAGGAAGTTGCATTTGAGACCCCGGTGGATGAGGGTGGATAAGGAAGTTGCATTCGAGACCCCAGTGGATGAGGGTGGATAAGGAAGTTGCATTAGAAACCCCGCAGGATGAGGGTGAATCAGGAAGTTGCATTCGAGACCCCGGTGGATGAGGGTGGATAAGGAAGTTGCATTCGAGACCCCAGACCTACAGTTTTAGGGGACAGTTCTGATGTGCAGCAGGTGGGTTACTGAGGCGAGAGGAGAGGATTCTTGTGAGAGTGTGTGCACTGGTTGATGTTTGTGGTAAAGATGTCTGGCTCTAGAGGGAGCGGTGACAGGAGGTGTAGCGGGATCTGTGATCACAGAGTATTATTGTGAGGGATGCGTTTAGGTAGTGGGGTCAGCATACATACTGGGTCTTCAGGAGTAGATATGGCAAATGAGGTGTAACTAGGGTGGGGGGAGGGGCAAAGGGAGATTGAAGAGCCGCCCTTGGGAGCAGGGAGCTTCTGACAGAAAGAGGAGATATTGAATTGAAGGCTTAGTATAACCTCATGCAGGTGATGGAACCTCAGTTGATGTCATGGAGTTCACTCTTGGGGGGAGTGGATAGAAGATTTGTGCTCTGGTCTGTAGTAAGTTTCTGCAATGAAGTCTGAGGCGAGTAATCTCACCTCATATAAGGATATTTGTGATCAAGTCCTTCTGTGAAGACTCAGTTTGAGTTCTTTTGGTGAAACTAGACTTGAAGCTGTATTAAGGGGTGTTGGTGGCTACCCAGAGGGTTGTGGGTTTGGTCCTTGACCAAATTTTGGTCGGTGTGGGAGTAGTTTTATTTCGGTTTACAGTGCAGACCACCTTAAATTATGCTTGTGTTATGCTGTCTGGATTCACTTCCTGAGTGGTGTGTGGGCGATTATGGGAGATGAGGGATCGAGGGAGGAGGCCTACTGGTGTCCTAATCAGTGAATAGAGGTAGGCATGGCATTCGTGTTAATGCCCTAAGCCATGGTAGAAGCATTTAGGGCCAGTAGAGCATCCAATAGTAGAATGAAGGTATAGAGATTGATAGCCAAGGATTAGCTCATTGTGGCAGTGAGGGAACACGTCTTTTGCGTCTGTGCCTGGCAACCTCTTGCATTTGCATTAGCTTTCATCTGGCTGGTTCAGTTCGCACCTGGTTACTCTGCTACCTGCAGTTTGTTATTTTCTTGCTTTCCAGGTCACCCTGGGTACCTTCTTAGGTTTCTTTTTATCTCTTTGTTTCCCGCCATCACTTTGCTCGCTTTCAGACTCACCTTCCACCTCTCCATGATCAAGGTTGGTTCCTTGTCTTCCTTGGGCTTGTTATAGTGTTTAGCTTCCAAGAGGTGGGGGAGTTGTATTAGGAATTTACTACTGTCACGCGTATACCTGGAGTCAATGATAGTGCTTTGTGATGCCCATTTTGTGATTACCTTTTCCTCTAGAGGTGCTGTCTGCCTCATTCACAGTTTCATGCATCCTGAAGTCTGATTGCATATAGATTTGTGTTTGTTTTAAGTTTGGTGGCACTAATCATCCCAAAAAAATGTTTAAAAAACATGTAGGCTACTGATCTTTTGTAGAAGCTCCAGTGTGGGACAGCTGTAAAATGCAGTCTTGAGGTATCAAACAGTACAGAGAGAAAATGCAGTATTAAAATGTTGCACTACGTGTAAAAGCTGCGTATTCGTATGACCTCACATTTGGTTGACAAGATTCAGGTGCAATATTACCCTTGGTGGAACATCAGCATAAGTGTGGAAACCCTTTAGGAGCATAAACAAAATTCATGTGCAAAATCACATTAAGGTTTCAGGCGCAAAGTCACTTCTCATGGCAAACGCTTGCTTGGTGCAAAGTAAGCAGGATTGGGCTAATATGTTCATGAGCAAACCCACATTTGGAGTAAAATCCGCATTGAGGTGCAAGAACGCCCTTGATGCTATGAGCATGAGTGTGGGATCACTTTACATAAACTGCATTTAAGAAAAATACATATGGGCAAAATCAAATTCAGAAATAAAATCACCCTTGTGGCAAGATCAGCAGAAGCTTGAAAACATTTGTAGTATCCAAAATGACATGTAAATGCAAAAGCGCATTTAAATCCAAAATCACTTTTAGATGTAAATCACGGATAGGGCTAAAATGACTATTGGTGCAAAACAAATTTAGATGCAAATGTGTACCAATGACTGGGTGCAAATTTAACCTTAGTATCAAGTGAGAAGTGTAGTATCACATATAAGTTGACAACTCAGTACATAAAGAAAATTAGGTAGTACGATGTCACATAATGTGTATAACATTCATTCATATAACATCACATTTGGTTGGCTGCACATTGCGGTGTCAACTCACCTTTGGTGCAACATGACATCAAGGTGCAAAATCACATCAAGAGGCAAAATAACCTTCGAAGCAATATCAATAGGACCATGAAAATATTTAAAGGAACAAAAATCTATTTTAAAGTGCAAAATCACTTTATAAGAGCAAAACTATATGTAGGTGGTAAATCACGCAGAGAAGAGATAAATGTAGTAGTAAGCTGTTAAAATAGATATGAAGACCTTAAATACTATTTAGGGGCAAACCACATTTAGGGACAAAATCAACCCTAAATGCAGCAGCAACAGAAGTATGTAAACATGTGTAGGAGCAGAAATAATACTTAGGTGCAAAATCACTGAGGTGCAACATCAACAGGAGCTTATATTACATTTAGATATTGTTAGATTTGGCATACGTGGCGTGGTTCTCCCCTAACGTTTTGCCTTCCATCCTCCTGTTTTGCTGATTGTGTTTAATGGCTTTAGGACTGCTAACCAGTGCTAAGTGCTTGTGCTCTCTCCCTAGAACATGGTAGAATTGGCTTATACCCAATTGGCATATAAAATTTACTTGTAAGTCTTTAGTGAAGTGGCACTACCTGTGCCCAGGGCCTGCAAATTAAATGCTACCAGTAGGCCTGCAGCACTGGTTGTGCCACCGACTTAAGCAGTCTGTTTAACATGTCTCAGGTCTCTCCTTAGAGACGGTGTGTGCAGTTTTAGACTGCCATTTTGACCTGGCAAAATAAACCATTTGTCTGGCCCAAACCTTCATTTTTAATACATGTATGTCACCCATAGGGTAGGCGCTGAACAGCCCAGTGGGCAGGGTTCAATGTATTTAAAAAGTAGCACATGTACTTTTAAATTTTACATGTCCTGGTGGTGAAAAACTCTTAAATACACTCCCATAGGTTAACAATGGAGTTATCTTATTACATCTAATAAGTGATAATTTCCAAATGGGAGCAGGTAAGCAGTTCATGTTTGATGTATTTGGAATTGTAATGAAAAATCCTCTCGCATGGTGAAGTCGGATTTTAAATTGCAATTTTGAAAATGACACTTTTAGAAAGTTGGCATTTTTTTGCCTTAGCCATTTAGTGCCTGCAGCCTGTCTCTGCGTCACATGACTGGGTGTAGCTGACAGTTGGGCTTTGTGTATTCCTCCTAGACAGCCACACACAATAGAGAGGTTAGGTGTTTCTGCATGGGCCATCACTGGCAGGATGGGAGGGTGGAACTGGGCACAGCCCTTCTTATACTTGAATAGGCTGTGTCCTGCCTCCACACAAAGGGCTGCATACCCCCTATAGTTAGTCTGGAGACAGGGCAGGAAGCCTGTGGACTTCAAAGGGAAATCTCTAGAAAGCTTCTCCCGCTTCAAAGAAAGGTCCAGGTATAAATTCTGGACCCCAGACACCAACTCTTCAGTACACTTCTGGACCTGTGGATACTCTTAAAGGAAAAACGGCTGCTGTGCTGTGGAAAGGACTGCCACTCTAAAGGACTGCTGCCCTGCTGTGCTGAACTGCTGCCACATTGCCTGGGTGAGAAGGACTGGATGTAGGACCCCAGAGTGACTTCAAAGGCTGGTTAACTGGCCTCCTGACTAGACCCTCAGGGACAAAAGGCTCCAACAACCTTGAACCTAGCACCTGGGCTCTGCCATCTGTCAGTCCTACCTTGCCAAGTAGTGCCACCCCGGTCCTGGAGCCTTGGAAGTGGGCCTAAAGGTGCGCAGATCTCCCAGGATACTTGTTTCTGGTCCAGGGAGGACCTGGCTTGGCAGTTCAGGCTGTATGGTTCCCATGAAGAACAGGATCGAGACCGATTTGCTTATGGCTGGGTCCAAACTGGGATGGCGTGATGAGCAAAAGAACGATGGATTTAACCCAGATCTTTGTGACTGGGGGGTGAATGTTTGCATTGTTCAGCATTCCGTCAATCATTTGTTCCTATTGCATTTGTCGCCCTAAGTGGGAAGGGTATGCCTAGATGTGGGACCCGTGCTTACTGCGCCACTGGATTCAAGCTAACCTGGCTTATGAGGGGTGATGCCCCGAAACCTTTCCCAGGATGCTTGTTTCCGGTCCAGGGAGGACCTGGCTCAGCAGTTCGGGCTGGACTGTTCCCATGAGGAACAGGGTCAAGACTGATATGCTTATGGCTGTGTCCAAACTGGGGTGGTGTGGTGAGCAGAAGAACGATTGATTAAACCCAAATATTTGTGACTGGGGATGAATGTTTGCATTGTTCAGCATTCCGTCAATCATTTGTTCCTTTTGCATTTGTCGCCCTAAGTGGGAAGGGTATGCCCAGACGTGGGTCCCGTGCTCACTACACCACTGGATTCAAGCTAGCCTGGCTGATGAGGGGTGATGCCCCGAAACCGGTCCCAGGATGCTTGTTTCTGGTCCAGGGAGGACCTGGCTTGGCAGTTTGGGCTGGACTGTTCCCACAAGGAACAGGGTCAAGACTGATTTGCTTATGGCTGGGTCCAAACTGTGGTGGCATGGTGAGCCAAAGAACGATGGATTTACCCAGATCTTTGTGGCTGAGGGTGAATGTTTGCATTGTTCAGTATTCTGTCAATCATTCGTTCCTTTTGTACTCAGATGCGCAGCACTAACCCGAGCAGAACCAACGCATTGCCTCTGCTGCGAGGATTCTCTCAGCGCAAGGACTCTGCATTGAACTTTTTACATTGACAGTTTTATCTGTCTCTCTCCTCGACTGCTTTGACTGCTTTGTTCCCCCTGGAATACTTTCCCCCTTCAGATCTACCTGACTCTGTCTACTTTCCTCTCCCCTGTTTACCTTTCCCCCACTACCTTCCATTCCCCATATGACGTGTGTCTTGGATATGCTACGCGCTAATTATCTTATATTATTGTGTAAGCGCACGTTTTTTTTTCTTTTTTCCTCCTAAGCATATACTGGTAACTGCAACTGTAACTGATGTAACTATGTAACAATGTTCTGAAACAATGTCCTATCTCATGTAAAGCGCTCTGATACCTCCGGGTCTAGCCAGCGCTATATAAAACTTTTCAAATAAAATAAAAATAAAATAAACCTTACTGTCCACCTCGAGACTGCTGCTGTATAAAGCTTCCCCGATGCAGGTCCTTGCATCACAAATCCCTCATCAAAAGCAACCTCAACAACAATGCAGGTTCTCGCATCACAGCCCAGCAGCTCTTCGGAACCGATGCATCGCCCCAACTTTGCAACGCAGGCCTTAGTCAATGGAATCCATGATGACGATTCAGGACCTCACACTGCAGCTTCGCAGCTCCTCGGAACTGATGCATCGCCTTGGCTGTGCGACGCATCCTTGGTGCGTGTCCTTGCAACGCTCCACGACCAGAATTTAAGGTACTCTTGTTCAGCTAGCCTAAATAGGCCCCTGTAGCTGGCAGGCACTCCATCGCAGCTGATCTGAACTTGTAACTTTGAAGGGTCGATCGCGACCACATATCCATAGTTAGCACTTTATGCTTTTTGGGTGTTATTTTCTCTGAAATCTTTAAAATTGCATATCTCTGGTTCTACAGATTGGATTTTTGTCGCTTTTTTCTTGTTTTATCTATTAATATTTACTGTATTTTTCTAAATTGTTGTCAGATTTTTCTTGTGTTGTGTTTTCAGTGGATTACTGTTTAAAGTGTTGCACAAATGCTTTACACAAATGCTTTACACATTGCCTCTAGGTTAAGCCTAACTGCTCTGTACCAAGCTAGCAGAGGATTGAGCATAGGTTAATTTGGGGTTTGCTTGTGCTTTACCCTGACAAGGATTGTGGTTGGTGCTTGAGTAGGGTTTCACCCCCTCAACCAGTAACACAATTTCTAACAG
Source organism: Calotriton arnoldi (assembly GCA_963921515.1). Lineage (NCBI taxonomy): Eukaryota > Metazoa > Chordata > Amphibia > Caudata > Salamandridae > Calotriton > Calotriton arnoldi. Next base: position 1,445,782 of record CAWUFW010003837.1, on the reverse strand, counting down.
ATACAAAATTGTTTTTTTGTACCAAATACTCCTTAGTGCAAAGTAAGCAACACTGAAGCATCACATTTAGGAGCAAAATTACCTTACGGTGCAAAATCACTACTGGTACAACAATAGCTAGAGTGAGGAAACCAGTTTATGAACTAAAATTACATTTAGGAGCACAACCACAATTAGGTGAAATTTCACATGAATGTGAAAAGTGATATTTAACCCTACATTTAGCTGCAAAATCACACAAAGATGCAAAATAATCGTTGGAGCAACAAGATATTAAAACACCTGTAAAACTATAAAGCACATTCCCGTGCAAAAAACGCTTTGCGTGCAAAATCATTTGAAGTGCAAAATCATGCTTTCAACGGCTAGACATGCACATCATACATTAGAAGAAGAGCCATTAGCAGTGCTAATATGGAGGCTCACATCAGGAGACGGTCCGAGAAGATTTTGGACTTGGAGCCAAAGGATGAGAGGACAGAGCCTGAAGTGATTGTGACACTGTCTCATGAAGGTAGTGTACATTTTTTTAAAACACAAGGAAAAAGAAGGGATTAACGGATATTGGGAGCATCTGTGGGAAGCACGCTATTCAGTGTTTAATTTGTAAATTTAATGAATGCTGGTGTCCAAAGCGCTGCTCAGAAGCCCACAGTTGATTCTATTAAATGTCGGTGTGCCGATTACTAAGGCTGCATAGGCTTGAATCCACCTCATGCCTCTTTAATCCACTACCAGACACTTCCTGCCCCTTTATCACACTCTTGTAGGTCCCTGCTTTCTCCCCCTGTGACAGTTTTCCACCTTTCTCTTTCTCCATTTTTCCTGTTTCTGTTTTTTTCTTCCCTTGCTCTCGGCAAACATACAATCAGGAAAAATAAGTGCAGGTCCTTAAAAATCAGTGCTGGTGGCCCCCAAAATGACGCTTGGGTACATAATCTGTGCAGGGGCTGGAAGTACAGATATTGAATTAGGCACAACTTATGGGGTTCCAGGTCCAATGTGTCTCTAACACGGATGTGTGTTTTTTATGACAAATTGTACTGTCTTTCTTAGTGTACTCTTCATGACATATTGTGCTGTCTTTTCTTGTGTATGTTCTTTGTCTGTATGATTTGTTATCCTGATGAACTGTTTATAGATATATTGGTTGTTTCTTCTTAGCCACATTCAGTAGAATCCTGTTAAACTGATGTATGATTTTGAAATTCATGCAATTTCTATGTAACTTCTTTTTATCTTGTTTTTAATGATTAATTGATTTCGATATGTTGTTTTACACGGTTTTTAAAAATAATAAAAGAGATATATTTTCTATTTCTTGTGTTTTGGCCTCGGGTTTACAACTAGACTCCCTTCTGTATAATTGATGTGGTTTGGTATTTGTTGTGAGTGGCATATTGAATTTAGCAAACCAAAGGAAGCTTTGTTTTCATTTGGCCCCCAAAGGCAGCCACCAGCTCAAGTTAAGCACTAATTCCATTGTGAGCAAAAACGTGACATCAGCCCCATGATAATAAAATACAGCGTTGGGAGGTTGAAAATAGGAAGGTCACGCCTGAGTGTAATATGCTTTGGGGTAAACTTGCAGAAGCTTTCAGCCTGGGTAGGCTGGAAGGTAAAGGGGGTTTGGGGTCAGTGTGGTGGGGGGCAAGGCAGACATCCAATATCAGTGGGGTAAGGTGGGTGTGAGTTAAGGACAAGGTTCAGGACCACGTTTAGGCAGCCCACTGAGGTTGATTGGGTCTCTGGGTGTGATGTGCTGTTCAGGCCTGGTTTCCAGCTACTGGCAAGCCCAAGAAGCTTGTGGACGCAGGTCTGAAGTGAGGGAGGAGTCCGGAGCTGCCTCCCTGACATTGTTGGTAGCAAGGAAGCACAGTTGAATGTATGATGACGGTGTGCGAGGCAGAGAATTGTTAAGCACTAGCTAAGGATGGTGTGCTGTTTAGAAGGAGGTTGTGAGGTTGTCTAAAGAACTGGAGTGTGAGGAGTCTGAGTATGAGCGGGAGGAGATTATAGAAAGTGAGGATTAAAGGGCAAGTTCTCATGTTAAAGGATGTGATTGTGATGGTGGATGAATTTAACAGATCACTGACACAATGTCGAAAACAACAATATTGTGATACAAAAATAATGTGCCAAAAATATTGATTACAAAAATATTATGTCCCATAACCTATAAGTATAAAAATATCGGAGAAAAAATGAGGTTTCACACTAAAACCGTTGTGTGTGTATGTTTATATATATACATATATATAATGTAAAACTGTTAATAAAAATATATATTTTACATTATATTACATTTTTTGGGTTATTTTTAAAAATGTACTACTATAAAAAGCATATGTAGTATTTCACCTCCAGTCACTGCAACAGTAGGGTAAGCGTTGGACTTTGGAGGGGTTCTATTTGCTATTCCCACTCCAGTCTTGCAACAGTAGGGAAAGTACTTTACATCAAACCCATTACATATTTGAATAACCCTATTATTGTAGAATAAATATAATACTCCTAATATAAACACTATTAATTAACAAAAAAATATATTTATAAAAATAAAAAACAATTAAACAATGTACATGATTATTAAACAGTTTAATAGTTATCATTTAAAAATTGTATTTATCATTATACATAATTGATAATCAATTAACTAATTAAATTACCAATAATTATTTATTAATTAATTATTACTTAAGTAACGTCCCACCCTATATCGCTACAAACCTAGCAACCTGCAACTAAAATAAATCAATATTACATAATGCACATAATTATCAGTTAAATAATTAATAATGATTACCTAATTTACACCATGCCCTATATCCCTACAAACCCAACAGCCCACATCTAAAATATAACTAAGATATAAGGTAATTACACAATGTACATAATCAATTGAAAAATTAATAATTTAATAATTATTTGTTAATCAATTATTACTTAACTTCCCACCTCATACGCCTACAAATCCAGCAGCCCACACCTAAAATATAGCAAAAATATATAATAATTACACAATTTACATAATAATCAATTAACTAATTAATAATCAATTAATAATTAATTGTTATTTAATTATTACTTAATTAACTCCCACCGTATACCCCTACAAACCTAGCAACCCGCAACAACACTAGAAGTTACTATTAGCAAAAATTAAATTAAACATTATAAATCACTTATAATTACAAATTATATTTAAAAATATTAATAACTACACAAACAACATAAAATTAATATATGAACTAAAACACATTAAGATAATTAAAAAACAATATTTTGTACAACTATATTATTGAAAACATTATTAACAACAATATTACTTACCTGTAAAAATCAATATTCTTGACAGTGATATTTTTTGTTTCACAATATTTTTTTCACAATATTTCTGAATCCGGTATTTACAACTCGATATTTTGTCCAAATACCGAGTTTAGCCATGGCAGGAGAAGTATCAATTGACCGTCCTCAGGAGTGAAATCAGACAGAAGATTGGGAGTTGGGAATGGGCATGCACTGTAGAGAGGAAAAAGGAGGGAATTTCTTTTTCAATCAGATACAGGTAAATGGTGAGCACCGCGGGGTTGTTAGATGGTGAGGAGACGTGTAAAGTGCTGTGGTTAGTTTCAGTAGGGGTGGGCAAAGATACAGTGTCGGACAAGGTTTGTACAGGTGTGTGACAGAAAAACAAGGAGAGCAGCAAATCAGAGGCAACAACAGATAAAGTATGGAAGGGTGACTTTATTGATGTTTTAAAATTATTATATAGGAAAATTCAAAAGTTAGAGGGTTCCAAGGAAGATGAGTGGGAACTGGTTAAGCAACCTAATGTTCCTATGACTGTAGTGATTTATAGTGATGTGGACATCTGCCTTCTTAATATTTGCAAGTGCATACTAGAAACGCCATCCATAGCCATGGGTCACTTTATTCAATTCTGTGGCTCTGGTAAGACGAGCACAGAAGGTCTATGGAGGTATCACATGGTTGCGGTATGAAGAGGAGTTCAGGGCACAAATGGCAGTTAACCCGGAGAAACAATGGGGAAAAGTGGGGGGTGAATTATGGTTACAATGGATGGCGCAAATACAACCTGTGCCATCCGTATACACTGCCAGTGGTTTACCAATACAATATAAGCCCTTTCACAAACATTCAACCCAGTTTGGGGTAAGAGGCTTTTGGGGGGGCCCGGGGGGGGGTAGACATGCTTCAAAATGGGGCATGTTGGTCAGAGGGAATTGCACCTGGGTAGTAGGTTTTTACTTTTAGGTCTGGTTTCTCTAGTTACGCATTATTTGTTTGTTTTTTGTTTGTTGTTAAGGAGAGTTCAGGGAGTTGCGATGCAGCTTTACATGCCTTTAAAGCTATTATGCAGAATTTCGGAGTGCCATTGGCTGAGGATAAGTCGGAAGGGCCTGGGACAATGTTAACTTTCCTGGGCACTGAGCTGGACACAATTTGGATGGAGGTAATGCTGCACAAGATAAGCTCAGTAACTTGAGGAAGCATTCTCTTTGGAAATTGGAATTCAGGAAAATTCAAGCCTTACTGGGTCCCTGAATTCTACATATGGATTAGTCTGAGCTAGGAGGGCTTTTTTCAAGCGTTTAGGTGTTTCAGTGTCAGATGCAGTGTTGCCTCACCAGAGAGAGAGGGTGGGAACAGGTCTCCTGGAAGATATGAGAGTGTGGATTACTTTCTAGAAAAAGTTCATTGCTGTTACAGTGTTGTCTTTACAAGACTAATGGCTATGGGTAGATTCACATTTTCATAGTGGAACACAGATTTAGTTTCTTTAAGACTCTTTTGGGATGGTAAATGGGCAGTGGAGCTTTGGCTGGAAGAGTGATTGAGGACAAAAAGAAGTATAGCATTTTTGGAAATCTTCCCGGTGCGTAGCTTTGGGTGGTCTTTGGGGTATTACACCCCCATAGATAAACAGTTGGGTACAGGAGCTTTCAGTCAGGTATGGTAAGATGTCTGTGCAATTTCACCTGGGATTTTTAAATACACTCTCAAACAAGCACACACACACACATACTCTTGTCTGTTTTGAAGGTCTTAAAGCATGGTTATTTTACAAAACACTGGGGGATATTCTCAAGAACGTGCGATAATCATCGCCAAAATTTTACACATCGCCGTCTATCGCGGGAAAATAACTCCGTGTTAACGTCTTATTCTCAACACGGCGGTAACATGCAATAGTTCCCCCGATAACGCGTCAAATGTCCGCGATAAAATTACCGGGACAGCGATAAAAATCTAAACTTGAACGTGAGAAAAGTTGCGATGGGCCGAACTGCGATAAAAAATACAGCGATAAGCAGCGCCAGGCCTGCAAGTCCCACAAGTCAGGCGGGAAAAACCACTATAAAAGCGGCAACAAAAAAATACTAACAAAACACAAACAACTTCGAAGCACCATGGAGGTAGCCGGAGCAAGTACAGAGGACAACCAGAACCTCACAAGTCCTACGGAGGACCAGCCTGGGACCTCGGGGACAGGGAAGGGCAAGGAGAAGAATAAGAGGAACCCGCGTTTCAGTACGCAGGAAAATCAGATCCTCATTACGGAGGTGATAGAACACCACCACCAACTGTTCATCACCTCCACTGTGTCATTGGAAACTAAAGATACAATATGGCAGTCCATCTTGGCCAAGGTGAATGCAGTCGGAGTGAAGAGAAGGGAAGTGGACGACTGCAAGAAGCGCTGGACTGATGTGAAGCGCAAAACCAAGCTGAAACTCGCAGCCAACCTGAAAGCAGCAATGCAGACCGGAGGTGGGAGTCCAGCGACACACCAGGAGCTGGATGAGATGGAGGAAATGGTGACCCGAGTCATCATTGGGGAGACGGTGGCAGGAGTTGGGGGACCGGACACTGCACAACATGACCTGAGCCAACAGCAACAGGGTGAGTAACGACCAGGGACTGGGGGGACGGGAGGAGATGGGCACAATGGCACACATGCACAATTAAGTATAGCACATCTGCGGACAAACCATGCCCAAGAGTCACAACTCCGACCAAGAGCCCAATTTACCCAAGTCTGCAATATCTCAGCACTGCATAAGCACAGAAGTGAAAGGCACACCGCCTGAAAGGGATAAGGGCCAGCCAAATCAGAGCTGAAGGGGCAACACACCCACAATGCAGCACACAGACATAAGAATCAGAGCACCTCAACATTGACAACAATGTGGCACAAACTGCAACACTTTCAGATCAGAGGACACAACTGCTGGCGCTTGTGTGTAGAAAATGGCCATTCGCATTTGGCATAGCAGGAAACTGTGAGATGATAATGTACAAGTACAACCTCACATCCCTGATGGTGTAGAAATGTCAACTGTCCCGCATCAAATACGCATCTCCTCACAAACAGTCACAATGTACATTGTCATGCAGTCTGTTAGTAAACTTGTACAATGCGTGAACATACATGTGAACACAATGTCAATCTGCATCTCCCCTTTTTATTTATTTATTTATTTATTTGTAAAGCGCAACATTCATCCCATTGGGATATCACGGCGCTAGTTGTGGCGGAGAAATGATGAGTAAAGTTATGGTTAGTTTGGGGGCAGACGGCTTGTCTAGGGAAATAGATATGTCTTAAGTTTCTTCCTGAACGCCATGTGTTCTTCAGTTAGTCTTAGCTCCAGCGGGAGCTCATTCCAATGAAGTGCTGCAAGGTGCGAAAAAGTGCGTCCACCTGTCCTGCTTTTACTTATCCTCTTGGTCTCAGCTAGTGCTAGGGACTGTGACCTTTGGCATCTGGGTGGGACATTCATTGCAGAGGGAGAATCAACACCTCCTGCAGAGCAGACCCAACAACTCAGCACTGATGATGAAGAGGACCTCCCCAACATCGACACCGACACCCTCCAACAGCTCATGGACAGCTTCGGCACCCCACCTCCAGGAGCAGGGCAGCACAGCTGCATCGAGGAGACCCCACCCCCTGCACAGACCACACAGCAGGAAGCACCCACCACCATGGCTGTCTCCCGGGACCCCCACGACCAACACATGGCATTCCAACGCCGTGTGTTAGGGTGCCAGGAGAAGATGGCTGATCAGCTGCGGGTGGGGTTCGACCTCATGGCAGCCAGACTAGATGCCATACGTGGGTGTCTAAGTCCCATCAGGGACCACTTACAGTCCCTAACGGACACCGACTGTCCGCTCCATGCTCTCCAACAATCCATGGCTGACATTGCTGGAGTCATGATTCTGAGCCAAGAACAACTGTCTAGTCAGAGTGGCTCCAGCGAAGTCAGCCGGGAGTTGGGACACATAAGGAGAATGATGGAGAGCTTGGAGCGGATGCAGGCGGAACAAATGTTTGCCACGGCTGCACACCAGCGAGATGTAGCTGTGATCTTCCATGTCCTGCAGATCCTCGTCATGGCATTGCCGCCACAAGGCCTGGCACGGATGAATGCTGCTGCTACTACTCCATCCACATCTCCGCCCCCTGAAGTGTCAGTGCCACACAGTGCGGCAGACATTCCACCCCCGGCCCCTGATGTGTCAGTGCCACACAGTGATGCAGACTAAACACCACCACCCACACGCGAGGCACCTGACACATCAGGGGACGAAGATGATGATGAATCTGGCTTTGTGGTAAGAATGAAGTGGTAGCATTCATCTCCGCCATATGGCCTGTATCAGCTTGGTTCTGCCCTCTGCATCATGCCCTGGAATAACACCTTCCACTGTCCCCCGATACACTCAGCGACACTTACCTTGGACCTCGACATGGACTGCCATATTTGGTTTTGTTACCAATGACACAGCAATAACACTGCGGACTGAAGTCTACCTCTTCCGATGAACTTGTCAATCCCTAAAGGACTCTAGCTGGCCCTCCACGGGGCAACAATGTAAAGTGGGGTTTGCATGGCCCTGTACTGCTCCAGCTTCAACACTTCACTGAATGCGAATAAAACATTCTAATTCACACAGATGTGTCATGGCCATGATCAATCAAGTATGAAAGTATGGATGAATGTAGGGACAGTGATTCCACAAAAAGGTACTCCCTGGGTAATGCCATCAATGCGCATGTATGGCCGTGACCCAGATAGGCAGTGAGACACACATTGTCATTCAAATCAACACTCATCACAGTTGAATACAAGTGAAGGTGCGTAGACTTTATTAGCATATGCGTTTCAGCACGGGCAAGATAAGTGCCACAACATGCAGACCAATGCAGCAGTATGTCAGGATGAGGAACGTTGCCAAGCGCCGCTGTCCACTCAGGGGGAGTGCCTCACCTTTCACAGGTGTGTGTTAACCCGCGTTGTTGTCCGCTCATGAATTCGGAGTCCGGGCGAATGCAGCCATGTCCACTGTTGTCGTGGGATATGTGACCAGATCTCCAAGATGCAACAAGGTGTCGGGACATGTGCGATGGGTTCCAATCTGTTGTGGCTGCAGGTATGTAGTCACTCGTCCATGAAAGCGATTGCAGCTTCGTAGGCCATCATTTCCAACATGAGGTCGTTGTCGACTTCATCAAACAGGACGGTGAGGCAATCCATTAGCAGGTCCGGACAGATGTGCTGCGTCCACCCCCTTTCACCAATTAGCACTTCAGCCCAATAGGGGAGCGGCTCAATGTGGTCACTGCACACGAGGAGTTGTGCAATCTCCCAGGTCCCGCTGCCAGCATGTATGCCAAGTATCAAGGCATCCCATAAACGGGTATCACGGTGACACTCCTGGTCGTGGGCCAACAGGGGGCACACACACGTCAACATCCAGTACAGCCACCGTCCTGTTGGATAGGCAGACATCCATGGACCACTCGAATCTGCACGATCGACAATGCAACACAGGCTGGACGCAGGTGACGTTGGCAAGGCGGAAGCTTAGCCGGTAATTGATCCGCAGCACTGCCAATGGCAGTGCCCCCAGTAAATGCAGCATACGTGCACAGTACAGTTCCACGTGACAGGGGTTGTGCATGTGTCCGGGTTGTTCTGCCATTGTGTTAGTGGCTCTGGTTGAAGCGGCACTGTTCTGACCTGCGCCAGTTCTGTGGATGAAATGCCACAGCTCGGATCAATGTGTTGTTTTAGTGTGCAACGGTTGTACGCCTGGGATGGTGTGGGAGTATGTGTGAAGGCCATTCCATGCAAGATATCTTCGAGCAAGGACTTCTGTGTGTGGGGTGTGTATACGTTGGTCTTTCGTCGGGCTGTGCGTAGTGTGGGAGTCGTCATCAGCTGCTTTAGTATCTGTCAGGGGGGTGCCGGGCACATGCAATTCCGAAGTCGGAGGTGCAGATGTGCTTCCGCCTGATAGTTCAGACAATGGAGCTTTCATCCCTAATGTTAGTTTGTCATCTGCTTGCATTCAGGAAATGTTATGTGGCTTGTTGGGGGTGGGGTGGGATGTGTGCGACTTTGGGAATCATGTTTGACATGACTTGCACATGGCAAATGAGCGGCATCACTGTGTGTTACGTTGCCTCACAGCTGCTCCTCCCTCCCCCCGAGCCTATTTACTTGTGTGCGCTGCGCGGTTGCATCACTTGCACTCCTACGGCACACCATTGTCATGCCTGTCTGCGCATGTCCACAAGCCTGACAACGACACTGTGATGTTGGCCGTTGAAGGTGGGCGGCCACGTGAGTGTAGGCCTGTGGCAAGGATAGGGCGGACACAGATGTAGAGTTCATGCCTGGCTGAACTCGCGCTGCGATTAAGGCTAGGCATTTGGCACATGCTGCGGCAATACAGATACACACAACACTTGGCATGTATGAGCCAAGACTCCGAGCGGTCTTGCGCGCCTTCATTTCTCCGTTCGTGCGAGCCCGCCCTCCGGGTGCATGCTACCTTGCAACATTGTCGATTGCGGGCCGAGTGGCGCCGCCACTACAACAGAGACACACGCATTAGTTACTTCCTTGTCCAGGCCAGAACTGAACCATGCCCAGAGCCCCGGGCAAATTCTTCACACCCCTACGCTGGACTGGCGTACCCCAGCCCAGCCCACTCCGCTTACGCTTGCAGGGGGGGACGACAAAGCTACGTCTCCAAGGTCTTACCCACTGCCTGAGGTGACATGGTTGCGGCCGCTGTCCACAGCACAATGTAATGTGGTAGGGCCCGGGGCCATCATGCATACATAATGACCACACGGACACACTTAGATAGGTAGTGGAACTGGCTACGGGCACTTGCGCCCGGCCCCTTTTTATTGCCAGGGTCACATGTCCAGTGACGCCTGTGCTGGATGGGTGTGGGGTGAGTGTAAGCCAGTCCTCAGGGGGTGGTTGGTGCTGGCAACAACTAGAACAGTGATCAACGTTTCACACTCACAAGACACCAGCTCTGAAATCACACACACAAGACTCAATCATAAAGGGTCCATGACTTGTGGTGCACTGAGTTAGTGGCACCTGTAGAGCTGAGCAGGGTATCAAGCTGATGATGGCATCCAAGACAGGTGTGAGCCACTTTGATAGGCTGGCTGTAAGACTCCTCCGACTCTGGCAGTTGTTGGTTGGAGGAGGTCCTGGCGGTGGTGGCGGGTGTGCAGCCAGCGATGATGGTTCGTCCGGGCAGGCCGCACTGGAAGCAATGTCTGTTGCCTACTGGACTGCGCCATCAATAAATGAAGACTGTATTTGAGTTGGGGGACCTGCTGACCGCAGTGTAGGCCAGAGGCAGCGGTCAGCAAGGGCCCACAGCCACGTGGCGTTGACTTGAGCTGCACAGAGTTAGTGGCACCTGAAGCGCTCAGCGGGTGTGCAGCCAGCGATGATGCGTCGTCCGGGCGGCCCGCACTGGAAGCAATGTCTGTTGCCTACTGGACTGCGCCATCAATAAACGAAGACTATTTGAGTTGGGGGACCTGCTGACCGCAGTGTAGGCCGGAGGCAGCGGTCAGCAAGGGCCCACAGCCACATGGCGTTGACTTGAGCTGCACAGAGTTAGTGGCACCTGAAGCGCTCAGCGGGTGTGCAGCCAGCGATGACGCGTCGTCCGGGCGGCCCGCACTGGAAGCAATGTCTGTTGCCTACTGGACTGCGCCATCAATAAATGAAGACTCTATTTGAGTTGGGGGACCTGCTGACCGCAGTGTAGGCCGAAGGCAGTAGTCAGCACACACATAACTCCGCGGTGCTGTGATGGAGCAAGGACTCGGACACGAGACTTGCTCGGAAGCAATCCTCTTGCTTTAACTTATTAGTGAATTACTAACGACATGTCTCGTAATTAATAATATCCATTTTTCACTATACGCGGGAAAAGAATGAAGCTTGCCTATGTGTTTACTAACTGCAAATAACAGAGACCTAGGACTAGAACGCATTTAACATGGGATCTTTACTGCGCATGAGTCTACTGCATCTACGTAGTATGACGTGCTTTCGCTTGGAGGGAAATTCTGGCGCTTGCGCAAAGAGCTATAAAATGGCCGCTTGAAAGCTCACATGCATGGCACCTGTCTTGCTGAAATTAGAAATGGGTTTATAACTAACGCAAATGCAGAGAGAGAAATAACAAATGGTATGGGTTAGAGTAGAGGTTGGTGGTATACAGTGAAACCATTTATTTTCGAGAATAACATTTTTCCTTTTCGACTTTATTATTAGTGCGTATTTGGGCCTGTTAAAGTTGTCCGAGTCGAGCAGACCAATATGGCGCGACGCATGCGCCCTGATACGGAAGCTTGGAAGATGACTAAGGATTTGACACGAGTCCAAGGTCGGCAGAGATGTGCCCTGGGAACATGAGGGTGAAGAGTTCATATAAAGGAACTTATTCAAGAAATCAGTTACAAATGTATTTAATAAAGTTTAAAGATGTATGGGAAAGGAAGGGCGGAATAAAGTTTGATGGGAGGGGTTTGGAAACAATGGTTAAAAGAGAATAAATGAAGTATAAGTGTGGTGTGATGATCATCCCCCCCTAGCCGTCCAATCAGAAGTTAGTATTCTGTGCAAATGAAACATTAATGGGTGGTACATGCCTATGAAAAGGTATAATTAAGGTAGTTTAGATAGAAGAAGCGCTAGCATTGGTGAGCGTTGGAGCGAGTTTTGGGGGAAATTACGAAGAAGCTTTGATGCGCGTTGAAGAAGCTTGACAACGGGGTGGTGCTCTGAAATGCTGATGAAGAAACCGAATGCAGCATCATCTACTTAATTTGGGTGGGTTTTAGAAAGAAGATCGCGGAAGAACCACGAGGAGGAAGAGAGTGTCAGAGAGGGGTGCGATGTAGTCGTCGGTAATTAGAGAGGTGAAGTATCCTGTCCTGATTCCTGTCCTGAAGCCTTTGTCTCCTGATCTGTCCTGGGAGGCCCTTACCAGCCCTTTGGCCAGGGGGTTGGTCTTCACACCATACTTTGGTAACTATGAAATTCATCGTTTGATAAATGCTCTTCTGTCTCTATCCTCTTCTTTCTAAGCATAGTTATTGTGTGGATCTGACTTGATAAGTGTTATCTGAGATATTTTGAATTGGCACTCCCGCGAATGAGGGTGTTTGTACTGAAACGCTTTGAGATGGTTCAAAACCCTTAATTTTTAGATAAAGATTTAAAAACTTATTGAGTCTGTCATTATTTTATACTTATTAAGAAATGCATAATAAGTTATGCCAATTATCGCCATCAACTAGTTTGACCTAACTGGTCCATTGACCAGAGGAAAGAACTGTTTGATCAGCAGAAGGTTTAGTTAAAGAAGTAATAACTAGATCCTGAGGTATGAGCAACATATAAAACTAATAGACTCCAGTGGTTTACTTAGAGCGCAGCGGAAGCAAGTTGTATGGGCCCAAGTGAGTATATGGTAGTAGAGTATCTGTTGTTAGTAGACCGCTGGATCAGCTGTGCCGCTGGGGGCCTGTGTCGCGGAAGCAAGCGTTCGGCTGAGGAGGCTGGCGGTCACGGCGGCGGACTCGTGGCAGGGTGAGGGGCGCCGCCCTGGCAGACGCAACGGCCATCCCGGAAGTGAACCACGCCCAGAGCCCCGGCCTATTTATTCACACTCCTACGCTGGACTGGCATACACCGGACCAGCCCACTCCGCTTACACTTACAGGGGGGGACGCAGCTACATGACCGAGGTCTTCCCCACTGCCTGAGGTAACATGGTTGCGTCCACTGTCCACAACACTACAAACACCAGCAGTATATGTCCACATGGACATGTCTGTGCTCTGCATACTGATGTCTGTCCAGCACATCACCGCCACACTTTGCATTGTGTACATTCTTATTCATGGGTGACTTGCCTCCTTCACACATACTTGGTTCCCACCTCTCCCCACATTCTGCAATTGTGTGGCTGAGGGGACATGCCGTTTTCGGAAGGTCAGCTGTCTTGTTCTGCGCTGCCTGGGTGGTAGTCCGGGGGGGGGCCTGGGGGTGGTGGCGGTGGGTGTTGTGGACCTCATGGGTCTCCGAGCTGTATGATCAGTAGCTCCATGACATGTGTTGGTCTTCAGATGTGGCTCTGGGCTGGGCTCCTTTCATACTGCAGGTTGTCGTCCTGCTTAACACCAGTCAAAGGCAGGTGTTAAATCCCTGCTGCTAACGCGCCTTATCGCCTGTTTTTGGATCGCATCGCAGATCTGGCTGGTCGTTGGGAATATCGCGAAGTGGTGTTTTCGTGTGTTTTTGCACGGGAACGCCTACTCTGCATATCATTAGCGTTAGTTGTCGCTCTGATCCGTGGTGATGTTTTTTGCGGCAGCTATCGCTGGGAAACTGGCGATATCGGCAGTTTGCACCAGCTTGTGAATAGGGCGAATAATCTATCGCCACTTTTGCGGCGCTAAAGTGCAGATAAATCGGCGATAAGTCCTTGAGAATATGCCCCACTGTGTATCCCTTACAATCCGCACTCCTTTTCCCTTTTCACTGGCCCTTAGGCCCCCCTCATGCACTGCTTTCCCTACAATGGGCCAGTGTGATTGTCAGAAAATTTGAAGCTCACACCACACGCCAGTCCTAATGAGCAAGCTACACCCCATATGTTTCTCCCTGGTTGTTGGTAACGTTTTGTTTGGAAGTTGTTGGCTGACTGGAAGGTTACTATTACTGTGGCTAATCAAGCATTATTGGTGTGTTTTAATTCACAAAAAGCAAAGTATGAGAGAGTTTTATGATTGCTGAGGATTTTCTTTCTAGGCTGTCTTAAATTCAATATGTTGTCTTGAGCACAAAATGTTAGTCACCACGGCAGAAGCGAAATTTCTGAATACACTGATTAAGACAAAACTACAAAAAATGACAATGAACTTTAAACGTGCCCGTTACACGTGTAGAGAAAGCACACGTTAAGAATGAGTTAAAGCTGAAACAGCCAGCACCGTAAAAGTGTGCTTGGATTAGTTAGAGTAGGTAGGATGAATAAACATTGTGACTTTGAAATTATTTTATAACTGTTTACATATATAATTAACAAAAATGTTGTGAAAGTGAAAAGTGAAAACTTAGAATTTCTTGCAAGAGTGACTTGATAACATATCTTGGTGCACATATCTCATGGTGCATGTTAGAGCTATGAATTTTTTAGTGTAGATGCCCCATATTATGTAGTTTACAACGATTTTGCTTTATTGAATTTAAATATATTTTACATGTTGCTACTTTGAAAATGTGGTGATAGGCTACACTCACAGTTGTGCACTTATTTATATTAATCACTAAGCAAGCATTTTGAAATGCTTATATATATGTTATATTTGAATGATCTTATGGTGTTTTAACATAAATTAAAAGTTATACTAAAATGAAATATTAATTTAAAAGACGTTTGAATTAACTTTTCTCTTTAGGCTGTGCTTTTCCATGACCGGATGTGCTAAACTTTTTACTCTGTTACAAATGTTGCTTATTTGTCCTGATCATGTCACATTCCTTAAAGGACAGTTGGACATCATTTCTAAATTCTCCATTGTGTGGATTTTAAGGGAACTTAACGTATTGACCGTGTCCCTGGATAATGCAACAATGTTAAGGCTTACTGTCGACGAACCTGTGAGGATGTCATTTTCCGTACTTTCACATAATAAGAGTGGGAAAATTCTAAGGAGTAATAACTTGCACCTGCTGAATGTAAGGGTGGTCACATGGGATCACTCCACCGTGGACTGACAATTAACGTCATGGTGACAAATATGCCTTATAAAACCAATCGGTTTGGTGGAGGGCTATGGGACTGGACTTTTTGGCTTTTGGCTATCTCTTTTAAGAAACCTCTTGCATGAACTTGCTCTTGCACTTTTGAGCCATCCATTCGACTCCTGAGAACTCTGGTGATGCTATTAAGAACTGTGGCCATTGCCATCATTCCATCACTTACTTGACTCTATTCTGCCTGCCGAACTTTCATGATTTATTCCCACTTTAGACCAAGGGCTCTTCCCTAGTGGACTTTAACTTGAACCCTGTGCCCCTTTGAGAGATTCTTAATAGACGATTTTATTGATTTAGAAAACTATTCTTTGTATTCTTTGACCACACTGTCAAAATGTTTAGGGGCATATTTACGTTCTCTGGCGCATCCCTGCATATCAGCAGGGATGCGCCAGGGAAAATGCGTCACGCAAGTTTACCCTTGCGCCACATCCGATGCGCCGCATTTACAATGCGGCGCATCGTGGCGCAAGGATAAGCAGATGCCTGACGCATCTGCCGGCGGAAGGTTGGCGCAGTGCTGAAGTTGTGTCGTAAGCACGACGCACTCCAGCACTGTTCCAACCTTCCCTATCCCTAACATGGTGCGTCAATCCTTACGCCTGCTTGAAGCAGGCGTAAGGATTTGACGCACCAGCGTCGGAAAAGTGACTGCGTGAAATCTTGTAGATTTCACTACGTCACTTTTCCGAGGCGTTCCTGCGCCGGAACGCCCCCTGCGCGGTACGCCCACATGAAACCTGACGCAGGTTTCATGTGGCGCAGGGGTTTACTACGTGACGCATCTCCCTAGATGCGTCACGTTGTAAATATAGCGCAACGCGGCGCATGGTTTGCGTCGCTGCTGCGTCACAAGCGTGACGCAACGGCGGCGCAAAAGTGGCGCAAGGGGCTTGTAAATATGCCCCTTAGATTTTTGCTGCATGCATTAGTATGCATGACTGAATTGCTAAAAATGTTGTTTACTTAGCTGTATGAATTTTGGATCTCTAATACAATAACTCATTTATTTACTAATCTGTTGGGAGCCTTTTATATTACTTTATGTATTTCCTTTGAACTGTGGATGGGGGTTGGCTACCAATTAGTGGCCTTCTTTGGGTAGACCAACAGTGGGCCTAGCCTAGATTCCACCACTCACTACCCCAGAGAAAGGTCCATTGGAGGACCATCGCCTCTGGGATATAGTAAGTAAGATTGGAGAGAGACTAGCACTTTTGTGGGCCCGGTGCTAAATGAGAAACCTGTGTTTTAATTTACTTCCGCTGCCACACCACTGAAGAAGATTTTGAAGCTCCGGCACGGCACGTGGTTCATTCAAATTGCACTGCGTCAGCTAATGAAGTCATTGGCCACTGGTAGTCATTTACCTGGTGGCAATGTGATGCGGTGTATTGTTGGGTGCCAATGTGTACCTGTAGTCCTGATGAATTTGCTAAAAAGCTCTCTGCGCATTGAAACATGTCGGCCGTTCTTACTTTATGGTCAAAGCATGTAGTTTGTTTTTAACTATGCGCCAAGGACCTACATGATTAAAAGTTGTTGGCAGTCCCTCTGATACATGTTTAGCCTTTGTTGTATGTTTCAAACAGACTTAGAGATTAAAGTGTGATCTCTTGTATCCAGACAAGCTTCACATGTAGCAACAGAGATTAATGTAGAAGTTATTATAAATATAGCCCATCATGCTACACCTTATTCACCTACTGCAGGAGAACTAGTATGGATAGGACGTTTCCCTCATAATAGAGAGATCTTTTAGGGGTGTAGGAGAATGGGGTTTTTCTTTTTGGGAAGACTGTGAGTGAAGGGACCCCAGTTTTCTTCTTATTTTTTAGCTACCCTTCTTTGTTGATTAGTCACAATATGTCCCTGGAGCGGACAAGAAGGGTATGCAGACATAATATCGATGTTTAAATATCGATATACCAGAATATCAATGTTTAAATATCGATGTGGCACAATATCGACCTGCAAGAATATCGTCGACCAGAATATCGACATGCAGGTAAGAAATATCGTTTTACTTAATGTCGAAGTTAGTAATATCGTTAGTAAAAATATCGTTGTTAATAATATCGAAATTTATTTTAGTGTTCTGTATTTTAGTATATGTGTTAAAAGTATGTGATTTAAATATTTTGTATAAGTATAGCTTATTTTTGTAATGTATGTTTGAAATTTTTAGAAATAATTAATTTTATGATAATTAATTTTTGCGCATTTTAGTTCCGTAGCGGGTTGTGGGTTTATAGGGGAATAGGGTGGGAAGTAATTTAATTGTAATTAATTAATAATTTTAAGTAATTAATATTTTTGTATTTAATAATTTATATTGTTAATTGTGATAATTAATTTGTTATTAATTGGTTATTAATTATTAATTGGTAAATATGTTAATTGTGTCATTGTTTTAGGAGCAGGTTGTGGGTTTATAGGGGAGTAGGGTGGGAAGTAATTTTAATTATAATTAATCATTTTATTAATTAATATGTATGTATTTAATAATTTATATTGTTAATTGTGTTAATTAATTTGTTATTAATTAGTTATTAATTGGTAAATATGTTAATTGTGTCATTTTTTTAGGCGCGGATTGTGGGTTTATAGGGGAGTAGGGTGGGAAGTAATTTAATTATAATTAATTAATCATTTTATTAATTAATATGTATGTATTTAATAATTTATATTGTTAATTGTGTTAATTAATTTGTTATTAATTAGTTACTAATTGGTTATTAATTATTAATTGGTAAATATGTTAATTGTGACATTTTTTTAGGAGCGGGTTGTGGGTTTATAGGGGAGTAGTGTGGGAAGTAATTAAAATATAATATATTTTTTGTATAATATTTAGTTATTGCTATTTTATAGTCTTAATAGTGTGAATTAATTTATTACTGATTGTTTTTAATTTGATTGTTCATTGTTATTAGTAAATTAATTAATTGTTAAGCAATTATGTTAATTGTGTCATGTTTTACAATATTGGTGGTGTCATTTATAGGGGATTTGGTGGGACGTAAATAATTTTTTATTATTTAAGTATTTGTTAATTAATGTTTATTATTTTGCTGGAGTGGGAATAGTAAATTATTCCATTCCGCTATCCAACACTTTCCCTACTGTTGCAATTGTTGGAGTGGGAATAGTAATTTTATTCCCTCCGCTATCCAACACTTTCCCTACTGTTGCACTCGTTGGAGTGGGAATAGTAATTTTATCCCCTACGCAATCCAACACTTTCCCTACTGTTGCACTCCATGGAGTGGGAATAGTAAATTATTACCCTCCGCTATCCAACACTTTCACTACTGTTGCACTTGCTGGAGTGGGAATAGTAAATTATTCTCCTCCGCTATCCAACACTTTCCCTACTGTTGCACTCCCTGGAGTGGGAATAGTAATTTTATCCCCTCCGCTATCCAACACTTTCCCTACTGTTGCAATTGTTGGAGTGGGAATAGTAATTTTATCCCCTCTGCTATCCAACACTTTCCCTACTGTTGCACTCGTTGGAGTGGGAATAGTAATTTTATCCCCTACGCTATCCAACACTTTCCCTACTGTTGCACTCCGTGGAGTGGGAATAGTAAATTATTACCCTCCGCTATCCAACACTTTCACTACTGTTGCACTTGCTGGAGTGGGAATAGTAAATTATTCTCCTCCGCTATCCAACACTTTCCCTACTGTTGCACTCCCTGGAGTGGGAATAGTGATTTTATCCCCTCCGCTATCCAACACTTTCCCTACTCTTGCACTCCCTGGAGTGGGAATAGTAATTTTATCCCCTCCGCTATCCAACACTTTCCCTACTGTTGCACTTGCTGGAGTGGGAATAGTAAATTATTCCCCTCCGCTATCCAACACTTTTGTATAGTTGCACTTGCTGGAGTGGGAATAGTAATTTTATCCCCTCCGCTATCCAACACTTTCTCTACTGTTGCACTTGTTGGAGTGGGAATAGTAATTTTATCCCCTATTCTGTCCAACACTTTCCTTACTGTTGCACTCCGTGGAGTGGGAATAGTAAATTATTCCCCTCCGCTATCCAACACTTTCCCTACTGTTGCGCTTGCTGGAGTGGGAATAGTAAATTATTCCCCTCCGCTATCCAACACTTCCCTACTGTTGCACTCTTTGGAGTGGGAATAGTAAATTTTTCCCCTCCACTATCCAACACTTTTCCTACTGTTGCACTTGCTGGAGTGGGAATAGTAAATTATTCCCCTCCGCTATCCAACACTTTCCCTACTGTTGCACTTGCTGGAGTGGGAATAGCAAATTATTCCCCTCCGCTATCCAACACTTTCCCTACTGTTGCACTTGTTGGAGTGGGAATAGTAAATTATTCTCCTCCGCTATCCAACACTTTCCCTCCTGTTGCACTTGTTGGAGTGGGCATAGTAAATTATTCTCCTCCACTATCCAACACTTTCCCTCCTGTTGCACTCTTTGGAGTGGGAATAGTAAATTTTTCCCCTCCGCTATCCAACACTTTTCCTACTGTTGCACTTGCTGCAGTGGGAATAGTAAATTATTCCCCTCCGCTATCCAACACTTTCCCTACTGTTGCACTCCCTGGAGTGGGAATAGTAAATTATTCCACTCCGCTATCCAACACTTTCCCTACTGTTGCACTCGCTGGAGTGGGAATAGTAATTTTATCCCCTCCGCTATCCAACACTTTCCCTACTTTTGTATTCCCTGGAGTGGGAATAGTAATTTTATCCTCTACGCTATCCAACATTTTCCCTACTGTTTTAGTTAATGTAGTGTAAAATGTTGCTTTAAAATGAAATAATTATTTTAATATTTTAATTTATTATATATATAAATTTTATTTTTTTATTTATGTTACAGGTGTATGTATATATATGTATTTATAATTTTTATTATGTTTCTAACATTTTATAATTTAATAAAATAATTATTTATCAATATTATTAAGTAAATATATATATAATTATTTTTATATATGTATGTTTCATTGTTTTTTATATTACATATATTATTTATTATATTTTAACATTTCTTAAAAATTCCAACTATGTTTTTATTAATTCTATTTATTATTTAATTTATTTTATATTATTTTTAAGACATTTAAAAAAAACGATATTTTGAACAACGATATTTTAAACAACGATATTTGGGTTTCAATATTTTTGTACTTACCTTGGTAGAGATAGGATGTCGATATTCTTGACATCGATATTCTGTACACGATATTTGTGACCCTCGATATTCCTGTCGTCGATATTCTGTCAGTGATCCGACAATAACATCACCAATACATTGTTTTGTTCACAATGACAAAGGTTCCGTGGACTGGCACATAGAGAGAACAAGGAGAGCCATTTCATTCAAGACTGTATAGTTTGATGTAGCTGTCTTGGGAATTATGCATGAAGTGGGTGAGCACTGACACACTTGCATATTGATTATCAGGGGACTGTTGTTGGCCAAAGTTGAGAGTTGATATAGCAAAGTATTGGTGCTCAGTAGAGGCACCCTTAGTTGCCGTACGGTTGGGTGAGAAAGGAATACATCATTCAAGGCTGTAAGAAAACAATTGAGAGGTTATGGAGACCTTGGATGCAATATTTTGCAGATGCCTTCCATCTTAACTTTATTATAATAAGTCAATGCTGTTGTGTATGGAATTTTGTGACTACAAATAGTGATGACAAGTGCCGCTGCATGATTTTGTAGCTTTAAAAATAAATAAAAAACTGTAAAAAAAGACTGAATAGTTTGAGTTTTTGTGTTTACGACAAAAGCAGTGCTTAATTTGAGCCAGTGGTTTCCAGTGCTCTGCACCAGCCCTTATTTGTCAACACCGGCACATATGACAGCTGCCACATGGTGGCACTGTTTGTGTAATTTAGAAAAGAGCAGAACAACAGCTGTTTGTTAATTCAATGTACAATAAATCCAACTAACTCCATTCTTATAGCTATGTGGGCCTCAAATAGTCTGAATTGTCACACTTGTAGTGGTGTGATGGTTTGAAGTTGTGCAGGTACTGTCATTGGCAGAGATGTCACGGCCAATGGGTAGTGCAAGCTGCAGTGGCCTCCTGACAAGGGCCCTAGAACTTTTTTACAAATTAGGCACTGGACAAAAGGAAATGGCAAAAAGAATTTATGGAATTGCGATGTCACTGCAGAACTAGTGCCTGTTGTTCATTGTGTTTTCTCTTGTGTTCAAGTTTCACATAATAGGTGTTTAGTCAAAGCACTGTAGCTGTTCCCTGATAGATCACAACTCCTAGCAAACAGATTATGTGATAGGTGGCTTGATGTAAGAGAAGGACTCTGGTGGGAGCATAATGCATGCACTAAAACTTCACATGACTGTGGTGTTCATTTACTGGCACAGGTGAGCTCACCATCTCTCATTCTGTTTTTAGGTCTCACCTGCAACAGCGCATGCACTGCTAGCACATGGGCTCTCACTTGTGAGAGATATTGTGTACAATAAGGGGCTTGCAGGCCGCCCTTTGCATACCATTGGCTCATGTCATTGTCCTTCTCATTTCCTTGCTTCATATTGGTCAGTTAGTGTGTGCTTAACGTCCTGTTTACGTGTTTGTTTCTTGGCTGAAGCATGGACCAAGTACTGATTAATTCAGTTTCCTTCCACTTATCCTGGTCGGATTGAGGTACTTTTTTTTTGCCTAGCTTTCATTGTTGCTTCCTTCCACCCCCATTGGTGCTTGCTCAACTCCCCAACCATCTTCCACATTGCTGCTTTCCCAACCCCACTGCTTCTAGCCAGGCCGCTGCTTGCGTGCCCCAACTCCCCCTGCATTGTTGCTTGCCCTGCCCCTCTCCCCCATCGCTGATTGTTTTTTAATTTTAATATGTTGCCTGGATTTTTTAATGTGATATGTCATTCTTAACACGAAGCAGGTAATTTAGTTTCGATTCACAGTGTGTAGGAAGCTGTCTCCTTATATGGCATACCAAAAAGAGGTATACGGTGCAAGAAGTCCAGGTATTTTCTTACTAGTGGACAGGGGCTTACTCTAACAATGCCAAGGTGCTCTTTTAGGGGGGTAGTGTGATCAAGCAGCCTTTAAGCTTAACAGATAGGAGTGTTTGACATGTGTTGCACACACACAACCAATAAATGATACACACAACTCAATAAGGAGATCCACACCAATTTATAAAAATAACACTTATTCTTTATACAACTTTAGGCACCGTGATCATCAAAATCAGGTAAGTACTTTTTAGAATAGCAGGTTTGAAGAAAACTGGCCTTTGATTACAGCACTTCTCAGTGATGTTAAGCTATGGAGAACACATATGCAATATACTGTCACATAACAGCGATTTATGGGACCCTTCCCTGGGACTTAAGGTGAGTATGGAGCAAGGTCCAAGGCAGCACTAACAGGTTACCTCCGGAGGCACTGGGGCGTCCGGGTGTAGAGGTGTGTTTTTCAGCATCAGGTGATTTTGGTACCTTAAATTGTCATTGAAGCACTTTGCAGTAATGTTAACCTATGGAGAAGAAAAAAAAAAGATTTCCTGATGCCAGTGCTCCCCTAAATACAGACTTTAGGGGCATTAGGGGAGTATAGGGTAGTAGCTAATGGGCTACTTACCCATGGGGTCTCTCCGCCCCCTATATGACCACTTCCTGGGGGAAGTGCGCATAGCCATGTCCCAGAGATCCTAAATTTGCCATCAAGATTGTCACTTCTGAAAAGTCGCATCCACTTCATGTAGCCCGGTTCAGGAGCGGTGCTCACCTCAGGGTGGACATGCCTGTCTTGCCTAGCTAATATTCCTACCTGTCCAGTTGCCAAAGGGTGCTGGACAAAGGGGGCAAGTTTCCTCTCTTGTTAAAGAAGCCAGATTTGCATACCAAAGACAGTGGGCCTGTTTGAAGCTCCCCGGCCTTGGAATGCTAATCCACAGGTCATCCTGTGGACAGTAGTGCAAACCATCCTCTGCTCTACCAGGCTTGATTTATGGCCCCCTGAGAGCAAAGGCCATTGCCCTTAGGGGCCAGAAACCCATCTCTGGTGAATGACTGGCAAAAAACAGTCAGTCAACGCACCAGTAACTGGTAGGTTTTCAGGGGGCACCTCAAAGGTGTCCTCTGGGTGCATGTATTAATAAATTCGACACTGGCATCAGTGTTGGTTTATTAATATGAGATATTTGATACCAAACATCCTTCTTTTCAGTGAAGCCATCATGTAGCTGGGGAACTCGTGTTCACCAGTGTCTAGCACATGCACTTAAAATGGCTTCCCTGTTCACTTGTACTGGCAGTAATGGAGCTGACCAGCACAGTGGCATATCTGCTCATGCAGTCAGCCCTCACATGTAGTATAGTGGACCCTGCCTTAGGACTGTGAGGCCTGCTGTGGGGGTGACTTACCTACACTGCATGCAGTGGCGGCAGGCATGGCACACAGGGATGTTTACGATGTTGTGTTTTCACTTTTTGTCTGCACCAAGACACATAGCCTACAGTGGCAGGCTGCATGAATTTGGTGAGGGGTACCTTAGTGTGGCACAATTTGTGCTGCAGCCCTTGGAGACCCTCTTTAGTACCTCAGGCCCTATGTACCAAGGGTACCATTTACTAGGGACTTACAGAGAGTACTAAAGGTATCGCCAATTGTGGGAAACCATTACACAGTTTTTGGAAAGAGATCTGGCACTGGGGACCCGGTTAACAGGAAGCCAGCGAAATTCCAGTCGAAATCACATCATATACCAGGCAAAAAGTGGGAGTGACCATGTCGAAAAAGGGCACTTTGCTACACTGTGAATACAAAGAAGTTTTTTTGATTCGTTGTTGCTTCTTTCCTCCCCTGTTGGTGTTTGCCCATCCATCCCATCTCCTCCCACGTCCCTGCATGCCCGCCCCCACATCTCCCTGCCTCCCTGCTTGCCCTGTTGCTGCTTGCTTTTTTTTGAAGTGCTGTTTAGCCAGGTTTCTTTCGAACAAGCACATGAGGCTTTGCAGCCGCTAACCGAGCACTATGATACAGCACTCCACAAGCCCTTCCCTTCTTGAAATCTTTTCCAGGATAAAGCACAAACAACCGGACAAAGGCACAAGAGGGGCTGAGAAAATTCTGCTGGCAATGTGCTGCACAGTAAACACATACGAAAGAATGGGGCAGTAACCAGCCTTTCCTGTTGGACAGGAATTTCCAGGGTGCACATTTTCTTTTCTTTTTCAATCATTCCAAAGCTTTGACGTGAACACACAATGGGGGTGCAAGAATCAGATTCTTCATGGAATAGATTAAAAAAAACACGTCTAAGTGCTAAGGGCATTAGGGGAGAGTTTCTTAGGGAAAGCATGACAGCATTCTCAAAGTAAATACTCAACTTTCCTCTAGTATTGTTTTTTAAAAGGAGTGATGCTTAACCCCTGCAATAGTTGCTGTACATAAATATTTAATTGGTTAACTGAATGCAGCTTTTGAAATTAGTTTCTTTGAAAATGTACACACATTTGCTTATTTTTGAGAACTCATTGTGATTCTAAAGAAAGTGCTTATTCTAAGTTTACCTTTACTAATAATCACGGGCGGTCTACAATACTAACACTTATCATGCTATATTCTAAATACTTTGTAGTTGACTTTCTTTGAATAGTTATCAAACTATTCTTAGTAACTATGATAGCTGCATGTTATGCACAACAGCGCACTGGAGCCGGGTGTGCGACGCCTCTTATGGCGCTGTACTCGCATTCCATTCTCTTACAGCGTTACACCCGCTCTCACATCCATTAAAGTGTTGTACCCCCTTCTCAGCACTCCTGTCTTACGAAGCTGTACCCGGGCTCGTACCTTCTATAGCCTGTATCTTCTCACATGTTTCTTTCAGTGCTCTGTCCACACCACTCTCATACAGTAATATACCAACGCCCGGTCTATTAAAGCACTGTACCAGCCACCCTGTCTTTTATCCAGGGCTCTACTCAACCCGCTCCTTTCTGCAGCGCTATACCATTAAGAATCATTAAAGAGGCAAACTTAATGTTGGCTTAATGCTCGGGGCAGGAGCAGGTTGTACAGCCGGGGGTCTCTGGCAGCAGGGGTGGAAGACATGCATACTACGCACACGCCTCCACGACGCAGGGATCCGAGACAAGGCCCTGGATTGGACCACCTCCTTCCTTTCCGGCAGAACCCAGAGCGTCCGCCTCCCCCCATTCCGATCCGAAGCCTCCGAGATCATCTGCGGCGTACCCCAGGGATCTTCCCTCAGCCCGACACTGTTCAACATCTACATGGCTCCTCTCGCACGCATCGCCCGACAGCACGACCTCAACATAATCTCCTACGCCGACGACACTCAACTGATCCTCTCCCTCACCAAGGACCCCCTCACCGCCAAATCCAACCTCCACGAAGGAATGAAAGCCGTCGCCGACTGGATGAAGTGCAGCCGACTTAAGCTGAACACAGACAAGACGGAGATCCTCATCCTCGGCTCCAACCCATCAGCCTGGGACGACTCCTGGTGGCCCTCGTCACTAGGGGCACCCCCGACACCAACCGACCACGCACGCAACATGGGAGTCATCCTCGACTCAACGCTCACCATGACCAAGCAAGTCAACGCAGTCTCCTCCTCCTGCTTCAATACCCTCCGCATGCTCCGCAAGATCTACAGGTGGATCCCGACAGACACGAGAAGAACAGTCACCCAGGCCCTCGTCAGCAGCAGACTCGACTACGGAAACGCCCTCTACGCAGGAGCCCCGACCAAGCTCATCAAACGACTGCAAAGAATCCAAAACGCCTCTGCACGCCTGATCCTCGACATTCCACGCCACAGCCACATCACCCCCAACCTGAAAAACCTGCACTGGCTCCCCGTCGACAAGAGAATCTCCTTCAAACTCCTGATCCACGCACACAAGGCACTCCACAAAACTGGCCCAGCCTACCTCAACAGTCGACTCTCCTTCTACGTTCCCAACCGTCAGCTCCGCTCCGCCGACCTCTCCCTGGCCACCGTCCCGCGCATCCGGAGAACCACCACCGGAGGCAGATCCTTCTCTCACCGCGCCGCCAAGATCTGGAACACCCTTCCCCTCAACCTACGACAGACCCAAGACCTGCTGACCTTCAGGAGACGACTCAAGACCTGGCTATTCGACCAGTAGCGGCAACATCCCCCCTCCTCTCCCTCAGCGCCTTGAGACCCTCGCGGGTAAGTAGTGCGCTTTACAAATCTTGTGATTGATACATGCACTGAAGGTCATCGCCTCACAAAAAGTAAAAGGGCCTGTTTGGTAAAAACACGGCACTGTCCTGTTTTTTTTTTTTTTAACTCTTTATTATACATCATAACAAATTGCACAGTTATGCGGAGAAGCAATAACATATAATCAAAAAATAAAAGCCAGATAGATTGTACTCAGTAGTTTGTATCACCCTAATGCATCACTCAAGTACCTCACTCTCGATGCCCGCTGGGCCATGCAATCTATCTATGCTGCGTTGTAGTTCCACTGTCGGAGACAAGCATATCTCCCCTCTGTACGTATTCCAGGCTGTCCATTTACGGTACCATTTTTTGGGGCACCATCTATGTTTGAACACATTTTTTTCAGCAACCATAGCTCTGTCCATATCGGCCACCCAGTCCCTAATCGTTGGTGTGTCCCCCACGCCCCATTTTTGTGCAATGTTTCATTTAGCTATGGCCCATCCCAGCGAAGCCCACTCCCTCTCAGTCTGGGTAAGGTCCGTGGCCTCCCATATATTTAAAAGACAGAGTTTTGGGGTGATTGTCAATGTTTTCCCCCCAGCACCCTCCAAGTGGTCTGTAATCTTTTTCCAGTAGGCTTGAGCAACTGGGCCCTCCCAAATAATGTGGAAGAAAGTTCTTCCTGACGACATTGTCTGAGGCAATAGGGATCCGGTCTCCTGCCCATTTTGGCCAGGACTCCCGCGGCCAGATAAACACGGTGCAGAACTTTTAGTTGGATGAGCCGCATTCTCATAGGGATGGTAACCTATCCGTGGGGATGCTAGGGCATCTCTCCAATCCTCATCTTCTAACTCTCCCAGGTCCGCCTCCCACTGCTGTCGCAAGCGCACTAGGATAGGGCGGTTGTTGATCAATTTTTTGTATGTTAGGGATATGGCCTTCTTGACCATAGGGTCAAGTATCAATCTATCCTCTAGCGGGGAAGCCTCCGGAAGCAGACCACCCCCTGGCACTGCTGATTTGAGTGCATGGCTAATTTGCATGTATCTAAATGTTTCGGTTGACGCGAGGTCAAACTCTTTTTGTAAATCCGTGAATGTGATCAGTCCCCGGAGTTCCACACTGTTGAAATCCCGATCAGGTCCCATTTGTCGAACCCTGGACACGTTCTCAGTCGCCCCAACCGCTCGGGCTCCCAGAGAGGAGTAGCGCGTGTGATCTTATTGTGCCATCCCAATTTTTGATTGGCTGTATGCCAAATTTCGATCGTGCATGCCGGCGGGCCGGTAAGGCCCAGTTGTCTGGGGTTCGTGTATAGTGCCCTGTGATATCCACCCTGTCCCATAAGCCACCAATCCGTGAGGATGCTCGGGTCCCCCCGATCCTCATGTGCCCAGCGATTGATCACCACAAGTTGGGACGCCGAATAATATGATCTAAGATCAGGCAGCGCTATTCCCCCGTCATACCAACCCATCGTTAGTTTCTGTAGGGCTACGCGTGGCGCCCGTCCATCCCACAACAAGGTGCGCACTGTGCTGTCAATATTAGAAAAATAAGCATCATGGATTCTATACGTAGTATTTTGTAACGCGTAAAGGAAACGAGGTAGCGCCAACATTTTAAAAAAGGCCGCTCGTCCCAGGAGTGTCAGAGGTAGGGAATGCCAATGTGCAACGTCCGCTCTGAAGCGCCTCAAGGGTCCCAGTAGGTTTGCCTCATGGAAATGGATGGGGTCCAGCGTGATATATATTCCTAAATAGCGTAAGTCCTCAGAGGCCACTGGGATATCATATCCCTTGGGTACACGAGGTTGGGGGCCCCGCAGTAAGTATATTTGCGACTTACACCAATTTATCATATATCCAGAGTGATCACCAAATATTCGGAATATATGAAGAATACGATGGAGAGTAGTTGTTGGAGAGGCTATATATAACAGTATGTCATCTGCATATAACGAAATTCTATCTTCATGGTCCTCGGTCCATTTGAGTCCCCGTATAAGGGGATCTCCCCTCACCCATACCGCCAAGGGCTCTAGCACTAGGGCAAATGTTAAGGGCGATAGGGGGCACCCCTGCCGTGTTCCCCTTCCTAACTGAAACTGTCTGGATGTGTGTTTATTTACTACCACTTGAGCAATTGGGCAAGAATAAAGTAATTTGATCCACTTTGTATACTTGGGCCCAAATCCCATCCTCTCTAGGACCGCAAGCATATAATCCCACTCAATGGTATCAAAGGCCATTTTGGCGTCCAGAGACAGCAAGGCCGCCTCTTCTCCAATCGAATGGTGCCTGCCCAGTACCCCGTGGAGGCACCGCAAATTAAGGGCAGTATTACGGCCAGGCATAAAGCCGGACTGGTCCGGGTGTATCAACCCATTGATCAGTGGGATGAGTCTATTGGCTAATAGCTTAGCTAGTATCTTAGCTTCCGCCGTGAGAAGGGAGATAGGTCTATAGCCCTTACAGTCGTTGGCCGGTTTGCCCGGCTTATGTATAGCTACAATTGTGGCAAGCCGGATCTCTGCTGGCAACAGCCCTTTCTCGTAGCTTTCTGTATACATCTGGCGAAGGTAAGGGGCAAACTTGGAAGCCATTGACTTAAAAAACTCGATGGGGAGCCCATTGGGTCCCATAGCTTTACCCGAGCTTATATCACCAATGGCGTGTTGGATTTCATCGTCGGTGAGATCCACCTCAAGGGAGTCACTCTCCTCTGTCGATAAGCAGTTGACTTTAATAGTAGAGAGGAGATCCTGCACTGTGTGCGATGGGACCGTCATCGCTGAGGTATATACCAAGTCAAAGTGAGTGGCGAATGCTTCAACAATTTGACGGGGATCAGTGATTTCCTCTCCTGCGGGACCCTGCAACTGGTGCACCCACCTCGATGCCTGTTCTTTTCTTTCCAGCCAGGCCAATAGTTCACCAGTACTCTCCCCGTGTTCATAGATCCTATGGTAGGTTGCCTTCTGTCGTGCCCTAGCCGCTTCTGTAAGCAATTGTTTGTAGTCTAAGGTCTTGACTGCCAATAATTGCTGAGCCACGAGATTGGGGGACTGTGCCAGGGCTTTCTCCCCTCTCAGGATTTCTACTTCAAGCTGGTCGATACGTTTCGTCAGTTCCTTCTTGTGGCCGACCATCAGGGCAAGTGCTCTGCCCTTAATGACTGCCCCAAACGCGCCCCATAGGATCCGGGTGGAGGATACTGAGCCATCGTTTTCTTTAAAGTATAATTCGGTGTCTTTAATGAGTGCCGCCCTGATGTGGGGTATTTTAAGCGCCCATGGGTTGATAGTTAGTGTCGTACAACTGGGTTGGGGACCCACCGTCATTTTAGTCAGGATAGGGGAATGATCCAAAATCCCCCGGGCTAAGCAGCGGGCCCCACTGAATTCTGATAGGTCCTCGGCAAGTGTGAGCATGTAGTCTATTCTTGATTGGCTATTATGTGCCCCTGAGTGAAAAGTGAATTGAGTTGTGATTGGATTGAAGTGTCGCCAAATGTCCGCCAGTCCCAGAGCCCCGAGGAACCCAGCCAATTTAGACCCCGAACCAGGGTCTCTTCGTGGGGGCAAGCGGTCAATTGCGCCATCCACAGTAAGATTGAAGTCTCCCCCCAATACTAGCGTGCCAATCGGGAGGTCGAGAATAAATTTACTCAAGTCTTGCAGGGTGGCTTGCTGCAACGCAGGGGGGACATAAATCGAGAGCACATTCAGTGCCCTCCCCTCACAGGAGCCCGACACTGCCACAAACCTGCCCTGCCCATCGGTCCATGTTCTCTTGACTATATAGGGACAGTTCCTACGTAGGAGCACCCCCACCCTCGAGAACCAGATGTAAATCCAGCATGCCCTATTAACTGATAACCCCATCTGTTCAGGGCTTTGCACGTATTGTCAATCAAGTGGGTTTCTTGCAATATGACGATGTCGGGGGCCTGCCTCTAAGTATTGAAGGACTATTCCACGCTTAAGTTTATCTCCAAGTCCGTTTACATTCCATGAAAGGAACTTAAGTTCCGAGCTCGATCCCATTATTAATGGTGTAGGCGAACGCTTTGTGTGTTAGCCTCTGGGATGAAAATATAGTTTGAAGTGGGAGTAGACCAGGAAGACAGGTTCTGTGGTCGAGTGTAAAGTCGCTTGGTGACCCAAGGTGAGAGTCTAACATCAATTTGTACTCCAATATATCTGGTGCATTGCTGTGCTGAACTAAGAATACTAAACATACTAGTCCCCCCACCCTGGACTCCCTCCACCTGCCTCAATGCAAACGGAATCCACAGACCCGCTTCCCCAACTGTGCAGAGTGCCCGTCGCCCACCCAACCCTGAATTAGAGGAAAGCCATGGCCCCACCCGCCCCTCTCATCCCCTCCCCGCGAAATCCTGTGTTAAGCCACAGGAGTGTACATAAACAGTAAGGTATACTCATCACAGTCCTGGAGTGTCCTGCTCGTTCGTTGATGGGACTCTGCTTCATCCCACCCCATTGCCGGGTCACAGCATCCGCCATTACATTGATTGGGCAATGTCAATCACAGTCTATCTCAGCCCCCAGATGTATCGCCCACGCTGCCGGATGCTAGAGCGGTGGGCTATGAGTGGAGGGCCAGATCAAACTGCCAGGGTGGGCTCAAGGGCCACCCGACTTGCGGTGCTCTTCCAGTTCCAGGGTGGAGTCTTGTCAGTGCTGCGTTTTCGTCCCTCGTCGCTCTTGCCGCTCCTATCATCCCTTCTCTCCCACTCTCCACCAGCCATCGAGCCAGTCCATCACATCCGCAAGGTCTGTAAAGAACCAGCTCTTTCCATCTTCTACATGTCGTTTAGCTGAGAACAATATAGAGTACTTAATTGCTCCGTCCCTTAAAGCTTTTTTGACCTGCAAGAAAGAACGTCTTTGTTTCTGTACCTTGGTGGTAAAGTCGGGAAAAAACATGATCGTGCTATATTTGTACTTGAGGGGGGGTGCACATCGAGCCGCCTGAAGGATATGATCTCTGTCTCGAAAGTTGAACACCCTCACCAAAATAGGCTGAGGGGGTGCCCCCGGCCGAGGCCTGCCCCCGGGGATGCGGTGAGCTCTCTCAATAGAGAAGTAGTTAGATAGGTGTTTAGGCTGTAGGTGCTTAGTCACGAGGTCTTCCACAAAGAGGTCCACCACAGGCCCCTCTGCCCTTTCCGGCACACCCAGGATGCGGACATTATTGCGCCGCGACCTCCCCTCGTAGTTGTCCAGCTGCGTCGCCAGGAGCTCTGTGCGATGTTGTAGTTCAGAAATTTGTTTTTTCCAAGTAGAAGCGTCAGTGACCAATTCTTGCGTGACAGTTTCCACTTATTTTACACAAGAGTCCATATTACGCAGGTCCGCTCTAAGCAGAGATATATCCGTGGCGACCACGTCTATGCGACCCTCCAGGGATGTCCACACGTCGGTGATCGCAGCGAGAACATCTTGGAGCGTGGGTGGCTCCTGAGCACCAGCTCTCTGGTGGGTATCTTGGTTCGAGGCCGCACCAGGATGTCCCCCATCCTGTGTCTTCTGCCATGCGAACTTGTCGATCTTTTGCTGGTGCGCACCTCGGCCCCCTTTGCCGTCGCCATTGTGGACTTCACAGCCAGGGGCACTCCCTGCCGCCTACCGCAGGTAAAACCATGCGGCCTGTCAGCTTCCCCCCTCACTGTTGAACCACAGTCTCCTGTTAGAGGCCCCTCGGGTCTAGTTATCTAAGTCAGGCTTTCCAGTACCTGGTCGTTACTGCCGGAGAGGGGGCGACCCCAGATAATGCTCCTCCTCAGAAGTGATGTGCATTGGCAGCCTCAAATGGTTCAAGGCTTCCTGAGCTCCCCCTGGCGGGGCCCCGCTCGCCGTTGCAGGGGTGCATCCCCCTCTAGGCCGATGAAATGGCCGACTAATGGTTCGCCTCGATTCAGAGGCACAATGCTCAGTGTCCCGGATCAGGCGTTAAGGGGCCGTCCGCTTCTCCGTTTTTTCCTTCTTGTTTTAAAAAAAAATGTTATTTATGTTTTATTTCCCCCAATATACGGGGAGATCTACGTAGCTGCGATCCTCCCCTTGGCAGCTGGCAGCTCCTCACGCGAGGCCTCGGGCCAGGAGAGTACGCAGTCCCCACTCCACTAAGGGAATGTGTGCCCGTTAGTCCTTTTCTGTGCTGAATCCCTAGAGGCCCAGGGAGGATCGGATTATGCCTCCCCTCGTCATCTTAGCTAGAGTCCCAGGATCCGATCTAACCCCCGGCCCTCCAGCCACCTTCTCAACTATGGGGAGGGGGCGTCAGCCTACTGCCCGAACTGACAGTCGATCGCGCCTCACCTCTATCTGGGGCCCTCCGCTTGTCTCCGCTCTCGTGGCCCGTCGATCAGGGTCCCCACCAGGCACCGCCAGCACGCTCCGTCACCGGAGCTGAAGAGGTCTAGTTAGTGTGTCCTGGCTCACCGTCAGGCACCAGGGGGGCCCAGCTACTGGAGATCGTGGTCGCTCTGCCTCCCCAGGCTGCAGTGCCGTCGCGAGCTCTGTAGGACCGCAAAACGCCGACGGGGCAGCGGAAATCACTCCTCGTCACCCTCGCTGACTCCTCTGCGGTGATTTCACCTCCTGTGGCCGGAGAGTTAATCGGCTAGTTAGGGGATAGAAGACGCCGGGACTGGAGCCGCGCTAGAAAGCGACCATTTTCTCCGGCAGTTGGCCATGCCCCTCTGTCCTAACTGTTTTGATTCGACTTTCTGGCATTGTTTGCCTCAAATTCTTCCCAATTTAAGACACCAAAATAATCCTTGATTCTGACTGTGCCATGTGGCTCCTCCGAAGAATGAAACTGAATGGGTCTTCGAATATTACTGACAGTGATTTCCATGAAGTGTGTCTGGGTGCTGGGCTAGGACCCTAGTGGCTATTGTTGTGCTGTGACATCAAGGGGTAGGGTGGGATTGGGTGGGGTGTCATTGCACTTTCAATCAATCAGGGCATTTTAAAGCGTGCTACTCACCCGTGAGGGTCTCAAGGTGCTGGGGAGGGGGGGGGGCAGGTCCGGGTTATCTGAAAAGCCAGGTCTTGAGGCTTTTCCTGAAGGTATGCAGAGTAGGGGAGCGTCTGATGTTGACTGGGAGCTCGTTCCAGGCCTTGGCAGCGATGTAGGAGAAGGCTCTTCCACCTGCTCTGGTTCTGCGGATGCACAGGTTTTCTACTAGGGCGAGGTCAGCTGAGCGGAGGTTTCTTTTGGGTACGTGGAAAAGGACTCTTTCGTTGAGGAATTTGGGTCCGAGGTTGTGGAGTGATTTGTAGGTGTAGGTGAGTAGCTTGAAGGTTACTCTCTACTCGACGGGGAGCCAGTGGAGGTCTCGCAGGTGTTGGGTCATGTGCTCATGTCGTGGGGTGCCGAGGACGAGTATGGCCGCGCTGTTCTGGATGGTCTGGAGTTTGTGTAACAGGGCTTTGTTGATTCCAGCGTAGAGGGCGTTTCTGTAGTCGAGTCTGCTGGTTATGAGTGCGTGGGTGACGGTCTTTCTGGCTTCGGGTGGGATCCACTTGAAGGTCTTGCGGAGGATGCAGAGGGAGTTGAAGCAGGTGGCGGCGACGGCGTTGATCTGGCTAGTCATGGTGAGGGAGGAGTCGAGGATGATGCCGATGTTCAGGGCGTGGTCAGTAGGGGTGGGTGGGTTTCCGAGGGCGGGGGGCCACCAGGTGTTGTCCCAAGCGGTGGGGGAGGGTCCCAGGATGAGGACCTCAGTCTTCTCTGAGTTGAGCTTCAGGCAGCTGCTGCTCATCCAGGCTGCAACGTCTTTTTTTCCTTCCTGGAAGCTCAGTCTGGTGTCTTTGGTGTTCTCTATGAGGGAGAGGATAAGCTGGGTGTCGTCAGCATAGGATACTATGCTGAGTCCGTGCTGTCTGACGATGGCGGCGAGGGGTGCCATGTAGATGTTGAAGAGCGTGGGGGTGAGCGATGATCCTTGGGGTACTCCGCAGTTGATTTCTGTGGGTTCGGAGAGGAAGGGTGGGAGTCTTATCCTTTGGGTTCTGCCGGCAAGAAAGAAGAGGATCCAGTCGAGGGTGGTTCCCCGTATGCCGGCATAGTGGAGTCCGGCTGCGAGAGTGCGGTGGGAGACGGTGTCGAAGGCTGCGGAGAGGTCTAGCAGGATGAGGGCCGCAGTGTGGCCCTGGTCGAGGAGCGTGCGGATGACGTCAGTGGCGGCCAGGAGGGCGGTCTCGGTGCTGTGGTTGCTGCGGAATCCGGACTGGGAGAAGTCGAGGATGGCGTTCTCTTCGATGAAGGTGGTTAGCTGGGCGTTGACAATTTTCTCTGTGACCTTGGCTGCAAAGGGGAGGAGAGAGTTCGGGACGGTAGTTCTTCAGGTCCGAGGGGTCAGCAGAGGGTTTCTTGAGGAGGGGCTTGACCTCTGCCTGCTTCCAGTCGTCAGGGAAAAGGCCGGATTCGAGGGTGGCGTTGATGGTGCGGCGTAGCTCAAGTGCTATGGCGGCGGCTCTGTGGAGGATGTGAGGCGGGCAGGGGTCCGTGGGGGCTCCTGAGTGGGTGCTCTTCATGGTCGTGGTGGTGTCTTCTGTGGTGACTGGGGTCCAGGCGGTGATGGTGGGCTGGCTGTCATCGCTGGAGGGGATGGTGGTTTCTGGAATCTCTTCAGTGAAGTTGTTGTAGAGGGTCTTGATTTTCAGGTGGAAGTAGGAGCCGAGCTTGTTGCAAAGGTCCTGGGAGGGTGTGACGTCCATGGCTTTGCAGGGGGTTTGGTGAATTGCTGTATTCTGAACAAGGAGCTCGCAGAACCAGGCAGACGTCAGTACTTTGTTGCAATCAAATAATTTCCTCCCAGGAAATGTGTCTGCATTTTTATTATTAGAGCTGAGGTATAGGGCTGTTTACATTATATTTAACTAAAGGTCATGAGGTAAAGAAGAACTTATTTTTAATAACATACAGTGTCACATACTGCACATCCACCGTTTATAAGCACTGTGGACAGCAGGTGATACTGTAACAAGGCCTGGACAGTAAACTCTGCTTGCATAGTTTGTGGAATTCGTGCACTCCGCGGAGGAGCACGGAGTTCCTGAATTCTGCCTTCCTGGGTGCGAAAAGGAGTTTTTTTCGATTCACACACTCTGGATTTGTTTTGGCGCGAGCGCCAAGATAATCTCAGGCTGCTAGCAGCCTTGTGCGATACTTCACTCTCACTTGCATGCCTTCTGGCTGCAACGGCACCAATGTAGTTTCGATCAGGAATGCACCGCTTGAGCAGCTTTTGTGCTCAAGAAGCAGCTGAGGTGCTTTTCGAGTGGATTTTCTTCTCCAATGGGACAATGGAGTTGTTGTTTTTTTTGTGCAAGAAGTCTTGTCTTCTTTTGTTTTTTTTCCAAATTGAAGGAAGTATCCCAGTTACTCCAACTTCCTGTCCAGCAGGCTCCTCCAGTGCTTTGTCCATCTCCTGGTCACTTTTCATTTTGATTTGGAGCTGGAAGGATCACTCTCCTTGTCTGCTGCATATATACCATTGGATTTAAGAACTTTGTATTTGAGTAAGTTCATAAACTGTTGTATAAGAGTGTTGTTTGTTTGATTGGGGGCATGCACCAGGATTTATTTGTACTTTTATTAGAATTTATTGTGGTGGGTGGCCTGCAGTTTCCCTAGGGGCCTAGTTATTTTTTTGCATGTAATTTTTCTTATTTTGTGAAGGAAAAATTTTACACAGTTTAGTACATTTTCTACATGTTCTTTAATAAATTTGCAATATTCATTTAATTTACTAGGTGGCCGAGTCTGCCAATAGGCCTTCCGGCCAGTAGGCTGGAACTATTTCTTTGGTGTCTGTTGAATTGAAACATCATTTAGGCCATGGATGCCATTTAATTAAACTACAAAATGTGTTTTTGGGCGATATTTTACTTTGTTCTGCAAACGGCGTGTAGGTGGGGTAATATATTTGATTCCTTTGGAGGATGTGTGTTGTTGTAAAAAAAAATGTAACCCAGTTAATTGTCATTTTTGGCATTGCTGAATTAATGTTGTTTTCTCCTGTGTTACCATGCCTCCTTTGTCTGGCCAGTGTGTGAGTGTGTTTGCCAAACGCCACCATTTGTCTTTGTTCCCCATGCCATGTGGCCAGGTGCCATTTGTTTGTATAGTCAGTGTCCACAGGCCTGTATGTGTTCTTTGTTTTCCATGCCTCCTGCTTGTTGTTTGATCTTGTGGCTGGTGGCCATTTTGTGTAGGCAGCTAGTGGGCTTTTTCCATAGGCTTGCCTGTGTTCTTTG
Source organism: Calotriton arnoldi (assembly GCA_963921515.1). Taxonomy (NCBI): domain Eukaryota; kingdom Metazoa; phylum Chordata; class Amphibia; order Caudata; family Salamandridae; genus Calotriton; species Calotriton arnoldi. The sequence continues at coordinate 1,409,072 of CAWUFW010003837.1, read as the reverse complement.
TCGTGACCATGCCTTCTGTTTGTTGTTTGACCATGTGGCTGTAGGCCATTTTGTGTAGCTAGCCAGTGTGCATTTTGCCATAGGCCTGCATGTGTTCTTTGTTGTGGCCATGCCTCCTTGCTGGTTGTTGTTGTTGTTTTGACCATGTGGCTGGTGGCCATTTTGTGTAGGCAGCTAGTGGGCTTTTTCCATAGGCTTGCCTGTGTTCTTTGTCGTGACCATGCCTTCTGTTTGTTGTTTGACCATGTGGCTGTAGGCCATTTTGTGTAGCTAGCCAGTGTGCATTTTGCCATAGGCCTGCATGTGTTCTTTTTTGTGGCCATGCCTCCTTGCTGGTTGTTGTTGTTGTTTTGACCATGTGGCTGGTGGCCATTTTGTGTAGGCAGCTAGTGGGCTTTTTCCATAGGCTTGCCTGTGTTCTTTGTCGTGGCCATGCCTTCGGTTTGTTGTTTGACCATGTGGCTGTAGGCCATTTTGTGTAGCTAGCCAGTGTGCATTTTGCCATAAGCCTGCATATGTTCTTTGTTGTGGCCATGCCTCCTTGCTGGTTGTTGTTGTTGTTTTGACCATGTGGCTGGTGGCCATTTTGTGTAGCTATCCAATGTGCTTTTGCCATAGGCCTGTATGTGTTCTTTGCTGTGGCCATGCCTCCTGCTTGTTGTTTGACCATGTGGCACTGCCTGGAAGTCATTTTGCCATAGGCTTGCATGGATGGAGGAGATATCAGTATAATGATATGCTTGAGGATCATTGTAGTATGTATATTAAGAATATGATTTTGACGAACAGTGCTTTTATATATATTACATGCATTTTTAAAAATGTTGTACCTCCGATAGGTTTCTCCTCATCCTCCCATATAAACATCAGCAATTATTGATTTTGTTTTAATTATAATTCTAAAGTGGTTATTATTACCTAACCAAACAAAACAAACATACTAATATTGACTTTGTCTGTACTAATTCAAACTGCAACAATGCCATGTTTCACACAATGTTTTTCTTGCTTGTTTGCTGTTAGGTGCACAAGAGAAAAGACATCACCTGCAGTACTGCCAAACAGAAGGCCTGCACAGTCACACGTCAGTCCTCCAATCTCTTCCGCTTGTGTAGCCAACTGAAAGCTTTAAGATGGCCCCAAATAATGATGCTTCCAAGAAAGTGGCCAGTGAGAAGAAGCAGCTTCTCACCAGTGGCATGTCGCTTCAAACCTTCTTTGGACCACCACATCGTATGCCTGCCACACCGGCCTCCAAGGAGTAAGCTGAGAGTAGCACTGCCGCATCAACAGCAGCACCCCAACCTAAGTCGAAGACCATGTCTGTCAGTGAACCGGCCACTGCAATCATGGCAACTCCTATGAGCAGTGACACTGAATTTGATTTTTCCCTTTTCCAAAGTAGTACCCAATCGTTTCAGGAAACAGAGAAAAGTGGATAGTAGCCACAGCCAGCAATAGTACATCTTCCTGATGGTGGAGCAGAACAGGCGATTGAGTTTCCTTCCAAGCAAGAACCTCCTCTTTCAGAATCATTGGCTCCCAGATCTCCAGCAAGCAAAAGGAAGAGTACTACTCCATCTTCTCCAAGCACCACTTCTGATGATAATGATAGGGACATGGAGTGAGCTTCAGCAGGATCCAGGAGACGCCAGGAGAGGTAAAGGAAAATAAAAGTTCCTGACAGCCTTAGACTTATGGAAGGGGACGCTAAGGAGGATGACGATGACAACGAAGCAGTCATTGTAGAAGGTGGCACAGAGGAGTCCGAAATTGCTATTCAATCTGCTCTAAGGGTTGTGGCAAAGGTAGCACCACCAGCTTCCATATTTGCAAAGCCCCAGCCGAGACCTGCACTAGTAACCACTACCTCAGTAGAAGTATGCACTGCAGCAAGGCAAACAACCACACACCCACCTACCTCCAGTTCTTCTTCAGGCTTTGGCATTGGCACAGTAAAAAAATACTCCTCCCAGTTAGGGACTTTTTTACGGTTAGCAAAGAGGGGGAGCACATTGCAGTATGCACCATTTACCACATGAATCTTCATCGAGAAAATCCTGGTACACATTATAGTACTGGAGGCCAAATGACCCATATGAAAAAACACCACACAATCAAGAGGGAGGAGCACCTTAAAGAAATTTCTGAATGTGGACATGATGGTGAAGGTGAGGAGGAACATAAGCTACAAGTGCAGTCACAATGGGAGATGGTGATGAGGAAGAAAAGGGTGACATGCTCATGCAAAGCAGCCCTGTCCCCAGCAGTGCACCAGCAGAATCACCCACCTCAGCGACTTCACAATGGCACTAGGCTCGGAGTCACCTGGAGACACCATGCCATACAGTGACTGTCCCGCTACAATGCACACTGAGTCTACCACCACCTACTTCTCAAAAGTCACCTGCGTCAGTGGCCCCAGAAAAGAAGAAATAAAATACAGGCTATGATTATGGGCATGGTCAGGTAGGAGGGGCACTATGACTGCAACCACCCAACTTGTGGCAGCCGTCTGCCCAAAATGGAAGGTTCCAAATCAGACCTATTTTGCCAGAGTTGCTGTTCCAGCGCTGCATCACGATGTGCTGCAATTGGTTGGACAGATTTTGCAGCAAAGTGTTGTTCATCCTATTCACCTGACAACAGACATGTAGGCCAGTTGTCAGGTGACTGATTACATGTGCATCAATGCACACTTGATCTCTTTTGTGGGAGTAAAGCAAAAGATATCTACAGGTCTTGGCCCTGAAGAAAGTTTTAAGAGCATTCGGCGGCATGCAACAATGGCCATGTTCACCATGGAGAAATCACATACAGCTGTAAACATCTTGGACGAATTTAAAAGCAAGGTATTTGAATGGCTGCAACCCAGAGATCTTAGAATTGGATTTGCTGCCACGGACAATGGCAGTAACATAGTCAAGGCCATGTCAGATGTGGCTATTTCAGAGTCCTTTGTTTGGCCCATTGCATAAACCTGCTGGTGCAAGACTTTCTCAAAAAAAAGAAGACATAGTCAGCAACATATTGACCACCTGCAGAAGAATCTGCACTCATTTAAGCCATTCTTTTAAAGCCCGGAAGCAGTTGCAGATTATTCAGCATGTTAATAGAGCACCAGTTAAAGCTCTGATACAGGCGGTGCCAACACGTTGGATCTCACCCTTTTACATGTCGTAACATCTGTTTGAGCAGTACAAACAGATCAATGACTATGTCATTCAAAGAGGAGGGGATGTAGTTGGGAAAGCTATGACCATGGATGCGAACAAATGGGGCATAGTCAAATGCCTGACACAGATGCTACTCCCTTTTGAGGATTTTACACGGGAAGTTAGCAAGGAGGAAAGTACGCTGGGCCAAGCTATCCCGTTGTTGCATCTGCTACAGGACCAGCTATAGAAGGTGTCTGAAAGGTTCGTCCTCACATTTGTGAACGAAAACACAGAAGCTCATGCCTTGATTGAGAGCTTTATCCTTTGCTTGGCTTGTAATACAAGGCTGCAACATGACATCATCCTATCCAAACAGTACATCTGTGCCACACTACTTGATCCACGGTACAAAAAAGTTCTGCCCACTTTCAATACCATGTTTCAAAATACAAGAGGTGGATTGTTGAGCAAGCCAGAGATTTGGAAGAAGAATGACTGGAACTTAGAGTTCCACCCTGCAGTTCTGGGGTGCCACCTTCAACTTCCAGAGAGGATAGTCTTGTCTCACAGCAGCCAACACCACCATCAACCAAAACACCACCAGCAACAGAAGGACCGGACCCAACCTCTGCATTGTATTGATTTAATTCTGCAGGGCTTAAGTCCAGTGCAGAGGCGATCGCAAATTAGGTTGAGCAAGTGGCAGCACCAATGACCATCCACAGGATGTTCCAGGAGTATCTGGATGATCCAAAAGAAGTCTATGCGGATCAAAACCCATTGATGTATTGGTATGGGAAGATGAGTCAATGGCCAGAGCTCAGCAGGCTGACAAAGTATCTGGCTTTTCCTATAGCCAGTGTGTCTGCTGAGCGTGTGATCAGTGCAGCTGGTGCATTGTTATAGTGAGAAGGACCAGTCTCTCACCTCAAAATGTGGAGAAATTGACTACGATAAAAATGAAACAACATTTCATTCCACACAATTACACAGTTTCTGAAGCAGCGGAGGAGGAGGAAGATTGGTCAGATTCAGGTGTGTTAGCTGACCAACTTCTGGGCGAACCACATGTGTTTGAGGCCAAACTCTACTTTCCAGACTGAGTATGCTAGTGCCCCATAGAACTTTTTAATTATTTCTCGTTGAATTTCTATCTTTGCCCCCCAAAAAAGTAGCTAGTGGAACATTATTATTTTTGAGTCACATTTATGCTGCCCCACCATTTTTTAGTCACATGTATATTGCCAGATTGCAGATTGACCAGTGTACATTGAAGACGCCTCCACAATTCCTTCATTAAATTGGAGACAATGCCTGCCTCCCTTACATGCCTAGCCTTTTTTGCATCACTTAGCAGAGCTGCCCCAGAAGATCGTTGATTTACAAGAGTACCAATACCAAATTCCAATGTGTTGCCTGCGTCAAAGATGAATTGTGTACCTACTACCTAACCTACCCATGCTTGGATTGGAAAAAGAAACTACAACCATTGCAATGGAGAGTGAGTGATTGTAAGTGATGATGATTCATGCAGCAGCAGCTGCCTCTAGAGTGCGCCAGGGTACCACCCACATCGTTTTTCGTGGTTATGTGGATGGTAATTGCAAAGAGCAATTACCATCCACAGAATTCTTTTTTAATTAAATGAGGGATTTAAGCCTGTGGTGCTTAAGTGCCTGGCTGCCTCTCGATGAGAGTCAGGCAGCCAGGCACTTTCGAGTAGGACACATGGTGTAATGAGCATGTGTCCCTCAGCATTTTCATTTAATAAAAAAAAAAAAACCTTTGCAGTCTAATAGCTAGCCTAGTGCAGGCTGGGCCTGCAGTTTTTGGGGGTCTGAAGAGACCTCCCTTTCATGACGCCAGCAGTGTCATATTACAAGCAGTCCCGGGCGTTCAGGGCATAAGCCCTCTATTCATGGGACTGCCTGACAATCATTTGCAGAGACTGCAAGCAACACCCTTTCCCAACTCGTCACCTGTGACGTGTTAGGAAATGGTGTTGCTTGCAGCCTTTGGAAGGATTGCAGGCATGTGACTTGAGGTCACAGAGTCACAAAAATCTATGACCTCAAGCCACATGCATGTTTTTGCATTGGAGGCCGAGAGGGCACACATGGCATTCTCAAGCCTCCTAACCTGGACTGGAGCAGGAGAAGCAGCAGCACACCCTGTTGCGGGCTGCCGTGTGTGTTCCAGAGCAGGATTTAGCCAGGTAAGTGGGACAGGTGGATAGAGGCCTGCCAGCCTGTGGTTAGTTTTTACTGTTTTTTAAACAAGAAAAACAAACCGCAGGCTAGCACAGCAGAGCACACATCCGGAACTCATTTATTTAAAAGTGTTCCCATTGTGTGCTTTTTAATCATGCGGGGTGATTTACTTTATTGCATCAGGTTATATCATTATATTGAGAGGCATTCATTAAATGTGTTAATAAATGCCTCTCAATATAGTGATATAAACTGATGTAATAAAGTGAAACTATCCCGCATGTTAAAAGCATATAAGAGAGCACTTTTTGTTATGTGAGTTCCGGATGTGTGCATCCTGAAGTGACATATTTAAAAGTGCTCGTCTCCTGTATGCTTTTAGCATGCAGGAGCGTTTCACTTAAGTACATCAGTTTATTTCATTATATTGAGATACATTTATTAACAGTTATATTAAATGCCTCTGAATATAGTGGTATAGGGTACTAAAGTGAAATGCTCCTGCAGGTTAAAAGCATACTAGAAGGACTAGCCTAGTGCACTTTTAAATATGTGAGTTCAGGACACATCCTGAACTCCTGTATTTAAAAGTGCAGGAGCATTTCACTTTAATACATCAGTTAATATCACTATATTGAGAAGCATTTATTAACATTTTTAATAAATGCCTCTCATTATAGTGATATAAACTGATGTACTAAAGTGAAATACTCCCACATGTTGAAAGCATACAGGAGGCGCCCCACCCCTTTCAAGTTCCACCAGCAACCACTGGTGTCTAGGGAAATGTAATTTAAAATCGTCTTTAATGGTAAAGTTATATTTAATGTCTGGGTACTGACAGATTGCTTTAACTAAGGGGGCCAAAGAGAGGCCTGCATTTTCTACCCCAGAAGGCCACTTCTGGTTTCGAGCCCCTGCCACCTTCCACAGGTTGTTCAATCATGTCCTGGCTGGGTTGGAGAACTTCAGTGCCGCCTACCTAGACGACATTGCAGTCGTCAGTTATAGCTGGGAAGACCACCTGTGACACCTCGGAAAGAGCATCAGGCTCTACATAGAGCGGGCTGATTATGAAGGCCAGTAAGTGGCAGATAGGGCAGGGTTCAGTGGTCTACTTGGGCTACCAAGCGGGAGGAGGCAAGGTGCAGCCCTCCAGGAAATTCAGACCATTCTGGGTTAGGACCCCACCTCCCCCTCCCTACCAAGACTCGGACAGAGGTGAGGGCCTTCCTGGGTCTCACTGGGTACTAAAGGAGATTTGTTAAGCTGTATGGCTCCACTATTGCTCCCTTGACAGAACTGGCTTTTAAAAAGCAGCGCAGTCAGGTGATGTGGGCGGAGGTATGCCAGAAAGCAGTGCAGTCAGGTGATGTAGACGGAAGTATGCCAGAAAGCTTTTGATACCCTGCAGAAGGCACCCATTCTCAAGTCCCCTGATTTCTCCCAGGAGTTAATCATGCAGACAGATGCCTCAGAGCATGGCATAGGGGCCGTGCTCTCACAGCTAAATGAAGTGGGCCAGATCAACCAGTAGCCTTCATTAGCAGGAGGTTACTTCCCAGGGAACAGAGATGGAGTGCAATAGAAAGGGAAGGATTTGCACTGGTATGGGCACTGAAGAAGTAGAGACCATACCTGTTTAGTGCTCACTTCCGGGTTCAGACAGATCACAGACTCCCGCAGATGGCTAATACAGATGAGGGGTGAGAATCCCAAACTGTTGAGGTGGTACATCTTTCTACATGGTATGGACTTTACAGGGGAGCATCACCCAGGAAATTACCATGTCAATGCTGATTGTCTCGAAAGGTTCTTCCGCCTTTACGATGAGAACTCCCATGATGGTGGGTAGAAGGGGGGGCACATGTTGGACCTCACATCCTTGGTGTGTTTTTTCCCCAACTTTTTCCCTTCCATCCTCCTGTTTTTGTTGACTTCATATTTACTGGCTTTAGGACTCTAATGCACTTTACCACTGCTAACCAGTGCTTGTGCTTTCTCCTCAAACATGGTGAAATTGTCTCACACCCAATCGGCCTAACCGATGGGCGTAACTCATGGAATTTAACTCTGCAGAATTTTGTGGAATTACCTAAAAACTCTGCAAGATTCTGCTGCTCGCACCATTTTTTTATGCCTGGAAGCTTGCCCCATGCTGCACAATCCACGCGAACGGCAGGACGCCAGAGGGCGCTGCTTCTTTCTACCGCTCAAGTAGATTTTCTATTTGCCCGCATTGAGAAATCTCGCAGGGAGGCAGTCTAGCACTAAAAGTTGGAGAGCTGCACATGGGGAAAAAAAATATGCCATGCGACGGTTGGTGGTGTTTTTCCGGGACTGGAGTAGCAGAGTTTACCGCCCACCCCTAATTTCAACAGGGCAAAATAAACCTTAAGCAAGGCGTAAACCTTTCTTTTGAATACATATAAGCCACCTATAGGGCAAGCTGCTGTGTATTTAAAAAGTTGGACATGTGCTTTTGAGTTTTACATGTCCTGTTAGTGAAAAACTCTTAAATTTGTTTTTTACTACTGCAAAGCCTACCTCTCCCATAGGATAACATTGGGTTTCCTTAAGTGATAACTTTTAATTTGGAGCAGGTAGACAGCTCGAGTTTGGTGTGTAAAGAATTGTAACTAAAGGCCCTCTTTAATGGTAAAGTCGGATTTTTAGTCACAATCCTGAAAATGCCACTTTTAGAAAGTTGAAATTTTTTTGGACCTGCGTTTTGAATCCAGGACCTCCAGAGTGCCTCCAAGGGCTAGTTGTCTGGCCTCAGGGAAAGAACAGGCTCCAATATCCTTGAAACCAGCACATGGATTCTACGAGCTGTGAGTCCTGCTCTCCCAGTCCTGGACCCTTGGAAGTGGGCCTGAATGTGCCTTATCAGCCCAGCTTTGGAACTGATGCAGCACGACACATCGCCTCCCAAAACTCTGCATCAGAAACACAGCGTGACGCACTGCCTCCCAAATATCTTTATCAGAAAGCTGTGCAATGAATCACTAACGCAGGTTTTTGTATCACAGCTCCGCACTCATCGGAAGTAACGCTGTATGATGCATCTGCACGCCAAGACCTTGCACTGCCCTTCGCAGCTCCCCGGAATCGCCGCTGCATGACGCATCTCCGTACAAGTACTTTGCATTGCCCATTGCAGCTCCCCGGAACCGCCACTGCGTGACGCATCTCCACTCAAGGACCTTGCATTGCCTTGCTGCATGACGCATTCTTGGGATTCCCCATCACTTTGGGACCAGGATTTAAGGTACTTTGTTCAGCAGGCCTATGTGGATGCCTGAGGCTGGCCTCCGCTCCATCGCAGTTGGCCTGAACTTGTGACCACAGTTGCCGTTTTGTGCTTTGTGGCGCTATTTTCATGTAAATCTTTAAAATTGCATAGCCCCATTTTTACTGATTTGATTTTTTGCCGTTTTGGTGTCAAATAATTTATTAAATTCTACTGTTTGTCTAAATTGGTGTGGGATTTTTCTTGTGTTGTGTTTTCACGTTATTACTGTTTGAAGTGCTGAATAAATACTTTACACTTTGCCTCTAAGTTAAGCATGGCTGCTTTGTGCCAAGCTACTACAGGGTTAAGCACAGGTTAATTTGGGGCTTGCTTTCATTTCACTCTGACAGAGATTGTGGTTGCTGCTTGAGTAGGGTTCCCCCCGCTAAGCAGTAACCTAATTTCCAACAAATGGCAAAGGAAAATATGGAAATATGGGGAAGGCATGGTTGGCAAGAAAAATGTAGCAAGATTGCATTATACTCTCAGAATAAAAATTGATTGGATTTATTGAGATGTCTAGGACTGAAACACTATGCCACGTGTGGTTCATTCAAACAGCAACTCCATGGATGGCTGTAAACCAATATGTTGTATATCAGACACTTGAAGTCATCCAATTTGATAAACTTGTGATAGAACTTAAAAATCTGGATCTCAGCATGATATACTTTGAACTAAGCTTTATGAACCATTGACAAAAACACAGATGGAGCAACACAGCTGAGACATTCTGGACAGTTGTGTCAGAAAGAGTTTATGTCTGAGCCACGAAGAACACTGGAAGTACCCTTTTATTGAAAAAGCCCAAAAAGGAAGATGTGAATGTATTGTCAAATTTCCTCCTGATATTTCACGAGTCATTTTAGACAAAACTGTTGGAGAAAGAGCTTAGTCCAACCCCAGCCATATTTCATGAAAAAAAAACTTATTTTCAATAAAATGAAAGCTCGCTGTAGTCCAGAGCACTGTACTGAAGTAGTAGTGACCTCGGTTCTGGATGACTTAAGAATGGATCTGGATGTCTCTGATATTGTTAGATTTGCCAGCAGCCTTCAACAACATTGAACACATTATTCTGGTCACAAGAATGCAGGGTAGGTGGAGTGTACTTATATTTGCACTTCCTACCTCCCTCAGGCTTGAGGTTGATTACCTGCGGTTCAGGAAACAACTTAAGACCTGGTTGTTCACCTTGGCCTATGACTAGATGCTGCTCTGCGCAACTCTTCCCCACTCCGACTCCCCAGCGCCAAGAGACCTGTTGGTGTACGTGCGCTATATAAATACCCACGTAACATAACATAACATTTGTTTAGACCCTTTTTACATGACCAGTCATACTTCTTGTTCCTGCAAACTTCTTGCTCAAAAGTTCAGAGGCTCAGCTGTGGAGTCCTACAACGTTTAGCATTGTGACCCTTGTTACTTAATCCATATATTTTATTGCTAATTTCTACATCGTTTTGAATAAAGTTTTATAACCACGCTGATGCCACTCAGTTGATCTATAAGACTGATGCATGTTTGGTGGCTACTTTAGGCAGTTGGATGTGTACCAATCAGCTGTAGTTTAATCCTAACAACACCAAAGTCACAGCGTTATGGGCCCCTGTGGCTACCTGGCTTAAAGAACTCTGGCACATGGTACTGGGAGCGGGCCTGAAGGAGCCATCTTGGAATAGGAGTGTGGATTCCAAAAACCCAAGTTTCCAAGGTAGGACAGGTAAGATTCTTTCACTTAAAAAACATTTCACAGATCCTTCCCTCTCTTTATTCACAGCAGAAAGAAAAATATCTGCAACCTTCCAGGAAGCAGGAACCGCACCCAGTGCTAGAACAACTTTTTAGGAAATAGTTAATATTGGATTATCACTGGGATTATCCAGCACAGCTGCTTGGCAGGAATGTTTCTTGAAAATACAACTAGGCAGCCTTCACAAAAGTACCTGAAAGTCGAAATGTTTTGGGGGAAAAATTCATAATTTATGCACAGGGAAATCCCTAATAAATACCCATGTATCACTAATTTTCAGCAAAAATTTCTCATTTTCTGAAATGCAAATGCTAGCTGTTCCTCTTTTAGGAAATAAACGCATATTGCTCTAATATTAACATCATTTTCAGTAAGGATAGTAATTAAGCCATCTCCTACCAGCTTTTCATTTTTAGCAAGTGCCTATTTGGTCTCCACATATCAACTCACCATTTCATCCAATACTCGCACATACTATTGTGAGTGTTGATTTTCTGAGCATTACAATCTGAGATTATGCCAACATTAGATTCGGTTTACACTGTCCTCCATCTTGCCTCGATGGCACAATATACCACGTGATGACTAGTAACACCCTTTGCACAAAATAAATTATTGCTAGTGTTTACATGACTGAGCAGACAGTGTTCCCGGAAACTTTTTCTCAGTGTAATGAAAAAGGACCCTTCTCATCGTCCCAGGCTCATGCTTAAACAATGTATCAGCTTAACTGTGCAGCTAAGACTGTGAGAAAGACTGGATCTCAATGTATTGATATCCTGAGAGAGTCCTCGAATGTATTCTGTAGTAAAATGTTTTGTCTAACTTGTTTCCAATTGGTCTAATGTCTGAGAACCATGTAGTCCCACAGAATGAATGAAAGTCTTTGTCTAAAGCCCTATAAAAGTAAATGGATTTTTCTGACCAGAGCGACCCACTTTTCCCCAACTTAGAAGGCAAATCTATGCCACATTGTATTTAGAACTGCACGGAGTTCTTTGTACTTATGATTTATATACTTTGCATGGCATCCCTATTATAATCTATTAATTCGTTATATAAAGCATTAAAACGAAAATCTTTGGCTGTCATTCTTATGACAATGTTTCAGTCTTGTCATATGGATTCCCCTAACAAAAAAGCGTGACTGTTCCAGTCGGGGAACACCAAACTCGTATCAGGACTAAACCGCTCCCGGTCCTAGCCGTTGGCACACCCTATGCGTTAAAATTTGTGACTGATTTGTACGCCGGCACTATACTCCCGCATAGACTGAGATCAGCTCACTGTCCCATGACCAGATTCACCTGCTTGGTCCAGCTTCACATGCACAGGTTTAGCTTCTATGTCAATACACCTCTAGTGTAGCCCATGGATGGTTAATATCATTCCTGATAAGACTGCAAAAATGTCAAGAATTGTCAACATCATTTTGTGTGATGTTTTGGGTGTACTATATGATAGGGCTGTGGGGCTCTATCATGCAGTACATTCAAATACAGTCTTGGGTCCAGTCAGGCTTGTTTACCTAACTTGAAGCTCAATCCTGGGTAAATATGGCTGTGAGCAAGGCTTAGCAAAGGAACTATGTGTAAAGCATTTAACAGCACCAAACAACGAAATAAGAAAGTCACCACACGAAAGAAAGAGGACACCAATTTATATAAATAGATTATATTTTTTATGAATTTTTAGGGACCTTGATAAGCAAAATCCACAGAGGGTTCCAGAGATACAGATTTTAAATGATATTATGAGTTTTAAATACAACTGCAAACAAGCATTGGTCAACAAAAACTTCATAAACTTTTGAGAAGTTTGAAACAGTTATTTACTCCGGCCCTGGTTGGGCAACCAAATCTGACAGGACAGAGGTCTAGGGAGCCAGAGAGGAGACTTTAGACAGGTACCTGGCCACCAGAACATTTTTAAGGCAAGATCCAAACTTTACAGGACAACTGCCATAGACTATAATAGAGTGGTCCTGATGCTGAGGGATGCAGGCAAAAAGATGCTCTAAGAATGCTCTGGTTGTGGTGCGGTTGACAGGGGTGTCTTTGTGACGGTTGGCAAGTCCACAAGTGAAGTGGGGCAAACTTGGCCATAGAGATCAGGGTCCTTCAAAGTCCTCTGCGTTGCAGTAGCAGGCCAGCTGATGCTGGTCTACTGGTCAGTCTGTGCAGCGTTTGGAGCCAAATCCTTAGGTGAGGGCAAGAGTCCCTTGGATGCAATGAATACAGACTTGGATAGCACTCCTGGGTCAGGCAGACTCCGGTTTAACTTTTGGCTATCTCGGATTTGTCCTCTTGGGTGCTTGGTGACGGGTAGCGGAAAGACCTCAGCGGTAACTACTAAGTTGACGATTTGGGTAAATTCTGCTCTTATGTCCCTGGAGCTAGTTCCAGGGGATCAGCCGACTGATCCTTGGAGTCACTGCTGAAGGTTCGTGCTGGTATTCAACTTTTCCCTGAGCCAGGAGCCACAGGCAGAGTCCAGACTTTGCTAGCCCAAAGTGCAGCAGGTGCAGTTCTTCTGATGGTGCAGCCTCTCTTTGTGTGGGTCCTAGGGCAGCTGGGCAGTCCTCCTTCAGTCCTTTCTCCATTTCCAGTGTGATTGAGGGGGTGCTATATCTGTCCCAGGAAAGTGCCCTGAGGGGGCCACACAGACACTAGCCAATGGGCTACTGGGTCCCCTCCTGCCTAGTGATGAAGTTCCTGTGATGAATGGCAGCTGGCCATCCCAGAATGCCACATTCTTGCCCCTTTCAAGGTGGCAAGACCCTTCCTTGGTTATAAGGAGCTTGATAGCCTACCTTTAGTTGTGTGGCTACCAAAGGGCTACATGCCCACGGTAGAACCGGTTTGGGGTGTGTTTTCCCTCCTTGACCCTGTCTCCACTGTGTCTGCAGGAACAAAAGGCACCCTGCTATGGGGTGTTTCCGCTACTTTCCTCACAATGGTGGCTTCACCTTTGAAGCTCGGCTTTTGGCTAATCCCCCTGAGTGGCCATCCTGGGAGAGGAGGTGACACCTCTCTCCACGGCTACTGCTTTGTTCCTGGGCTAGGGAGTCATTCACACATCCCACCAGGTGGTCAGAAAGCGGTCTGTTGTGCCAAGGCCTTTGTGAGGCAACTGGACTAGCTGGAGCACTGAGTATCAATTTTCTAAAAGCTGCTTAGCTTTAAAAGTGGCATAAATGCCGACTTGACCATTGAGTCGCATTTAATGTCATGATTAATTTGGTACCTTACATTACTCAGTTAGGTAGACCCATTCACGAGTTAGCTGGGTTGGGGTGCCAACCGGTAACCCTGTGTTAACCAATGGGCTGTAACATTATCCACGGCAAAACAACAATTTGGAAGTGTTGCTGTTAAAACATATGAAAAATACAGGTCTTACTTTAACAAAATACAGATCCCTGCCATAGGGGTCTACAGGCCTTTCTTAGGGGAGACATATATATATTGTTAACGGATTGGGTGGCTTTGCCATTAGTGTGAATGGTAAAGTCAAACTGGCAGTGTAAATACTGTCCTTCCAGTCTGCAGTGGTAGGCTGGGAGCCATTTTATAATTTGTCACACACAGGGTGGCACAAATAGTTCTGCATCCCTGGGTGGACACTCTGCCTTACATGCCCTGGATACCATGTACGAGGGACTTATAAGTCAGCCAGCCCTTGCCAATTGGTGGTATCCAATTCGACATGCAATTTGCACTGAGGTCTGGTTAGCAGGTCTCAGTGCACTCTCAGAGTTGAAAAACCAGCAACATGAGTTAAAAAATGTGGGGGTAAACATGCAAAAAGAGGCATTTCCTTACAGGAGGCCATCAGATACGATAGGAACAGTGGTACTCAAATGTTAGGTATAGCTACTTTCATGCCACGGCTGCCCAACTAGGCCAGGAATGACCTCCACATTGCATGGGATGGTTGCCATCACACTACGGATGGCCATAGAATGCCAGGAAGAGCCGTCGCCCTGCAAGTGATGGCGTCAGAAGACTATAGATAGCCCTAATATACCATGAATATGTGATAAAAGCCATAACGCCAGTGAAGGGCACCATTATTCCAGGTATGACCTCTATACCTCGGGGATGGTGGTTATATGCTAATAATGACCACAATCATGCCAGAGAAGGTCCCCATAATGCTAAGCGTGGTCAAAGTATGCCAGAATTGGCTACCCTCGTGGCAATGATGGCCGCATTATGTCAGTGATGCCTGCCATAATGCCTAATACACACAAGCTTAGACAGTGATGCACATGGCTAAATAAACCGATACACAAACAGCACCCATCACTCACTAGCATCCAAAGATGAAAACCCCTACCATAAATCTCAACCTGCTTAAGACCTTCTGCTACTTCTCTTTGGTCTTCTGCTCTGGTCCTTGTGGGTGCGAGCCAGGAGACTCCCCACCCAGGCACTGTCTCTGCATGGAGGTTCAAGAAGCGGAGGTTTCCTGGGCTCTTACTGTGTCTGTCATGCACTTCAAGAATTGTCAGTGCTACTCCCAAATGCATGAGTGGGCTAGTCGACATTGTACATCTTATATTTAAACATGAATTAGAGGGACATTTTTTGTCAAAAATAGTGTTGAATTGAGTGCAACAGTTCTGATCCTTCTGTTTTTTAAGGGATTATCTATTGGTGTCCTGGCCTGATGAATGCTCAATAGTGGTTATGAGCTATGTAGCTAAAGTAAAAGTCAGCAACATTAAGAATTCTGGATGTTAGGAGTAGTGCAGGCTTTCCAGATGCGCAACTCATCTCTTCCCTAAATCCTTTGTCATTATTCTGAATTTACGCTCTTACTTTTGTGATTTTTGTGAGCAGCATTACTGCATTGGTTTTCAAGCAAAGGTTTTTTTCACTTTCCAATTTGTGTGCTATTTCTCTAAATATTGTTTTGTGTGCATATCGGTATGCTATTGTATTTGCCTTTAATTTTCTGAATTTAGATCTACTTACCAATACATTTATGACATACTCATTATGTGGTAATAGTCTACATTTGTAAGCAATGCTTAAATTGAGCCGGTGGTTGCAGGTGAGGACCACCGGCACTGGCTTTTGGGGACCAGGATTTATTATTCATCATCATATTTTGACCCAGAACCAGAAAGACGGGGAAAAAAGTGACGAAAGGAGAAAGCAGGCATGAAAAAGGACCTGCAGAACTGAGATAAATGGCAGTGGAAGGGATGGTGGTGGATTAAAGAGTCATGAGTTGGAATCAAGACTAGATAGACTTGGTTTTAGGCATCCTTGAGTAGAAAATAATGCAAGTAGTTGTGCTTCCTCTCCTAGTTGCTTCACATATAATCAGCCTTGTGTTTCAACTGATCGCTTCTTCCATCCTTTTTCTATCACAAATGCTCTGTGATCAGAGACGGTGAGGGGAAGCCTTTTGCAGTTCTGTAGCCATTGGCTCAGATGCTTGGCGAGCATAAGGTTTTCGCTGACAAATAGAAGTATGAATAGACGACTGTAGCCTTTATGTTTGATATTTCCATAGTACAAACCTGAATATAGGGAAAATCTGCCAGACAACTAAGGAAAACATCTAGGTTGTGGTGTATTGGTGATATTCTTTAGGAAGCTTTCCAGGAGTGGCAGCAAGTTTCAAAGCAGAGCTGGTAGGCGTCAGCCAAAAGCGGGTGTACATGACTACCAACATTGCTGCCAGGCTGAGGAGCTAAACATTTAGCATCTCGCTAGTTCTGAAAATTCTTAAAAAACATTATTTTATAGGCTGGTAAATAGATTCACTTCAGCATTAGTGTGGTGATCTCTCTTGCAGTATCTTGTACATATATTTATTTCCTGCACTATTCCTTGTCTTCAGCTGAAGCCAGTGGCCACCATTTCACATCTTCTATTCCAACCTTTCATTCCCTTCCTTACTCCTTATCTTGCATTTTCTTTCTTCTCAAGTCCAACTTCACTTGATCACTGAGGTCCAACTACTCAGTGGACCTCAGTGATCAACAGAAGTTGGACTTGATGCAAATCTGGTCCAGATGTAATGGATTTTTCAGAAATCCACCTAATTGCATTATTAGATCCTCCATTATCCCCACTCATAAGTGAATGTTGTATCAAAAAAATTCACACACCATATCTTCCAAAGAATGCCCTCCAATTGTGCAGCAGATGGAAATTCTAAGATTTTATTACAGAAAAATACCACTACCTTGATTAGGGCTTGTGTTATTAGTCACATTGACACTGTTTTAAGTTGATCAGAAAACCAGAAAATAAATAATCTAGTAAGTTTAGTGTTAGAAATTGTGTTACTAGTTGACTGGGGTGTGAGCTTTGGTCAATCCTAGTCAGGGTAAGGCACAAGCAAACCTCAAATTAACCTGTGAACAACTCACTGGTAGCTTGGCACAGAGCAGTCAGGCTTAACTTAGAGGCAATGTGCAAAGTTTTTGTGCAACACTTCAAACAGTAAAACTGTGAAAACACCACACAAAAAAGATCCCACACCAGGTTAGAAAAATAGAAATTAATTTAATGAACCAAACAACAATCAGTGGAACCGGAGATATGGATTTTGAAAGAATAAACGGTGAAATTGCGCCTAAAAGCATAAAGGGCTTACCGGGGATATCTGGTCGTGCTGGACCGGGTCAAAGTCAAAAGTTCAGGCCGACTACAATAGAGTATGGGTCGGATACAGTCCCGGATTAGTCTAGCTGAAGTCTTACCTTCCCAAGTTTTGTGTCAAGAGTCCTGTTTGCGTGGAAGAAGGTCGCCATCAGTGGTGAATGATGCTTGCTGCGCGAAGAGATTGGCTGGCAGCAGCTCGCACTGAGCAGTGCGGTTCCGGTGTGAATGGGCCCATTCACAGTCACGAGGAGCCCAAAAGCTTGGATTTAAGAGCTAAAGAGCCACACCAAGGGTCTAGGAACTCACTGAAGACGGGTCCTGGCGCTGTGTGGGAGCCTGGTCTGTCCCTGAGGCTCAAATAAGGAGGCTATCAGACTAGCCCTTTGAGTCACTCACTGACTGACTTAGACGTGGCAGACCATAGGGGTCTCTGGAGGCAGTACTAGCTAATCTGCTGTTAAGAAATTCTGGGCCTAACCATGTAGTGTTTTATGTGCCAAACACACGGCCTTAAAGGCAATGCTCTTCCTTACCGGCAGCCAACAGAGCTCCACCAAAGTACCAGCTACAGACAAACTTGAGAATGTTTTTTAAAGGCAGCAAGCAGCATTTTGTAGCATCTGCAGCTTAATTAATGATCTCTGTTTAATGCCCATATATAAAGGGCAAGACAATAGTCAAGCCTTGACAAGACTAAGGAGATGACCACCATTTTTTTCAAATCCGAAGGTCTAAAAGGTAGCACTTTCTTCAACATTTTTAAAATAAAAAAAGCAGGATGAAGATAATTTATTTTTCTGTGCTTCAAAAGACAGCTCTGCATCAAAAATGTTACCTAAGTTCCTAACTTTGAGAGCTGGCAATGGAAGAGAGCCAAGAGACTCGGGCCACCATGCGTGACCCCAAAAAGTGACCTTTTTCCCAAAAATGAGAACTTCAGTTTTTGGGGAATTCAGTGTTAAACAATTTTTGCTCATCCAGCCATCTACTGCTCGAATGCATCTATTGAAACGATCATCCACCTCTCTCACTTTGTTAGAGACTGATACCACGATTTGCGTATCATCAGCATAAGCTACTATGGTGAAGCCAAAAGAATGGATGAGCTTGGTTGGCTAAGAGAGCCACATAGATATTAAATAGCGTTGGGCTGAGGCATGACCTCTTAGGAAAGCCGCAAGGCAGGGAAATTGATCTTGAATAATTCCCCAAGGGCCACCCTTTGCACACGACCTACCAGAATTGAAGCACGGAGGTAAAAGGCTGATCCAGTAATCCCAATGTCTGCCGACTGTTAATCAAGACCTTATGGTTTACCGTATCGAAGGCCGTGGCAAGATCCAAAAGGATCGCCACGGCCTCCCCCACCTCATCCATGATAGATCTTATTTCTCCTGAGACTGCTATCCAGCGCAGTTTCAGTACTATGATTTAGCCTAAAACCATAGTGTGCTTCATTCAGTATTTTATTCATTTCAAAATAGTCTGCCAACATTTTATTGAGATGTTCTTCAATAACCTTTGCAGGAACCGAGAGATGGGTCTGTAGTTGTACTCTATCATGGGGTCTAAAGAAGGCTTTTTTGTAGAAGTGGAAGAACAGAAACTTTCTTTCAATCCTCAGGAAAAGGTCCCTCCTTAATAATGGTGTTGCACAGAATTGGAAGAGCTGGAGCTTTTTTATTTACTGCATCGTATTCAACTTTGGACTGGCAATGGTCTGAAGGAGCTCCTAATTCAACTGCTAGAAGAGGAAAATGACAGAGCTCGACATTGTTGACAGCCAACGTGATGAGCTCGTCTTCACCATCCTGGGAGGGTCTAGTAATATCAAAATCCATATCCAGTATCCACCTGGTCTTTAAAAAATGTGGCCAGTTTGTCACAGAGAAACTGACTTAGAGGACCGCGTGGAGAAAGAGGAGTTGTGAGTGAATGTACTGTTTTAAAAAGCTCATTGGATGGGTTTGCAGCAAGGGTGATTTTTTTCAGTGTAGAATTTAGTTTTTTCCACAACTAAAGGTTTCTTATATTCCTGAATACAACTTTTATAACTCTTCGTTTTGCTTTCACAATAATTAGATCTCCAAACTTTTCTTGCCTTCTGCATTTCTGTTTCGTTTCCCTTAATTTTGGGGAAAACCAAGGTGCTGTAGGGTTGGTTCTGAACTTTTTTAAATTTTTGACCGGCACCAAATTAGAGACGGCATTTTATATCCACTCTGTGTATTAAACTGCTGCTTCATTTGAATTCTCAATTAGTCAGGGTAATGATGCTTTAAAACTTTCATCCAACTATTTTGTCTATTTTTTTCCTATGCCAACCTCTTTTTTATCTTCCCAATCTTATTGGCTATAGGATTAGGGGCTGGTAATTTTAAAATAAAGTGGACGTCATTGGTCTGACGAAATAATTCGTAGTATTCTCTCCGCTTAAGCTTTGTATGGTTAGAAAAAATGCCACACAAAATGTGGCCTGCCTTATGTTATGTTAGCTGGGTATTTGTAAAGCGCACAGCTACTCAGTTGAGTGTCCCGGCGCTGACGACATCTAGGCGGGGCTAGCTGAAAACGCTGGTTCAGAAGGAAACCTATTGCCGAAATAGCCAGGTTTTCAGAGCCTTTCTAAAAGTAAAAAGATCCTGCATCTGTCTGAGGCCCAAAGGCAGGCTGTTCCACAGTTTGGCGGCATGCACCTGGAAGGAGCGGCCGCCTGTTCGAGCGCGGGTGAACTTGGGGATAATAGCCTGCTGCAAAGAGGATGACCTCAGAGTACGGCTAGAATAGTAAAACTGTACTCTTTTCCTGATATAAGAGGCACCTGTACCGTGAAGAGCTTTAAAGGCTAGAACGCCCGTTTTAAAACTGATCCGCTTACGGATCGGCAGCCAGTGCAGGGCTTTCAGATGGGGCGACATCCGTGTTCTGGGGCCGAGCATAAAGATCGCCCCAGATTATGGCTGGTGGTTTTTACCAACTGGTTTAAATTAAAACAATGCAGTATTTCTTTTTGCAGCATTGCATCTTTATTCTCTTGATCATCTAAATGAAAATGAAAGTCTCCAAATATTGTAAAATTGGGGTAGGCTATGCTAGTCTTGACGAAGTAGCTAATAGTTTCCAGAAATTTAATATTAGGCCCAGGAGGTGTATAAATCAAACACAATAAAACATTTGTTGTTCTGTTATTTTACAGTTGAACAGAAAGGCCTCACAGTCTGTTAACTGTGCAGGTTCATGTTAGAAATGGGGGTCTCTAGTTTGCAGTGGTATGCATCCTGTCCAAGTAGGGACCCTTCCTTCTAGTCAGGATGAGTAAAGTACACACCTAAGTTTGTGCCAAGCTACCAGAGGGTGAGCTCAGGCAGACTAGTCTGGCTAAACTACAAAAGCAATGTGTAAAGTATTTGCATATAACCCACAGTAACACAGTGAAAACACCACAAATGGACACCACACCAGTTTAGAAAAATAAGCTATCTTTATCTAAACCAAACAAAACCAAAATGACAAAACAACAAACAGATATCAAAATATAACTTTTAAACGGTAAAAACGTTCTGTCTATGAGAAACAATGGAAGCGTCACTTTTTGAGCAACGTACCTGTGATGCATCAAAATTAAAGACTAAAGCAGAGACAGGGGAGGTAAGGCGCTGGAAAAGCAAAGCAATGCGTTGGTTCCTTACTCAGGGCAGGTGATGCATTGGTTCCTCACTCTAAGGGAAGGTGAGGAGTTGGTTCCTTGCTCCCAGGAGAGGTGATGCGTCGATTCCTTACTGTTAGGAAGGGGAGGTGATGTGTCGGTTCCTTACTGTGAAAGGAGGTGATGCATCCGTTTCTTACTGCGAGGGGAGGTGATGCGTCGTTTCTCCGGACACACAGCCTCGGTTCCATACTGAAGCCCAGCGTCAATGAAGAAAATGGCGCACAGGTGCGATGCGTTGTGCACGGGAGCTGATGCGTCGCTTTGTGAGGCTTTGCTTCATACCGTGCTGGGGGATGCGTGGTGAGACTTTGCGGGGCTTTGCATCATACGGCGTCGTTTCCGAGGAGCTGGCAACTGTGCAGCGGGACACGGTGAGGCTTTGCATCGTTTGCCGTCAGTTCCAAGAGGCTTTGCGAGGCTGCACGTTGCTTCGTGCTGGTTCTTACAGAGATCAGCTGCAGAACCCTCTTTTGAGGCCCTTTGACCGGAGGGAGGCACCTCAGGCAAGGGTAGGACTCACAGATGGCAAAGTCCAGCAGCATTAGCAGTGTTGCAGGAACTCTTTTGTGTCCTTGAGACTTCTGAACAGGAAGCAAGCTCCACATCAAGCCCTTGGAGATCTTCTCAAGCAGGATTCACAGCAAAGTTCAGTTTTTGTCCTCTTTCAGGTAGAAGCAGGCAACTGCAGGCCAACTCAACCCAGCAAAGCAACACAGAAAAGGGGCAGTACTCTTCTCACAGCTTTTCAGCCCTTCTCCTCGACAGAGGTTCCTCTTGATCCAGAAGTAATCTAAAGTTCTGGGGTCTTAGGTCAAATACATATATTCATTTTTCCCTTTGAAGTCTTCGTCAGAAAGTCTCACTTGCTCAGTAAAACTAGTTTGGTCCTCCTTGGTCTAGCCACCCTACAGGAAGTGGAGACAGCAGTGTGCAAGGCAGCCACAGCCTAATCAGGTGGTAGTGACAACTCCTCCTTCTACTCTTGCCCAGGATGACTCATCAGAATTTGCAGAGCACACCTCAGCTCCCTTTGTGTGAGTGTCTAGAGTGAATGCACAGCCTCTGTCAGTCTAAAACCAGACGTTGATTCCACTAGCAGTCCGATGCCCACAGAATGGTTAAGAAAGAAAATGCCCACTCTCTAAAAGAAGCATTTTCAAAAACACACAATTTAAAAACCATCTTCACTAAAAGATGTATTTTTAAATTCTGAGTTTAAGGAACCTAAACTACAAATCTCTAGCTAACACTTGTAAGATGTTACAAGGCAGCTCCAATGATAGCCATTGGGAGAGCTAGTACTTGCAATAGTGAACAAGCATTTGCAATGCAATCGGTCTCGCCTTTGGGACCTTATATGTATTTAGCTATGCAGCACATTAGCCTGGGTGCTGGAACATCTACTGTTCTTTAACATGGAGGGAAAGTAAGCACCAAACTGTGTGACACACCAGGTATGGGAACACATGCTGGAGAAAACCCCTCTATATAAATACCGATATGTGCCTAGAAGCAGCAATATTTACATGGTAGGATGTGCACATTTATCTTAATGAAGTATGCACATTTTTCATGACATTTCTTAAACTTTTGGTAGCAGGCTTAAAGTCCTTTATATATGCACCTATATGTGCATAGAAGGAGCAATTATGACATTGTCTTACTCATGTATCTTGTGGTGTAATATACATATTCCCCCTTACATGAATGTATCTGCTTATAACAGGAACAATAGCTCAATGTACGACACATGTATATCAACAAAATCATCTCTGTGACGTGAGAAGCATAGATCGCCATGTCTGTAAATACTGTGTGACAAATCTTCATGCATAAATAAAGCAAAAACTGTTGAGGTGATTTTGAAAATGGGGTTAAACTGCGGTAACTTGCGTGCCAAGCAACCGACACAGAACACATACCGCCATGTTATAACTGGCATTCAGCGAAGGAAGATTAATCTTTCCTGCTTAACATGTGCCAAATGCCATGCCGCGGCTGTACGCCCAACGCTCTAGTTAATTGCACGTGTCCCGGTCTTCTTCTCTGGGCAGCTTGAGAGGCCTTTTATGTCAGACTTAAAAGGTTGTGCCAGGGCAGATACAAGTGCACGTCAATTTGAAGTTGTTCCGCAAGCCCAGAGAGTGTTCATTCATGCGGTTAAGCTCAAGAAATGAAAGTCTTCGGCCCTATTACATCCATTACAGGTAGACAGAGGCAGCCCTAAATTGATTCAAAGTTCTTTTCATGCCAATTGGATACTTCTGAAATGCAAATTAGCATTTTGGCTATTCAACTACAATAGCCACGACAGCTGCTGAACTATTCATATTTTGTTCAAAATCCTGCCCTTTTCCTACCTAGACAAAACAGAACAAAGGCAACAGGTGATGCACGCGCTCGACCTATCTGTACATACCAAACGCCTCTGCTTGTCCCGCAACCATGATGTGAATTGACAATGTCTGTCCGCTTCAGACGGCGGATCTCGTCGCTTGAGACTTTGCGTGGCGGAACATCCTCCCGCCACCCCCGAGGGTCTGTTTACATTTGTGAGTGGACGTCCCGCCATCTGGCATACGGCTGCGTCACAAGACACTCCGGCGCGGCATGGAGGATTTTGATCCACGCTGTGTGAGAAGTGGAAGGCAATCATGGCGGTGGTGGTAGGGTTGGGATTTTAAGGCAGAGTCAGCATGACCCCGAGACAAACGCAGCTCATTACAAGGATGCTCAGTGCAAAGCCTGCTGTGAGCTGCTCGGAGATTCTGCAAGCTGTTTTGATGCCATAAACAACTGTCGGAATAGAAGGGCTGTGTTAGCTGTAACATAACAGCACACAATACTTGATTATTAACAAATAATACAGAGCTTTACGTCACCTCTAGCTCAGGCTAGTGCATCTCCATCTTCAGTCGTCTGGTGCGAGACTCTTTCTACATTTTTTTTGGGACAAAATCCGCACGATTCAGGCGTCTTTTTTACCAGGTGTTATTGAGATTGAGGCAATGACCTCGCCTCCTCCGGTGGGCACTATACACTGTCTGGATGCTTTTATTCCGGTGAACTTGGCTGATTCGCTTAAAATCCTGAAGAGCCTAAAGTCTGGCTCTCCTTCTGACCCTTGTCCGGCCAGGTTGCTAGCAGCAGCAGCCGAGACGATCAATCCCGAGGTGAATAGCATTGTCAATCTGTCCCTCCATACAGCTGGTGTCCCTGCGTCCTGGAAACAGGCCAAGATCTTACCACTCATAAAAAGGCCATCATCTGACACTCTTAGTCCAGGGAACTACAGGCCTATCTCTCTATTACCTGGTCTGGCCAAGGTGTGTGAGAAGGTTGTCACCAAACAACTCACTGAGTTTGTCGAAAGAGAGGGTTTGCTGCACCCCGCGCAGTCAGGGTTCCGAGCAGCTCACAGCACGGAATCTGTACTGGTGGAGGTGGTGGAGGCCATCAGGGAGTGCTTGGACGCCGGCGGGAGGGCAGCATTGATTTTGCTTGACCTCTCGGCGGCGTTCGACACGGTCCCTCACTCTCTTCTCCTCTCACGTCTGGCCAGGATAGGGGTGGCGGGGACGGCCTGGAATGGGCTCGGGTCCTTTCTTGAGGGTCGGGCCCAGCAGATCTGACTGCCTCCATCTTCCTCTCTTTATCAGGATGTGACTAAGGGAGTTCCTCAGTGGTCCGCCCTCAGTCCCCTTCTTTTTAACATTTATGTGACCCCCCTGGTCTATCTGGCTGAGAGTTTGGGAGCTAAGGTGATGGCCTACACGGATGACACTCAGCTGCTCTTTACCTGGGACAGTGATGACAATTCTGTCGCCTCAGTTCATCACTGTCTATCTTCCATCTTCAGGTGGCTCGCTGGTGCTCAACTAAAATGCAACAAGGAGAAGTCGGAGATTCTCCTGTTTGGAAAATTCCCCCCCAGGTTCCGGGAAGCTCAGTGGCCACCTGATTTTCCCCTGCCCTCCTCTGAAGGGAAGCCGGCAAAGAACCTGGGGGTATGGTTTGATGAGAGTCTATCTTTCTCTTTTCACATTACGAAGCAGGCCGGTACTTGCTTTGGCCATCTCAAGACTTTAAGAAAATTCTTTCCTCTCCTGCCTCAAGCAGCTAGAGAAACGGTCATATGTGCCCTCATCCTGTCACGGCTGGATTATGCCAATGCACTTTACATTGGCATTCCTGGCTACCTGATCAAAAAGCTTCAGGTAGTCCAGAACTGTGCAGCCAGACTTCTGCTGGATATTTCCACCAGACATAGCGTGCGGCTCCATTTGCGCTCCCTTCACTGGCTTCCCGTAGCGGAACGGGTAAAGTTCAAATCGCTGGTCTTAGCCCACCGTGCCCTACATGGCATTGGTCCATCTTATCTGCAAAAGCTCTTTACCATCTACGTGCCCACTAGACTGTTGCGATCGGCATCCCACCGACTCAAATGGTTCCCCGATTTCAGTTCTAGAGGTTGGGAGGCAGGTCTCTGACTCGAAGGGCTGCGGTAGCATGGAATGCACTTCCCCTGGTTTTACGCAATATTGAAGACCTGTCAGCATTCAAGAAAAATCTTAAAACGTATCTTTTCGTCTGCTAGTCTCCTGCTCCCCTTAAGACATCGCGCCGGGACACTCATGAGTAGCCGTGCGCGTTATAAATCCAAATAACATAACATAACAAATGCTTTAAAAAATAGAAAGCGCTGGCTTTCATTCACTGAACCAACGAAATTATGTTTACGTTCGCTGCTTCCGTTACTTCAGGAGCACTGCGCTGCAGCTTTCATTTTCATGCGCTCTGCGATTGAGCGCATTTCCTGACCTCGAGGACAGCATAGCAAACATCGCACGAGACAAAAAAAGAGTGCGATCACCCAGCCAATCCCACGACAAACAAGCATTTGTAATGCAATAGGACTCGTATTTACGCGAGACCTATTGCATTGGAAATGGGAGGGCGGGCGTCCAAGAAGGCACGAACGGGAGTGGTGGGGGGTGAGGGGGGTGCGAGATGTCACGGACTGCGGGAGGGGGTGGGGGGAACACAGGGAAGAAAATAGTGTTGTAGTAAAGGGGCCAATAGCCAGGGAAGGTTACAAATCACAACATGGCCGTCAGGAGGAGGGACTAACAAGCCTAAAACCAATCAGAAGGCAGCATTTAGGATCTAAGCCAATGCAAAAGATGGGCGGAGAGTGGGCGGAGCTTCCACGAAGCTTCCACGCTATAGTGTATACTGCATGCCTCGCAAAGCGAGCAGTGCATGCTCTGCAACGCTAGGCGAGACCTAAAAACAAAATTGGCAGTATTTCACTGTCAGGACATGTAAAACACACCATTGCATGTCCTACCTTTCACATACACTGCACCCTTCCAAAGGGGGTACCTTGGGCCTACCTTAGGGTGACTAACGTAAGAAAAGGGAAGGCTAGGGCCTGGCAGGTGGGTGCACTTGCCAGGTCGACATGGCAGTTTAGAACTGCACGTGCAGACTCTGCAGTGGCAGGTCTGAGACACATTTGAAAGGCTACTTGTGTGGGTGGCACAATCAGTCCTGCAGGCCCACTAGTAGCATTTGATTTACAGGCTCTGGGGACACTAGGGGCTTACCAGTAAATCAAATATGGCAATCATGGATAACCAACCATACTCACAATATACACAGAGAGCATATACACTTTAGCACTGATCAGCAGTGGTAAAGTGCCCACAGTCCGAAAGCCAACAAAAACAGGTCAGAAAAAATAGGAGGAAGGAAGCAAAATGTTTGGGAATAAGCCTGCAAAAAGGGCCAAGTACAACAGTTCACATTCAACTTTCAGCGAATTGTGATAAACTATAGCTATACCGCCTCCACGTTTATCTACACAGTCAAGCCAGCTTGAAGCATAGTCGCCTTGGAGAGCTGTGACAAAATCTGGGTCAGAGGTTTCGTCTGTCCAAGTTTGAGTTAAAAATACCAGCTGAGGCGAATAGGTCTCTCAAAAAAAAAGATAAAAAAAAAAAAAAAGGAAAAACTCGTACTTCAGTTTAATAAGGGATTGCGAGTTAATCCAAAAACAATTTGATGGTCTAGTGATAGAAGTAGAGGTGACTTGTTCTGTAATCGGCGTAGCCATCAGCAACGATTTCTCTAGCCTGTAGTTGAAATCACAACTGTTACATTTTAAGCTCTCACTCATACTGAAATTGAAAGTAATGCATTCCTTCTTACCTAAAGGATTCAACAACAGAAACTCTTCCCTTGAGTACTTTATTTATGTAGAGTAGCCAAGGGTCCTGGCACTTGGTGCGGTCTTGGCGCGTACGGGTGCAGATGGGCTTGCCTCTGGCATGCCTCCAGCGCGCCATCGGCGCAGTCGCGCTACCATCTGCTTTATATAGTCTGTTTCAAAAAACATTAGTGCGTCAACCCCGTAAAAAGGTCGCTGTCCGCTCGCTCTTACATGTGAGTCAAGCCTAAAGCAAAGTGACCAGTGCAGAAATAAAAAGTTCTAAAACACAGTTTAAAAAGCCCCTTAGTACAGATTAATAGCAATGTGATGGACCTGATCTATCACAGCGCGGTTGCGCTACCATCTGCCTTATATAGTCTGTTTAAAAAAAGACTAGTGCGTCAACCTCATAAAAATAGCGCTTGTCTGCTCGCTCTTACAGGCGAGTCGCTAGCCTAAAGCAAAGTGACCAGTGCAGAAATAAAAAGTTCTAAAACACAGTTTAAAAAGCCCCTTAGTACAGATTGATAGCAATGTGATAGACCTTATCTATCACAGCGGGGTTGCGCTACCATCTGCCTTATATAGTCTGTTTAAAAAAAGACTAGTGCGTCAACCTCGTAAAAATGGTGCTCGTCTGCTTGCTCATACAGGCGAGTCGCGAGTCTAAAGCTATTATTCTGACACAATTGAGACAATAATAATGTATTATTGGAGTGTGTGTTAGTGAATTGCAAGCAAGGACAGTTTCCAAAGGAAAACTGCAGGCATGCTTTCTCATTTTGGCCCCTTGGCCCTTCTGATACTTGGGGAAGCAAGGACCGTGACAGGAGTCACAACAAGCATTTGCAATGCAATCGGTCTCGCATTTGTGAAAGTTAGAGCTATTGGCGTTGTAAATGATGATGTTTTTTTACTTATGTGTTGAGTAGTGGATGTATGTGTTGTGCAGTGGAATTATGTGGTTAGTAATTATGTAGCGTATTGG
Source organism: Calotriton arnoldi (assembly GCA_963921515.1). Taxonomy (NCBI): domain Eukaryota; kingdom Metazoa; phylum Chordata; class Amphibia; order Caudata; family Salamandridae; genus Calotriton; species Calotriton arnoldi. The sequence goes on along the minus strand of CAWUFW010003837.1, from coordinate 1,381,113 downwards.
AATTATGTGGAGTGGGATTGTGTGTTATGGAGAGTAATTATGTGGTATGGTGTTTTGTGTTGTGGAGTGTTACGTAGGTGAGTTTAATTATGTTGAGGGCTGCTGGATTTTGTGGTGTGATGTGGAATTATGTGGTGTGGATTGTATGCATGTGGTGTGTTATGTAATTGTGCTGATAGTGGAAGAGACGAAAAGGGAGGAAGGGAGAGAAAAGGTTTAAGGAAGAAAGCAAAATGAAAGGACTGTGAGAGAAGAGAAGGAATTCGTGAACGAGAATGAAGGGAGCATGAGAGGAAGAGAGTGGGGTAGAGGTGATGTAAGTAATGAAGAGAAGGGCAAGAGTTAAAAAAAGTGAAAAGAGTGAAGGAAGGGAAGGGGAGAGGAATTAAGCAATTGCAAGGAAGGAGTACCTGATGGAAGGAAGGACAAAAGGTGGTAGAACCTGGATGCAGTGGAAGAGAATGAATGTGAAAAGAGCACTAGAGGATTGAATAAAAGAAATGCAGGGAGGGAGTGGAGGCTGTTTCGGCATCCCTGAAGAGCGATAGCGAGTATGGATTGCTACAGCAGAATGTGGCATCCCAAGTGGCTAAGTAGATTTGTAACTACTAAGTTGTAACCACTTAGGCAGGGTCTGCTCTGCCTTTCATCTTTCTAAGCTCTGTACAATAAATACCATTGAGTTCAGTAAAACCACAAGTCGTTTGCAGTGCTGTGAAGCTACTGTGTGGTGATAACAAGGGTCAAACAAAACACAGCCCATTTATCTTTTCAAGTGAGAAAACTCAGAGCTATAAATAAAGGTTATTAGCTGCCAGAACTATTGGTGTACGCCTGCCCAGTTAAGAGCGGTCTTGCTATTTTGAATAAAACATTTGTATTACCATTTCCAAAATATCAGTTATTGGGAATTTAGGATGCTGCTGTGAGAGATTGTGGAAGCTACCTTCTCTCATGTTATGCATCAATCCGCCTGACTGTAGGATGCGACTGGTAGCTTGGAATCTGTAAGCCCAGCCAGGCTTAGGTAAAGGGTCTGACTGTCAGCTGCCACCTGTGAAGGAGGATAAACTGAGTATTCTTGAGGGAAGTTCGCTGGATAGTCTATGGATATGTATGTAAAAAGTGCATTTAAAAAAAAAAAAAATTAAAGAGTTTTATATAGCACGAACCAGACCCGAGGATATCAGGTATCAGAGCGCTTTACATGAGCACCAGTTTCGTTACAGAAGGACACATTCATTTTTTTTTTTTTTTTGTTAGGCACGGGGAGATTAAGTGATTTGCCCAGAATCACAGGATGTTGAGCGTCGTTGCCGAGACTCGAACACGGTTCCCCAACTTTGAGGTCGACCGCTCTAGCAGTAAGGCTACATCCTCTCCCCTGGCTAGATCATTGACATTAGCATCTGGGGGTGGATTATGGTCAGTAACAATTCCAGTTCATATAGCTTGCACGGATGTTGGTGCAACCTTAATTCAACACTGGCGACAGGCAGGGCAGGTCCTCACTTGTCCTCCGCGCAGTGCCAGAGAGCATTAGCGTCTTTCTTCATTTTTTAACAATCAAGCTGTTCACAGAATATGGCTTCTGTGACTTAAAACTCATCAATAGAATTCATGAAATATTACTGCAAGCAATGTCTATGTGATAAAGGCATCACTATGTTTGTCAGCTTAGAAGGGTGACTGTAGGTTAGGGTAAAGGGAAACTGTGCGAGGCAGAGGACAGGAAACATACTGTAGCCTGAGGGCGTTGGTTTCTTTAAACATAAAGGGCCCGATTCCGATATCGCTCGGAAAGCCCTACGGCCGACTCGCGCTCGTAGAGCTTTCCGAGCGACTCGTGCTCCTGGGCTCCGAGCGACAGAGTACGATGCGCTGCAGCGCTGATGGACTCGGGTCGCTCCGAGCCCCATTGAAGTCTATGGGAGCCTTGCGTACATAGGCTCACAAAGACAATAAACGCACGTCTTGGACGAGTGCGCCCCATGTCGTGGGGACGCCTCGGTCCCGCCCGTACCCTTCATGCATGTGTAGGGGGGACCCTTGGGGCCCCCCCCAGTGACCGAGTCATAGGGGCATGGGTTAAAGAGGGCCCGCTACGGACCCCCGAAGTCCGCTTCCCGGAGCTTTTTCTAGTCGGAGGCTCTGACTCGATCCAGCTGCTCGGCGCGCGCATCGTACTTGGTCGTCCGGGAATCCGCACTGTTGCGCTGTGCGTGTCGGCCATGGCGGAAACGTCCGGAGGGGATCGCTGACGCGTACAAGCCACTCGGAGCGCAAGGCGATTATCGCATCGTACTTGCTCGCTCGTACAGCTGTAGGAGTCGCACGGAATTCACGCGTACGACTCGGACTCACTACTGACGGATTCCGTCAGGAGCGCTTCCGAGCGAGATCGGAATCGGGCCCAAAGTGTTGTTTAGTTAACCCGTTAGGTTCAGGTCTAAGCCAACTGAATACTGGACGATACAAGTGAATACCAAAATACAAATGAGAGCATGGTAACTCCACACAAAAATTAGCATAATTAGCGAAGAGTGTGGTAAACAGAAAACATAATAAAGCATAACGTACAGTGTTATTATACTTGTCTTAAGAATACATGAGCAGTTACTTCAACCTGACTAAATACGGCCGGGTGGAAGGATGCTTTCTTCATCTTAGTGCGAGTCAGGCGTTCATGCCAGTTAGTATTTACTAACTACACTGTTGAGGTGGAAAAGTAGCGGAGTGTCAATGCACATTCAGTCATGGACTTCTCTTTGCAGAAATCACCAAGTGTGTGTTGGAATATTAATGGCCATCTAATACTTTCCCTCCTTGGAATGATCCCCTGTAGGAAACAATACAATGCATATTACATGACCATTCCTTCCATGGCCTCTTTGCTGTAATCATGCATATGTATAACTGCACTTACGTTCCAGCATCTCTCTAGGACTACTACAATATCATATTGATTGTTGCCAGAACACTCCTTGCACGCCGGAGAACATGTATTCATTTCTGAGCTTTCCCTTTAACCACTGTTATCAAGTTTTTCTGTCAAAGTGGACCAAATGAAACAAAGTGCACAACTCCTACAAAGCAAAGCTTTGTTCAAAGAAAACCCAACAGCAGAGCAGTGGATTAAGCGTATATGAACAGACCTGGCAATCTCAGTGACACAGTGCAGTTTGCAGGCATCACCTGATTGGCGTACAATTGGCGTTTACTATTGTACTATTGTGGCATTCTCACTTCATGTGCACCGATTTTCTCTCCTTTCAAAGGAATAAGACTGTTTTGCCGTTGAGCAACAAAGTAAATGGCATTTTAACAGTGCCACTATGCTGGGCTACCTGACATTTTCTATTGGTCTACAATAGTTTTCATCTACAGCAGTGAGTGAGTTGCAAGCAATATATTTCATCATGGGAAATACCTCGGAGCTGCGGAGTACTTTTCAGCCAGAAAGGTGCTCTGGTGTGCATGCTGCTGTTTGCCACCACCAAACTAAATGAAAACAGCAGATACTATTTTGAGAGTATAATACACAGGGTAAACTCAATCAACGAAGCATGATGCAGGCAACTCAACCAACTTCAAAGCCAGCAATTCCACAAATGTAACATGGCCCCTTATTCTTATTAGATCACCGACAGGATTGGCCTACAATGTTGCATCCATACAGCCAACACTAAAGCGCTTCAGGGACAAGACCCACTGTTTAAATTAATAAAATCCAAGGGTATATATTAGAAGAACCGGGCGAGAGAACGTGCCTTCCTAAACCAGGCTCTTCTCAGATAGCCTTGAGCCCAGTCCAGAAGTGTTCAAGGCTATGCCATCTACTCCAGGCAACGATGTCTCAGAGCCCACAGCACACTCCTGGCACACTGCCTCCGTACTGCCAGGCCCGCCAGTCATACTTCCTGCAGCGGCCTGCGTCTTGCTGTCCATGCTAAGGGTATCTGTATGTCCTTCTGCTGCTCCAAGGAGGAGTGAACAGACAACTTTCACCCTGCAGACTAGTGGGTTTTTACATGCACTCTGTACCGTCACACCGATGCCCCCTTGCAACCATCCTGTGACTGTACTCTTCATTAAATGAGGGAGTGCCACAGCGGACAAGGGCTTCGTCATCTGCTGTCGTAAGTTCTTCCAGTCTGAATGTGTGGAAGGCCATGCCATGGTTTTCAGATTTCACAGGCTCTGTGGACGGTGACTGGGATAAGAATACCATTTCCACCCTTCACCTTGCCTCAAGGTCAACCACCCAGTCCTTGAGGCCCACTGTAAGGGTGCCATTGTGGCCGGTCTTCGTCTCTGTGTGCTTCCCTTTCTCACCTGTGGACTCGGAGAAGCAGTGTGCCTTACTCAGGGCGAGTGTGGAGGGTGAAGTGCTATCGGTCGGTCTGTCCTGGTACAGAAGGCCGAGTGCCAGACAGGGGCGGCAGTGGCAGTGTTGGTGTTACACCACAGAGCAATGGCCCAGGCACTGCATCATGGCATCATGGGAGGAATCAAGTGGCTGCTGACATGGCGGAGGAATCGGTGGTCCTCCATCCCCGAATCCACACACAAAGGCAGAACTCTGAACACCTCCCCAGACCCACTGAAAGAGCTTCATTACCGAGCACTGCTGAGCGGTGTCCACCCGGTCGGCCACCTCTACCTGCTGCCCAGCCCACAGCACCAGATCACACCAGCAGGCTGCAGCTGTCACAGAGCTATTGCAAACAGCAGGCTCTTAAGTAAGTGACACCGCTTCCAAGTGTGCTGAAAGTTGGACTGGCACCAGTGTGGTCAGTGGCGATAATTAAGCTCATTTTTAGCTCAACAAGAGACCTCACTTAATTGCTTTTAATGTTGCTGCAATTCTTAACGGCTGCCTCAACATGTCTGCAACAACGGCTCCCATGGTAAACACCGTCCAGGAATGCTTTTTTCTGTGCTCAACATTTTTGTTTACCTCTACCATGGAACGCAAGCACGTTTGGGTATTTATGCCACTGCATCTGCGAGGTTCACATGCTTCTGTGGAGCGCAACTTCCCTGCCTATATGATGAGCTGAGGTGGGGAGATTAGCAGAGCGTGTGCCAGCTTCCATGCTTCCTCTCACGAGCATTTCCGGGCCCTCACCACCGCAATCATATTTGAGTGACTGGTGTTTTCCTGACAACCAAGTCGCGCAAAAAGAGACTTAGGGGCAGATTTACAAGCCCCTTGCGCCACTTTTGCGTCATTTTTAACATGGGAAAAGTGACGCAAAAGTGGCGTAAGGGGCTTGTAAATCTGCCCCATAGTTGTCAGGAAACATAAAATCAGGGGTACGCTACATACCATGTGCCATGAAGAGCGATGTCCCAGGTACTGTGCTAATACTCTTCCGTCACTTGCGCCCCCGGGTGACTTCCGAGCGATTCCTTCTATGCGCGGTAGCTCCGTCGCTCTGTCCGTGATCTGGTACAGAGTGTGCAAGTGCTGCGAACATGACCGCCATCTTGGAACACCACCTTTTCATTACAATGTAGTGTTCGCTCCTTAAAATACCTTTAAATATCGCTAGACCTTGTGTTATCCACATTATTATTACGTGACGAAAAATATATTTTACAATAAATTTAGGAAATACATGTTTTTGTTTGTTTTATTTTTTCACCTGATTTTAGAGGCAGGGCAAAACCAAACACGAAACATAGCTAATAAATAAAATTTCCTGTTACTTTATGTACTTATTTTTTGCTCATGCCACTGTGACTGACCGTGGCTGCAACCACATTCTTCTAATATGGCAACAGGCTTCACAGAGAAACAAGGTAGGTTAACAAAAAGGAACTGTGTGAAGGAGGAGCACTTAGGAAGATCCATGCAGCTGGGAGCAGTGAATTGGGAGGGAACCAAGCTGTGTATAAGGCTGCAATGCCCATACAGGAGGGGGGGGGGGGGAGGGGGGCCATCACACACTGTACAGTGTGATGGCCAACCAAAATATTCTCAGAGTGAAAAAGCCGGAAAGAGAGCAAAGAACACAAAGGCGGGACATTTACAGAAATGCACCAATAACAACCCAGCATTTCTGAATGTCACAGATAACAACCAATGGCAATCTGTGGGTGTGCCAAAGCCCATAGAAGAGGATACAATAGGTCTTGCAAGCGCTGTCGAGGCTCGACCTAAAAAGGCATATCAGTGGTAGCAGGTGCGACCCCTGGCGACCACTAAATGATGTCCATGATTCTAAATGTGTGAAAGGTAATTATAGATTCATAGAAATTCAAAAGTAAAAGATACACATAAGACTGACAGAGGTACCATACATATGTATGTATATAAGTCCAGTAGAAGGCAGCAATGCTGTATCGACCAGTAAGCCAGTTTTTTAAGTGTTAAATATCAATTAAAGTTTGAGCCCAATTGACCTGCTCGAAGCGCAGCTTATTCCTTATCAAGGAATATATATATATATATATATATATATATATATATATATATATATATATACACATACATATACACACACATATACATGTGTGTGTCTGAAAATATGAGAAGGATAAAATGGAGAACATTAGATGGGACGGGGAGTCTACTTAGAGGTCAAAAGAGAAGAAACAGAAGTTGTTTGCTTGCTGCAAAGGTGGCCTAGTTATTAAAAAGCATGGAGAGGTAGACTGGGAGTGAGTATCTTTGGTTGGAGATAGGGGTTAGAGGTTCCAGGGAGTTGACCTTATGTTGGAAATCATAAGCTCGGGAGCTATTCCTTCTAGACAGCATAGGAGAGTGACGTGAAGTGTATCAGTGATTACATAATTAGAATATGGTATGGTATGTTTATTTGTATAGCACACAACTCACCCAGGAGGGTCTCCTGGAACTGATCATTAGTATACAGTTCTTGACTTTGTTCTTCAAAGTGGGAATAGACGTTGTTTATCATATGTCTCCTTAAAGTCTGTTCCAGATTTGGGGCATATGGCCTGAAAAGGAGCAGTGTTGTGTTTTTACATGGTTTTTAAAGCATACTGCATCTCTGATGCAGAAAATACTTTTTCTTTCAGAGATTTTGATTTGCTGCGGGTGCGTTATTGGGCTTTATGCTATGGCTTTGGAGATGATGTAGGCTGACTGGAGGTGGCAGCATTCTTCCAAATATTATCATTGGAGAGGTTTAATTATTTGGGATATATGGTCGTTCCTCCTGCTGTCTGAAACGCTGTGCAGTTGCATGTATTGACAGCAAAGAATGAGGCTTCCGCCGCACTTATACAAACCGTATAACGTGACGGGGCATACAAGTGTTTTCGCATTTCAACCAACTTCCAAGAATGTTGCTAGAGCCTACTATTTATTCATTACCACCACAATAAATAATGCGTAATTAATAGAATGGAAGAAGCTTCCAAGTGAAACTATTTATGCATTGGCAGTGAAAATAAACGTGGCCCAATAGACAAAGTTACTTACCTTCAAAAACGCTGTTTCTGGTAGACTCTATATATATAGCTGCAGATTTCTCACTTTTTGAATATTCCCTAGACACAGGGCCGGACTGGCCTATAGGGCAATCAGGCAGTGCCCCATAAGCTGGTCTGACAGATCAGTGTATGGGATTTTTCTAGCAGCATGTGGGCCTGTTTTATGGCTAGGTGGGCCAATTTTTACTGTTGATTTCCCTGATATTACCACAAACATTGCCTGCAGCAAACACAAATGCATGCAATCTCCCATGCCTTGTAGAATACTCATGCAGCATTTCTTTACAAGTTCAAAACCGGTCTGATTGCAAATGTGGGCCACTTTTTTAGTTATCTTCTATTTTGGTGCCCGGCCTACTTTTTGTCCCAGTCCGACCCTGTCTAGGAGTCATACTGGATCTGGAAACTTTCCAACAGTACCTCTGTGCACCAGTAGGTGGCCCTGTGTGGCTTTACACTGATGCCGTTCCGCTCCAGAAATGATGTGCGGAGCCTTTATAAGTGCCACACCTGCAAACTGTCAGTTACTTTCGAGACTAACAGCGCCCCAAGGCGCAGAGCCCCAAAAGCAAACTGCATGGCCAGTGTGCATATTCCAAGACTTGGTATCTTATTAATGGATGGAGTCCACTCACAGAACAGGGAGGAAGGGAAGGTTGGGGAGGAATCTGCGGCTACATAGAGTCTCTACCACAAGGAGAATTACCAAAGGTAAAATAACTTGTTCTTCTAGCTGCAGATTCCTCACCTTTTGAATGGATACCAAAGCAGTGCCTACTTGGAGATGGGTCTGTGAGAGGGTCAAGCCAAATCATCCTGCAGGACTCAGTGGGGAAAATGTCCTTCTCAGCGGAGGGACGCTCACGTAGCCACCTGGTAGGTGTCTAGGATAGAGAATATGCATGCTAACAAAGTGGTAGCAACTTTGACCATGGTAAAATGTGCACAATGGTCTTCCATGGGCTTCTTTTTAGTCAACGCATAGCACATCTCAATGCAGAACATGATCCATCAGGAGATGGTTCTCTTCTGTACAGCCTTGCTTTTTTCATGCCAGGGAACACCAAAAAGAGCTGATCGTCTACCCCACTCTCTTGCTCAGCTCAGTGCTTTCTTGGGATCCAAGTGATGAAGCCTCTCCTCCTTTTAGGGGTGAGGTGGAGCTTAGAACACTGTCCAGGCAATGTTTTGACATAGGTGGAATGGCGTCACATCTTTTGTCAAGAAAGATGCTCATATCCGCAAAACCATTTTGTCTGGAAAGAAAGTGGTGTACTGTGGATTAACACAGAGAGCTTGGAGATCATTCACACGCCATGCTAAGCTTATGGTGACAAAGAACACAGCCTTGAGGGTGGGGAGCCTTAATGAACAACTGTGAAGTGGCTCAAATGGGGTGCACATCAGGAAGGTGATGACCAAGTTAAGGTCCCACTGTGGTATGACGTAGGAGGAAGAGGAAACAAATGTTGCAACAGTTTCGAAAATCGCATTACAACTTGAGACTTAAACAAAGAAGGCTGATCCAACATCTGCAACCAAAGCTGAAAAGAGTCAAAGGTTCCTTTAAACTGTAACCAGAGCAAGGATTTGCCAGGCCCAGGGATAAACCAAAGAACACTTCAGGTAATTTGGCCTGGAGGAGGTCAATATGCCATGTGCTGCTCCAAACTACAAACTTGTCCCAATGACAGGCGTATGTAGTTTTGTCGCAGGGTGCCCTGGATGCCAAGATGACATTGGAGAAAGGTTGAAGGTGTTCAGCTGTAGCTGCTCAATCTCCAAGCATAAAAGTGGAGATTGTGAAGGCCTGGGTGCAGAACAGGTCTCTGCTGCTGTGAGAGCAGATGCTCCCAGAGGGACAGACTGATCGAAGGATAGATGCACAAGCCCAGGACTTCTGGATACCATACTCTTTGCATCTAGTACAGAGGCACAAAGATGACATAGCTCGGTCAGTCCTTATTTTCTTGAGATGTTGGGGGCAGGAGTGATTTCAGCAAAAAGGCATACCAGAGTGCTGAGTTCTACTCAAGGTGGAATGTGTCTCCAAGCGAGAGGTGCCTCGGAAACTCTACTTCGTATAAGTGCTGACATTGCACGTTCTCGGTGGTGGTGAAGAGATCAATCCAATGTTTTCCTCCTTTGCGGAAGAGACCTTGTGCCACCTACTGATGCAATTGCCACTCGTGATCCGCTAGGCATTGATGGCCAAGCTTGTCAACCCTAGCATTCAAAGAGCCTACCAGGTGGATCACCACCTTTCACACCCTTGACAGTCCAGCCAATTCTAGAGGCACAGAGCATCCTAGCAGCATAGGGCCCCTGACCCCACCTTGCCCTATTTGTGGCAGTACCACATGGCGATGGTGTTGTCTGTGAGAACCTGCATCAGCCTCCCCTTGATGGATGGTAGCCAGACCTTCAACGCCGAGCAGATAGCCCTTAGCTCCAGAACATTGCTAAGGAGCCAGGACTCTGCCAGAGACCAAAAAGGCCTCTGATATCCACTTCTTCAAGATGGCCACCCCATCACATACGTGATGCATTGGTCACCACTGTTGGCTCTGAATGGGGAAGGGAGAGGCGTCTGCCGCAGACCCAATAGCGGTCCAGTAACTACCACTGAAGATTTTCTGCAGTCTCCCTCAAAATCTGAACATGGTCTGTGAGGTCCCCTTGATGTTGGGCCCATTGAGACTTCAAATTTCACTGCAGAGCGCTCATATGCTACCTGGCGTGTTGTAGTTGTTGGGGGTGGCATCCCTTTCACGATGAGAAAATTTGGACAAAAATATTGAGTTAAGTGTTTCCTGAGAGATAAGAGAGAGCTCTGGATTCAATCAATCAGGGGTTTATATAGCGCACTACTCACCCGTGAGGGTCTCAAGGTGCTGGGATTCGTGTCTGGTATTGCGGAAAGAAAGGAACTAACATCGGCACTCTAGGAGTGGCACCTATATAGGCTCCACAATTCATTTCCGGGGCAGAATGGAGTCTGTGCAGATCTGCATAGCGTCACCTACTGGAGCACAGAGGTACTGCTGAAAAGTTTCCGTATCCAGTCTGATGCTTGGAGAATTTTTGAAGAGGTGAGGAACTTGTGGCTAGAAGTCTCAATCAGAAATGGATGTTATTTAGAGCAACTGTACTAATAAAACACACATTAACATGTTTATTACTACAGTGCTAAGGTCAAAATTTGAGTTGATTACCACAATAGATCAAAACAATTGACACGAGAAAAACACTTTTCACTGACCAACAGATTGCTTGCAACAATTACTTAACACAGGGAAATAACTCCTCTTATAGAAATCCCTTCATGTGATTTTAACACAGTGCATATATTTAATCCATTGTACCCTGTGTTTTTTAATACCTTTTGTTAAAACAAATACAGATGAAACCAAAGAATATGTAGCGGTGCACAGTTTAATATGCTATTTATTACCATTGTTGCAAGGGGGGCCTCAAGTCAAAGCTCCTCTACACACTCAACAATGGTTATATATTCAATGAAAGAAACCAAAGGTTAACCTTTTGTTGTAGTTAGGAAAAAAAATTCTTTCTATACAAACCAAACTTAAGATACACAAACATTGCAAATTCTTAAGTTATAGGCATAACTTATATCTATAAAGTATGCACCACCTTTAAATTAATATAACTTTATCTATTCTTACATTTTGTTTGTAGATGAACTACACAAAAGTTTACATTTCTAAACTCATATTTAATTTACGCAACATCTTTAAATTATTATAACTCACGCACCTCCATACGCAGTGCATTCAACTTGGTCGCCACAATACATTAACTATAACTCACCACTTCTCCATGCATCTGGCTGCCTGACCCAAACATGTAGAGTGTCTGTCAGGATGGCCTTGCACAGCCGGACAGACACTCTTCATGTTCTCAGAAAAGTAGGGGGGGGAGGGCAAGGCTCCTACACCCTTAATGATGAGCACCACTGAGTGGGTGGAAGAAAAATGTGGCTGACACAATAACAGCCCAAGTCGGCCCAAAAACACCTTTATGCATATAAATTATACTTATACATTTAGTAAAATCAAAAGGTCTTGTCCAAAATCAGACCTAAAAAACAGCCAGCGAAGTCATGCCATGGTCTATAAATCATACAGACTGTTTCAGAAATACCTGCAATGCCTGATGAGGAATACTTGGGCACATATCATTACATCAACAAACAATGTTGCAATTTAAAAGCCATTTTATGGGTTTTGTAATATTAAGTTTTCTAATTTTTTTGTCACTTAATATTTTTGTATTTTTTTAATTGTTAAAATATTGTTATTTTTAACATATAGCTGCACATTTGTACATTTAATTAAAAATAATTTAAAATATACATTCATTTTATTTAAATTACATCAGAAATCTTTGTTGGTAACATACCTTTGCTATTTATAAGTACTTTACTACTTAAAATTTTAATTAAATGTATTTCAAAATTGTTTAGTTATTGCTATATCTTTTAATATAAATATTTAGATAAGGACTTTTTTGTGATAAGAGAAGTACGTCAGGGATAAAATGCACTTCAATGTTTGCTGTGATGAATGAATATCAGTGGATTAATGAGTGTAAAACGATTTGGATGTATGAAATGTGAATATTTAATCTCTTAATGCATAATAAATTTAACCTGAGTGAGTTCAGTAATGAAGAAATCGATTCAACAAATTGACATTGTGAAAAACAAAATGGCAGGGGACCTAAGCCTTATATGGGTGTATGAGGTAACAGTTTAGTTGTTTTTACTGTGTAAGCCACTTTGGTGTTTTTAAAAATGGTTTCACATACAGAGTTCCGAGACCCCGTAGAAGGCAGTTTTGCCGAAATGTGTTGGTCATTTGTGTACATAAATAATTGCACTTTATGCTGATGTGAGTGACGCCTGTTCTTCCCGTTGTGACTGGAGGAACACATTTGAAGATGTATATTAAAAAAACATGACATTCTTTCCATTTTGGGGCCATGTTCTCTTATTTTTGTAATTTACATTATAAAATATAGAAACATAATATTTTTTGACATTATATTCATTTCAGTCGATATCGTTGCTCACAATATTTTGCCCACAAGTGCATGAGGCATTTTCACCAGGAACTCTTCCTAAAATCCGAGCTCACATTTTCCCCCCTTCCCCTCCAGCTCTTTCTCTTTCCTTATTAGGTCTCGCTTAGCGTGCAGCGCATGCGCTGCTCGCTTTGCGAGGCATGCAGTATACACTATAGTGGGGGGAAGCTCCGCCCACTTTCCGGCCATATTTTTGATTGGCTTCAATCGTAAATGCTGCATTTTGATTCGTTTTCGGATTGTTAGTCCCTCCTCCTGACGGCCATGTCGTCATTTTTCTCCTTCCATGGCTATCGGCCCCTTTACTTTTAAAACTCTTTTGTTCCCCTGCCTCCCGCCGTTCCCTCCCGCAGTCCATAACTTCTCTGCCCACCACCACCCCCCCACCCACCCACTCCCGTTCGTGCCTTCTTGAACGCCCGCACTTTTGTTTACAATGCAATAGGTCTTGTGTAAATACGAGTCCCATTGCATTTGTAAATGCTTGTCTTCTCCTCTGATTGGCTCAGTGAACTCGCACTATATTTTGCCTGGCCTGTCCAGACTCTCACATTCGGGCGATGCTTCACATCGTACGCATGCGCGCCAAAACTCTGCCTCTGCCTTTTGTTTTGTTTATTATTGGGTATTCCTCGTCTGTACAACGCTCTGCAGCACAAGCCGGGGAAGCGCGTGACGAGGCGCAGCGGGACGACCTGCGGGCCTGTCTGGGGGGGATGCAGCCATACATCGCTATACTGAACCTTCCGGGGTGTGCTTTTTGTTGCAGTATCCGCGCCCTACCCTTGGGCTCAGGCTGTATATTGCTATACTGGACCTCAAACAATCGATTTCGGGATCAGCCCCCGGGCTCCTCTGGAGGATTACGGGGTTGCCGTTGCCCTCCCGCTCCACTCGGTAAGGAGAGTGGTAGGCAATCGATTGTGGCAATAACGTCTCTATGCCGAACAAATGCCCCACGGGTCCTCCGTGACCCGCACAGAGCGATGCCAGCAGCTCCCGTGTGCAGCACAGATCAAGTCCCTTTCCTCTGCCTGACCCTGGCGGCTTCAACTCGGCCCAGAGCTTTGGGATGTTAGCGGGGTTATTGCCCAGAACCTGTTGTTGCAGTGGGGGCCCTTCCGCTGAGCAGGACACACATGCTGCTTCCCACGCGCTTTTCACAAGTTGGTCAAGCGCTCGGACCAGCGCATTCTGGAGTCCTGGAGGCAAAGGAAGAGTGCTTAAGCACACACATTCCTTCCCCAGAGGCCAAAGAGCGCTCCCTGAGCGCTATATGCAGATGCTAATAGCTGGACTCACGAGTACCATGTCTTTTTAGGGTGGTATCCTTCTGAATCCTCAAACCCCCCTACAAGAACAAGGAGGGGGCATACCACCAGTCCCTGGAGAGCACTGGGACGCACACAGAGCACGGAGACAGGCACACTAGTTTACTTGAGCTCCAAGGGCCTTGCTGCGTAATGTTATAGCAGAGCGCTGCCTCTGGGATCAACATACAGCGCTACAATGAACCGTCTGGTGCTGTGCCGCTTGCTTCAGATCAGGCTATGCGTCGCTATACTGAACCCTACAGGTTGTGCTGTGTGCTGCTGTATCTGAGTGCTACCCCCGTGGTCAGGCTACACATCGCTGCGCTGCACCCTAGGAACTATGCATTGTGCTGCTGTATCAGAGCGCTACCTCTGGACTCTGGCTGTACATCGCTATACTGGCCCCATAAGAGCTGTGCTGTAGTATCAGAACACTACCGATGCGATCCGGCTGTACATCGCTATACCTAACCCGCTATACCTAATTATCGCTGGTTGTCCATATACATGCCTTGGGTACCGCATTTTTTGTATATATCTCCTTTAGGGTTTTCCTTTGAAGGTTAGTCGCTTTTGTCATTTGCTGTACTCATTATTTATTATATCTTGTTGTGCATATATGCATAGCTAACTTTGGTTGCAATGTTTATATATTTGTCTGTATATTGTTAGAGTACGGCATATATATATTAGGATTATGTTGTATGTATTTATATACACTGACACTTTTAATTTCACATTCTTTGCTATTAAGATCGCGGTACTTTCTGAATTAAGTGTTTCTTCACCTTTTGTGGTTGACCGGTTTTGGTCCTGCCCTTTCCATCACGTGACAAGGTCACATGACTGTTTCTCGACAGTATTTAAAACATACCGTCTTTTTCGCGCCATCGGCATTTCGGCGTTTTTCAGCTTCTTTGGTAGGCTGCTAAACAGAGATTAGAGCTGCTCAACGTTTTGGATTGCTAATATCGGTAAGCACAATGTGAGAATTCGTGGATGCTTGGCAAAAGCCTGGGTGTCTGTTATCTTCATTGAGTGTTGGAATAACACATGTATATCGGGATGCATTTTTCTTTGTTTTTTGCTCTCGTATTTCCCCTTTTGCTGGATTCTGGCCGGGCATTGCTCCGCCTTTCCCATCATGTTGATATTGTTATAAGACTTGTTCTCTGATACCTGTAAGTACCTCATATTTCCTCTTTTGCTGGATTTTGGCCGGGCATTGCTCCGCCTCTCCCATCATGTTGATAATGTTATAAGACTGGTTCACTGATAACATTATAACGTACCGTCCTTGTTTTCGCAGTTTCTTGGCCGGACATTGCTCCGCCTATCCCATTATGTGTTAAGGTCATAAGATGGATGTTTCGATAGCATTTAAGCGTACCGTCTTTTTCTTCTCTCTTTTTCGCGCCATCAGCTTTTCGGCGTTAAACTTTGATTAGAGCTTAGTTGACAGCGTCAAACATTGATTAGAGTAGTCTTGTTGTTATTTGAATCGTTGACATCAGTAATCCGAGTGTGAGATTCCCGCAGGTACTTAGCAATTGCGGTGATGTTTTGCTGCCATCAAGCTGTTGGCAATGATGCACAGTTATTGGGATACATCTCTTTAGGGGCGTTTACACCCATATAAAATAAAGACTATTGTTGGTTCATGTTGATTGTTCGCATACACATGTTTTGCTTCGATTAACATTTACTCACTGTTCAGGATCCAAACCAGTCTCATTCGTGAGGTGTCATTGCTGTAACCGTTTTCTTTTAGTGATTGCCCATACAGATTTTTTCACTATATACCTGAGATACGATTCATTTTAGACGGTTGCGGTCTCGCTGAAATGCTTTAAATAATTGTATTATTATTATGTAAGGCATTATGTGTCACTCTAACTTTTTTGCCAATAAAAATCAGCAACTATGTTACGAGTACATTCTATTTATGGAACACTTTGTTCCTGTCTGTTGCTTATTTTCCAGCATCCATTTCTAACCATCTGAGGGACTAGCAGCTCGTCTCTCTTGTTGGATACATTTTATCAAGCAGGTACGATCTGCCCTTGCTGATACTTGTAGAAAATGATTCAACCTAGACATTCTTACAATTATTTTGGTTTGTGTTTTTACATATGGTGTTTTGGGTCTGTTTATCTGTTTCAGGGCCTTTTTCTTGAGGAGTCGGTTAATATACAAAATCTGTTCCCTTTCGAGACAGGTCATTATCAGTATAAGGTAAACAAGCATTCTTAGTGGTTGGTTACAATATCTTTTCATATTCAAGGATGTACCTAGTTAGTACTGGAAAGATAATTTATTCTTTCCATTTTTCTGTTTTGGTGCACCGCTTTAGAACCTTACAGGTGTATCCTGGATGACCGGAATAAATTCTTGAAGATATAACATCTTTGTCTTGAACTGAACCATTTAAACCTCTTATCAGCCTACGTACAGATGCTGGATAGTTTTGGTAATACATATTTTTTTTTATTATTGTTTCGGTTATAAATTTCATTTCAGTATTTTATATTTATCTTGGACAATATGCATCTATTTTTTCCAATTTAATTGCCTTTTAAAGACACCAATGATATCTTCCTTTAATAAGGGGATTTCAGCATTGCTGATATGGTATTCATATTAAGAATGCAGATCATTGGCAATAGTTTTCCATTGTATGTTTGTAGTGTTATATGTTGTTTGGGAGATTATATGTTTGTATTTATGTTTATAATTTGTCAGGCTCGTTTTCATTTTTCCAGTTCTAAAAAACGATAATAAGGTATTATACCCTCAGTCCAATTATGGGTCCTTATTATCATATGTAATCATTGTGAGAAGTTGGCCTGGCATATGCTGTCCACTAATTATAGTGGGCACCTTGCACCAGTCCAAACAACCCCTTATTGGAGATAGGTTAAAGACAACCTTATTGAAAGCTATCCTAGTGGTAGCTATGGAGAGCAGCCTTCAGGCTAAGTCTTGAAGGAATGTAAAGCAGCTTGTTTTACCAGTCTATAATCTCGAGTGACCAAATGAAAGAGCACCACACCAGGTATATATTCAAAATATATGTATTTATTACTAAACACACCCCTCTAGTCTCTTTATGAGGCTAGAGTTCGAAATACATAGGTTATAAGATCTTAAATCACAGTAATAGCACAAATACACGTTTGGGCCCTAGGGGCGTACCAAACCATATACCAATAAAGTGGTATGCGAACCACGACTGAACTAGACACTAGGCCTAGAGCCTCTAGAAGTGCTTGGACCACAAGGAACCACCCAAGGTAGTGACACAGGGGACCCACGGGAGACGCGTGCAGTGTAAATACACAACCGCGATACGCCGTTGACTTCTATGGAGAAAGTCGTGATCGGGAAATTAGAGAAAAGGGACACTTAAAAGAGGACTTGGACCAAACCCTTTGAGATCTAGGACTTTGAAGAGTCTCTACCCACGGGAGCACCGGAGTACTCGTGTTACCTCACCCAGGGAAGCCGGGTGCATAGGTGCCTTTGGGGTCGGGTTTCGTCGTCGATTTGAATGGCGATCTGCTGCAAAGTGCTGCCGGCGACCAAGTGAAAAGTGTCCGGGTGGATCCAAGAGTGGATCGGAGTTCTGAAGAACCTGAAAGCAGAGGGGACAGAGTCTGGGTCACTAGCCAGTGACCAGGAAGGCGATGGACAGATGCCCACCGATGTCGAGTGCTTCAGGTGCGTTGACGGTCGTCTTGACTCTTCAGCCACGAGGTCCAGGAGGCGTTGTCGGCGACCAGGAGCAGGATTCGGGCTGGTACACGATGTCTGTCGAGTGCTGAGGTGTCGGCGACCGGATTGGACCCAACAAGCCTTGGCAACGGCAAGTCTCGATGCAGAGGAAGATCGTCGATGGTGCAGACCAGCAAGGTCTGGGGAACTCACCCAGCGAGGGTAAGTGAGGGCAGGCCTGGAGCAACCAGGATGCCAAGTTAGGAAAAGATTGGCCTTCGTTAAGGGCTACTAGCCAACGGGCTAGCGACCGCGAAGGAGCCTCGTGACGCCGCACGTGGAGCTGGCTTACAGGACACTCGTGGAGTGGGGGCCAGTGATCTTCGGTGCAGGTGGTGCTGGAGGCTAGGGCTACTCGGAGCCCAAAGCACGACTTCTTGGGAGACCCAGAAGAGGATGCACTTGCAAATGTGCTCGGTGTCCAGGGGTCACGGTCTCAAGTCACCCACGATAGCCACGGGCCTCAGCTTTGCTGGGGACTCAGGGTAGCCTCGGGGAAGTCTGAGAATCCACCTCTGGTGATGCGATGACTTCGGCGTCCGACGGGAGCTTCAGAAATGCGAACCTGACAGATGCTTCTTTGGTGCCTGCCAAGCAGGGGAGTCACTCCTTGACCCCAAGGGAGATTCTTCTGTCCTCTAATCGTGAGTAGAGCGTCGAAGGTCCAGGATTCAGTTTCAGAGTTTCGTCCAGGGATAATCTAAAGTCCTAAGGACTGGGTTCCTATACTTATACTAAGTATAGGGGTTGGACTACTCTGTGGCCCCACCTATGGGTGGGTCAGGGCAGAGGGGTGGCTACACCCCTTTCCCTTTGTCCAGTTCGCGCCAAAGCAGGGGCTGGAAGCCCCTGATCCGGTTTGAACTGGGGTATGCACTAGGGACACCAAATGTGCCCCCAGTGCAGGACTTCAAAGCACACAGATGGTGCTCCCGCCCAGCCCCAATACACATTATCCTGTCTGGGAGGTGGTCACACCTCCCTTGGACAGGAAACCTATGTCTAGGCCTCCCCTGCCGGAGTTTCGTCCAGCAGCAGGAGGCCAGACTCGTGTCTGTGGCAGCAGCATCCATTTTGTGATGCCAGGGCTTTGGAAAGAAGTTACCGGGTTAGTTAGAGTTAACATGTCTTTCCCTCTAGAAGGGTGGAATGCTACCCCCACCGCCAGAATTGGCGGGGGTAGTATTCCAAGATGTTTGACACCAAACACGACATGTTTAGGTGCAGCCATTCCAAAGTTAGCATTTTACCGCGAGGTTATAATGCGCTTAAGAGTATATGGTCAGGCTGCACTACAAACAGCATCAGAGATGGTCTCCGAACGCTGCAGAGGGGCCCTGCTCATGCAGGGGCACCCTCTCACATAGGAACCATGCACTCTGCCTTTAGGATTGATAAGGCCTACCTTAGGAGTGACTTATAGGTGTATATGTGTGTATGTATTTAGCGATATAGGTAACCTATATCACAGTAAGGGGTGCATGCACCACCTTACCCAGGCTGCAGTAGCAGACCTGTGGTGTCAGTTTGGATGGCCTTCCAGGGGTGGCATAATACATGCTGCAGCCCCTGGCAGGCCTCTGAGGTACCTATGCCCTTGGTACATAGTATACCATATACTAGGGACTTATAAGGGCACTCCAGATTCCAATCAGAGATGTGCCTAAGGCACATGGAAACCTTTTTACAGAGAAAGCAGATAGACTGGGGCCCTGAATAGCAGGATCCCAGTCCAACTAAGTCATAAACCAGCAAAACACCATAAAAAAAGTGGGGGCAACCATATAGTCAGATTCCACCTTCCTACAATCATCATAATTATTAACTATAGTGACTTAAAATCATATTTAAAATTATGTCTTATATGTATGTGATATATATATATGTTATTTTTTACAGAGCACAACATTCTGAGGTGGAACTCCTGATGAAGACAGTGTTTCTGTCGAAACGCGCGTAGAGTCATCTTTGAAAACCACCCTAAAAATGCAAACTTCTCATTTAAGTGTTGTTGTTGTTGTTTGTTCGTTACAGTCTGTATAAACTCAATCATGTGGGACGGAATAATCATGTATATCAATTTGATTATATGTATGTAGTATGCCTCTGATTGTGAATGAATGTGGTCAGAATGTTGTATAATAGTTAGTCTCTGTATGAATATCTTTATGTCTAATATGTGTTTTTATAGTTACCTACCAATAGGATAAAGATAATTTATAAATAAACTTTTTTTTATATATTTCCAATTTTTAGTGTCACTATAGTTTTTTCTCAGTCTCTTCATGGTTTGAGGGTTCATGGTCTGAAGTAGCCCTAGAGTATTTACATTAATTCATCGCTATACTGGCCCCATAAGAGCTGTGCTGTAGTATCAGAACACTACCGATGCGATCCGGCTGTACATCGCTATACCTAACCCTTCGGGTTGTGCTGTGTGCTGCAGTATCTGAGCACTACCCCTGGGGTCAGTCTGTGCATCGCTGTACTGGACCTCAGGGGCTGCACAGCATGCTGCAGCACAAGAGCCCTATCTTAGGGAATCAAGCTGTACAGCATTATACCACACCCTGGAGTGCTGTACTGTGCGCAGCAGAATCAGATCCCTATCTGGGCGGGGATGGGGGGGGGGGTCTAGGCTGCATATCGCTTTACTGGACCCTCCAGGACTGTGCTGTGTGCCCCTCATGCAGAGCTTTACATCCGGGATCCAGCTGTGCATCGCTATCCTGGACGCATAAGGGTTTCCCTGTGTGCTGCAGTATCAGAGCCCTATGTGAGGGTCGAACTATACAGCACTATTCTGCACCCTCCGGCGCTGTGCTGCGTGTACGGCATCAGAACCTACCCCTGAGGTCAGGCTATACATCACCGTACTGGACACTCGGGCTGTGCTATAGTATCCGAACTCTACCTAGGGAAATCAAACGATATATACAACATAGCTATACTGCACCCCCGGTGCTGTGCTGGGTGCTGCTGCAGGGGCGTAACAAAGGCCCCCGCGGCGCGGGGGGCCCCGAGGTCCAGGGGGCCCCCTCAGCACATTGCAGAATGGCTCGAAATATGAGCTTCCACTACGGACCCACCCACGTCCCAGACATGACAAAATATCTCACAAACCTCAAGTAAAGGGGGAATAAATCTCTCGGCAGGCAGTGTAACGTTAAAACAAAACAAGCATTGGCATAGCCAATAGGTCTCGCCTTTGGGACCTTATAAGTGTTTAGTTATCCAGCACAATATCCTTGGTGCAACAACATCAACTGTTGCATGGCTAAACACTTATAAGGTCCCAAAGGCGAGACCTATTGGCTATGCCAATGCTTGTTAAATGGGGGTTCTACATGAAAGGGCGGGACATGTGGCGCTCAGATTAGGAAAGCGCTGAGGCCCTGGCAGTAAGCGCTATACAAAAGGCAGCCTCACAACAATAACAATATGTAATGGATGTGTACATGTCATTGTGGCGATTCCCCAAAATGGGCCAACCGTATAGAAATCAAATTAGACTATGTTCTAGATATTATCCCTGAAAAGCAAATTTAAGTAGCAAAAGGGCTTCCGTAGTTCATGCTTTTAGTTGGACCTGCGCATCCGATAGTCTGCATTCCTAGATGCAAAAATCTTCAGGGCATGCGTGTGTTTATTTACAGAGCAGTCTACAAATATAATGTGGACTTTTGTGAAATATACATTTCCAGCCAAGACAAAGAGCAAGAGTGCGTTACTTTGACGTCCTTACGTTTTCAAGATACAATGACGTTTAAGAGGGCTCGTGCGCAGCGCCCATTGGGTGACACGGACTGTAGACAAACAAGTAGACTCCTTGTAGTTACTTTAGGTCCTTACTGCTATTGTTTCATTGGCTTTCATGAATTCAGACAGTCCCGTTAACCTTAGCTTCAGGCAGAAAATGGGGAGAAGAAAGTGAAAATTGAAAAGAGGGAAAGTCTGGCTAAAACGAGTGGGAGAAAAAAAGAGATAAAGAGGGAGAGAAACGAGAGATAAGAAAGGAGGGACGGTGTGTAAAATATGGGGCAGAATGAAAGGAAGAACTGAAGACAAGAGAGAACAAAAAAAGATGAGAGCGGCAGGAGTGAAAGCACAGCAAGAGGAGGAGAATGGAAAAGCAAAAATGAAGATAGGGAAGAGGGAAAGATGGAAAGTAAGAAGGGTAGAGAAGGGACAGTGGAGGGAAAAAACGTGTGAGCTCAAGGGTGGAGAAAGGGGAGAAAAAGAAATAGGGGCACGAATAATAATAAAGAGGAAGGGCGAACATGAAGCTTGCAAGAAATATGGTAGTGGAGATGAAGAATGGGAGAGAAGAAAGCGAGCAAAGTGATTTGATACAATGGGAAGAGCGGCTCAAGATTGTAATTGTATTTACAAAGCGCGTACTACCACTGACGAAGCGATGTGCAAGAGGGGAACGTAAAAGAGAGTCAGAGAGATATGCGAGGAAAGAGAAGAGTGGGACGAGGTGGGCAAGAAGAATGAAACATGGAAGGGTGGGAGAGACGGGGAGAACGAAAAGAGGTGGGCGAGTGAGAGCTATGAAAGAGAATAAAACGAGGAGTGACGAGAAAGCTGCGAAAGGAAAGTGAATGAAAAGTGCACTTTAGCTATGGCGAGGAGAAAGAGGAGGCAGTGGGAGATACAACGAAAGGAAAGAAGAAACATTGTGATATGTGTGAAGGGATGTAGAAGGGCCAGAGAATGATCCGAGGAAGGAAAATTATAGAGGGAGAGAAAGGGAGACTGACAGAGACTAAGATACAGAGAAGAGGGAGAAAATGAGGTGAGTGGAGAACAGGAAGGATGAAAGGAGAAAAAAAGGAGTGAAGAATGAAACAAGAGAGGTAAAGTGAAAGAAAGTTTATTTTAAAATGCTGCAATCGCTGCAATACATTTGAGAGAAAGTTTATTTAAGAACTCTGCAATAGAAGAAGTAAACAAGTGGGAGGGGTGGGGGGGAGTGCACGCGCGCACACACAGGAGACAACTCTTGCAGCTGGGCGGGCTTGAGCCTTGAAGAAGTAAACAAGTGGGAGGGGTGGGGGGAGTGCACGCACGCGTGCGCTAAGCAGCAGCTGTTTGCTCTTTTTCAAAGCACACACTCGTGCTTGTGGCGCGCCGCTGCGCACTGCCGAAAGCTGTATGCCGCCACAAGAACGAATATGTGCTTGGAAAAAGAGCTGTACGACGGCTAAAGGGCTCCTATGCAGCGCTTGCGCGCTGCGTAGGCGAGACCTAAAAAGATGTAGCGAGGAAGAATACAACATTGCCAAATATTTTACTGAAATACGACTTCTACTTTTCTAGTGACAGATTGGTAAGAGTTGCAAGTTAAGCTAAACTTGGCAGCGTCGGCAACTGTGAATTTTATGAGTGCTACGAGCACGCAGCGAGAGCTAATGATCGGGTTTCACTTGTAACCCAGCATTACACGTAGTATTACCAAATTATAAATGGTCACTTGCCATAGATTCCGGTTTACACTTTTCAGATCTCGAACGTCATACTGTCCTGCAGCTGTGCCAGTATCAGTAGTCCGTTCTAAAACGCCCCTTCTGTTTTACAGAGCACCACCAGCGACTTACCTGGTATTTATGAGTACATACTGGGGGAAAATAATTAGACTTTGAATTTAAAACATCAATTTTACACTTCCTGTTGCTGTTGCATAGCATTACACCTGGAACTAGGCAGTACAGCACTATACTGGACCCATAAGGGCTGTGTTTTGTGATGTAGTATCAGACCGTACTCCAGGGATCAAGCTATACATTGCTTTACTAAACAGTCCGGCACTGTGCTGTATGCTGCAGAACCAGAGCCCCATCGACATGATCAGGCTATACATCGCTATACTGGACCCTCGGGGGCTGAGTTATATGCTGCTGTATCAAAGCTCCACCCTTGGATCCAATCTATACATCGCTATACTGGACCCTCGGGGGCTGAGTTATATGCTGCAGTATCAGAGCTCCACCGATGGGATCAATCTATACATCGCTATAGTGGATTATCCGGTATCAAGCTATACAGACACCGCTATACAGCACCCTCGGCGGCTGAGCTGTGTGCTTCACTTTCAAGGTGCTAAACCTGTGACCAGCCTATACGTCGCTATACTGGACGCATAAGTGTTGTGCTGTGTGCTGCAGTATCAAAGCGATACCTCTGGGTTCAGGCTACACAGCGCTATACTAGACTGTCTGGGTAGTATTATGTGCTGCACTACAGGAGCCCCAGCCCTGGGACTAGGCCATACAAGGCTACCCTGTGCCCTCTGGGCTGTGCCGCGTGCTACAGTGACTGAGTGCTGTCTGTGGGACCAGGCTATACGTCGCAGCGCTACACTGACCCGCAGGGGCCATGCTGCTGCAGGCGGCAATGCAGAAGCTGCGGCGGCAGATCCAGAGCCACGAGTTCGACAGCCAAATCCTGCACAAGCGCATGGAGCTGCTGCTGCAGCAGGCCCAGCAGGTAAGAGGAAGCACACTGCCGGGCAACCACCATTTACACCTGGACGCTGCTTTAATTATACCAGTGTTTTAATAAATGTAATGCTGTCTTTTTAACGAGTCTGTTAAAATAAGCCGTAGGTTTTACATAATCTACATAGCTCAAACTCATTTGCTTTTCCTGCTCTCAGCTTCCCGTTCTAAACCACCCGTCAACCTTCCCACATTTTTTCTCAACGCTGCACTACCACCTGCTTTCCCTGCTGCCCACTCCAGCCCTGCCCACTGTTCCTGGAACTCCTTCTCCATGATGCTACTACTTAATTTCACCTCCAGCGCAAACCAATCATTAAGCAGACTCTACCTAGGCCTGCCTGTCCCACTTACTTGTGCCAAGTACTCCAACTATACCTTGCAGACCCAGCACCCATACTGTTCAATGCCACCAGCCTCGTGTACCTGCTTCCTTCCTCCATCTGGCATCTCTTTTACTCTCTTTAACTTCCTGTAACCAGTTTCCTGTAACTCTTGCTCTCTCACTTTTTGCTCTACTTTTTGTCCTGCTCTGTAACTGCTTTCCTAACACTTTTTTAGTATAACTTTTCATCATGATACACAGCAGCTACAAAGTCCATCTGCACATATGGTATAAAGATGAACCTTTTTCTTTTATACAAAGCGCTAAAACTCACTGATTTCATCCACATTGGGTGTACTACAGCTGTGTTTCTCACATATCGTGGATCATGGTGTAATTAAATTACAACATTCCTCTATATTTACATATGTATGTGCGTATGTGTGTGTCTCATAAAAACTGTGTTTTTAAGTGTCTCAGTGTGATTAACGGTGGAAATTGTAACATGGACTCCACAATAAAAGCACTAGGCAGCCCAGGTGTGTGGCAGTAAGGAACCCTGTAACAAAGAACAATGTACATAGCTAAATGCTTATAAGGTCCAAAAAGCGAGACCGATTTGCATTGCAAATGCTTGTTTTTCTTTTTTTACTTCCTCCTCCATCTCCAACTTTTCCTTCACTCCTCCCTCCATCTCCTATCACCTGCCGCTGACCTCACATCCTCTCATGTTGGCCATTCTCCTCTTCTTCACATCCTAGTCTTCCTTCATCTCTTGCCTCTGCCCTCACTTCCTTTTGAGGTGAAACTTGCAACTTTCACACCTCCTTTGATCATGTAAGCCTTCAAGCATTGCTCCCCAATTTTGCATGAACCTCAATTCACCAAAATGTCCAGGATAGAAGTGACATCACACGTCTTTTGGCTGTCAATGGCATCTTATTGTTGACAAACCTTCTCCTGCTCTTAGCCGTTTAATTGCCTCTGATTTTCCATTAATGGAGTGTACGGGAGACAAAGACCAGTAACTAAATACATTAAAGTGGGCTCTTATAGAGCAGTTTACATTTTTGTTCCTTCCACTGCCTTCTTAAACCCGGAGACTAGGAGTAGAAAGGTCACTGCCAGGGATAGCAAAGGGTGCACCCGGGGTAAAAGATGATAGCCTGCCGACCGCAATAGATTCCTGTTAGAAAGGGGGTCTCTAGTTGGCAGTAGTTTCCACCCTGTCCAAGTAGGGACCCTCACTCTAGTCAGGGTGAGGGAGTCACACAGCTAAGATAAACCCTGCTTACCCCCTTGGTAGCTTGGCACAGAGCAGTCAGGCTTATCCCAGAGGCAATGTGTAAAGTACTTGTACAAACAGTAACAGTGAAAACACCACAAAAGGAGTCAACACCAGTTTAGAAAAGTAGCCAATATTTTTCTGAATAAAACAAGACCAGAATGACAAAAATCTAACATGCACAAGTCAAGAGATCACTTTTAAAAGGTTAAATGCAATTGTAGTTCCTTAAAATCAATAGATGCGCCTGACTAGGGCAAAGTACATTAGATGCGTTAAAAGTAAAAGACGATTCAAGGTGCAGGGGAGGTGAAGCTTCAGAACAGCCGGTGATGCATCGGATCCTTACTGGTGCAGGGGAGGTGATGGTCAGTTCCTTACTGCTAGGCAGGGGAGGTGAATAGTCTGCTTTACTGCCACAGGGGAGGGGATGCGTCGTTCTCAGCATGATGTGTTGGTTCCTTACTGCTGTGTCAATGACAAAAGCGGCACTCAGGGATGCTGCGTCGGTTTCACAGGGTCGAAGCAGGCATTGTGTCGAAGTCAGAGCGATGCATCACTGACTTCAGTAATGCGGTGCTCGAAACTCATGCAGCGGTGATTTCTCGGAGGCGCTGCGACAGAAAGCTGGGGCCTGCGTTGTAAGTCACGGTCGGTGTGTTGAATGGGAACCACACTTCGGTGCAGGCAGTGGCGATGCGGCGAGTTTTGCCAGGATGCGACGATTCTGAATGACGCTGTGAGCAGATGTGTTGATTTTCTTTTTTTAAATTGCCAGAACTCACTTCCAAAGGCCCAGGAACTGGATTTGGCACCACTTGGCAAGACAGAACTCTCAGCAAGAGAAACCAGGTGAAGTCTTTGATGGCCCCGAGACGTCTTAACAGAAGGTAAGCTCAACTCAAACCCTTGGAGAACCTCAGAAAGCAGGATTTAATAAGCAAAGTCCAGTCCTTTCACTCCCAGGACTGAAGCAGCAAGCAGCAGGCCCGCACAGCAAAGCATACAGCAGAGTGGCAGTTCCTCCTGGCAGCATCCAGCTCTTCTTCCTGGCAGAATGTCCTCAATCCAGAAGTGTTCTGTGTTTAGGGTGTCAGAGGTCCAGTACTTATACCCATTTCTGCCTTTGAAGTAGGCAAACTTCAAAGAAAAGTCTTTGTAGAGCACAAGACCTGGCCTTTCCCTGCCCTAACTCCAGACACATTACAGGGGGTGGAGACTGCTTTGTGTGTGAGGACAGGCCCAGCCCTATTCAGATGTCAGTGACATCTCCTCCCATCAGGTCTAGTTCAGGAAGACTTTGTGTGACTGTCTAGAGTGAATGCACAAATAGCCCAACTGCCTTCCTGACCCAGACATGTATTCTACAGCCAGGCAGAGGCACAGAATGGTTAAGCAAGAAAATGCCCACTTTCTAAAAGTGGGATTTTCAAACTTACAATTCAAAAACCAACTTCACCAAAAGATGCATTTTTAAATTGTGAGTCCAGAAATCCCTATCTGCTCCCAATGGGAAATTACACTTAAAAGATATTTCAAGGCAATTCCCGTGGTACACTCTGGGAGAGCTAGGCCTTGCAATAGAGAAAAACAAAATTCACTATTAGGACATGTAAAACACACCAGTACATGTCCTACCATTTAAATACACTGCACCCTGCCCAGGGGACTGCCTTGGGCCTACCTTAGGGGTGACTTACATGTAGTAATAGGGACGGATGGGGCCTGGAACGTGGGTGCACTGCACTCACAAACACTGCAGTGGCAGGTCTGAGCCATCTTTAAAGGGCTACTGAGTGGCTGGCACAATCAGTGCTGCAGGCCCACTAATAGCATTTGATTTACAGGCCCTGGGAACCCCTGGTGCGCTGTACTAGGGACTTACTGGCAAATCAAATATGCCAGTCATGGAGAAACCAAGTACCATCTTGTTTGCACTTGCACTTAAGCACTGATCAGCAGTGTTAAAGTGCCCAGAGTCCTAAAGCCAGCAGAAACAAAATTCAGCATAGGTTCAAAACAGGATGTCAGAGGCAAAAAGATAGGTGAAACCAAACTAAGAGCTGACAAGTCTAACAGTTCCCATGCCAATGCCTGTGAAAAATATATCTCTGCTTTGCCTAATGTGAGGTCCTCATTTAGACTAAGGGTTGGGAAAAACATGCAGATATCTCAGCTCTTGTAGTCTAGGATATGGATGTATATTGAATTTATTAGGTTTTGATAAAAGGCCTTCATAGAAAGACAACACAAGAGGACACAAAAAATCATCACTTCTTCCTCCTTGCATTTTAACAAAAATATATTCACTGCACATATATAAAACATGGAAAGTATTTTGCATTTTGTGCACCTGACAAAGAACTCAGAATAAATACAATCACGTGTTGCCTTTTCAGTGCTGATATTAGAGTCTAAAACATCTTAAAAAGACATTTTTGTCAAATGGGTACTAATAATCGGCAAAGAGAACATGAGGACATCTTAGGTCATAAGACAAACATTAATTTCCTCTGATCTGGATCCCATTTTATGTCATGTGATTTTTTTGAGTAGTCACTGTAGGTCAAAGGTCATGTGTTAATTTTCAGTAATGATATCAGTATGTGGTTTTGAAGCATAAAAACCCCTTACCTCTTTTTGGACATGGAATGGCATTCAGGCAACAGCCTTTTAAGCATGGCCTACAAAGTGCTTAAGAATTTCTAATGTGCAGCTTCAAGCTGACCCGCAGGCCACGTTGAGGTAAATTTAAAGAAAGTAACAAAAAACTTAGGAGGAAAGAAAACAAAAAAAAACAAACACAAAGTCCTGCAAGGTTAGGGAGTAGACCGGAATCTGGTCACAACTGAAACTCTCTGAATAATTACTAAACCACTCAGTTTAATGATTGATTGACAAATGATGTTTTACCAGCATTGATTAGTTACCAACGTAGGTTTTGCAGAAGCTTGTAATGTGCTCGCTAGTGATATTTATTCTTTCTCATGAAAAACTTAGAGATTTTGTGTGATTTTCCAATCTATTGGAATTTTTCTGTCTAGCATAATTTTGCAATTAAAAGTCTTTATTTTGAACATAAATAAATATATGTAAAAAGTACATCTTTCCAACAGTCCCAACAGTCTTGTCAGGTGGCTCAGGAGAGGATCAAAGACCTCACTTGCTCTCCCGCTTGCCTTACCGCCTTCTGGTCCAAAACCCTTCTTGGCCACTTCCTTTTCAAAGCTAGCCGGTGCTGCTGCAGCCAGTGCCAGGGATACATTTTCCACCCTGGATTTGGCTGTCAGCAAGGTACCTTGAGCATGTTCCCGGAGTATGTTCCCTGAGTATGTTCTGACACCGCCTCCTCAAATGGATGCACAAGTTTCACCAAATGAGCGCCGCTTCTTCTTCAGGTAGCAGGTGGAGGAGTTAAAGACTCTTCACAAAGGACGTCTGAGGGCCTGCATATCAACTTAGTGGCTGGCATGCCATTCTCGCTATCCATCCTGCTGACCAATCAGAATCTACCGCCCCCACCTGCTTGGACAGTCGTTTGCTAAAACTTGTTACAAAGTTTTAGGTCATTAATTTATTCCATTTGAAAACAGGTTTGCACTCTGTCTCTTGCATTTCCATCCAGATTTTTAAAAGATGGTCCGCTGTAATTCCATGGACAACCAGCGCCGCCTTGTAGGGACAGGTCTCATATTTCAAACCAAAAACGAAAAAGAGAGGGCTGTGCTGCAGTTTGATGTTGGCTGCCAGTGCGAGCATCCCCAAATAGACGTCGTCCAGTGGGAATACTGGCAGCTTGAGGGAGGTGTGGAAGAGAGTTGTCACGACAGCCCCTGGCACCAGGAAGCCGCCACCAGACAGAAAAAGTGGATACTTGGGGAGAGGGAATAGGGAATGCGTGACCCCATACTTTCCACTGCGCACCACAACAGCGTGGTGCTGCACAGCTCCGTGAAGGCAGCAGGAGGCATTGTCGATGGTCTTCACGTACTTAATCAAGGCGTCCGGGTTCACCAACATATCATCATCACCTGTAGACAATAGCAAAAAAGGCAAATGGTGACTGAACAGCAGTACATGAATATGATGGAAGAGACCAGGGACCCCAAATGGGATGTGTGTGCATAGTATAACATTCCTTTTGCACCCCTATATCCTAGCTTTCACAACAAGGCAACGATACGGATAAAAGTTTGAACAATTCAATGAAAACATTACTCAAAATTCTATTTGGAGGAAGTCACATAAACAACTCTTGATGAATAAGTCAGTTTAACAAAAATGAATTCAATTATATTTCGTAATACTGAACATCAACAATATACTTCATAACATGTATGCAGCCAAACCTAACAATACTTTATGTTTAAATACTACCTTATTGTACAGTTTTTTACAAAGCACCAGATTAGGTTGAACCTTAATATATTTAATTTCAAACTATAGCTTTGTTGCTTCTGACAATGTTCGAATCTCCTATTCACACAGTCTTAAGACATCTTTTCAATGAGCCCTGGAGTAGAGAATGTATAAATGGCAGGTATTGTACATTATTCAACTAACCAAAAGTCCAAGTACATTTTCTATCCAATAGGCAGAATTCGAGCCAAGTCCCTCTTGGAAAGAGGTCATAGGATGGTCCTCGGATATATTCTAAATTCCACCAATTCAGAACACAGATAAAAATGCTCAATTAAAATGTCTTCTGTCAAACCTTTGGAGATCTTGCTTTTTGGGTCTCGCCTAGCTAGCACATGCGCTGTCCATTCGAGACATGCTGTATCTAGATATGGGCTTGAAGCACCAACCATCTCTTTGATTGGCTTTTACTGTCCTTTGTAAATGCCTGTTTTTGTTTGATGAATATGCTTAATAGTCCCTCCTTTTAGTGTTTTGTAACCTCCCATGAGGATTGCCCCTGTTATATGTATCATTTCACTTGTCCCTTTATAGCAACTGCTAAAGGAACTTTTTTAAAAACCTTTTCTAAGAGCAGTTTACACAAGGGAGCGCTCTGTGCTCGCATTCCTCTTGAGCTTTTGTGTAAACAGTGCCATAATTTTTATCTCGTCGCATTTGTTGTTCAGACGAAGACAGAGATCAAATGTCAGATGTGGTTTCCCCGGAGGGCGTGTTTATTTTTCTTTATCTACATCTGCCCCGTCCTCTTTCACCTGCCCATGCACCCTAGCATTGCGCTGACGTGTGCTTAGGAGGCAGGGATCAACGGGAGTCACGTTTGTGATGTTCAGGCTGAGCCATTCACTATCAGCCGGCAACGTTTCCTCCCTCCTCCTCCCGCAGCATTCGCTGCTCCGCCCGTTTCAAGCTGAGCCATGCACTATCAGGTGGCAACGCTTCCTCCCTCCTTCTCCTCCCACAGCATTCGCTGCTCTGCTCGACCTCCTCCTTCCGCTCCACCATGGCCACTCCGATGCACATGTGAGTGCTTCAATGAGCCCGCGGTCTCCCTAGCCTGCAGGCGGAGACCGAGCGAGCGAGCGGCATCAGCTCTGCCTCTAGCCACCGCCGCGGAACGCTGCTGCACCCGCTCACCAGCAAACAACACACCAGAGGTACTGCAGTAGCACAAACACTTTGCCCCTCTCACTTCGGGTGCCACAGATCTGTAGCACAAAGACTGCCCCGTTCACTTTGGGTGCCAAGGCTCTGTAGCACAAAGACTTCACCCCTCTCACTTCAGGAGCACCGCGTCTTACCCCCCAAACTATTGTCCGCATTTCTGCCGCTCTATTTCTGGTTGGAGAGACGGCTGGAGTGTTCACCGTAATTACCCTAATCCCCTTAAAGGGAGCGCCTGCATGTTTGACCCATAAAGCTCTGATGCTATCAGAGCGCCTTGTTTTGTTTATTTCCCAACTATTGTTAATAGTTGGGGATGCAAAACTGGGAGAAGACAATTGTGTGTTTATAAATGTACGCTGGGTGGCCTCTTTAAATGCTGCCACAGTCCCTTAGCAGTATATGCCAGCCTTTATAAAATCCTGGGACTGTACCCGCCATGCTTGGAAGCTCGTTTTTTATTCCAAAACTGAGCCACTGTTCATTGCACTCATTCAAAGGAGAAAAGGAATTCAGATCCGTACAACATTCTGTTTCTACCTCCCACGGACTGCACAAGAAGAACCCACATTCTCACCAGACTCTCGCATCCTCTCTCTCGTTCTTCGTTTTCTGGCTCGCCTGGTTGCCTTTGTCTTCGTGTTTGTGGTTCTTTGTATTCTTCTCACAGTCACCCACTTGCACGCACAGAAGCACACAATAACTTAGTGCCAATATCGGCAACACTCCCCATCCCTCATACAGCAATCTCCTGGAGAAATAAACAGACAAGACACCACCTTTGTGGAGAAAATTGCTGCAGGTTTATTTGCATAACAAATATGCCAACATGGTGGGTTATCTTACGGGCGATCCCAGGGGGGCAGCCCCTCGCCGCCTGCCAACCTGATGAGCCAAATTACACCGTAGCCATAGCCAATCGGTGTTTGCCAGATCTGGGGGAGGGGATAACCCCTCCCACCGG
Source organism: Calotriton arnoldi (assembly GCA_963921515.1). Taxonomy (NCBI): domain Eukaryota; kingdom Metazoa; phylum Chordata; class Amphibia; order Caudata; family Salamandridae; genus Calotriton; species Calotriton arnoldi. The sequence continues at coordinate 1,348,793 of CAWUFW010003837.1, read as the reverse complement.
TGGACCGCCAGTCCACCCCATTACTCACGCCCCCAGAAGGGGGCAGAGCGTTCAGGCAACCCCCGGTTGCTCAGGTCCACAATCGCCCGTAGGACTAACGGGGCGCCGTCGCTCCTCCAGGGTCCAACGCGAGGACCTCCCTGGGGATATTTGGCCTTTGCACTCTTGTTGTACTCCTGCAGCGGGTACCCCTCTATACCTTACAGCCTCTGGATCGCCCAGTAACTCCGCCACAGCTCTGGGTGTGGCCACCGTCACAACCAGGGCCCCCCACCAAGATAGGCATCTTTACCTACACCCTGCTGACCCTCTGGACAAGTGCACCCCAAACTCTTAAAACTCCCTGTGGATTTTTGCATGCAGCAGGCCATGCCTGATCACCCTAAACCCCTTTTGTTCAATGACTCTGCGCCTGGCACTGTTAACTCTCTTGCAAGATGTTCCCGCGGCAACCCCTGACCGGTCCCTCGCCACACTAACAGTGGAGTTATCTCTGGCCATCATAACACACATGCCCACAGTTGGTTGCTTAACTTACACCAGGGGGGTTTCATTTCTGGCAGCCGTGCCCTCCTACCCAGGAAAGTCAAGTCATTGCCTCCCAGGTGTATGGCCAAAATTGTTGGGAGGGGAGACACCCCCCCTAGTCTGTGTCGCAGCCTCTACAGCAAGCTGTTCCAGCGCATGCCTGGGACCCCCACTCACAGGACGCCCAGAAGGCCCTCCCCCCAGACCGTTGGTCCTGGCAACTTGAAGAAATGCTAAGTTGCAAAACCCCCTTTGTTGAGCACTGCACACCATTCTATACAACTAATCCAGCTTGCACATATTTGCCTAATAACACTGCAACCCAACAAACCTCAGGTGCCTCACAGAGGTGCCTATGGTATATTTAGCATTCGCCTGTACATAAAACACTTAACCTGTCATCTGGCCACTCCCCTGGGTGGCTGTTGCGGATGTACCTTTTAACACATTGGGATTCACCTCGTCCCACCTGCATGATGCGCTCCACTGACGAGCCTGCCCAGAAAGCTGGGCTTGCTGCCCCTTCAAAAGAGTGCTTGCAAAGTTGCCTGCCAGGACCCGCAAGCCTGACATTTAATCATGCCTTCCATACCCGTTCAACCCCAAAATGGTAAGGGGCGTGCTGTCAGCATGAACCAGAGAGTACCCCTCTCCCGAAGGGCCAGGTAAGGGGCGACCAGACCCACTGGGCCATACATCTATCTCCCAGCTGGGTGTAACAGAATACCCTTCAGCCAAGCCCGGTCGGCATGTGCCCTACTCCCTACCCCTTGTAAGGGAGCACCACACCCGCCCGTCTTCCTAGGCCAAAATTGGGACATTAGTCCCCTTGTTGGCTGACCGCTCCCAAGGATATTTTGCTTAACTGAAGCAACCTGTATCATGCCGCTGTGGATCGGAGGACATGGAGTAAACCTATGGTCAGTGTACCTGTACCCTTCTTAACTATAAAAGCAAAATGTGCTCTGATAGTAGTCCGTCTTTGTGATCCTAACCCTCTATTCCAACACTATTAGGGTACCAGCACCCTTTTGGGAATGGCAAACTCACGCCCCAGCTGAGAGGATAGAGCCTATTCGTACTCGGTCTAAAAGACCCGACCGACACCTCAAACCCTGACAAGAGGAGGCCTGCTAACCTGCCCCCACTCTGAGGAAACAACAACCTGTGCAATATTCGAGAAAGCTGGCACCCAGAAAACTCTCCCCGGCACCCGGGGGTCATGCAGTAGCTCCTTGGCCTGAAACCAACCACATTCACATGTGGATGAAGTCAAAGGACCCATCCCTCAGCGCATGCTTGCAACCTGTCCCCTGCATCACCCTAGTCAGAGAGAACGACTGCAGGGAGCATGCCGAGCAAGTCGTCCCCATTTGCTGGCCCAGGTCCCCACCCTCACGTGAGTAGCCCATGGCCAGACTCCTGCTGCCGCATACCAGAATGCAGGCCTGCGTGTGGAAAAGCTACTGGAGTGGGGCGAACAATCAAGCGGTTTGCCTGTCCTTTCTAAATATGTGAATGCTCAAAGTCCAATAACTTGCAGCCTTTGCTCTTTGTGCTGAAGCCCTCCCAGCGCCAGTGGCATTTTTCTAAGAACCGGGTGGTTGAACCTGTGGGCATGTTGGAGCTGAAGATGGTGGTGCCAGGCTGAGAGAAACCCCACAGGGGGGGGGGGGAACGACCGTGACCGGGAGGTAGAACCCCGGCCCCAGCAGTGTACGCTGAGCCAGCAGAAACCGGGAATAAGAGGTCCTGCTCAGCTGACAGGGTCCCATCCCAGTCCAACTACGGCTAGAAGCAGGACGATATGTAGCCGACCGGCGCACCCACCCTGGTATGGATTACCCCGCACCCAGATTGGAAGTAATGCTGAGATGCCGGAGAGGAAAAAACAGGTGGCTTTGCTACACTATGTCCGCCAGCGTCCATCCCCAGTGTACCCCGCACAAAAGGGCACCTTGCACTACATGTGGACCGGGCATCCACTGTGTAAAGCTTTCCCCTGTGTTGTCCATGTGAGCTATGTTAGTTCATCCCGTCCACAAGCATTGAGGTAGCCCTGGTTGTGTCAACCCCAACCTGTAATTGCATGCCACACACCCGAAGGTATCTTGGCTCTGGATGACAGGTGTCTGTTACTGAACTAGGTGATATAAGCCCCCTCATTGGTACACATGCCTGACTGACGCTGCAGGGCCCTTCCCTCCCTGCACATCTCCCCAGGCAGCACAACTCATTTAAGCTCCCGGATAACGCAGACAGATACCATGCCAGATAAATAAAGACACAAATGATCAGTTCACTCCCTAATCGCCATAAGAACAAGCCCACCTGACAGCTTAAATATTTCGCTTCCGTAACACTGATTTCCCCCTTATAACCCGCACCAAATCCGGCCCCCTCTTACAAAGAGGACCCTGACCCCACGGAAGGGTAACCTCATCTTATGGTGCAGTACCTAGGGGATGTCAAGGAGGTGTGAGAAATGGGCTTGCGGGTGTATTGCAGGTAACTGGAGGATGTATGTAATATTGCAGGTATAGCGCTATGCCATTCTTTCGAGACGGAAAGGTCCAGGGCAAAGTCCATGGGTAACCTTCTCACAGTATGGCATTAAACAAAAGAGGCTGTAAATTTAAAGCCTGGGCCGACTATGTAAAGTGTGTATCACTGTGACTATTTGTGGCAGGGGTGAAGTATGTTTGTGTCCCTCCCTCTGCCGTATTCAATTCCCAATTGTATATCAACTAAATGATCTGCAATGGTCATCCTTGTACATTACAATGTAATCCAATTTAAGGGACAGGCGACCAAGGTTGTATTTTATCCCTTATAATCTTATGCTTTTTGAGTCCATCCTAGTGTTATTCTTCACTACCCATTAGTACGGACCTCCCCATGAATGGGCAGCTCTGGCGTTTTGACAACCCCTTAACTTGAACCACAGTCTTGTCACAATATTGAAATATTTTATGTGCTAAGACGTCCAGAGCTGCTGGCTCCGAGCTCTGTCCCTTGTAGATAGATCTACACGCCGGACCAGCTCACGACTTCCCCTCAAAGCACTACGCCACGACTTATGGCTTTGCTGTAAGAATATTGTCTGGATTTCCCCCTCCAAACTTAAACTTACACCTACCAACCAGTACTATTCGCTTTGTCAATGCCTGTTGGTTGCATAAGACTATTCCTAGCACTGGGTGTCTTTATGTAAAGAAAACATTAATTAGCCACGCAATGAACCATGGACATACCCTTAAATGTCTCTGGGGTGCGGCAGTTGGAAAACACAAGACAGGCAATATGCAAGAAACCTAAGATGCCGTTAAGCGGCCCGCATGGTCAGAAAGGAACATCAGATTCGGAAACCATTACCACTAAGCAGCTTTACATTGTGTGGGGGGACATCCATGGTACAAGCCAAGGCAACACCCACACCCCCCCCGAAAGGGGCACCAGCGCCGCTCAGCAGCCCCATGCCGCTCGTCCCAGCACAGTGGGTGGGACACCCGTGAACCGCGTGTGCCCAAACGTGCTCCCCCAGACACAAGTTGTCGTGCGAGAGCTCAGCCTGGCACCTCACGCATAGCAGTCATCGGGACCTGAAACCCCACTACACAGCTGTACAACCCACAGCTCTGGCCGCAAGTCGCACCTCTAAAAAACAGGCTGCAACATGTCCGCTTGCACATTTACCATCTAACACAAACAGGCTGCAACATGTCCGCTTGCACATTTACCATCTAACACAAACAGGCTGCAACATGTCCGCTTGCACATTTACCATCTAACACAAACAGGCTGCAACATGTCCGCTTGCACATTTACCATCTAACACAAACAGGCTGCAACATGTCCGCTTGCACATTTACCATCTAACACAAACAGGCTGCAACCTGTCCGCTTGCACATTTACCATCTAACACAAACAGGCCTCAACATGTCCGCTTGCACATTTACCATCTAACACAAACAGGCTGAAACATGTCCGCTTGCACATTTACCATATAACACAAACAGGCTGCAACCTGTCCGCTTGCACATTTACCATCTAACACAAACAGGCTGCAACATGTCCGCTTGCACATTTACCATCTAACACAAACAGGCTGCAACATGTCCGCTTGCACATTTACCATCTAACACAAACAGGCTGCAACATGTCCGCTTGCACATTTACCATATAACACAAACAGGCTGCAACCTGTCCGCTTGCACATTTACCATATAACACAAACAGGCTGCAACCTGTCCGCTTGCACATTTACCATATAACACAAACAGGCTGCAACCTGTCCGCTTGCACATTTACCATATAACACAAACAGGCTGCAACATGTCCGCTTGCACATTTACCATATAACACAAATCCTAGATGGCAGTGTCCTGGAAGGTTCTGAGGCAGACCCATTTTACCTTTAAACACAGATCTCCAAATCCAACCTGCCACCCGCAAAATGTAAGTCTAACCACTAGCGTCTGTAGTAGAAACCAACACTCGTCACCACTCGTTCGTGAAATCATTCCCATGTGAATCCATCAAGAGCCATCTTCAAAGTAAATCGTGTACTCTGAAATCCCTATGTCATTTAACGGGTCGTTTTCTAAAACGCTCTGACACTTTCGGGCAAGTTTACATTGAAGCAGGGCCCCTACCCTGACGGCTACATCGCTATCGGAGTGGGATATTACCTCCTAGGCTATCCCCCTGGCCTTGAAAAGGTATTTATACATATACCCGGTGCAGTAGTTGCGAAGGTGGTATAGCTAGAATGAACTGCGGGCGCTTGAGAGGGCGCTGTGCCCCCTTGGCGAGAAGCAGAAAGGACACCGAATTATACCACAATAAAGAGCCTGAACGCCCCAAACCAACCACATCCCCTTTGTAAGGATGTGCCTGTAACGGTGAACATTAACATTAGCCTTGCGCGATTTAGTGTTTACAACTATTTTGAAAATGCCCACTGGTTACCCTAATTAAAGCTGTGCCCCTTTAACTGAGCTACGGCGACGCTGGATCCAGACAGTGGTAATGCTGTTTCTATGATGAAGCGACCAGACTGCCCTGGCCACCCTGAACACCGCCCGCACACACACACTGACACACTCAGCGCGCGAAGAGGACTTAGCAGTGCAATGAAGGCGCAAGCCATACCTGCCTGACCCTAGCCCTTCCCGCTCCCCCCACCAGAGCCTTACCAAGCAATTAGGCCTCTTGACATTCGTCCTGTGGGGCAGTTGCAAAAGAACTGCAAAACAACTCAAGGGGCATTCTCTCGTTCGCCTCGGGCATAGTATTCCCACAACAAGGTAGCACCCGACACTGAACTTCTAACACTTTGGCTTCAACACATTCGCCCCGTGGAGGCCCTGCAGATGGACCGCAAGAGAAGTAATTTTAAGACCGAAAGTTGAACCATACCTCCACTCGGTACTGCTCAATTTAAACTGACCCACTCGTCAACACCGGCATAATGATTTCAGGTTCCGTGTTTGAACTGTGTAAAAACAGACCCCGCGGCCTACACAACTACAGAGGCACTTCTCACCGAGAGGGGCAATATTTTATCCAGCACCTGGATGCGGTAGAAGCAAGGCAAGGCCTCTATTTCAACTTGGATACAAGAGAACACTCTGCATCACATTGTACAACAAATGTATGATTTGGGGTTTCATTTCTTTTTCTTTTTAAAAACTATTCCTAGTAGTCCAAAACATTCACATTTATTTTTATACCGAATGAAGCATCGATTCTGGGCAGTGTGAACTGGGCGAAATATTGCCTCCTATCGTAAAAATTGAGGTCAACAATAACAAAGCGAAATAATAAAATACAAACGGACAACCAGAGATTTCTGACAGAGATCCCCGGCAGCGAACTGCTAGAGCTCAGAGACCGTCAGGCAGAGACCCAGAGTCCCAAGCGGACTGCCTAAACCACGGGCACCATCTTGTCGGAATTTAACATCAACCACTTCGGTGCTCACACCACCCGCACGCGCGCACGCCCCTTCACTCGCCAGAGGTAACTCCCTGGGCTGATGAATGGGGGAGAGCTTTGGGTGCTCCTCTAGCGGCAGGGTCTGCCTAGATGCACCTTAGCACTGGCGCCTCAGTAGATCTCAGATAATCGCTCAACAGATGGAAATGGTGCTTTTGGATTAAAGTTAGACCCAATTTCCTTCATTAGTTGAACAGGGAAGTCTAATTCAATAATGCAATAGTTGCTCTCCCAACCCCCTGTCACGGGAGGCCAGTGTCTCGCTTAGGCCACACATGAAACTCCCCAGACCAGAACAGAAATTGGCACGGAAATCTTCTCATCTACAATACACTTCCCCCAGAAAACTTCAATCAATGCACAACCCTTCAAAACCCCGGAAGGTAGTCCATATTCACACTGGGGCACATCCCACAACCCGGTGGCGGCCGTGCATCCACGGCAGTGCAACCAGCCCGCCCGCACGCAAAACACTCTGAGGCCAAGCGTGTTCTCTGCCCTGAGTGGCCCCCCTTCCGAGATGGACTGAGGCCTCACAGAACCAGCGAAATACCAAACGTGAGGCCCACACTCTGCCGCTCCCCTGTTCGCCCGATCTCCCACCTCAACATCACGCCAAGCTGGAGGCCGAGCAGCTGCCTCAAACGGTGGGGGGGAAACAACCGGCCCCAGAGGCCCAAACTCACCCAACAATGAGCGCCATCTCGGACCGGGAACGCGACGAGACCCGACCAACGGCATGATGCAACGGCGGCATGGGACACAATTTGTTGACCCCGTCGATACCCACCAACACTTCACGAGGTAATCGACCGGCCCGCCTCCTTGATCAATGCCGACGGAACTCAAGTCCACCCGCATGTCGCCCGGTGCCACTCCTGCTCCGCGACCCCCCCCCACAAAACATGCCAGGGAGCCGTGGCCCCATGGGCACACAGCCCAGGCCCTCGGCCCCTGCTGTTCCCCCGCAACACACTACCAGGCCAGGGGGGGGGGGGCTCGGTGACGACCTGGGCCCCGAACACATGCCCAGCTCCACCCGTGCTGCGAGGCTCCAACCACGAGGTCGGAGCCGCAGACAGATAGGGGAAACATCTTGAGCGGGGGAGGGGAGGGGGGGCGAGAGAGCTCACACACTCACCAGACAACCGACGCCAGACCAGGGACAAGACGGCGGGAACCGAAGGAACCCACAGCGTGTCCAGCGGAGGACAAAACGGTGTGGCAACTCGGTGCGACCAAACGGCGTCAGGGTAGTGGGCAAAGAGGACGCCAAGTGGGCGGGAGAGGTCTTTGTACCTCGCCCCCCCGCCCACTCCTGCCCGGATGTGACGCGGGCGCGCGGACCCCTAGGGGGTCCCCAACATTGGGCGGCTGCCTCGTGTGCCCTCATGTGGCACTAAGGCGGCCGCCCTCTTAGGAGGGTCCCCTTCGTGGACCCCGGGCAGCCTGCATTCCTCTACTCCAGCTGGCACTGCATGCTATTTTGGTAGAGCCGTTGCCTTCTTTCTCGCTCTACTGCACATTGATTGTATTTTATGTCTGTTTACTTTGTGCGTAAATTCAGTACTGAAAGTAAAAACGTCAAATGAAAGCGAGACAGACAAACACACAGAAGGTGTGTAAATACAGAGCAAGAAAAACAAATACTAAATTGAGCTGTGCGTTGGGCCTGCTGCTGTCCCCGCAAGTTTGTCAGAGTCCTGGTTTACACAATAACTGTTGTCTTTTCCAACCATTAAAACATGTAACCCTTTTGTTATATGGAAAACGGATTTGCACCAAAGGGCCTCATGCCTGTGTGCCCAGCAGGGGCCCCAACAGTCCCTATGTTTCCAACAGGCCACCCCTATTGTTGTTGATAGTTACAGATGCAAGACTGGGAGAAGACAATTTTGTGTTTTTAAATGTACACTGGGTGGCCTCTAACTGCTGGCACAGTCCCTTGGCAGTATGTGTTAGCCTTTATAAAATTCTAGGACTGTACCGGCCATGCTTGGAAGCTCGTTTTCATTCCAAAACTAAACCACTGTTCATTGCACTCGTTCAAAGGGGAAAGGGAATTCAGATCCGTACAACATTCTGTCTACCTCCCACAGACTGCACAAGTACCCACAATCTCATGAGACTCATTTTTTTTCTCTCCTTTTTCGTCTCATGTCTCCTCTTGTCTCCCGTGTTAGTTTCTTTTTTAGGTCTCGGCCTGCACCAGCGCTTTCGCTGGTCTGGCCGAGAGTTTTAGTAAGCGGGTTTTGGAAGTGCAAACCCACTTGCTTTCGGCTGGCGACCAGCTTGCGTTCACGATAGCGTGCACGCGCGCAGCTGCCATCTGGGTTTCCTATCTCTTCCTCATTTCCTCGTCATGGCTCATTAACTCTCTGGACTCTGATGTTTCAATCGCAGCAGCAGCTCACATTACCAACTGACGGCCCTGGACTACAGTCACATGAAAAACAACAGCGATTAGCATTGAAATGCAAGCTTTTTTTTGTCTAGTTAGAAATATTGCTTCGATGGGTTGATTTCACCTTATATCGCCATTTGTTTTATATTGGGAGTCACAGCCTAATTACCAGTATTTTTGTCTCACTCTGGTTTTTTTTTTTATATTTATTCGCTCAAAGCACAAAGCTATATTTAAGGTTACTTTTTCTGCGCCACTTCTTCACTCTATTTAAACTCCACACCCCCACTCTTATTGTCTCTCTCCTTCTCTCTCTCTCTCCCCTCTCTACTTAATTAACTCTCCCCTCTCTATCTTTTTTAGCCTTTCATTCTCTCTCACCCCTTTATCTGTTTCTCTTTCAAACTCCTTCATTCACTCTCTCTCCCCTTCTTTCTCTCTCTCTATCCCGCTCCACTCTTTATTCTATGTACACCCTTTTCTCTCTCTTTCTCTCTCACCACCCTCTCTAATTGGGCATTATATCTTCACTCTATCTCTCACTCGGCGACACCACAGCATCACTCAGCATCACCACAGCATCACTCAGCGCAACCACAGCATCAATCAGAGCCAGCACAGCATCAATCAGAGCCAGCACAGCATCACTCAACGCCATCACAGCATCACTCAGTGCAACCACAGCATTACTCAGCACAACCACAGCATCACTTAGCGCCACAACAGCATCACTCAGCGCCACCACAGCATTACTCAGCAGCACCACAACATCACTCCGCGCCACCACAGCATCACTCAGCACCACCATAGCTTCACTCAGCGACACCACATCATCACTCAGGGCCAACACTGCATCACTCAGCACCACCACAGGATCACTCAGCACCACCACAGGATCACTCAGCACCACCACAGCATCGCTCAGCACCACCACAGCATCGCTCAGCACCACCACAGCATCGCTCAGCACCACCACAGCATCGCTCAGCGCCACCACAGCATCGCTCAGCGCCACCACAGCATCGCTCAGCGCCACCACAGCATCGCTCAGCGCCACCACAGCATCGCTCAGCGCCACCACAGCATCGCTCAGCGCCACCACAGCATCGCTCAGCGCCACCACAGCATCGCTCCGCGCCACCACAGCATCACTCCGCGCCACCACAGCATCACTCCGCGCCACCACAGCATCACTCAGCGCCACCACAGCATCGCTCAGCGCCACCACAGCATCGCTCGGCGCCGCCACAGCATCATTCAGGGCCACCACAGCATCATTCAGGGCCACCACAGCATCACTCAGGGCCACCACAGCATCACTCAGGGCTACCACAGCATCACTCAGGGCCACCACAGCATCACTCAGGGCCACCACAGCATCACTCAGGGCCACCACAGCATCACTCAGGGCCACCACAATATCACTCAGGGCCACCACAGCATTACTCAGCGCCACCACAGCATTACTCAGCACCACCACAGCATTACTCAGCACCACCACAGCATTACTCAGCACCACCACAGCATCACTCAGCACCACAGCAGTATCACTCAGCAAGACCGGAGTATCATTCAGCATCACCTCAGCATCGTCTCCGCAACAGTCACCACCACCACCACTACCACCTCAGCATCACTCAGCACCACCACAGCATCACTCAGCGCCACCACAGCATCGCTCGGTGCCGCCACAGCATCATTCAGGGCCACCACAGCATCATTCAGGGCCACCACAGCATCACACAGGGCCACCACAGCATCACTCAGGGCCACCACAGCATCACTCAGGGCCACCACAGCATCACTCAGGGCCACCACAGCATCACTCAGGGCCACCACAATATCACTCAGGGCCACCACAATATCACTCAGGGCCACCACAATATCACTCAGGGCCACCACAGCATTACTCAGCGTCACCACAGCATTACTCAGCACCACCACAGCATTACTCAGCACCACCACAGCATCACTCAGCACCACAGCAGTATCACTCAGCAAGACCGGAGTATCATTCAGCATCACCTCAGCATCGTCTCCGCAACAGTCACCACCACCACCACTACCACCTCAGCATCACTCAGCACCACCTCAGCCTGCTCTCGGAATCTGGCATCTGTTGATTCTCCCCTAGCGTCTGGCCGCTGCTAGTGTTATAATACAGGTACTAGTTCCCAACCTTCACCCTCCGATTGTTTATGCCCCCTCAAAAAAAAAGCTTTAACAAACAACCATTGCAATAGGCAGAAACAAGTTGCCAGCATTGCAAGAACAAAAAGAAAACTGAGGACATTTTTTATTGTAAATACTTTTTTTTAATATGGTTGTTCAGTTTTACATAATGCCTTCTTGGTCATATATAAAGTAACAAAAATGCTTCTGACACTTTTTTATTATAACTTTTCAGCATGCTGCACAGCAGCCACACTTCTCTACAGCACAGCTTGAAGACATTGGCAAAGTCAATAGCTCTGGCTAAACACTTATAAGGCCCCAAAGGCGAGACCTATTTGCTATGCCAATGCTTGTTTTCTTCTTCTCACAGTCACACACTTGCACGCACAGAAACACACAGTATCTTTTAGCCATAAAACGTCCTTGTTGTGATTCGCTTTCCTTTACTCTTTTCCCTGCTCTTTCTAACATATCTAAAAATGTCATCTCCTTTGAAAGGTCATCCATCCCTTAGAATATTTTCTGTTAAAAATGTATACTATATTCTTTTCCACCTGACAAAGGTATTTTTCCCTTCATGTATTTTTATTTTATCCTTGCGCACTACACTGAGATCATAAGGTCTTTGTTCTTTAAAATGGAGGTTTTGTACTCGGACCTCTATTCGTACTTTCTAACTCTAAACCATTACTCTGCCATTTCTATTTCTCTTGAACTCTGGTTCCTGTTTTTTCTCTCTTCGTTTCACTTTCAGGTACTCATTTCTTTCTCCCACTCCTGTCTCTCTCAGCACCGTTTCTTTTTCTGACCTATTACTCTTTCCTTCTCGTTTCTCTTCCTATCTCCTCCTCGTTTCTCTTTTCCCCATCGCTTCTCTTTCTCCCCCACATTGTCTCCTTGTTTCTCTTTCTCTTCACTCTGGTTTCATATTTTACCCACATAAATCCACTCTATTCCACATAACAATCCACATAAATACACTCCACACTATGCCACATAATTCCACTCAACCCCACACTGTTCCATGCTAAATGGGATGGGTATGCCCAGACATGGGTCCCTTGCTCGCTGTTCTACTGGATTCAAGCTAGCCTGGCTGATGAGGGGTGACACCCCGAAACCGGTCCCAGGATGCTTGTTTCCGGTCCAGAGGACCTGGCTTGACGTTTTAATTTGAAACCATAAAAAGCTTCACTTGAAAAGATCACATCAAATGTGCATTTTCCTTATACCTGCCTCACTCAACATACCTTCAAGAACAAGCGGCATCTCAATTGCCTATCTAAGACAGTGCTTCCCAAACCTTTTAGAACTCTGACCCAATTTTTGGAATGACAAATGCTTATTTTCCGCCTAGCTTTAATGGACGTGAGGCTGGGGCGATTTTTTTTAATGTAATAGTAGACATGCTTTCAAAATTCTGTGAAATACCAAATAACATACTCTTTACAATTTTTTTTGTTCCTCTCCAACAGACATTATTATTAAATGCCACAACCTTGGCCATGTCTTTCAATGTGTCTTTATTGGAATGTGGCCAAGATATTGATCTGCTCATAAAAGCTGAAGATAGTGAACTGCACTGGAGCTGGAACACTTCTCAGAGTGGGGTGCTGGCCTGTGCCATCTGTTCACTAAAATCACAAGGCTTCTGAGAAAGCTTGGTGTTGATACCAGTGATTTTAGCAATTTTGAAAAACCGTTCTACAGCAGAGTATGGGGTAAGTCCTCACGTTCTTTTTTGTCTTAAAGAGAGGCCCTTTGTAAGCAGTGCAAACACTGCCCGTGGGCTTTAGGGCGCTTTACATGGACACCAGGTTACATTACATATGGTCAGATTCATTTTAATTTAAGCACAGGAGATTAGGTGATTTGCCCGGAGCCAACACCAGGACTCAAGCCTGGTTGCCCAGATCCAATGTTGGCAGCTCTGGCCGTTCGACCACATCCATATTTCTCAATTCAGATTTGAAAGTCATACATAAGTGGGAGGATTGCGTATGATCACCTATAATTAGCGCATTCTCTGCTGAAATGGTTTTGTGAAGTAAAAAAAAAAAAAACAGCAGCAAAAAAAATACTGAAAGGTTCACATGGAGTCTTGCTTGGGAATACTTGCAAGGGTTTAAAACTCTACTTAGGGACATACTTCAGTACCTTTAGTGCTGGACCAATTTTCAGACTGAAGGTGTTAACATCAATATTACATCACTGGAGTCATAGGGATATTGAAAACTCCTACTTTCACACAAACGGGCCGATTACGATGTTGTCTGAAAACTCTTCCGACCGAATCAGTTTCAGAATCGTTTCTGACCGAATCGGGTTCTGCATGTCCGACCGAACGATTACGATGCTTCCGGACATCGTTCGGTCGGACTCGCATTGACTTCAAAGGGAGCCTGTGTTCCGAACGAGAACACAGGCTTCCATTGACAAAAGGGGTGGTTGGGGAAAACCTTGCACCCTGTGGTGGGCACCCCATGGTGCCAGCCACACTGTGCATGCATGGCAAGGGGGCCCCATGGGTACCCCCACGGGCCTGATTCAGGGGGCCCCGGGTAAAGGGGGGCCTGCTACGGGCCCCCAAAGTCAGATTCCGACAGCCGATCCGTGTCGGAACAACCGATTTGGAAAGGCTGTCTGAATCTGACATCCTAATCGCTCGACTGGAAACGCGGTCCGTAGACTGCTACTATTCGGCTCCGACCGGCTCGGTTACTCCCAATGCCTTTCGGAACTGAGTCGAACAGTTCTAACGCTTTCCAGCCATCGTAATCGGTCATTGGGAAAAGTGTCCGAGTCGATCGTAAAGGCGGGTTCCGAATCCGATTCTGACTAATCGAATGCCGTTCGGAGCCTTTCCCAACGACATCGTAATTGACCCCAAAGTGTAGCAAATGTACTGAGCAGGTGAGTGGTAAGGATGTAGTGTGGAGCTGGTGGTGCATTTTGTAGCACACTGTTGCACATAAATTCCTACAGGACATTGCGCTACCGCACAGTATTTTACAGGCAGCAAAGTTTCCATTGAAATTGCCACTAAATTTCCACAGACTTACAGTTTTACTGATAAAACTATACAGCACATGCATGATATGTAGAAATCATATGTCTGTGTATATTTATCATTTGCACATCACCAAGTAAAGGTTTCTTGATTTGTTTTGATCCTATTAAAATTTACGTTACCAACAAAATTCAGAATTACAAAAACATTGCGCTTCATTTTTGCTTTCCTCACTGCTGAAATTCTAAAATATGTGTACAGTTCACTTACAGGCATCTAACTTTTGTTGTGCGTTATAAAAATGGCATCCTGCAGCCTTTCCTTTCACACTCTCTGGACCCCAGCAAGACCATCACATAGTTCATTTCAAAAGCTCCTCTCACTTTGCAGTCAGAGAAAGAAAAGCAAACATCATGTTTAAAGAATAAGCAGCAACATGCCAGAAGATATAGCGTGACATTTGACATCTGTCTTTAAAGCACAACAAATGTGACAAGATAAATCCAAATGTAAAGGCTTCTTTATATATTGTACTTTTGCTACCCCCCCAGAAACCGGCTGGCGACCTACCAGTGGGTTGCAACCCACACTTTCGGAAAGGCTGCTGGGAGGCATGTCTTTGAAATGAAAGCCACTCTGGAATATGGTGGGTTCAGACAAACCAGTTGAAAATGGGTCTCATCTTGAAAGACCAATGATGTTAGATAATGGCATAAGGACCCTATTCAATAATGCTTGTTGCTTGATTTTTCTCTCTTATGAATCCAATACTCTTTCAGTCTCACCGTCGGAGTACTCCAATTCATAGACCAAGAGAGGGCCGCTGCAAACCATGGTGTGTCTTCTTCTCATCTCCTTCTCCCAACCTCAAAATCAGGAGCTACAGTGCATTTTTCCTCTTTAGTGCTTTCTTTTTTAAACTTTTCAATGTTCACAAACATACATTTTGCAAAGAATATTACAAATAGCGAGAGAAAGTGCTAAAGTCTAGTAAGATATTTTTGTTTTTTTAACTAAAAGGCATTAGCTGGTTCCACTGATTGATTAGAAATTGTTATTATTTGGGTCAGGTTCAGGACGCCCCTCCCCATAAATGTGTGGGTTTGATTGATGTGCGCTTGTTTTTTTTTACTCTTATTGAATTATGAGTATAAGAACTCTGGTTTTGCCATGATATATTTGCAGATCTTTGCTATTTTTGAAAAAAATAAAACAGAAGATCATCTCTGCAATGCTTTTGCTTCACCTTTATTCATCCCAGAAGGATTAGTTCATTCCAATTGGAAGCTTTGCTTAGGGGCTTGCCAAAAAAGGTTTTTTTTGTTTGTTTTGGCATTTTGACTGAACTTTCTATGTACTTTGTTAGTTTCAGAACATTTTTTTTACCATATTCTTTCTTGTTTGCAATTGGCTTTGCCAACTCCCTATTGATCTACTTGTTGGCTTTAATTTAACAGGCGCCACCACATCCTCTGAGGTTGTTTAATTGCGATGAATATTTAGGTTTTTTTTTTTTTTTTTTAATTTAGGCTGGTCTAAAGCCTGTCTCAGCCTGAAAATTGTTTGGGCTGATGAGGAGTTGCTAAATTAAACTGGCCTGAAAGCCAAAATTATACTCTGTTCACATATTTTTTTCCATAAAGGCAAGATGATTAGGAATAGAACTGCATTTAAATAAATTCTTCTACCCAGTAAAGAATATCTTATCAATGGAACATCCTGCCCAGAGTTTGGTTTTCTGAAAACCATCTGGATAAGGGTGTCCTCTGCCAGATCTAGGAGTTTGTATCTGTGAATTCTTTATCCAGTGCACAACAAAGTAGATTACCACAAGAAAAAGAGAAATAAAATGGACAACAAGAAAGATATCAAAAGGTGCAAGCAGGACCCGATACCCTGCTTATCTTTGGCATACATTTTGTTGATCAGCAAACCCCCAGAGAACAGGCCTTGCAGTGCTTGTTTTCAGAAGCCACCTTGTTCCTACGAATACCCTTTGATCTATCCACTAGAAGCTTAACCCCTTCCGTGCTCATGACGAGCTCAGCTCGTCATGCTGCGCGGTAGCGCTGTGCGCATGACGAGCTCAGCTCGTCACGACCCCACCCGCGATCGGAATGTCCAGCACACGAGCGGAATTCCGATCGCGGTCAAGGGGTTAAAGGTAGCACTGCAATCACCGGCCAATAATACCTTGGCAGCTTTAAATGACTCAACTACTACATAGAGATACCCCAAGAAATTATCTTAGGAGATGTTGGGGGGATAAACATACATCAGAAGATGAACAATTACACAAAGATACATTTTTAGTACTTACATACTACCCCTCAGAATTCCCAAGATTGCGCCTATAAAATTTCAATGAAGGAGTAGTAGACAGACTAGGAGTTTCCCTGTGAAATTGGCTCGAATGCAACTAAAGCAGCTCCTTGTTGACTTGCATGGGGGGACTGCAGGGGTTTCTTGGACAAGTTGCATTTCTCTTGTTTCATTAGGTACATCTGCCAAAACCTTCCACCTCAAACTGAAGATACTCTGACTCCAAATGGTTCATGATATGAGGTTAAGAATAGACAAATGGATCCTACTCCCTCAGTTCAGTCATGGTGGCTTCCGCCTGGTGACCGACAAGTGTGTCGCAGATCAAAGTTAATAAGGTCCACCAAGGACAATTTAATGAACCCCAGTGTCACCGCAGCTGAAGCCTTTGGAGGTCGGTGGCATGGAATGAAAACCAAATATTGTCAGATTTGCCACAGAACACGAGAGCAGAAATATGACACACGAACATACAAAGACATGGATTTCATATGGATCAAAAGACATTCGACACACAGTGCAAATGCTCTGTAGGAGCCCAGGGACATTTCACAACCATCAACACCAACATCAAGGCTGTAAATATTATGAAGCCAGAAATGAAAGACACCAACACTCGCCAGATGGGTTTTCCAGAACAAATCTTGACACAGGACAGTAAAGAATAAGCATTGGCAAAATCAATAGGTCTGGTGTTGGCATCCGGCCTTTTGCCTTTGTCAGTATTTGTTGCGTTTTTGTCATGATTTTTTCAGAACTCTATTGTTGGTGAAGTTGTTGACCCTTGTCAATGAAATAAATTTTCAGTAATATATTACATTCAAACTTTTTGATTGCTAAACAATTCAGCACCGTTTGATAAATGTGCACAAACTTTGCACACCCCTGGCTAAGGTTTAACATGACAAATTTTGTGCCAAAGGAAAAAAGGTAATGGGTTGGTAAAAAAATTAATGTAAAAAAAAAAAAAATCATTTGCAGTTCTCATTCTAGCTCCCATAGGAATGTGTGTTCTCCGCCACATCAAAAACCTCTGAACTGAATATGTACAACTTTCGTATGAAAGTAGAACTGTGCTCGGAGGAGAGCCTTTGCTTTGATTGATTTGGCATAAATCTATTCAGTAGCTTTTGAGATATTAGCATTTGAAAAAAGTGTGGAGCAGGCATTTAAAAGGTAGAGCCATCTTGGTGGTCAAAAAAGACTCTTTTTGAATTACCTGCAACTTAGGCGCCATTTTATGAATTTGGATGAGGTTTGGAAAACGCTTACTATTTTTAGCTTACTTTTTGTATTTTTAAAGTTGTGAAGATCCAGTCCAGGGAGAGGCACAATTAATTGGGGGAGGATAAAATTGTTAATTTAATATTAACACATTTAATGGATCTAAATGAATTTTGGCAGCCATTTAACAGGTTTAATTTCTATTGTATATCAAGTTTCATGCAGATCCAAGAAAGGGGAACAAAAATGTCTTCTTGTGCCAATAATTTTGGCACAGTTGAATGAATGAAAATTTGCAGGCTGTTAGGAAGCTAAACCCAGTAAATAAATCTCAGGATTTTTGGGCAGGGCTTAGGAAGTTAAACTGGGTGGACAAACTTTTTTTTTTGCTAATACCTTTGGTATAGTTTCATGGATCTGTAGGAAACTTGACAAAACACTGAAAAGTTTAGCGCACTCTAGATTTTTTGGTGTCACACAAATCTGTAGGAGGGCACAGTTAAGGGAAGCTGGGTCAAAGGGGTGTTCATTTGCCAGTAACTGGTGTGCTGTTTAATGAATTTGGATGCATTTAAGCAGGCTGGTAGAAGTTAAGGCCATTGTAGGGATCTCAGGTGATAACGAGGTCTGATAAGGGGTCCAAAATGAAAGAGGGCATGGGGGTTTAAATAAATCTCCATGCAGTAGAAGGGTGGTCACAGTGCCTAGATGATTGCCAGGCCATGGGGGGCGATCCACCGTGCCTCACCGTGGGCGTCCCACCCCCAAAGCGTATGGCGTTTGACAGTGGAGAAAAATAGCTCCCTCCTCTAATTGAATGTATTTAATGACCTAGCTTAGCATGGCAATGTATGTTGGAGCGTGCGGATGGGTCGGGTAGAAAGCATGTTGGAGAGTGAGGATTGGTCAGGCAGAATGCATGTTGGAGAGTGCAGATGGGTCAGGTAGAACAACTCTCCAACAAGCATTCTACCTGACCCATCCGCACTCACCAACATGCATTCTACCTGACCCATCCGCACTCAACAACATGCATTCTACCTGACCCATCCGCACTCACCAACATGCATTCTACCTGACCCATCCGCACTCACCAACATGCATTCTACCTGACCCATCCTCACTCACCAACATGCATTCTACCTGACCCATCCGCACTCAACAACATGCATTCTACCTGACCCATCCGCACTCACCAACATGCATTCTACCTGACCCATCCGCACTCACCAACATGCATTCTACCTGACCCATCCTCACTCACCAACATGCATTCTACCTGACCCATCCTCACTCACCCACCTCAGGTAGAATGCATGTTGGAGAGTTACATTTAATGACCTTAATGACTTAGAGTTGCCTTTAATGGCCGGTATAGCCCGCTACGGCGGGCTATAAGGCTATAATAAGTGCGTCTACTTCAAGTCCCCTTAAGAAGCTTCCGTCCAAGATCGCACACGGAGCAGGTTACAAAAGATCTATTTTGATGAGATATTTGACTGGATGTTACTGCCACACAAGTGAGCCTGCATTTCCCCATAAATAACTACTATCCAAGGACACAAAGAATGAAACAAGCGCGAGAGTGTGGTCATAAGACGCACCTCTATTGGGTTCGCCAGCGCGCGTGCTTTGAGCGGACTGCGGCTGCCTCCGGCAAGAACGGTCCACGTGATGAAAACAAAGAACAAGGCACACACCCGCCTCTCTGGGATATCCGAGAACCCAGGTGAGGACATTATACATTGTCATGACACTACCTGGGGAGTGTTCGGTTCCTATTTGCTTTTCCTAAAAGTGATAACATGCGGATCAGCTTCAAAGTAACAATGGAAAAAAACAGCCCAAACAGCCCCATTGTTTAATTTAAAAAAGGATAGCAGTCTTCCTAAATGTAAATAGCTGCTGGCGACTTTGTGTCCTTGTCTGTGGCCAATGACTGCCGTAAAAGTCCGGCTGTACAGACTCATATGGGAAATCTGCAGGCATTAGAAACACCCATAGATTGGGTTTTGTATTGGAAAAGAAGCCCTCTCGGTCTCAGAATGAAAGAAATTGCAATTTAACTTAATGAATTTGTACGAAATCGCACCTCGGGATTCTGAGTGACATCATAGATAACTCTATGCTGTCTATTTGATGCAACTCCTAACCCCTTGGCGAAAAACAACCCCGTAATTCACAGTTACACATCTATATTTATATATCATATCTCTCTCTCTCTCTCTCTCGCTCTCAGATTTCTACGAATGTAAAATCACCTTTAACACATTGAGAATGTGTGACACTCGGTGTTACATATCATACCATAACATGTGTATTTGTAAAGCGCACATTCACTCAAGGGTAACTTCATGCTGAATAACAGATGTTTGTTGCACAACTCAATGGTACTCATTTTATCGACATCAGGAGTATGAAAGGCTGAGTGGACCCGCCGGGATTTGAAGTGACCATGAGGTCGAACACAGGTCCCTACAGTGGACGCATTAGTCCACTAAGTAGTTGATGATATGAAAGAAGAAGCAGACAAAGGAGTGAACCAGGCATTGGTCCGGTTAGACTTATCTGCGGCCTTTGACACAGTAGATCATGACATCTTAATTGAATGCGTCAGGGCCGCAGGTGCGCAGGGATCTGAATTAGACTGGATAAAGAACTTCCTTTCTGGATGCTCACAATCGGTTCATCCCACCCCTTGTTCCTCATCAAAGGTAGGGCTTAACTTTCGGAGTACCACAGGCGTCCTCTCTGTCCCCCCATCTTTTCAACATTTATATCCGCCCCCTGGTCCGCACTTTACAGGGACAGTGGGTGAAGATATACAACTATGCCAGTGCTATGCCGTCATCGATGACATCAGAATCCACAGAATTCTTCAGAAACACCGTGCTATATCTATGACTGGATGAATTGTCATCAGCTAAAGTTGAATTCAGATAAGACTGAAATTGTAACCACTAAAAACAAACTGCATAGCTGAAACCTTCCAAAAAAAGCGGTCAAGAACCTTGGGGTCATTATAAATGAAGAACTATCTATGAAGCCTCAGATAAGTGCAGTAACCTCATCTTGCTTTTTTTTTTATGTGCAGAAAATTTCAAAAATATGGAAATATTTCACTTTTGAATCTATTACTCAGATTATAATCACCTTGTTCATGTCCTGCATCGACTCTGCAAACTCACTCTATCTGGGACTTCCTAAGGGACTGAGTCAGAAGCTGCCGCTAGTTCACAACCAGGCTGCCAGGCTGGTCTGGTGCCAGCCTAGACACTGTCACCCTAAACCTTTGATGGCAAAATTACACTGGCTGTCTGTCGCCCAGAGGACCTTGTTTAAAACGGGGCATTATTTTTCAATCTAGTCACGGCAAAAATCCTACCTTTGTGACCTCCAGAATCGGAACTATACCCCAAAACGTATCCTTAGATCAGCTCATCAAAATCTGCTTGTGGTTCCCAAGTACAATAAAGAGAGACTGGGACGCACAAGGTTTGCCGTGAGTGCCCCATTCATATGGAACTCTCTTCCCCCATACATTAGAGCCACAACTTCCTGCACGAGCTTTAGGACCTCACTAAAAACATGGCTCTTTAGACAGGCTTATAGATAAGCTCCGAGTCCTTTGTGTATTCTGCCTCAGTGCTGTGAAACCTTTTTGGTGTACGAGCACTTTAGATATACTCAGTAACATAACTAAGCCACCAGACCAGGCTATATCCATGCAAGACGACGTACTGTTGCATCCCTGCACTTCAGTTCCGACTACACCACAGATGCACAGTGCTAATACCCTTTAAAGCTTGTGCTTTCATCTTTTGGTGCTTTGTATACTGAGCTGGGGACAATCAGTTCAGATGGCTTCCCTACCAATCACCCTCGGACTGCATCTTTGCCTTGGAATCTGGTTGTGCTATACAAATATCACATGCATAATACATACATACATTCTCCTCTCAGTGCACAAGAAAACCAGAACTGCTTCTCTCCCATTTAACCTTCAGGTGCTGCCCTGTAAGGTGTAAGCTCAGAGTACACCAGAGGTCATATTTTCAAGAGGAAGTGTGAACATATTCTCCATCTGATATTACACCCCCACCTCCCAGTGCTGTGTTCATTATTCTGAGAGTTCCTCTTTGTGGCATTTGATTCTACCCCTAATGTCTTTCTTATATGTTGATGTTGATGTTGACTTTTCTCTTGTGCAGATCAATTACATGCTAGCCTATTTCTTGTTCTCAGACTTCTACGTGAGATTATATCTCAGCAGTAGGGGAAGAACACGTGTATGTGAGACGTACCTTTAAATATAAACTCCGCCTCCTTGCAGTTGTGGTGGAGCCACTCCAGGAAGCAGCGTTCCTTCAGTGACAGGTTGTGGTGGCTTTCTGTGAAGTCCCACAGCAGGATGTCTTGGAATGCATTGACCTCTTCTTTGACCAGCGCCATGCGTCCCTGACTCGGGTCTGTGGCCATCAAGAACAGAGGCTTGACCTGGTATCCCGACACCTCTCTGTCCACTGCCCAGGTCTGACGGAGGGCCGATCTCCTGTCGCTCGATGCCGGGTGGGACTTCATGCCCAGCAGCAGCAGTGGTTTCCCGCCAGGGGAGTCGCAGTATCCATGCTTGTCGACCAACAGGGTACAGTTGTAGCTCTGTAGGTGTGGGAACTCCGCCTTGTGCTGGGTGAGGTTGAGGTGGTAGGCGGAAAAGTCATCCTTCAGCGTAATGGAGTGTCGTTGAGGTCTGGAACGGATGCCTTTAGGGCGGACTGCATGCAGATTGCTTAACATGAGGACCCAGAGGACAGACACTGCGATAACAAAGAGACCAACAAAGGACAATCTCCTACCCCATATCTTCATCTTCTTCAAATTCTTTTCACCTGTTGACAAGAGAACAAAAGGTTACTTTTCAAAAGCCCATTACAATAACATTCATTTTTAATATCGTTACAAAACTGTGGTGCTGATGCTTGAGCTATCATCGTTAAACGCTACACTTTCTAGATAAGTTGTTTTCTGGGTGTCTGATCAACTTAAAACAGTGTCAATGTCACTAATAACACTAGACCCAAATAAGGTAGTTATCGCAATCATGAAAAGCATCTTGTCAACCAAACAAATTCAGTCAGAGATAAGAATAGGAGCAAATGTTTCCAGAAATCTTACTCAAGGAAAAAACTTAAGTCAGACCTTTTGTTTTAAGAAGAAAAAGAAGATCAATTTTTTCCGACATGGCAATACATTTTGACAAATTCTGCAGTACAATCTATGAATCTCCATCTGCTTCAGGACTGGAGGGCATTATTTCCAGGATTTATTTTGGAAATAATGGTGACACATGATTTGATATGCATTCACTTATGGTGGGGAGAATAGACGGCCCAATAATGAAATCACCTGATTTTCAGAAAGGCCAGTAGAGCTGGGTCAGAGTCAGCAGCATGCACCAAGTAGGAGGAGGATAGTGTGGGGACCTCAATGACAGTGGCAGTCGATATCATTTAAAAGGGGGGGGCGGTGGAGGAGGCACATAGGGGGGAGCGCGCAGCGGATTAATAAATAAAAACTAAAACCTTACCTCATGATGACGGCCGCCTCGCCTCTCGCTGCTTCTCTGCTCTGCTGCTCCCAGAAGTCTCTGGGGCAGCATCACGGACTCCCCATCCAATCCCTGCGCAGCTCTCAAGCATGAGAGCAGCGTGGGGATTGGCCTGAGCAGGCTAAAAAGACGCTCGCTCAGGCACAGGGAGTCTGTGCTGTTTCTCCAACCCGGCTGTACAATACATCCAGGTCGGAGAAAGCAAAATGTGCATGTCAGTTTGGCCGGCCTGCCAAATTGACATGCGCACTTACGAGTGCACAATGCCACTTCTCCTCCTCGCTCCCATGGCCTCCCTGCACACGCTGGCTCAGAGCCAGCAGTTAAAAAAATAAAATGATAGTAAGATATCGTTTTATTTTTCAGCTGCTGACTAAGCCAGTGGGGCGTAGTGACAATGGGGTAACCCTGCGTCTCTCAGAACCTGAGTATCTATACAAAAAGCTACAATTGGTTCTGTCGGGTAAGAGCGAGTGCTTCAAAAATCATGAAATTAATCATAAACTATAAGTTTAAGCAAGCAACAACAATACTTGAGAAGATAAGCTGGAACATAAGAGGCAAACAATTTAAACAGAGTCGTAAGTATTTACTTTTACTCTGAGACAAAGTATTTTTTATGCATTTTTGATGAGGCTGTCAACAATTCAACAAAAATGGAGTGACAATAAATACAGTGAAAAAGTGCTCAGTGACATGGGTGAATAAGTGTCATTTATACATGGGTGAAACAAGGACATATACTCTATTTACAAATTATACAAGAGAGAGATTATTGATCCAGCCAATGTGGAAAGGAATCAAGTGTCTCTGGTAGACTGCACAGTTGCTTGGTACTTTAAACCCAGAAGACCTGATGGAACTGGACCAAAAACGAACGTCGACGTTTCAACCCTGACGTATGCATGATTAAGAGAGTGTCATGGCGGGTCTTCTTCAGGACAAGGTAACAAAGGAAAGGACAGCCTAAAATGAAACAAATTCATAAGTATCAGGCATGCTCCAGCTGGCAAAATCTAAGAGCATTAAAAGGTGGTACCAAAGTCATGATACTCACCAACTCTATGTAGATAAATCAGACATAAAATGTCATATTGCTGCCTTCAAGGGTGCCGGAAAACAACTGGTGATCTAAAACGGATTAAAGAGTGGGGAATTACATCACTACCGGAAGGGGAAAAACTGAGAAGAGGCCATATAGTGCGATAGAAGGAGCCTTACCTGAATTGTTCAGGGAGACTGCCCAGTAATATTCAGGTGCATAAGCCACCTGGATTGGTGTTAAATCCAACTTGCAAATTCGTGGGATACCTCAAAAATTATTCAGAGGTAGTGAAACCAGTCTGGGATCTATAAATGAAGAAATAAATGACTGCAGGCGGTCGCCACACGTGAAAAGGCTATTTTATGGACCAGAAAGAGGCCTAGCCTTACCTGGTTTCAAAAATATTAACTCAAGTGTTGAAGGGCTGCTGCAGTGGTAAATCTGCCCAGAAGGTGGAACTGTATAAAAAACAAATGCGTATGTCAGGTACAGGCAGTGCTTATAGATAGTAGTGAAGCAACGCCTACATGAATGCATAAATTGTTACCTCTAATATTTCATTTGGTGCCCTCTGCGCCCGGTCAATATACTTGGAAACGATTCCTACCGGACAAAAAATGAAGAATTAGGCTCAGGCGGCTAGAAATAAAGGCACTGAGACCTTGTAGTAGAAAAGATATCAGCGCGCTGGTGCGACGCTCTCCCGCCATTGCGGAGGAGCCGCCGCTGCTCAGTGATCCACAGAAGATAGACCTGGGTAGGAAGAAAAAGCAAGATAAGGAATAAGGAGGGAAATAACACACTGCGACCACCCTTAGCATCACGGGGACCTTCTCTGGCATGATATGGACTATCTCTGTCAGATATTCACAATCCCAGAAGTATTGAGGTCATACTCGAAATGATGGTGCCTTTCATTAGTATCAAGGTGTTCATCCCATGCAGGATGACGTCTTCCCAGGAATCTGTACATGGGCAGGTGAACCAATCTCGGTCTATGTGGAACACTAGTAAGCGTGAATGCTTGATAAAAATGTCAAGTTGATATATGGAGAACGAAAAATGTTTGCCAAAGATGAAAAGCTTGTAGGTGAGGACATACATATTGTCGTTTCTGAAAATGATGAATTAATATTTTAGGGAATTGGTTTGTTTTCTTAAAAGGGAAGAGCTGGCATTTGGGGACAAAAGGAGTGTATTTTCAGAAAATGAGAAGGACGTTTTTGCTGAAAATCAGTATATTTGTTGAAGTGATAAGATAACATTTATCAGGGATGCGCCAAGTTCCAAAATGTATGACTTTGTTGAATAACATTTCAACTTCAATGTAGTTTAATGGAGGCTGCCACGTTTTATTTACAGGAGAATTCCTACAAAATGGGTTTTGCAGGAAATATCCCAGGGATGATCCAATTTTTACAGTGCAATTAACGAGCAGCAAACGTTTGTGGGACAATTCTTCTGCAAATTGATTTCTGCAGGAAATGTTAGCTTCCTTGGCAAACTTCGTACAGGCAAATGAGTGTATTTTCGCAACATGGCAAGGAGATGTTTGCTGAAAATAGCCCCAGTATTATCTATTTACTACCAAGCTGCTCTATCAGTGTATGTGGTTCCTCCTTCGAGGAAGGTTGCAGAAATTGTTCACATCTATGACAAAGGTGAGTGTAGCCAACACCCAGCTCCCTCAAGTCCCATCAGCTTGCTCAAGACATCACAAAATAATTTGGAGTAGGAAGCTGGCTCAGTATATAGTGTCAAAATATGGTGAGGCACTGTGCACTGAGTCCAAGCAACCCTCAGTGATAGTGTTTAGGTCCCTGAAAACCAAAGCTCTCAAGGGGTAGCTGTGGAGAGCAGCTAAGGCTTATTCAGGAGGGTGTAAAGCTGGTGCATTTACCACTATGGTCAGTCAGCAAGCTTACACAAAAGAAAACCACACCAGGTGAGTATAAAAATACTTTGCATTTATAAGCACACGCTAAACACTAACTTGGTATATCTCCTGCCCGGATATATCAAATACACACAAGAAATAGTTCAGAAATAGGTAAGTAGCATTGAAAAAATACATAGGGCCCTACCAGGGGAACAAACCACATACTAAAATAGTGGAATGTGAAATGGTAACCAGAACAGGACTAATACCGAAGAATGGAGGACCCCAGGGGAAGTTCGGAACCACCCAGGTACCCAAACCGCCCGGGTGCAAAGTGGTTACACCGGGTCAAACGTCCATAGGATAACACCAGGTAAGTCGTGGTTGGATTTTTACTACTCCTGGACCCTTTCCAAAGGACCCCGACCGATCCACTTGGATCAAGGAAGGTTGGGGAGCCACTGCACCCGTTTATACCCAGGAAACCAGGATACCTACACCAGGGAGCCCGGGTGCATAGGGGTGAAATGGTGTCAGGATCGCTTGTTGTTGCCAATGGAGGATCAGCAGCTACAGATTCTCGTGGGCCAGGCCGGTGGAGCCATGACATGGGATCCAGATGAGAAAAACCTGAAAGCAGAGGAGGCAGAGTCCAAACTACCCAGAGGTGACCAGGAGGCACTGGAGCATAATACCAGCCCTTGTCGGAGGCTCTTGCTGTAACACGGTGAGGTTGAAGCAGCAGCTGTGGAGACCAGGCGATGATCCAGGAGCAATTCACGAGCTGTCCCACGCCAATCGACGAGTGCAGGAAGGTCAGTGACCGGCAGGACCACCAACAAGGCTTGGCAAACGCAAACAACGGTTTGCGGGAGAAGATGCTGTGTTTCAGACCAGCAAGGTCTGTGGGACTAACCCAGCAAGGGTAAGTCAAAGCTGGCCCTCAGCATGCAGGAGAGCCAGCCGGAATCGATGGGGCCCCCTTGAGGACCCTTTGCCAGCAGGTTCAGGGAGTCGCAGGGAAGTCTTAGCAGCACACAGGAGATGAAGGCCCATGGTTCAGAGGATGCAGACAGGACGTTGTTCTAGGAGCTGTGCAATGCTGGAGGCTGGGGCTTCTTGGAGCTTGAAGATCTTCCATGAAGAGAGCCAACAAGCCTTGGCAACGGCAAACAGATGCGGTGCAAAGGGAGGTGGTTCATGTCGGCTGGAGAGGGATTACAGTCTCCCTTGTTGCAGGGAAGACTGGTCAGGCCTCTGTAGAACCAACAAACCACCACCTGTGTTGCAGAGCCGGGCAATGTCCGTGGGACAACAGGATAAGCAAACCGTCCATCCACGTAGAGGTGCCTGTGGAAGCAGGGAAAGGACTCCTTCACTTCAAGGTAGATTTCTTCTGGCTTGGATGCAGGCAGAGGCCTTGGTGAGTCGGCGGATGAATGGCCACGGAGTTGCAGTACTTGAAGAAACACAGGGATGAAGATGCAGCAGGAATCTTCCCACTGGAGCAGTCTTGTCTTAGTTCCTGGCTTGAAGAACAGCAAAGTTCCAGTGTCCACCACCAGAGAGTCTTTAAACAGTCTTAAGACGACAGGCAGTCGGATCTCGAAGTTGTTGTCGGGACGAATCTAAGGACCCTCCCTCATGGGAGTCCTTAAGTAACCCCAAAAAGGGGAAGGGCCCCTTCTGTGGGGACCCACCTATCGGGGGGGGGGAGGGGGGAGGCCGTGGAGGGTCAGGGACGCTACTCAGCTGGCCTAGCCAGTCAGGTGCTCCCAGGGGCCCAGATTCAACATGGCAGAATTAGATGGCCACCTAGATGAGTTCTGGGGACCTCCCTAGGGAAGAGCTGGACGGGGGGGGGTGGACACTCCTCTGTCCTTTGTGTAGTTTTGTGCCAGAACGGGAGTCAGGGCCTCCTGAATTGGGCAAAATTGGTTTATGCAAGGAGGGCACCAAATGTGCCCTTCAGTGCAGTCTGGTGATGCTCAGAAGCGCCCCCACCCTACCTAATTCTAAAGGAGAGGTGGTCACACCTGTCCTTCACAGGAAATCCTTTGTTCACCTTCCCCTGCCCGATTGAAGCGCATCAGAAGGGGGGCAGAACACTGTCTAGAGTCCGCAGCAGTGTGGGCTGTGCAGTCAGGCTCTGTAGGGTTACACGGGTAGGTGTTGGGGGTCCTCTAAGGAGCCCCCCAGTACATGGTATCATGCAACTAACACTAGAATCAGTGTAGTTGCATGATTCCAACATGTTTGATACCAAACGTGTCCAGGTTCGGAGCAGCCATTATGTAGTTAGACATCTTGACTTACCAGTGTCCCCTACATACCTTATAATGGCTGCCCCACACTTATAAAGACCACAGAATTGAGTCTGGGGTGCGTAGGTGTACTTCTGCTCATGCAGGGGTACCCACACACTTAGAACCATGCACCCTGCCCTTGGACTGAAGGGCCTACTTTAGGGGGGGACTTATAGGTGAACAGTGCAGTGACCGAGATATAAGGGAAACCTTACATCTTAGGTGAAAGTTGCATGCACCATTTCACGTGGTCTGCAATGGCAGCTCTGCAGACAGTTTGCATGGGCTCCCATGGGTGGCATAATACATGCTGCAGCACCAATGCACTGGGTACCTCAGTACCATATACTAGGGACTTACAACGGTACCCCAGTATGCCAATTGTGAGGTGTACAAAGTACTTACCAGAAAATTTCAAGGAGAGAGCACTGCCACTGGGGTCCTGGTTAGCAGGATCCCAGTGAACTACGGTCAAAACATACTGAAACCAGGCAAAACATGGCCAAAACCAGGCAAAACTATGTCAAAAATATCCTACTTTCCTGCAGATGGATCCTCAACCTTTTTACAAATCTGGTTAAACTACAAAGTCCTTTCAGTGGCCCAGGCTATTTTTGTGAAGATGAAAATGAATACCCAGGTTATTTATCATCACAAGTAAATAGGTCAACCTCAGATGCGGCCACCTGGAGTGCTTTGTGGAAATCTCAGACAGGCCGAAGTGAACTCAAGGATGATCTAACGGCTCAATACTTTGCAGAATGGCGGTCATGTTGGAGTCAGAGATGGCGCTTGTGAGTTCATTGATCACTGTTCTAAAGTGGCAGAGCTAGGATGAGGTGTGTCTACAGCTAGTTTGCTCAATATCCTCTTTAATTATTTACCCAATAAACGCGATGTTGGATTTTAGGCCTGACCTCCATAGAAAGGGCACCATCCGATTGTCTTGGCATATGTAGACAGAACAAATGTATTGGTTTGTATCGTGCTTTCTATCTATACATTAATGCTTGCTTTCTTTATTTGCTACTTAAAAAATAAATGGATACTCAATTGTCTAACAGCCAAGGTTATAGCCACAGGCCCAAAACATTAATTTACTTAGGTACAGTGTTTTCTAAAGTGCTACAATGTCAGCGGGTTGTCACTTCGGAGCACTGGGCAGCAAGTTTACATAAATTAACAGTACAGCAGAGTGCTGTGATGCGGGTAAGTGAGCATGTATGATAAGTAGAGTCTTATCGGATACGCCGTATCAAATTAGGTAAAACCAGTAGTTAACAGTCTGCTTATGGTAAATCCTCCCCTACTGAAAGGGTATTGAATCTTAAATATTTTGGAATCAGGTTTAGGGTGCATTGATCATAGACCCATTCAAAATTTGGATCTCACTCATCCGTTTGCAATTGACGCTTGCTTGTCAACAGTATCTGATGACCAAAATATGAAATCGCATGCTCCAGTGATCTAAGTTGTTAACAGACATATGATCCCTTACGGAGTGACACTCTAGTTGTTTTGTTGTTTATTCTAACGTGCGTAACCGCCACGTGATCTATTCACGTTACGTACTCCGTGCATTTAAACTTTGGATTTCACTCACTTATCCGTTTGCGATTCAGCAGCCGGCGGGTGCGTATGGTCTGTTCTCCTGTCCGTCGTGGATCAGCACGACAGGTAAGATCTCTGTAGGCTTTGTACCACCCTATGCCCACGTTCTCACAGTTGAGGACTCAGCGCTCTTTATGAGCTAATACCTTATCCTTATTCATTCCTTTAGATTGGTTTGTTTACTTCAGGGCCTTATCCTTCGAGACACCTACGTGAAGGGGTCCGCATTGCCATATCACAGCGTTGAGACCAATTCAAATTTCCGGCGTAATCATCTCATGAACAATATTATCTATTTCAGTCAGGTACTTCATTCTACCTATTTACGACTGGCCCCATATATAGTTGAGATTTTTGGTATTAGTTTAATGTCAATTTTTAAGCATACAATACACGCTTATGTGGACTCCATTTCTATCGATTCCCTTATACTGTCTCATATTGCCTCATTAACCGTAGGGCCACATTTACTGAGACGCCCGCACCGTGAAGGATTCGTAGTGCCATTCCAGATTTTGGATACCATTTTTAATCACCAACGTTCCCGATTTTTGAATTATACAGTTCACTCTTGTCAGGTACTTGTTCATCCATTCATGATTGGCTTTCTAACATAGACGAGGTCATTTTGGCATCCTTCCATGTTCTGGCATCTAAACTCTGGAATTCTCTGCCTCTTTCCATCCGCAGCATTAACAACTACCTTGCTTTTCGTAAGGCCATCAAGACCCATCTTTTCCCTCCGCCGTAGGTCTTCCATTTACTGCAGCTTCTCCTTTCTGTTGCTTAGCGCCAGGACGCCCCTTCGCTGGGGCAGCTGTGCGCTCTACAAAACGTTATAACATAACATGCAGTAATTCTTCATCGTGTCAACTAATTAATCTGGTATCACGTTTATTCTTCTTTTAGATTGGACCTTATTGGGTAGTAAGGCACCAACAAAAGGGCAAAAAATCCTCTCAGACATACACACCCGTATGTTACATAAAGGGTAAATAATAATACGGACATCTCCCCTGACGACATTTCTTGGTATATGTCCTATCTTTGAAGTATAGTCCTATTAATTATATTTTGTCTCCTTCATAGATTGCGGAATTCATTCATTCTGATTTAACTGCCCCATTTTGCCTGTGGGTCTACATATAGACTCTAGCTATGATCCATAATAGGTAAGCATAGATATGATCTAGAATTCTTTTTTCTCTTATTCCTTGTAATTCTGGGTTCTAAGGACTATATACACTTTTGCACAATATTACTCAGTGCAATGCTCTTCTTTTGATCACAATTTCTTAGCCATTATCTTTTCACCTTTCTTAAATACGCTTCACTTCACGGTCAACTTTATCAGTCTTTTTTCTCTGGGTTAATGGTATGAATACTATACATTCTCCAGTTTTTAGCTGAACTGTTGCTCAGCTTTATTAACAAGCTTTTCTTTCATTTTGGTGAAGGTATGTAGTTGATCCTTTTTAAAGTTTATTATGAATCTCAGTGTATTTTATTTTGAATTTTAATTCATTTTTCTAGGAAAACTGTGGCTCTCCTGATGAAGGCGCAGTGTGCGCCGAAACGCGCGTAGAAGATCCATCTCACAGCCACTCTTTATGTATCACCGTGTTACATGTCCATTGTGATCTGTCTCGATCACACAAACATAGCTGTTGTGTGTGATCTGGTATATTTAATGAATTTATGTTGTGTACTTTTGTCATTTTTTCATTGATGTTTGTATATATATATTGATGAGAATGTCTCAACCTAAATTTACTTATGAATCATGTTTTGACACATTTTTATTAAATTTGAATTAAAGAAATGAATTTTCAAAATTAATTCTGTTTACACGGAGGTCATTGTATCATGTCGCTAGTTAATATGGTTTGTTGATTTTCATAGACCTTTCATTGCCTAGGGTTTTTTTTCTCTATTGTATTGATCATAGACCTATAAACTGGCTGCGTTTGGGGCA
The DNA here is from genome assembly GCA_963921515.1 of Calotriton arnoldi. Classification (NCBI taxonomy): domain Eukaryota; kingdom Metazoa; phylum Chordata; class Amphibia; order Caudata; family Salamandridae; genus Calotriton; species Calotriton arnoldi. The sequence continues at coordinate 1,316,705 of CAWUFW010003837.1, read as the reverse complement.
TTTGAAATATTAATCAACAGTTTGGGGGTTTTGAGTAGAATCCTTTTCTGCTGCCCTAGGTACATATACAGTGATGCATGGAGCCACTGTATGTATGTAGCCAAATTATGGCGAAAAACTACACTGCCCACTTGGTCACAGCTGAAAACATCTTCCTTACAACTTTCAGGTCATTGTTTAGGGTCACTCCTTTGGTCCCCGCAAGGTTGGAGTTGGCCCATGACGATGCTGGTCAAGTGGTGGTATGAAACGTCTCCTTTTCCAGGTTAGGTTCCTGATCAGTCCCCAGGCTAGGTATTAAGATCTTAGTTCTCTTCCAGGTTTATGGTATATGGAGTCAGAACTTAAGACCCTTCATGTACGCTTCTTCAGGGGGTCCCCAGAGTGTCTGAGTGGTGCATTTACTGGGTGCTACATTTTTTGATCATCAAATACTTTGCAACCATTCGACGACCTGTCCACACCCAAATCCCTGGTTGTGTTGTATCCCTTGTTTGTGTAATGATACTACCGGTTGAGCAAGCCTCCAAAATTTAGTGGTATTATTCATTCATTCATTCATTCTTTCATGATGGATGCCCCAATTGCACATGCAATGCCTTGATCATTGAAACCATTAGGCATTTAAAAAAAATATTTTTGTAATATCTATTTTATATTGTGTGAAGATGTTTGCAAAGTGCATTGTCTGCCGTCATGGGACTTCTTGGCTCAAGGGAGAAGCGAAACACTGACAAGCACAACAGACCTATCACTCCATTCAGAGGTGCTCTGGTGCTGGGTCTAAAAAACAGTTTTCAGTTATTTGTGAAACTTTAAGGATTATCCATCTGTTCTCATGCTGAGGCAAGCCATTCTAAGGGTTCCTTGGTACCAGTGAGAAGGCAGGGCCACCAGGTCTCCCTTTTTTTACTCTCGTTTTACTGCTACTAAGCCCATTGTGCCATTCTTCAGAACAGAAGAGGTGCCACGTGAAGTTTGGGAGGTCCGGGGAGAGGGTGGAATGCGCATCACGTAAGAAGAAAAGTGGAAAGCAGGAGTTGAGGCGTGATGGGGCAATTAAGGGTTAAACATCGAACTTTAATTCACATCTGACCCCATGTGATAAATGCACTAAGCCTGGATCTCAGCAGCCTCTACCAGCTGAAGGTACCAGAGTCAAAGATCTGGTGTAGGCTACTGAGTGACTGAAAGGGAATCCACTTCTTCCCAGGTAACCTAGTGCCAACACGATACTGAGCGGCAGCCGACGCCCTGGCAGGCTGCAATCTTTATAGTCTTATCAGCAGCTAGTCTGCAGCCCAAAACAAGCATTGTTATCTTACTTCAGCCTAGATAGCACCAAGGCCACCACAGCCTGGGCCTTCCACTGCGAAGAGAGAGAAGGATCAGAGAAATGGTTTTAAAGTGAAAGAAACCCCGGTGAGTGCCGAATGGTGTCCATTGAGCTCGGGACAGAAGCCGCTACGTTGGGTCTGCAGTAGACCTGGGCTGAATTTTTATTACGCCGGAGTAATTGAAGTCATTTTGGCAACTCTGCTTTACTCTTGGACCCAGAATTTGGATAATTACGCGAAAAATCCTAGTGCAAAAGCACATTTAGTGAGCGTCCGCTCGATATTTGTGTTCTGCTGCATTTAGTGCTGTTTCCTAGCACAAAATGCATCCTTGTGTCCATTTTGCTGAGAAAACAGCACTAAATGACAGTAGTAAGTTGGGGAAAAATTCTACCCGAAGAACAGGGGAGAAGATGTGGCCTTACGGCTAGAGCGGTCAACCTCGAAGCTGGGGAACCGGGTTCGAGTCTCGGCGTGGACACTCAACATCCTGTGATTCTGGGCAAATCACTTAATCTCTCCATGCACAACAAAAATGAATGTGTCCATCTGTAACGCAAATGGTGCTCATGTAAAGCGCTCTAATACCTTTGGATCAAGTTCGCGCTAAATAAAACTCCGGAAATAATAATATTTATTTTTTTAAATTAGCGACCGGGAGCGGCTGCATTTAGTGCTTTTTTTTAGCGCAAAACGTATGCAGAGCATTTTTGCACTAAGAAATAGCGCTAAACACAGAATTACTCTCCCTGTGTAATTCAAGCATAATCTTGTGGAATTGTTGGGTAATTCCATGTGATTACATAAGTCATGCCACCCCGGGCCTGCAGGCAGATGAAGGGAGCAGAAGGGATCTGTGCTGGGGTCATCAGAACTCCACAATGCTCACTACTTTGCTATGGTTCTGTTGGCCCTCTCTGTGTGTCTCAATCTAACACTGTTGTGGGTAAGCACGGTGCGCTTTCAGGTTATGCACTCACCTTGTAGGTCGGTAAATGCTGGTTTGCTGTTAGTGTTACCTGACTTTAGTGTCAGTGTGCGGTTACATGTGCGAACGCCTTCATGTGACAGGTGGTAGTACTAGTTCACTCTTCAACCCGTCTAGCGCCTGGATACTGAGCTTTATAAATCCTGATTGATTCATTGAACCTGTTGCCTCAAAAATGTGGGGGAAGTCATAAGTTTAAGAGGAATTAACACTTTTTTGGCGGGTTGTATAGGTTTGAGAAGTGGATGACCCCATTAAAATCTATGGAGGTATTTTTCTGGTCAAGCGGGTGAACATAAGTAAAAAGTTGGCGACACCATCCAAAAGCAGGTGAGGTGTCAGGTATAGGTATCTGCAGCTAGTGTGTTCTTGTATCCGAGCACTGACTCTTCCACAGAGCTCCAGCAACGCACCTCTATATTCTGACCTGCAGTGCGTTCTTTTATCCTAGTACCTAGACATCCACAGACCGCACCCCTATCCTAACTTGCAGTGTGTATCTGAACCCTAATGCTGAGACATCCACTCCACACCCCTATCCTAACTTGCAGAGTGTGTCCGTACCCTAGTGCTGAGACATCTACAGACCGCACCCCTATCCTGACTTGCAGTGTCTGCTCGGACCCTAGTGCCAAGACTTCCACAGACCGCACCTCTATGCTGACTTGCAGTGCATGTCCGTACCCTAGTGCCGAGACATCCACAGACCGCACCCCTATCCTGACTTGCAGTGCGTGCTCGTACCAGGCCCGGTTCTAGCGGGGGGCCGGGTGGGCCAGGCCCACCCAAACATGAGCCTGGCCCACCCAAACATGAGCCTTGGCCCTCGCAGTGAGGACGTGAAGGCCAATAGAAAATGGGCACTACAATTTAAAACGTTCCTCCAAACGTTGTTTTTCTTCCTATTCTGGGAGTTGCGTGATCGGGCCTGGGCTCTTTCTCACAGCCATCCCCAATCTCCTTTTAGAGAGGTGGGCTGTGTCGTGCAGGTACAATAGGGGCATAGCGAAGGGGACAAATTCCTTATTTGGCACAGAGTAACTTTTGCCTACCGTCCTGCTGCATGTTTATTTCCTTTTCTGTTCAGCGCTGGAGAAAATAAGTTTGTTTATTCTGAATCACCTTTCCTGACCCCTGCAGCTGCTTATCAGATCAGGCTGTGACACAAAGTTTGACTAATGGAGTAGGTAAGAGAATGTGTTACTATTTGCTCTTATTTTTAAAATCTGCAAATGCCCAAAGTACTTACTTTGTGTATGCTTCATTTAAATTGTTTTTAGGTCGAGCCTGAGCCAGCGCGCATGCGTTGCTCTGCGAGACTTATTGTAGACGAGTAACGAATAGAAGCCCTGCCCACTCTCCACCCATGTTTGCTATCGGCTTGTGTCATTGTCTGTCCTAAATGCAGGCTTCTGATTCATCAATAGGCTTGTTAGTCCCTCCTTAGTACCGCCTCCTCTTCATTTGTCACCTCCCATGGCGACTGGCCCCTTTACTTCGAGTGTTACACGGTACGTGTTATTTAGACTGTGAGCACTATTTTCTTTAATGAGGTTCTCCTACTGCCTTCTTTACTCCCCCCGCCCCCTCCGGTTGTCCGTGCCTTCTCCCTCCTCCTCCTCCCCCTGCCCGCACTTCCGTTCGTGCCTTCTCGCCCCTGCCCGTTGTCTGTTCCTTCTCTCCCCCCTCCGCCCTCCCTCCCGTTGTCCGTGATAACTACCATTTCCAATGCAATAGGTCTCGCGTAAATGCGAGACCTATTGCATTGCGAATGCTTGTATACTCAGTTTTGGGGTTGAACCAGTTTCTCCAGACTTCAAGCGCCTACAGCTCATTATCGCGATCATCCAAAAGCGGCTCAACGGTGTCTGTGATTGTTCGACCTCTCTGAGGAGTCTGTCTTTAGCTATCATCGCTGCGTTTAAAGCGTTGTCGCTTGAGGTGTGAAACTGAAGCAAATTAAGGGGCGTTTCTAGGTGGGATCTCAATCTCATCGGCATCGACTGGAGTGTGAAAGCTCCTGATAAAGGGAGCAATTGCAGGAGGGTGGAGAGGCAGGGTGCTGATCAGGCGGAATGTTCCCTACTCCAGATTCAAATCAGGCTGCCCCAGAGCTCTCTCGCAGAATTTCACGGCAGCCTGGCGGATTTCAAGGACTTCTGAAAGCGCACTGGGTTTCACTCCGGCTAATAGGGGCCTGCCTCTCGAGCTGTGCCAGGCAGCGAGGATGAAAGGCGCATCCGGGCTGTTATTAACAGTTAATGCAAAGACAGCACAGAGGAGTTCAGCACAGTCGTAGCTACACATCTAGATGGTCCCAAAAGTATCAGCACGTTCAAGAACAAGTTCATTTAATGAAAACTGCCAAGGCAAAACCCAAAACCGGCTGAAGAGGACACAGCAGCCAACCTCCTGATGGACAGGCGGTGCGTGCGCCCCCTGCAGTTCTTATGTGCCCGTTCAGTGAACCAGAGTTCTGGGTGGGTCAGTAATAACCAATCACCCAGTGACCAACGAGCACAAACGGTATGCACAAGCCTGCCCTCCAGAAGAGGGGTGTCCAGCTCCGGTCCAGGAGGGCCGGATGTATGTCCTATTCTTACTGTAACCACCGACTATGAAAATGATTGCCATTCAAGTTAACTGCGTCAACGTATAATAAATGGTTTTAACAGCAGCTCATGCTCGATTTCTCACACTTCCAAGCACTGCAAATGACAGGAATTACTATTACCAACGTAACTCCGTTTATTGACCCCAAAAGCACAAAGTCTGAGGATGGCTGACCATGTCAGCGAATAAGCTTTGAAAACACTGAGCTATCTTGTTGGCACAAAATCATATGTGAATGGTCCGCCTGGACCGGAGCTGGACCCCCAAAGCACCTCGGCCTTCTTGGAAACAGCTAAAACCCCACCTGCCCCTCTACCATCTGTACCTTCACCAATGAGCGTCCGAGCCCCACAAACCAGCAGCCTGCTGGCCTCCGCAAACCTCATCTCTTCCAGCACGGGAAGTATGTTCAGGGGTTTCAATGGAATGGAAAAAGTAGAGGGTTTCTAAAAGGGGGGGTGGCTTAAGAAGTGTCCCGAGGTATCATTACCAAGGAGCGTGAACTGTGTATTTAAGAGGGTGGCTTAAAACGTGTAAACTAAAATCCTGCGCTTGCCATAGCATGCAACCTGACCAGTTTTTCTGAGCTTCACTGTAAGCTCTCTGTTATTGCATCCAGACATATAACACAACAAAAGGCATAGATCCAAAACAAGCCAAAACTATTGGCTTAGCCAATGCTTGTTAGCTGTAAAGCAACAATGACTTGTGAATAATTAGAATTTTAAATGTTTCCATTCTGAAAAGAGACTGTGAATTAAAAATTACTGATGTCTGTGGAAGCGACAGTGGTCTGTGGGAGCGACAGTGGTCTTCAGAGTGTCTCAGCCACTCCCGTTTTTCCCTTCACACCACCTTCCCCGGCAGTCTCTCTCCGTTAGACACTCAACGCCCTTTTTCTCTCCACATCTTTCTGAAATCCTCCATATGTGTATCCCACGCCTCATCCCTTTCCTCTTCAGCACCTTCTTTTCACTCCCCTCTGCAAATGCTTCCTTACATCATCTTCACTACCCCCCTACTGAACCCATCCACCTGTAAGCACTGCATTTTCTTTTACTTTTGCCCTGTCAATATTTTGATAACTGTGCTCCTCCTTCACAAACTTTCACCTAGAATCACAATAACCATACTCAACCACTGCTCTGTGCTCTCAGCAGAGAGGCCAAGGATTGGATGAGCATGTATTCTAAACACTTGATGACTGCCTTCAGCATCAACTCCAGAGCGGTCAGTCATGTCCTGTCATAACAAGCATTTGCAATGCAATAGGTCTCGCATTTATGCAAGTTTAAGCTATTGGCATTGTAAATGACAATGCGTTTTATTTATGTTTCAAAAACCAAAACATAAATAAAAGGCATTGTCATTTTCAATGCCAATAGCTCAAACCCGCGTAAACGCGAGACCTGTTGCATTGCAAATGCTTATCATTACCCTGGCCATGGATGCAAGACAACAAAAATGTCCAGATACTGGTGATTAATGATCCTGCTGGAGCGCAATCCCTTGCCTGTTGGTAGTTTTGAAATGCAGATAAGCTGTATTTTATGTGGATAGCTCAGGGGGTTACTGCCTTTGTCACAGAGATTCTTGTAACTTCTGAACAGCAAGTAACACAATCCTAACATAGGACTGTGACCTATGAACTGTCATCAAAGTGCTGCATGCAAACATGAATGGTATAGTTAGAACTTCACTTTTTTTGTATTACTATATAGATAGAACTTCCCCAGTCTTTCATTATTTTAATGTTGCTAAAAAGAGTTTGGGCCGATATACATTTTCATTAGTAAAGCCAACCCCCAACCACTGGGGTATGCTTTAAATCCTGAGTTTGTGCTTCTCCAGACCAAGCACTGTTAAAATATACTGCCCACCAGTATGGATGACATGTGATTCCTACACCTTGTAATCCTCATTGGCTTACATGACATTCCCTATAGACTGATTGACATACTTGTATGAGTCATTGTCTCTGTATAATGTGTGCCCGCGATGTAAATTACTGTGACACCCTACACTGATATGAGTAGCGCTATACAACAAATGAAGTGCATATGAGAGATGGGCTACAGAGAGATGAAAGACACTGTTGGAGGGTGGTAGTAATGGTATCTGCGGATAAAGAGGTCATTCGTAGGGCGCCAAAAAAGACTTTCGCACCAGCGCTAAAGCCGGCCCTGTCATTTAATTAGCAGTCAGGTCATTAGGGCAACTGTGGAACATATTTTAAAGTGCATGCGAATTATATTTACTGCTATATTCAATGTTTTAAGTTTGAAGGTGATTTTACTAATGTTTTTTACGGGAATAATGAAAGTGGAGCTGGATGGTGGCTGATATGGGGCTGTGGCCCAAGGTGAGCTGTGAGATAAGGTGCACCGGAGAGGGATGGTAGAAAAGTGGATAATCGGGCCTGGAAGTACTTGTGTTGAAGCCTGGCCTGTTGGAATTTGAGGGTTTGCACTTAGGTCCAGACATTGCTCTTACTTTCAAATAACTCTCCACATGCTCTGTAAACACACAGAATCGATCCATTGTATCATGGTGACTGTTTGCAAATCGATATAATGTAATCTAGGGCTTGTAGGCCACCACAAGAAGTGACAAATTGGGCCCACAGTGGCCCACCCAAATGGACCCTTGGCCCACCCAAATAAAAATTCCTGGAGCCGGGCCTGGCTCGTACCCTAGTTATGAGACATCCACAGACCGCACCCCTATCCTGACTTCCAGTGCGTGCTCGTACCCTAGTGCCGAGACATCCACAGACCGCACTTACACACCTTTTCACATTAATTATGAGCTGAGCCTTTGTCTGCTGAGTTGCAGACAGAAGAGGCCCATCAAGGACTTCACCCCTGCTGTAGTTCCTAAAGCAAGGGGTGGGGCGGGGGAGGGCTCACTATGCCCCTGTACATAGGCAATCCGAAAAAGTGGAAGTCATGAGTCATGCATGATGTACAGTGCCAGGCCATGAGGTGACTGTGACATGGTGTTTCCAGGGCTTTAAATGGGATGAAAAAACTGGGGGGGTCTCTCGAAAGGGGGTGTTCGATGTAATTAAGGGCGTGGCTTAAAACACCTAAGCTAAAAATCTGTGCTTAGCATAGTGTGCCGCCCGACTGGTAATTTGCTGCTTCTGTAATTGCATCCAGATATAGAACACAACAAGTAGTGTTACACCTACAAGCCAGAACTATTGACTTTGTCAATGGTTGCTAGTTGCATAAAATTTAAAAAAAAGCAGCAACCATGGCTTTGTTGAATAGAACATTGAAAATGCATCAGTTTTAAAATTGATGAGACAGTGAAAGACCCATAACTCTGTTTTTTTGTTTAACTTGTTTCACCACCTTTTCATGAACTGGATTCTCACCTAGCAGCATGGGTGTTTTTCTTAATTTCTTCCACCTGACAGAGTGCCCTGCCCTAGTCCTAGGCAGGAGGAGGCCACCACATGCAGTAAGAGCACATACTGGCCCATTGTCATTCTGTATGTGACAATCAGCCACAGACAGAATGACAATGGGCGGGTGGGGCTGCTCTTGTGCTCCGAGGAGGAGTGCGAGGCGGCCCCATCAGGGAGCTGAGGCTTCTTGCAGGGGGGGGAACAGTGATGTTCCCCAATGCCCAAAATTAGGGACAAAAGGTGTCCGTAAAAGGGATCCTCATGGACAATGGACGTGAGATCCAAATTACGGACGGTCCATGAAATTTACGGACGGTTGGTCACCCTAATCCATGTGGTAGTTTTCACCCTAAATTTGTCTCTGATGAACTAACAGTTTCGAACCCACCGGGCCTGCTCCCCTCTAATTCACCATAACGGGTGAGTTTATTAGGAGCAAACTTTAGAAACACAGGAACATGCAGCCTCCACCGGTAATTCAGGTAAGACATGACAAACGCAGAAAATCACTGGACCCTCAGGGCGTCCTCAGGGCATCAAATGACGCGTTCTGTGACATCGCCGAATTATGGCTACAAAGACACAACAAGGAGTCTGATCAGATCACTGCTGTCGGGGAAGAGAGAACACACAAGAAAACACTAAAGAGGAAAAAGAAGTTGAAAAGAACATTTACTGCTGCGCACTCCTAGCTCACAACTCTGTAAAATAGAGGCAAATGTACTAAAGGAATTTGAGGTCGCAAAGACTGCGGCCGTAAAATCACCGACTTTGAGACACCAAAATGAAAAGTCAAAATCTATAAATGTGTTTGACTCACAAAGTGAACTTTGTGACTCTTTGTGACTTGGAGGGGGGGGGGGGCATGTAAGGGGCCTTTTCCTTCTAAATCCCAGTTGAATGCATCAATGGTTTGCAGCGGCAATTGTGGTCAGACACCATTGATCAGACACCAACCTTTGAAACAAGACAGTATGGATTTGCAAGGTGGAAGCTGTCCCTGGCAGACAGACGCCCCCTGAAGGACAGCTTCCACTCAGAGCGGAAGCTGTTCTGGCTGGAATTACAAGCGCCCCACGAAACGATGACGCGTCCTCTAAGGCGTACACAGGCATTGCTGGGCTCTGCATCTACACGGGAGCAACCCAAGAACATCAGATCTAGGTTCATCATCTGCGTCCTCCAAGGCACACACAGGCATTGCTGGGCTCTGCATCTACACGGGAGCAACCCAAGAACATCAGATCTAGGTTCATCATCTGCGTCCTCTAAGGAAGACATAAGAATGGCTGGGCTGTACATCTACAAGGGAGCAGCCCAAGAACGTCAGATCTAGGTTCATCATCTGCGACCTCTAAGGCGCACACAGGCATTGCTGGGCTGTGCATCTACACTGGAGCAACCCAAGAACATCAGATCTAGGTTCATCATCTGCGTCCTCTAAGGCGCACACAGGCATTGCTGGGCTGTGCATCTACACGGGAGCAACCCAAGAACATCAGATCTAGGTTCATCATCTGCGTCCTCCAAGGTAGACATAAGAATGGCTGGGCTGTACATCTACAAGGGAGCAGCCCAAGAACGTCAGATCTAGGTTCATCACCTACGTCCTCTAAGGAAGACATAAGAATGGCTGGGCTGCACATCTACAAAGGGGCAACCCAAGAACATCAGATCTAGGTTCATCATCTGCGTCCTCCAAGGCACACGCAGGAATTGCTGGGCTGTGCATCTACACGGGAACAACCCATGAAGATCAGATTTAGGTTCATCATCTGCGTCCTCTAAGGCAGACATAAGCATTGCTGGGTTCTGCATCTACACGGGAGTAACCCAAGAATGTCAGATCTAGGTTCATCATCTGCATCCTCCAAGGCCCACACAGGCATTGCTGGGTTGTGCATCTACACGGGAGTAACCCAAGAACGTCAGATCTAGGTTCATCATCTGCGTCCTCCAAGGCACACACAGGCATTGCTGGGCTCTGCATCTACACGGGAGCAACCCAAGAACATCAGATCTAGGTTCATCATCTGCGTCCTCTAAGGAAGACATAAGAATGGCTGGGCTGTACATCTACAAGGGAGCAGCCCAAGACCGTCGCATCTAGGTTCATCATCTGCGTCCTCCAAGGCACACACATGCATTGCTGGCTTGTACATCTACACGGGAGCAACCCATGAAGGTCAGATCTCGGTTCATCATCTGCGTCCTCTAAGGCAGACATAAGCATTGCAGGCCAAAAAAAAAAACATATACATCAAACAAAAGCCAGCATTTACAAAGGACAGTAAGAGGAACCAATGAAAAAGATGGACGGTGCTTGAAGCCCATATTGTAGAAACAGCATGTCTCCAAGAGATAGCGTGCATGTGCTGCCTAGGCAAGACCTAAAAACTACCCTCCAACTGTTTCCCTCAGCAGCAGGCTGCAAATACATAATGAGAGGAATGACTGACAGTTGCAGACAATCAGTACAATATTTGTACATTTTAACAACATAAAGGCTGGTATTTGACCTGGCATCCTTGGCATGGTTTACCCCCTAACTTTTTGCCTCCAACCCTCCTGTTTCCTGAATTTGTTTTTGCTGGATTTAGGGCTCTGTGCACTTTACCACTGCCAACCAGTGCTAAAGTGCTTGTTCTCTCTCTTTAAAACATGGCAAGCTTGGATTATACCCAATTGTCACACTTAAATTACGTGTAAGTCCCTAGTAAGGTGGCACTACCTGTGCCAGGGCCTGTAAATTAAATGTTACTGGTGGGCCACCAGCATGGATTGTGCCACCCGCTTAAGTAGCAATTTAAGCAGGTCTCAGGTCTGCATTGCAGCCTGTGTGTGCAATTTTAAACAGTCATTTTGACCTGGTGAAATAAACCTTTTGTCAGGCCCAAACCTTCCTTTTTAATACATTCAAGTCACCCCTAAGGTAGGCCGTGGACAGCCCAGAGGGCAGGGTGCAATGTATTTAGAAAAGGCAGGACATGTACTTTTGAATTTTGCATGTCTCAGTAGTGAAAAACTCAAATCTGTTTTCCACTGCTGCAAGGCCTTCCTTTCCAATAGGATAACATTGGAGTTACCTTATTACATTTAATAAGCTGTCATTTGCAAATGGGAACAGGTTACTAGTTAATATGTGGTGTATTGGTAATTGTAATAAAAAATCCTATCTTATGGTAAAGTCAGATTTTAAATTCCAATTTTGAAAATGCCACTTTTACAAAGTTGGCACTTTCCGGCTTTAGCCATTTGGTGGCTGCAGGCTGTCTTGGAGTCACATGACTGGGTGTGGAATGGGCCTTCACTGGCAGGATGGGAGGGAGGAACTGGGCACAACCTCACTTACACTTGAATAGGCTGTGTCTTGCCGCCACACAAAGGGCTGCATATCCCCCTGAAGTTAGTTTGGACACAGGGCAAGGAAGGCAAGGCACCTGTGCACTTCAAAGGCGTGTCTCTAGACGCTTCTCCTCACTTCAAAGGCACAACTGGGCAATAATATTGGACCTCAGACACCAACACATCTGTACACTTCTGGACCTGTGGATACTCTGCCAGGAAGAAAGACTGCTGTGCTGCTGAATGAACTGCCACTCTGCTGCACTGATGCTCTGAAAAACATCTGCCCATCTGTGCTCAACTGCTGCCCTCTTGCTTGTGTAAGAAGGACTGGACCGGCATCTGCTGGACCCAGGACTCCAGTGTGACCCAAGGGCTAGTTGGGTAGCCTCCTGACTTGAGCCTCAGGGACAGAAGGCTCCAACAACCGAGAACCCAGTACCTGGACTCTGCCATCTGTGTGTCTACCAGTCCAAGTGTCCTGGATCCTTGGAAGTGAGCCCAAGGTGCTCTGCAAGCCTCTGTGGACTCAGCAGAACCGATACAGCTTCTCTGCTGCGCGGTGCATTCCCAACCAGGACTGACACTTCACTGCTGCTGCGTGGATCGGATCCGTTGCAAAGACCGGTGTTAGACCTGGTACCATTGGCGTGGGTCTCCCTTCCATTTTTTCGCTATGCCTCCTCTGTTGACCTATTTTTGCTGGTTTAGATGCTTTGGGCACTTTGCCACTGCTAATCAGTGCCAAAGTGCAAGTGCTCCCTTTGATAAATTGATGTATGGATTAGTGACTGCATGATTGGCTTATTTGACTTACTGTCAGACCCTAGTATAGTGCACCGCGTTTGCCCAGGGCCTGTAAATCAAATGCTGCTGGTGGGCTTGCAGCACTGGTTGTGCCACCCACCGGAGCAGCTTGGAAAGCATGTCTCAGGCCTGCCATTGCAGAGCCTGTGTGCAGTCTGGTACTGCCATGTCGACTTGGTAAGTGCACCCACTTACCAGTCCCCAAACATTCCCTTTTCTGCATATTAGTCACCCCTAAAGTAGGCCTGCGGGCAGGGTGCATTGTATGTAAAAAGTAGGACATGCCCTGATGTGTGTGGCATGTACTGATAGTGAATTACAGCCAATTTCTTTTTTCACTATTGCAAGGCTACCTGTCCCCATAGGCCAGAATGGGCAGTTTGATTATACCATCTTATAATCCTAACTGACCCAGGGAACATGGTAGAAAAACGAATTTAGTATGATTGAATTCAGGATGATAAAATACATCTTTTAGTGAAGTTGGTTTTAACATTGTGTTTGAAAATACCACTTTTAGAAAGTAGGTATTTTCTTGCCTAAACCATTCAGCCTGCCTCTGCTAGCTTGTGTATTGTATGTCTGGGTTTGTGAGTGACAGGGGCTGGGGGACTCCAGGAGACAGGTCTATTCAGCCTAGTGCTGACTCACCCTGTCTGCATGAGGAGTGGTGGGAGGAGTAGCACCTGGGCCTGAATAGGGCTGTGCCTGCCTTCCACAATGCTGGCTCCACCTCCTGTGGTGTGTCAGATGACCCTGGCCCACACTGACAAAGGAAGAAGTTGTGCACTGGCAGAATGCACCCAGAACTGGTTTGGACTAGGTACAGGACCCTCTGCCTTCAGAGGACAAAGGATTTGCTAGTATAAATATTGGGACCCAGACCCCAACATTTTAGATCACTTCTGGGAATCAAGACGAACCTTTGCTGAGGAGAAGAACCAGGAAGCTGAAGGAGGAGACTACCCCTATGCTGCGTGTTGTTGGAGTTGGCCTGCAGTGGTTACTTTATTGCCAAAGAAAGGAGAAAAGGACTGAGTGTGCTTTCATCATCTTGAAGAAGATCTCCAAGGGCTTGAGAACATTGAGCTTGCCTCCTGCCTGAAGTCTCAGGGATATAAGACTTCACCCCCTCCTGAATTCCCTTGCTGGGAATTGAAGTGCCTACTGCTGTTGGGCCTTCTGAGAGACTGCGTGTCGCTGGGAGCTGGAAGCGCGACGCAACGAAGAGGAAGCGTGTCGCCGCTGCAACAGCTGTCGTCGCATCGCAGAGTAAGCGTGCCGCCGCTGTCGCATCACCGAAGCGCCCCGCATCACCGGAGAAGCGTGCCGCCGCAGCAGTTGTCGTCGCATCGCGGAGTAAGCGTGCCGCCGCTGCTGCCATCGCATCACCGAAGCGCCTCGCATCACCGGAGAAGCGTGCCGCCGCATCACCGGAGAAGCGTGTTGCAGGGCCTGTCGCGGCTCAGAAGATCGCTGAGTCGCCGCACGGCCATTGGGCGTGCACGCATCCCGTCAACGTTGTCGCACCGTAAGCAAGACGCCATTTTCTCGCATCGCACCGGATCATCATCGCATCGGAACCGGGCCGCAGTAAGAAACCGACGCATCCTCCTTTCGGCGTGTAAGGAATCGAAGCACCACCTTCCCTGCGACCCTTTTGTTTGTTTTGCGTTACGCATCCAAAGGTACATTGAGAGTAAAGTGGCGCATTTATCATCTTTATTGAACTGAACTATTTTCTACCATTGACAGTCATATTTTTCGTATTGTATTGTGGATTTTTGTCGTTTTGAGTTTTGTGTTAAGTCTATATAAGAATACTTATTTTTATACTACAACCTGTGTGGTGTCCATCTGTAGTGTTGTCACTGGGTTACTGTATGTGTTCACAAATGCTTTACACACTGCCTCTGAGATAAGCCTGCCTGCTCGTGCCAAGCTACCAGGGGGGGTGGGGGGGTGAGCAGGGGTTATTTTAGTAGTGTATCCCCCTTACCCCGACTAGAAGCAAGGGTCCCTATTTGGACAAAGGTACCTACCTCTGCCAACTAGAGACTCCCAGTTCTAACAAACTGCATCACCTTCGCAGCCCGCAGCCTCTTCGCAACAGCCGCTGCGCAATGCATCCGCGGCGCAGGCCCTTGCATCCATCGTCAATGGCTGCCTCGATGACGATGCTGAACTCTGCATCGCAGCTCCTTGGTACAGACGCATCGCCCAACTGACCAACACTTCCTCTACGCTGGACTTCGCATCGCAACCCCTCATCGACCGGATTCTCTATGTCGACGCAGGACCTCTCATCGTAGCCTTGCCGTGCCTTGGAACCAATGTATCGTCTTGGCTGTGCAATGCATCTTCGAAGCGGATCCTCGTTACGCTCCGCAAACCAGGACTTAAGGTATTTGTTCAGCGGGCATAACTGGGTCCCTGTAGCTGGCCCACGCTCCATCGCGGTTGGCCTAAACTTATGACTTTGTCCCAGTCCTGCGCAATGAGATATTCACAGTTGGCACATTGTGCTCTTGTTGCTATTTTTACTGAAATACTTAAAATTGCAGATCTCGTTCCACTAATTGTTTTTTTTTCATTTTGGCCTCGTTTTATTTAGTAAACAATTATTTTTCTAACCTGGTCTGGGATTCTTTTTGTGTGGTGTTTTCACTTTATTACTGTTTTAAGTGTTGCACAAATACTTTACAAATTGCCTCCAAGTTAAGCGTGACTGCTTTGTGCCAAGCTACCAGTGGGCTGAGCATAGATTAATTGAAGGTTGGCTTGTGTCTCACCCTGACGAGGGCTGTGGTTGCTGCTTGACCAGGGCTCTCACCCCCAGTCAACCAACAGCACAATTTCTTACAGTTGACCACAAAGAAGAGCACATCTGAGTGGCATAATCTGAATACACCAATATTGAAAAAGACAATTCATAATACTAGCACAATCGGGCAAATGGGAACTTTCCAAACCAAAGGGTGGCCAACAGAATAACTACAGTAAACTGGGGATTTCACAGTCACGCTGTTAATGACAAATGAGAAATAAAATACCAGGTTAAGTTACAAGTTTTGAGACAGCATGTAAGGATAAGGTGGAAACTGGCCAGCAATAGTGCAGAGCGGAACATAGTTGCAGAGAACCAATAAACGACTACCACGCGCCCTGAGAACATTTCCAGCACAGGAAGGACATTGATCTTTGTTTTCCAGAAACACCCTCACTCCCACCAAGCATGGTTTCTTTTTTACAAAAACAGGCGCAGCCATGCTAACTGGAAGAAGTTTGGCAAAAAAAACACACAAAAAACAACCTCCCACCCAGCGGTTCTCTGTGTGTATGGTGGACCGGCCACCACTGGGCCAGCAGTCCTTGCCTCTGCTATCCCAGGTGTTTGGTGACTGTAGTTCAAAGTTCAAAACAAGCCTCTGATCCTTTTAAGGCAATTCATTGAGGTTGTGTGTTCTGAAAAGTACATTTGGCCTCATTTATGCCTAAATTTACATTGGCGGGATAATCCCACACGAAACTCTGTAGATCACTCATTACGCTCACTCACGGAGCGCCTCAACCCATTATCTTCACTGAATAGTTACCCAGTCGAGCATTGGTGAGGTCAGGGCCGACTTTTTGCGTGGGCGACCTGGGCTTAGGCCCAGGGCGCCAATCTTTAGAGGGGCGCCCAGAGCTGTGTGATTAAGGTTTTGCAAACAGCAGCGCCCCTCTCATATTGCTCCAACCTTGCAGGTGTCGCTGTGTGCTCGTTTCTGTCAGGTTTGCCATTTTAAAGTAGTTTAATCTTTCCTTATCACGCCATAAGCGAGGTTTAACATCCCACTAGCTCCCTTTCCTCCACCCTCCCAGTCCCACCCCGAGGCAGCAAAGCTGTGGGTGATTTAAGTGAGCTGGGGGAGGTCCGGAGACGGTCGTGTTCAGGGGCCAGTCTCTGCGGAGCCAGGGACTGACCAGTGAACACAAAGGGGCCCCTGCTGCCTCGTTGTATTCACTAGCATCAGCATGGGCGCCACGTTTCTCTCAGCCCAAGGCGCTATCCTAGCAAAGGCCGGCTCTGGGTGCGGTGGCGCCAACTCAGCATCGCCAAGCGCTTCATCTTGGCCATTCATGTCGCTGCCCTGAGCGAAAACAGCAAAACTCCAACAGGACAGGTAACACTCACCCTACGCTGCTGCCAGAGTCTGCCTGCAAGGAGAAGCATAGAAGACTGTGCGCCAAGAAGCAGCCTGCCGACTGTGCGCCCAGAAGACGTGTGTCTACTGAAGTCAGCGGCCATGGGCCTTATCCGTACAGAGAGGTGTCAGTCTGGTTACTCAGAGCAATACAGTCAGACGGTCACAAAACAAATACAAGAATTTGCATAATGTCACGGAGCGAACGCTCAGAAATTCCCACAACCCCAACATCTCCCTTCTCACGGGATTGGCGAAACCATCCTGACTGACGTCAATGTCAGTGAGTGGCAATCCCTAACTCGCAGTGACAAGAAGTGCGGTGACATTCTAAGAGCCCAGGATAACCCACAAAGCCAACTGGGGCTGATGTCAAAAGCACAACCACACCCTTTGAGCTCCAACCAGGAACCTATGCTCAGCAACTCACCAACCCAGAAACTAACCGTCAAAGGGCGGGAACACGGAGGCAGAGCCTTGGCAGTCCGGGATCCCGGCTCTGGAATGCCCTGGAACCACTCAAACTAACCAATACCGCCCACCCCAACACTCAAAGATGCTCATAAGTCAACAATAATAAACACAAAAGTACTTAAAAAAAAAAAAAAAAATCAACATTAAAAGTAACGCACAGAAATTCTCAAAACAGTAGATGTATTAATACATTTCATATACATTTTATAATGCAAACGCATTTCACTTCACATAAATACAATAAATACATATAGAGTCCCATGCTCTTTCCCAACAATCATACATCATATTAAAGAATACTGCAATCATGCTCTCACACTCATACATTCACTCATACAATAATAAACATCTACAAATTCACAGTCATCATATCCCCAATGGATCTTCCATCACAAGACTGGTCACATGACATAAAAAAATATTTTTTTCATAATTTCCTTATATTGCAATCTTTATTTACCAAATCTTAATAATTGGACCTGTATCTCTTGCATAAATGAACACCAAGATACCCTTTATCAATATCTTGTGCTATGCCCTTGAACCCATACCCGAGGGTGTACCAACCTACTTGGGGTTCAGGTAACAGGGTGACCCAACCTTTCAAGCTCGCCTATGAATAAACGTCACATTGAGGCATAAACCGAAGGACAGCGATCAAGGTTCATATCTCACCCGACCAGACTACATTTTCAAATCTAGTTCAAAGTAGACATTTCAGTACAAGTTCAGCGCCCTGAAGTAACCCTATGGGAGCATGAAGCACTTTATAGAACTACATAATTAATAAAATGGCGGAGTAATCCAACTGCATCACGGATTAATGCTCGTGGGAAATCCGTCTTCTACAGACTTAAAAGACAAGATTTACTGATGCAGACTTTGTGGTCTTGGATTATGGAAGCAGTAGGAGCGAGCGTCTGGGCGTAAACGTAAAGTGATGAAGTAAAACATGTTACTCTGCCTTCTGAAGAGTTCATGAGCTTGTAAGATAAATAAATGTAAATATGTAAATCCGTATTTGTAAAGCGCGAACTACTCACCCTTACGGGTCTCAAGGCGCTGGGGGCCGTCGTGGAAATTAAGTGAGCTATTGCCCAGAGTCACATGGTGCTGAGCTGCCGCCGGAGCCGGGGATCGAACCGAGAGCCCTGTGCTCCGAAGTCAGCTGCCCTGGCTGCGTAGTGAAGAATAACTGGGAGGCAGATCTGCTCCAATGGGATACTCTGATCCATGGACGAAGGGCGATGGACATACCTCAACATTAGAAGGTCAAACGCCTTTGGAGACTCGAAAATTACAGAAACAAGCATTGAAGATGAAAACGAAGGACAGAATGACATGTTGAATCAACCGCTTCCATAATGAAATGAAATTCAGGAGGTCGCTGCAGCTTTCATGCCGCTGTGAGCCTCGCGGTGCCCTAGCGATGCGGGTTCCTCTCTGCGGGGGCCTCCACTCGCTGCACCTCTTTGCCGGGATGGATGACAGCAGACAGGGCAGCTTTTGGGTGCCTCAGCAGGTAGGGGGGCATGCAGTGCCGGCTGACTATCGGGGGATGTCGCAGCTCCTAGCTAATGCCTGTCTATGGGCAGAGCGGGGCTTTTATCCACCGGTTCCTCAGCCTGTCTCCGGGTGGCAGGGTCAGTGACACTCTTTTCTGGGGCACCGAGTTCTGCGAGTTCTGTGAGGAGTTCCCTCAATGCTGGCGCTGCAGAAGCCTTCCTAGTGCTGTGGGCCGTGCCGTGCCCCCCCCCCCTCCCCTTCTCCCCTGTGGTGTGTCTCAGCCCGGGCTGCTGCAGCTCGAGCTGCTGTGGGCTCGGCTGGGCAGTGTCTGGAGTCTTATCTCCAGCAGGCCCAGTTTTTCACAGGTCTTTAAAGACAATTTGCATATTTACATACTTTTGTGAACTGGTTACTGAGCCTTAGTTTTTTTTCTGGTTCCAGTACCCCCTGGGCCCCCACTCTGCCTATTCCTTACATTTGTATTTAACTTTTACTGCCCTAGTGCGAGAATGCATTTCATGAAAAGGAATATAAAGTAGGATTGCCAAAAGAAAAATGCCAGCCGTGTGTTGTTTAAAGAACCTGCAAAGACCTCCTCTTGACACTTAAGAGTTATAAATAAAAAATAGTATGTATTCTTTTGTAATGTGACTTCTGTCTTTGTTCCCTTTAATTATCAGTCATGGATCATCCAGGCAGCCCTAGAACACAATTAAAAGTGCTTTCTATTTCTATTTGCTGTTCAAAGTATGCACAGATAAGTGCTTAAAATACAGCTTTTGGTGACCGTTTATTTTT
This sequence comes from Calotriton arnoldi, assembly GCA_963921515.1. NCBI lineage: Eukaryota > Metazoa > Chordata > Amphibia > Caudata > Salamandridae > Calotriton > Calotriton arnoldi. The sequence continues at coordinate 1,297,235 of CAWUFW010003837.1, read as the reverse complement.
CTACCGTCTGCGACATTAAAATAATGAGCTGGCAACCCTAATCATAGGACTGGAAGTTTGTTGCAGGGTCAGCACAATATTTATTTCCTCCACCCTTGATCCCTGGTTAATGCCATAATAGCAATAGTTTAACTTATGTCTGAAACCCTACGCCGCCGTCAATAACATGCTGAGGTACTTGAAGTGTCTATGAATGCTCAGACAACTCTCTCCTCATTCTCACCCTTCACTTTCACACTCACCCTGCACTCACAGCAATCACAATGCCCTCACACAGATCACCATGCAGGAACACCATTCACCCACTCACCCTGCACTCACAGTGATCACTCTGCACTCACAATGCACTTGTGCTGTTCACCCGGTACCTCACCCTGTAGACACATGAGCACACTACTCACCCTGCACTCATTTGACACTTCACTCACCTGTCCCCCTCACTGCTCAATCTGCAATCTCACTCAAACAACCCCATCACTAACAATGCATTCATTCGTCCCACTTGCACTCACATCTGCACCCAAATTCATATGGTCACCTCACTCACCCTGCAGCCACTCCTCTTACCCTACTCTCACACTGTCGCATCGCTCACAGTGCACTCACATGGGCACTCTTGCCACCCACACAGCGCAGAGGGTTAACGTGCCTGCTACAAAGAACGTGTACCATGCAGATCACAGAATTGAGTGAACTATGAGTAGTGCTATAAAACAATACGAAATGTTTGTCAGAAAGGTGCTCTAGAGAGATAAGTTGCATTGTTGGTGAGTGGTAGTGAGGGCATTCATGGAGAAGGAGGAAATGGGGGAGGGGCACCAAAAAAGACTGTTGCACCATGTGCGACCAGTTCTAGGGCCAGCCCTGGCTGGGAGTGTTAGCGCCCCCCCCCCCGAAGTTCGGGTCGAGTTGCGCCCCTGCCTGTAGGCACTGCAGGCGCTTCCATGTCAGCACCATCTCTTCGCCCACGTCTGCTTCTTGCAGTATATATCTGCAGTGTAGAGGTGTAAGAAAGTGCCCTCTTTTTGCATGGTTGCCCCCACTTTTTGCTAAACTGCTGAGGTACTTTGACTGAGTGTGCCCTGGGTTCCTGCCAAACAGGTACCCAGGGCCTATGTTCTTTCCCTAAACTGCATTAAAAACAAAACCCCATTAGCACTCTTTGGCCACAGGTCAGTCCCTTGTAAATGGTACCACAGGTATCAAGGGCACTGTGGCCAGGGAAGGCCTCCAGCACTTATTGTGCCACCCTTAGAGGGCCGTGTGTATGTGTATATATATATATATATATATATATATATATATATATATATATATATATATATATATATACACATATACATATACATATATACACACACATATATATATATATATATATATATATATATACACACACACACACACACACACACACAGACACACAGACACACAGACACACCCCCCCCGCTTTGCAGGCTGCATGTTTTGGTGCAGAACAAGGTGAAGAGTCGATATGGCACACATCCCTGAGTGCCATGCCTACATTCCACTGCCCTGGCATAGGTCAGCCACCCCTCTATCTGGGTGCACTATACCAGTGGTGAGGGTAAAGGTGCATGAGCCCTGTACCCCTACAGTGTCTAAGTCCATTCTTGGACATTGTAAGTGCAGTAATGCCATTAAGAGTATATGGTGCTGGGAGTTTGTCATTACGAACTCCACAGTACCATAATGGCTTTACTAAAAACTGGGAAGTTTGGTATCAAACTTCTCAGCACATAAAACCCACACTGATGCCAGTGAGGGTTTTAAAGAAAAAGGCACCTCAGAGGGCATCTTAGAGATGCCCCCTAAAAAATGACCTAACACTAGTGTCGCGGCTGAGTGGCTGCTCGCCAGCTGCCACCACCAGACATGTTTCTGGACCCCTGGGTCGAGAGCCTGCTGCTATCGGGTGTCTGAAACAATGCACATCCTGGGATGAGGTGCCAAGCCTCCTCCCCCAGGATGGGCAGGGTCCACAAAGGGGAAGCTTCAAACGCTTGCTGCCTTTGTGAGCTTCCCCAGGCCTTAGCTGCTTCCAGCAACTGGCCCCCACCGGTTCTGACCAACACTTTGGGCGGGAGAATCGGTGGGAAAAGCAAGTGAGGTGTGCCCACCTCTGCCAACCCCACCCCTCAGGTGGGGCAGGCAAGGTGAAGCACACCTCTCAGTCCCCGCCATCTTGCAGATGGGTGGGGGGGGGACCCAGCCAACCAGAGTGAGGCATATGCCCCCCTCCCACTGGAGGGTGGCGTAATAGGGGGGTAGCCACCCCAAGGAACGGACCCATTGGTCCCAACCTTTACCTACCTGTAACACCTCAATCTAGTATTTAGGGGCAACCCTGAATCTTGCCTCCTCAAACAAGAACCGACCAAGGAGAAGAGAAGAACCGAAGAGCTGTGCTGAAACTAAGAAGAGGAGGACGCCCACTGACTTGACCCCAGCCCTACCGGCCTGTCCCCCCCTCGAACCTGCTCCAGTGAAATACCGGTGTGTCCTGCAGCCAGCAACCTCAAGAACCGAGGACCTGACCTGCCTTCCACAAGAAAGACTTTGTCTCCCGTGAGCACCGGATTTGCTCACCCACAGACTCTGGCTCACACCACTCTGCACCTGACGCCAAATGCCCGAGTTAGAGTGGCCCAACACCATGAGGAGGTCTCCCCAGCGATCCTGGCCTGAGATCTGGTGATCTCTGACCTGCCTCGAATCTCCAAGCGAAGCCTGCAGCCTCTTTCTGGAGGATCCCCCCCCCCCCGACCGCGACCGGAGCTGTTAAGAAAACCCAACGCCTAAAGACACCCCTGCACCCGACGTCCCACGGCCTTGGGTGGCCCAACCGATGGTGTCCCAGCATCCCAACTTACCTCTCCAACCGATGGTCACCTCCAGAAGATCTTCCTCCCCGAGCTTGCAGTCTTTGTTGCAACCGGAGAATCCCCATTGAAAACAACAGGGCACCCGACCCCAAATCAGCACCCTGCACCCAGCCGCCCCTGCGGGTGTCCTTTGGGTGCTAACTTGGACCCCCCTTTGCCCTGAGTCTAACACCAGGAGCTTTACTCCCACAACCTTGTGGCCTGCTCGTGAGCAGCCACCATCCGGAGGGCCCCCCATTGGATAATATTGGGCCTCAGCACTCTGCACCCGGCCACCCTAGTGCCGCTGAGGGTGTTTCAGGAGTGCATCCTTGACCCTGGGGGAACCCTGGTTCTAACCCCAGAATACCAACTCCCACAAACATTTACTCACCTGTAAACCGATAACTCAATTTCCTTCCATAGGATTGCATTGACTGCTTTTCTTGAAAATTGTTTTAAGTGTGGAGTTGGTTTTGTATGAGAACTTGAAAAACTGCAAATAACTCAAAACTGCTTTACTTGCCTTTTCTCTAGGAAATGTCCCTGTGTGATATCTAGGCATATCACACGGAGTAGAAAAAGTAATCCATAAAGTAATCTGTAAAGTAATCAAAAGTAATCTAACAGTAATTTCCACTGTATTGAAAAGATTTACAAACCTGTAACAAAGGCATTTTCATTCAGCTTGCTTGTATTGTTCAACCTGCCTTGAAAAGTACCATTTACACTTACCTGTGCCAAGCTTGCTTGGTTCTAGAAAATAAATACAACTAAATAATATTTTTATACAAATCAAATTGGTCTGAGTTCAGTCTTTGAGAGTATGACGTCATTTGCTGATTGAGTGTGTACAACAAATGCTTAACACTACCCTCTGATAAAGCCTTACTGCTCGCCCACACTACCACAAATAGAGAGCAAGGTGCTATCTACTTTCACCTCTGCCTACCTTTGGGGTTCTACTGGACTCTGTGCACACTATACCTCATTTTGGTATAGTATATACAGAGCCAGCTTCCTACATTGGTGGATCAGCAGTGGGATATACAACTTTGCATTTGTTGGACTGACTTGGTCACCACCTGATCACCCGACAGAACTCTTAAATTGTCTTTAGAATTCATATTTTTGAATTTGACAAATTGTTCCAAATTACTAAAAAGTCTCGTTAGGGACTTGGTTAAGTCCCTTTAGAATTTCAGAAAAATAAGGGTAAGAGGGGTTAGAAGTTTTTTTTAACAATGTCTCTTAACAAGAACCCAGCTGTTAGTGAAGAAAACCACAATGGAATAGAGAACCAGGTTGAGGAGCTCGACCTCACCCCTTATCTCCACTTAGAATTTAGGGAGTTAAGGTTTGTTGGACTTGGCCCTTTTTGCAGGGTCATCCCTGAACTTTTTGCCTTCCTCCTAGCCTTTTTTCTGACATGGTGTTGGTGGTTCTAGGACTCTGGGCACTTTGGCACTGCTGTCCAGTGTAAAGTGCATGTGCTCTCTGTGGTAAACATGGTAAGATTGGTCTACACCTGTTTGGCATATTTAATTTACCTGTCAGTCCCTTGTAAAGTGGTATCTCAGATACCCAGGGCCAGTAAATTAAATGCTACTGGTGGGCTTGCAGTGCTGATTGCGCCACCCACCAAAGTAGCCTTTCAAACCTATCTCAGGCCTAAAGTGTGTGCCATGTCTGTGACCCCCCCCTTTTTCTGCATGTCAGTCACCCCTAAGGTAGGCCCTAGCTAGCCCTATGGGCATGGTGCATTGTAGGTAAAAGGTAGGACATGTACCTTAAGTGTGTGACATGTCCTGGTAGTGACAAACAGCCAATTTGGTTTCTCACTGCTGTGAGGCTGCCCTCTCATAGGAATGCATTGGGGATTCCCTGATAAGTGTTTCAGTGGTAATTCCTGATATGAGAGGAGCAGTGTGGCCAAGTTTGGTATGGTTGGAATAGGAATAATAAATGCTACGCAATGGTGTGCGCAGATTTATTATACCTAATTTAGAAGTGCCACTTTTAGAAGTTGGCATTTCTGTGTGCTATGTGTCTGCCTGCCTGATGTGGATTGCATGTCTGGCTTTGGAGTGACAGGGGCTGGTGAGGTGTGTGTGGCTCCAGGGAGGGCAGGGTGAGTCAGCGCTAGGCTGAATAGGGGATCTGCATTTGGAGGAGTAGTCCCCTGACCCTGAATAGGTCTGTGCCTGCCTGGTTGAATGCTGGCTCCGCCCCCCTGTGGTGTGTCTGATGACGAGCCCCCACCTGACAATAGGGCAGAGGAGCCCTGTAAACAGAGTGGTCCAAAAAAAAAAAACAGAACCAGTTCAGGCTGGTTCCCCCAAGCCCTGTGCCAGGGCAGACAAAGAAGGTGGTGTATAAATATTGGGGCTGTGACCCCATGAAAGTGTTGTGCTTGCTGGTACCTGTTCTGGGGCGAAGGACTGCTGGGCGACAGGAGGAACCGCCGTGGGACCCAGCTGCTGGCTCCTGAGGGTCCCTACGTGCTGGCCTGCCTGTGCCCAGCTCTGCCACTCTACAACTGGAGGCTTAGCGCCTCGTGAGCGCTGAATTTCTGCTCCTGGAAGAGTGCTGGGGCTTTGCAGCGCGGAGCTGCGATCTGTTTAGAGGGAATCCCGACGTGGGGATTCCCCCGCATTGCTGGCTTTTTGCGGGAGCCCACCCCGCATTGATGCTTATTTAATAGTGGGAGCCCACCCCGCGTTTGTGCTCCTTTAGCGGGAGCCCACCCCGCGTTTATGCTTTTAATAGCGGGAGCCCACCCCGCAATTGCAGCCGCCGAAGGGAACCGCCGCGGCCCGGAAGTCAGGCAAACTGACTGGTTGTGGGCGGAGCTAAGCTGCCGGCCGGCCAATTGCAGCGCGGCCGAAGAGGAAGCCTGGCCTGAGGAAGGCGGGCCCCCGTACACCGGAGGGAACCCCGCGTGTTGCCCCAAGCGTCGGAGCCTGGCAAGCACCAACCCGCATCTGGTGGATGAGAGAGAGGCGGGTTCGCCGGTGACAGCCAGAAGACAGGAGAGGTCCCGTGAGTGCATGCAGTCGGTGCCTGGAGTCCTGCCTTCGCCCTAAGACCGGAGGAGTCCAGAAGAACAGCCCGGTGAGTGGGGCTGGAGCTTTGAAGTTCGTTGGTGCTAAGTGATGGCACGAGGAGGGGCCCGGTGAACGGGGCTCCCTGGGCATAGTGAGTGCCCGTGCTAATTTCGATTGGGGGCATTCTGTTGTTTTAGGAGCCCCAGAGTGAGGCTCCCCAGGCACAGTGGTGCCCAAGCAAATTTCCTCAGCTGCACCGCAGTTGCGGGCAGCTGCACCGAGGGGGCATTTTTATTTCATGATGAGGAAGGGGTGAGTTGCCCCCCCCACTCCCCCCAGCGCAGTGAGGTTGCTACTTCTAGCAGCCAGAGGGCCAGTGGAAGTCCTAAAGTAGAGCCCTGACATTCTGGACAAAGGGGCATTGGGCCCCCCTAGAAAGGCCAGTTAGCCTGGGGTCATTTTCCTGGTTGGTACCCGAGTGCATAATGTTTTTATGCCTAATATGATTATTGCATATTGTGTTTTATGCCTAGGATTTATGCATAATGTGTTTTATGCCTAAATGTGATTCCTATTGCATAATGTGTTTATGCTGATGAGGATGCCTAATGCAAATGTTATGCATAATGTGTTTTATGCCTAATGCGATGCAGACATAATGTGTTTATGTTGCAGGTGATAATGCGGAGTACAGTATTTTGCCAGTAGTTACTGGTTATGTTTTATATTTGCTACTTGTGCTTTGTGCTGGTTCGGACAGTGGCCCGATTGGCCCGTTCATGTATATAATCCCCTGTAAATTGTGACCTGGTGCCAGTTGGCATAGTGTTTATGTGTGATTATGATTCTAATGTGTTTTGGATAATACAAAGGCTATTTTTTATATAACCTTGTGTGGAGTTTCTTTTGTGGTGTGCCTAGTGTGTCGCTGCTGTGTGTGTGTGTTGTGCTAACGCTTTACACATTGCCTCTGGGATAAGCCTGACTGCTCGTGCCAAGCTACCAAGGGGGTGAGCAGGGGTTATCTTCAGTGTGCAACTCCCTTGCCCTGACTAGAGTGGTGGTTTCTGCCTGGCTTAGGCGCACGCCCTAGCCAACCAGAAATCCCATTTCTAACAAGGTCTCTATGCAAACTTAAAAACATAATCATGGGGCCCCATCCCTCCAAACAAAAGCTCCAGGGGCTGTTGGCAGGGTATGCTAAGGACCATCCTTCTGAGAATGGTGAAGACCTCTCAGATGAAGTAGTAGAGGGAGGGGATGAGGATAACTACCAACCCCCCACTTCATAGAGAGAAAAGGGCCCCAGTGGCCCTGACTCCAAGAGTAAACCTCTCAGCACCTTTACCCACACAGGTGGATCAGGTTCTACAAAGGACATTGAGGACAGCCTCAATGAGGAGACCAACCTTTTAGTAAGGTTGACAAAAAGATTGGATCTAGAACCAGACTCCTGGCTCTAGACAGAGAGAGAGAGAGAGCAGAGATGGGCTTAGCTCCCATCAATGGTGGCAGCAATTTACTAAATAAGGATGAAGAGCAATCTTATGATCCTAAAATCCCCAAAGGGATTGTCCCTAAATATGAAGAGAGTGATGATATCACAAAATGGTTCACAGCCTTTGAGAGGGCGTGTGAAATGAGAAAAGTGAGGAAGTCACACTGAGGGTCACTCCTTTGGAACTGTTCACTGGTAACTGCAGGGACAGACTCCTAACCCTTACAGGGGCAGAAGTTGGGTCCTATGACCTCATGAAGAGGACTCTGATTGAGGGATTTGGACTCACAACTGAGGAATATAGAATTAGATTCAGGGGGGCTCACAAAACCCAAAGTTAGTCCTGGATTGACTAGGTTGACTACTCAGTTAAGACACTAAACGGTTGGTTAACTGGAAATAATGTGCATGATTTCAATGGACTTTACAATTTGTTTATGAAAGAACATATTTTAAGTAATTGCACTAATGAAAAGTTACATCAGCATTTGGTAGACCTAGGTCTCATTTCTCTCCATGAATTGGGAAAGAAGGCAGACCACTGGGTCAAGACAAGGGTGACAAAAACTGCCACTGGGGGTGACCAAAAGAAAGGGGTTACAATACCTCCCCAGGGAAAAGGTGGTGAGACCCCCAAAGATAAAAAGCCTGAGTCTTCAAAAGGGCCCCAAAAATCTGCACAGAGGGGTGGGTCCCAAAACTCTTCCCAGTCCAATAATAGGTACAAGGGAAAGAACTTTGATCCCCTAAAGGCCTGGTGCTTCAACTGTAAGAAGTTGGGATACTTAACTGGAGATGCTACTTGTCCCAACAAGAAACCCCCTTGTTCTCCTACAGCTATTCCTGGTGTAGTCAGTCTCAAGATGGGATCAACAGTGTGCCGAGAGCAAATCAGGGTGCACACTGAGGCAGTTCTAGTCACAGAGGGTGAAGTTGAGTTTGCCACTTTAGCTGTGTGGCCACCCAACTTAAAGAAGTATTTACAATACCCCTGGATCAATGGGACTAGATTAGAGGCCCTGAGGGATACAAGTGCCAGTGTCGGAGCAATACCTAATTGGGAAATCTTACCCAGTCACCAACGCTGACAGTGTTACCACTAACCATGCCATGGCGACATTAGACTGGGGGGGGGGGGGGGTCACTGGCCTGAAACAGGTAGCGGTCTCTCCAAAGCTTCCAGCTGCCGATCTGCCTGGTAATGACCTGGAAACCTCAGCATGGGCCGAGGTAGAAGTAAAAACCCATGCGGCAATGCTGGGCATCCCTGAGATTGTGTGTGTCAAGACAAGAGCACAGAGCTGAAAGCAGGTTGAAAAAGTAGTGTTGGAACCTGAAAGAATGGCCCAACCTTCAAAGAGGAAAGGTAAGAAGACTGGAAAACCAGCTTCTGAACAGCCAAAAACCCAGGACCCCTCTCCTCAGGGAGAGGACTTGGAAGCCTCATAGGGAACTGAGCCTATGGAACTTGACCCTTACCAGGTTGAGCTCTTCGGCTCAGGGGGACCCACTAGGGAAGAGCTGTGCCTTGGACAGCAGACCTGTCCAACTCTTGAGAGCCAGAGGCAGCAAGCTGCTGCACAGGAAAAGGGAGATGTGAATGGTACCCACAGAGTCTATTGGGAGGAGGGACTACTGTACACTGAGGCCAGAGACCCCAACCCTGGAGCCACTAGGGGAATGGTAGTGCATCAGAAGTACAGAGAGTTTCTCCTAACTTTAGCTCATGACATCCCCCTAGCTGGACATCTGGGCCTAACCAAAACTTGGGAAGGCTAGTTAGCCACTTTTACTGGCCCCAGATGTCTCAGAAGGTAAAGGTGTTTGTCAGCTCCTGTGTCACCTGTCAAGCCAGTGGCAAAACAGGTGGACACCCAAAGGCCCCCTAAATTCCACTGCCAGTGGTTGGGGTTCCCTTTGAAAGGGCAGGTGTGGACATAGTGGGTCCACTTGAACCTCACACAGCATCAGTAAACGCATTTATACTAGTGGTAGTGGATCATACCTAGTGGTATCCTGAGGCAATTCCCCTTAGGACTACTACAGCTCCTGCAGTAGCCAAGGCCCTCATTGGTGTCTTCACCAGGGTAGGGTTTCCTAAGGAGGTGGTTTCAGACAGGGGGTCAAACTTCATGTCTGCTTACCTAAAACACATGTGGAAAGAGTGTGGAGTGCAGTACAAGTTTACTACACCCTATCACCCACAAACCAATGGTCTTGTTGAGAGGTTTAACAAGACATTGAAAGGCATGATTATGGGGCTCCCTGAAAAGCTCAAAAGGAGATGGGATGGCATGACAGAGTACATGGAAAAAGCTTCCAAACATCTTGAGGCCAGCCAGGAGCTTCAGAAGCACTGGTATGACCAAAAAGCTGCACTAGTAGAATTTCAACCAGGGCAAAAGGTGTGAGTTTTGGTGCCAGTGGCACCAAGGGCACTCCAGGACAAATGGAGTGGCCCATACCCCACATTAGAAAAGAAAAGTAAGGTCACATACCTGGTTGACCTGGGCACAAGCAGGACCCCCAAAAGGGTGGTCCATGTGAACCGCCTTAAGCTTTTGCATGACAGGGCTGACATCACCATGCTGATGGTGGTGACTGATGAGGATCAGGAGACAGAGAGTGAACCTCTCCCTGACCTCCTCTTTTACAGCCGCAAAGATGGGTCAGTGGATGGAGTGGTCTATTCAGACACCCTCTCTACCCAACAGCAGGCTGATTGCAAGCAAGTCTTGCAACAGTATGCTAAGCTCTTTTCCTTGACCCCTGGTCAGACAAACTGGTGTACCCAAGATGTGGACACTGGGGACAGTGTACCTGTCAAGAACAAAATCTATCGATAGTCTGATCAAGTCAAAGAAAACATCAGAGCTGAAGTCAGCAAGATGCAGGAGCTAGGGGTTATTGAACCCTGAGCGCCCCTGGGCCAGCCCAGTGGTTCTAGTCCCCAAACCTCAAACACAGGGTGGAAAGAGAGAAATTAGGTTCTGTGTGGACTATAGAGGGCTCAACTCTGTCACCAAGACAGATGCTCACCCTATCCCAAGGGCTGATGAATTGATAGATAGGTTAGGTGCAGCCAAATTTCTAAGTACCTTTGACTTAACTGCAGGGTACTGGCAGATTGGCATGGCACCAGGAGCAAAAGAAAATACAGCATTATCCACGCCTGATGGGCATGATCAGTTTACTGTTATGCCTTTTGGTTTAAAGAATGCCCCTGCCACCTTCCAAAGGTTGGTGAATCAAGTCCTTGCTGGATTGGAGTCCTTCAATGCAGCTTATCTGGATGATATTGCTGTCTTTAGTTCCACCTGGCAGTATAACCTGATCCACCTGGGGAAGGGTTTAAAAGCCCTGCAAACTGCAGGCCTAACTATCAAGGCATCCAAACGCCAGATAGGGCAGGGAACAGTTGTGTACTTGGGCCACCTTGTTAGTGGAGGCCAAGTGCAACCCCTACAACCTAAGATCCAGGCTATCCTGGACTGGGTAGCTCCAACAACCCAGACACAAGTCAGGGCATTCCTTGGCATGACTGGGTATTACAGGAGGTTTGTGAAGGGATATGGGTCCATTGTGACTCCCCTCACAGAACTTACCTCCAAGAAGATGTCCAAAAAAGGTAAACTGGACAGTTAGCTGTCAAAAGGCTTTTGACACCCTGAAAGAGGCAATGTGCTCAGCACCAATTCTCAAAGCTCCAGACTATACCACACAGTTCATAGCGCAGACTGATGCCTCTGAGCTAGGGATAGGAGCGGTCCTATCCCAGACCAATGATGAAGGCCAAGACCAACCTGTTGCTTTTATAAGCAGAAGGCTTCTCCCCAGGGAGCAGTGTTGGGGTGCCATTGAGAGGGAGGCCTTTGCTGTGGTTTGGTCCCTGAAGAAGCTGAGACCATACTTGTTTGGCACTCACTTCCTAGTTCAAACTGACCACAGACCTCTCAGATGGCTAATGCAGATGAAAGGTGAAAATCCTAAACTGTTGAGGTGGTCCATCTCTCTTCAGGGGATGGTCTTTGTATTGGAACACAGACCTGGGACTGCCCATGCCAATGCAGATAGACTTTCCAGGTTCTTCCACTTAGGCAATGAAGAGTCTCTAGGGAAAGGTTAGTCTCACCCTCTTTCATTTGGGGGGGGTGTAAGAAAGTGCCCTCTTTTTGCATGGTTGCCCCCACTTTTTGCTAAACTGCTGATGTTCTTTGACTGAGTGCCCTGGGTTCCTGCCAAACAATTACCCAGGGCCTATGTTCTTTCCCTAAACTGCATTAAAAACAAAACCCAATTGGCACTCTTTGGCCACAGGTCAGTTCCTTGTAAATGGTACCATAGGTACCAAGGGCACTGTGGCCAGGGAACACCTCTAAGTGCTGCAGCACTTATTGTGCCACCCTTAGAGGCCCTGTACCATATATATATATATATATATATATATATATATATATATATATATATATATATATATATATATATATATATATATATATATATATATATATACACACACACACCCCCCCCCCCCAAAGGGCTGCGTGTTTTGGTGCAGAAAAGTGAAGAGTCGACATGGCACACATCCCTGTGTGCAAGAGCCCTGTACCCCTACAGCGTCTAAGCCAATTCTTAGACATTGTAAGAGCAGTAATGCCATTAAGAGTACAGTAGGTGCTGGGAGTTTGTCATTATGAACTCCACAGTACCATAATGGCTTTACTGAAAACTGGGAAGTTTGGTATCAAACTTCTCAGCACATTAAACCCACACTGATGCCAGTGTGGGATATAATGAAAAATGCACACAGAGGGCATCGTAGAGATGCCCCCTGAAAATCGACCTAACACTAGTGTCCTGGCTGAGTGGCTGCTCACCAGCTGCCACCACCAGCCATTTTTCTGGGCCCCTGGGTCGAGAGCCTGCTGCTCTGGGGGGTCTGAAACAATGCACATCCTGGGACGAGGTGCCAAGCCTCCTCCCCCAGGATGGGCAGGGTCCACGAAGGGGAAGCTTCAAAGGCTTGCCGCCTTTGTGAGATTCCCCAGGCCTTTGCTGCTTCCAGCAACTGTCCCCCACCGGTTCTGACCGGAGATCTGGTGATCTCTGACCGGCCTCGAATCTCCAAGCAAAGCCTTCCATCCTGGCATGATCCTCTCCATGCGGGAAAGCATACTAGGGCCAGCAGTGGGATATGTCGAATGCCCTGGGGCATGAGAGCGAGGCGCACGAGGGCTCCTTACCAGAGTAGAACGCCGTGAATAGAGAAGGGTGCGCAGCAGCTCGTGGCAGAACATTGCAGGCGGAGGCAGGCAGCAGGAGAGAGCTGAGCAGGGGGAGGGGGGTAAGGGGTGCAATAAAAGCAATGCCGCACATAAGGGCAAATTAGGCTGTGCAGCAGTTGTAGGATGACCGCGCCGTGCACCACCGGCAAGGGGCACTTGAGGCAGTGGGCACGCTTGTCAACGCCACTGAGTAGCCACCAGATCATGCTGCAGCAGAAGGAGAGCACCGAGCAGATAGACCAGGGAGGATGATAATTAATACCCCTTCAAACAGGCAAGCAAAAAGGGGGGGGAAGAGGGCGTCAGCAGTGCAGGTCATGGCAATTCAGAGCACAGGTGGCAGGTCCGTTGAGCACAGCACTGAGGACAAAAACCAAGAAAGAGTTGGTGCAACAACCCAGCTGGTGGGTCCAATGGTGCCATTATCAGACTGGTGGTGTTCCTGGCTGAGAAACCATATGTTGAGGGCAAAGGGCGAAGAGTACTCTGGGCTGGGGCATGAGAGAGACAAAGGAGGGCAATTAATCTGGATACCCGATTGAAATGATTACGGACAACATAATAAGGACACATTACAGCCATGGAACAGGACCACAAACTCCTCTGGTTGGGCAGACCTGAGGGGCGATGAGCGAGATGACCTAGTAGGAGAGTCGAGGCAATTTGAGTTGCCACCAGCCAGGCTGCAAGCAACTGCGTGTGCTAGTCCGAAGAGAGTGAGAAGTTTGGTGCGACCATCTTGAGATCGCGGGTGGAAAAGATGGATGCAAACCAGTTATTGATTGAATGGATAATGTTTGACGGAGGTGTGGGGGATGGCGAGTGCCCTGGAGCGAATGGAGATAGAGCTGGGGGGGCGAAATGACTGACCTGGATTATGAGGAGGAAGTGGAAGAATTCAAAGAGTTTGAAATACCTACATGTCATGAGAATTTGATGAGTGATATGGGGAGCACGTGCACCGGGTGGGGAGGCTATTAACCTTCCTGTCAGAAGCACTACATTACAAGGGGCAGATGAAGAAGCTGGAACAACACATAGAATAGGAAAAGGTGGCATGGGAGCACAGTTGGAGAAAACCAAAAACACAAAGAAGGAAGCAGCTCAACTTCGATTTCTAGCAGGCGAGTCTGGTTGGCAGTGCTGGAAGATAGGGGGAAGGGCAAATGCATCCAAAAATGGTAGAAAAAGGGGTAGGCACCAATACGGAATATAAAACTGTGGCTACGGAAGAAACTGGGGAAAAGGTAATTGAGGTACCACCTAGAAAAACTGGGGACAGCCCTGGGGCTGGGTAAATGGGACACAGTGCAGGTCATGGGAGGAGAGGGCGAGGGGGTGGGGGGACAAGGAAGGGGAAGCCAAGCCTAAGGAATCAGAAGGGCTGAAAAAAATGGTACAGCCTAATAAAGGGTCGAAGAAGGATGCCTGGAAATTAGCACAGAGACCAGTTCCTAATCAGATTGAAAAATGGACATCAGCCTTTCTTATTTACCCAAGTATACATTGCGAATTTTTTCCGGAGAGATCAGTGACTATCCTGAAATATATGGACACAATCAGGAATGCCCAAATGGATTTTGGAGGCATGGCATGGCTATACTATGATGATGAATTTAGGGCCAGGTTAGGGGTGAAACCAGATAAACCATGGGGAGAGGTAGACCATGAGTTGTGGCTTCAGTGCATGTATCCTGCAAGAACCCCGCCTGTTTTGCACACAGCAAGTGGTTTAACAGTTCAATTCGGCTTTTTCTGGGACGTCCCACCCTTGGGGCGGGGCACTTGTGGTAAGTACGAGCATGAATGTGCAAAGCAAGTGGGGTATGCAAACATGGGCTAAAAGAGGGGCAGAGGGGTACAGCAGCAACCTTGCAACAAGAGCTTTTACACCAGCTAAAGTGGATGAATTGAATGAATGGCTAGCATTTTAACCAGACAGAGAGGCTGCAATGATGCTGGAATGGGGCTTTCTGGAGGGATTCAGGTGGGGGTATCAGGGTCCTAGACTGAGAATGTTTGCAAATAATTTGAAATCTGCTAGAGATATGCCTTTGATAGTGAGAGAGAAGCTGGAAAAGAAGTGGAAGTAGGAAGAATGGCAGGTCCTATTGGCCGTTGCATGACTTCATGATATCACCAGTAGGTGTGTTAACCAAGAAAGCGGCAGGCAAATTTAGAATGATACATCACCTTGCATGGCCTCCAGGTTAATCAGTTAATTACTTTATTGCTAAGGAAGACTCTATGGTCCAGTTGGCGTCAGTGGATGGGGCAATGCAGTTGGTGAGAATGTGCGGTGTCAGTACAAAGTTACCAAAATGCGATATTGTCAGCATTTCGACTTTTACCAGTCTAGCCATTAGACTTTTCTTTGCTGGGCATACAATTTGAGGGCCACATAATATGTAGACAATGTGCTTCCAATGGGCTGCGCCATATCAAGCAAACTATTTGAGACATTCAGTACGATCTTACAATGGTGTTTTACAGCTAGGTCAGGACATGAAATGGCGACACATTATTTGTAGGACTATTTCTGGGTGCCTGAGGTTCAGAAGCCTGTAGCAGGGCTTTGCAAGAGTTCCAGTGGGTGAATCACGATATGGGGTACCATTAGCTCCCGAGAGAACTGAAGGTCCAGGCACCGAGTTGGTATTTCTTGGAATTGAATTGGATACGGTGGAGATGGAAGCCAGATTACTACAAGATAAGATTAGAGAAATGATCAGCATGCTAGAAGAGGCAATTGCAGCACCCAAATTGTCTTTGTAGCAAGTATGTCGTCTACTTGGACAACTACATTTTGCATGCAGGGTAGTAAGAGCAGGCAGGTCATTTTGCAGAGGGTTTGGCTTTGTAATGTGTGGGGTGACAGACATCACAGAATAAGGATCTCAGCTGCAGTACAGATGGATCTGGAAGTGTAGTTGATGTTCCTTAAGAATTTCATTGGGGTGAGTATGTGGCCCTTGGATATGAACTTAGCTTGGCTAATTCAGATGTTTTCAGATGCAGCAAGGGCGGATGGTTTTGACTTGTATTGGGAATGAAGGTGGTGCTCGAGAGGTAGCCTAAAAATAGTTGCAAGAAAAGAGGAGTATTGCCTTTTTAGAGTAGTTTCCGTTGTTGGTGGCAATTGCTTTGTAGAGGCAGGAGATGGTGAACAAGGCTGTAACGTTTAATATGGATAATGAAACCGTAGTGGCATTGGTCAATGGACAAAAGGCTAATGGCACGAGGCTTCTGAAACTTTTACAGCACTTGATGCGTGGTTGCTTGAAGCGCAATATTGTATGCAAGGTTAGACACGTACCAGATGTGAATAATACCATCGCAGATGCATTGTCTTGTTGACAATGGCAGTGATTCCATGGTTTGGCACCCGAAGTGGATGTACTGAAGACTGAGGTATGAGTAGAGATATGGGAGTTGGAAGACTGAATGTGTTGAGTTTGGTAGAAAACTCAGTCAATTGCACAGTCTACCAGGTCAGCATACAGACAAGCTGGGGAGGAGTTCCTGTTGAGTGGCGAGGTCAAGAGAGGACTTGATACTGAGGATATGGAGAGCAGAAGAGAGAATGAAATATCTTTCATTATGGCAAACATTAACAGAGGCATTTCAGCATCAATTGGTGGGTGTTATTCTTTTTAGGTTGTTAACACACTGAAGGGGAACAGGGTAGGAGGATTCTGCAGGGCTGGGTGAAAGAGAAACAGAGTAGGGAGAAGAAGGGATCCCATCACGATGCCACATTTGGTGTTGTTAGTAAGAGGGCCCCCGGAGGTGTGTTTCAAAGGTTTATTGACGAAGTTGATCATATTAGTTATTTTTCAGAGCTTGCCAGATTTATGAACTGTTGGGGTGCAAGAAAAGAAAAGGGTATACAGGCTGATGATGTGGTGTTATACGGAACCACACTAGTTCTAACACTGCGCAGACCAAAGACGGATCAGTGGGGAAGAGAGAAAAAAAAGATTCTGTCGAACAGCTTAGGAGGCTTGGTGTGGCCAGTAGGGGTCTTGCAGAATTTCAAACAGGCAGGTGGAGCAAGGCCTTTACTCATAAGGATAGGACCCCCTTAAAGGCAGCACAGGTGCTAAGAGTTATGAGGAAGATACTGGTGAGGAGGGGAGAGGCAGCGGAAGCTTTCGGCAAACATTCATTTAGAATACGCGCAGCGTCAGAGGCCAATAGGTTGGGTTTTTTCTCCTAAAGAAATTATGAGGTTGGGGAGATGGTCTTCAGACTGCTGCTTGAGATACATTAGGCATGAAAAAGGCATGTAGGAATGCTCCACTAACAAGTCTTTCTGATTTTCAGGAAGCATTGCAGGACCCATGGCAGCTTGTTTCTCCATATGTATTATTGGGCTTTTGCCAAGTGGGCAGCGAAGCAGGCAGAGGCTCACCCATGTGGAAGGAATTTGGGTATCCAGTCATCTGAGTTTAGAGTTGATTGGTGGGAGATATGGGGGTATGAAATGGGGGCGTTAGCTGCAATGGCTTTCATATCTTGTGAAAATTAGACCCTGCCCAGATGTGTTGATTATCCACCTATGCAAGAATGATTTGGTGCAGATGTCGGGCCTTGGTTTGATCGAAACGATGAAGACTGATTTGGAAGCGAGAAAAAAAGTCATGGTCGCACACCTATAGACAGCACTGGCTGCTGAGAGAGTTTGGCGTGGAGCTGTTAAGAATAATGCAGTTGAGAAAACGAGACCCAAAGTTAACAGAGAAATTAGATGTTTCTACTCGTTTAAAGGCAAAGGTCTGATTGAACATGAAGACATCAAAAAATAGTTTTTTCCATTCTTTCCGTCAGGACGGGGTACAGCTCTCCTTTCTAGGCAATGAATTCTACTTATTGAAGTAAAGACGCAGTTGGCTAAGAAGCTACCAGTTAGGAGGTGGTAGTATTCCAGAGATGCAGTTAGACGACAGCAATACAGGTGTTGGTGTTTTGACTGTTGGACGACAACCTGCAGACTGGATGGTGCAAAGGTTGTTGGGGCGACAGCCATTTCATACGTGAGATAAAGGGGGTGGGGTACCCGGAAATCACCTATTCATGACTCAGACACTAGGCTGGAAGGGTTGGAGCCGTGCTGTGGGGGACTTTTGGCATAAGGAGGACAGGAGAGTGTAACTGGGGCCAGGTGTGAAAGGACGGTGAATGGAAGGAAAGGGGGGAGCAGGTTGAATGCTAGGAGCTTTTTGGGGGGTTTTGCAGGTTGGGGGGAGGTTTAAGGGTGGGGGGGAAACAGATCAATTTATTATATTAGTGAGGTCGGCTTGATATCACAATGTTTGTAATGTTATGAAAGTTTCAGCTGCATACCTGTCCGAATAAAGTGATCTTTTGCTCTTACTTCCGGCCTGTTCATCTGCGCCGTCTTGCCAAATGGGCTCCCGGGAGTGGCCTCCTGTAGAGGGGCCGCCCCCGAAAAATTCGGGCAAGTAGTGCAGTCCAGACCCGGGGCACGCTATTTGTTAGTTTGTGAGCACGGGCGGGGCTTACATAACAGTCAGGCCATGAGAACCAGCACCTCTACATTCGTGCTGTAGTCCGGTGGGTAAGTGAGCATAGGTTGTTCTTGGGCACCCTCCCTCCCCATTTTTTAGCTGGTCACAAATTTTGTTATACCTAGATACGTCTGCTTTGTTGGTTATACAGGTTGAGGTTGGTGGCTTAGTACAGGTTATGGCAGGCGACATGCACTAGGCCGGAAGGGCTGGGCCTTGCCGGGTGGACGTGTGGCCAAAGGAGGACAGAAGAGTGCAACTGGGCCCAGGTGTGAAAGGACGGTAAATGGAATGAAAGGGGGCGGGCTGAACGCTGGGAGCTTTTGTTGGGGGTTTGCAGGTTGGTGGGGAGGTTTAAGGGTGGGGGGTTCAGGTCAATTTATTGTATTAGTGATGTGGGCTTGTTATTTCAATGTTTGTAATGTTATTACAGTTTCAGCTGCATACCTGTCCTAATATAGCGGCCTTTTGCTCTTACATCTGGCCTGTTTATTTTGTGCCCGGTGATGAATACTAAACTTTTGTTCATATCTTTAAAAATTTCAATCAACAGATAAAGTTTTTTTAAATCCTTAAGTTTTTTTTACAACATTTCTAAAATATGTTGTACATATCTAAAACAGAGTGATTATTTGCCAGCTACTTGGCAACAGTTGAATTAGGTTTCGTTTCAAACAAGTTTTACAATTCTGCATAAGATCACTTGGAGTTTTTTTGTGGTAAATTCTGCACATTTCTTGGCCTGTAGCAATTTGTCTCAAGGCTTGGGGCCTCTTCACCCGGGAGTTTCTGGTGTTCTAGCGTTTCACACTTGGCCAATTCTCGGGTGGCGTCCAGCCCATCCTATCCGTTATTGGCTGGAGTGTGCTCTACAGGGCCAATAGGAAGCAGGATAAAGGGGGCGGCGTAGTAGCTGAGTCCTACCACTAGGGGCACACCAGTGAAACTGGCAAATGTGGAAGTGAGGTATACAACTTGTGTGTGTCCATGGCAGTGCTTGAACAGAGTGGCAACCAACTGGTTTCAACAGATATTTTCCTAAACTAAAGCTTAGCCTCATGGCCAATCTAATTCGTTTTGTCCAAGTGGTGTGGTGGTTGGGGAACAGTTTGGGGTCAAACGCTAGGCATGCTTTACAAATATATTTTATTCATTCAGACATTCAAATGCAGAACTGCTGGAGCATCAAACCTGGCAGCCACACCCAACAGTCCATCAAGAGAAACAAACACACAGCCTGCAGTGCATCTTAACAGGTGTGTAATGAACGAGCAAACATTTTAAAGTGTTTTTGCTTTTCTCAAGCTCTGGGTCTCTTTAGCATACCTAGATCTATGTAAATTCTGCAGAAATACCAGGTATGTCTATTTAAGTGGAGTAACCCAACAACATTCATGTCTACAACACGTCATACAAACTTAGAGACGGATTACGATCTTGGCGGACAGAGTAACTCTGTCACATACGTGACGGATATTCCATCCCCCAAATTGCAATTCCATTATATCCTATGGAATTTGTAATTTGGCGGACGGGATATCGGTCATGTTTGTGACAGAGTATCCCATCCACCAAGATCGTAATCAAGCCCTTAGTTTGGGACTTAATAATACGTGCATGCCACTACCAATTATTACTAGAGATCAATTCTCAACCTTAGAACAATGAAACAATAGAGTTAAAAATTGCAAAATTTTAAAGGTATTTCTTGAAAGTTCCAGGGAGTGGGCGTTTAATTAACTGAGCATTATTAATTTAAAAAAATGTTTTTTAATTTAAACATATTGTATGTATCTTTTGACCTGCACATAACAGCTTTTACCCACTGAGTTGTCTTACATTACATACAAATCGGAGACCTGCGCTTACACTATGCTCTGCAGCAGGCCCTGTAACTCTCTAAGCCACTTTATGACTCAAGTCTGAGACCAGAGAGTGCACGCAGATCTCTCCAGCAGATGCATTAATGCCAGTGCTATCTTACCTGTGTTCTAGCTAGAAACCTGCTGGATACACATAGCTTTGTGCAACACGTGCCCTAACCCCCTAAGCTAGCTCAAAATGCATGCTGCTTGTGAAATAGAAGTAAGACAAACCCGGTGTCCGCATAAGGTGTGCGGTGAAACTACACATCATTTGGCATGATAAAGCTTAGGGAAGGAACTGCAGTTCCTTAAACACTCTGAAGGGAGTTTCCGGGTGTTGTAGAGAGCCATCCGGGCTCTCTCAAACATTGTTGCAAAGTCACACACGCATGCACCCCTCGGGGCGGGCTCGGCCCGAGGGTATAAATAAATAAACGGCGGAAGACCGCTCGTGGTCTTCGCGCCAACTGAGGAGTACCTGGTGTCCCGTGTCCGTTAATTAGCGAGGAGCCCAGCTACGGCATTCGGCCTTCTGGAGCCCCTCCACACTGGCGACGAGGCCGGTCGGACCGGCACGTGTGAGCGCTTTGCACGGTACGGCTGCTGTGCCCGTCCGTGTGAAGGCTGCGCCGTCGCACCTGTGAGTGGCGCCCGCCCACGCGTCTCCCAGCCCAACGGGAGCGTGTTCAGCTGGCGGCGCCTACACAGGGAGCCGACGACTGATCCTGCAGCCTGCGCCTGCCCACGCGCCTCCCTTGTCAGCGGGAGCGCGTTCAGCCAGCGGCGCCCTGCCTGCAACGATCTCAGTGCGGTGAGTGCACAGCTGTGCGCGAGGCCCCGCTCGAGGACGACGCCATCGCGGCCGCCTGGGCCGGAACCTGAAGCCCCTCCCCCGCTGGGCGTCCATGCACACGCCAGAGCCCTGAGGCTCCGAGAAAAAAAAAAAACACACAGCCCTGCATGCGTGAGGAGCGTCACAGAAGGGTGGTGACCAGCACCTGAAAGAAAAAGAAAAAAAACACGGACAATAAGGGGGAAGCACACATCTCAGCCCTGAACAAGCCGGCGCGCTGCCCTGCACAGGCTCAAGTGACCCTGCACCCCTCGCCTCACAACTACCCTGCCACGCGCGCAGGCCACACAGGCTCAAGTGACCCTGCACCCCTCGCCTCACAACTACCCTGCCACGCGCGCAGGCCACAGAGGCGGTGTTTCACGTGGCATTTTCCCCCAGGAGGTGGCAGGCCACCGAGGGAAGGAGGAAAGAGAACACTGACAGGGGCACGGCAGGCTGATTAAGGGAAGGAGCGAGTAGACCACCCACAGTGTCGCGAGTCTTCCTTTCACTGGACAGGGAGAGGACGGCGCGCCCAAGATGAGCATCACACAAACGGCCGGTGCACAGGCTGGGGCGCAGGGCCCGGACGGGGGACAGGTTGCGCAACACCCCGGACACCATCACACCGCCATTGCTCCCCTACCACCGTTCAGCGAAGCTTCAGACCCCGCTACCGCCGCGCCGCGGTGGAAGGCCTGGGTGGGGCGGCTGAATCTCTACTTTAAAGGAACGAGGGAAACAGACGGCACCGTCAAGCGGTCGCTTCTCATCTACTACGGGGGGGCCGAAATCTATGACCTGTTCGAGACACTTCCAAACACGGGAGAGGAGGACGACGCGGCAGTGAGGGCACTCGACAGACACTTCGACCCACAGCTAAATCCAGACTTCGAGAAATTCAAGTTCAGAAGGGCCTCGCAGGCTGAGTCGGAATCGGTCGACATGTTCTATGCCAGGCTGCGCCGGCTGGCCAGCACATGCACATTTGTCGCTCCACAGACGGAAATCAGGGATCAGATCATCCTGGGCTGCCGATCAAAAATCCTACGTAAACTCATACTGCGACAGCTAGGGATCTCATTGGACGAGATCCTGGTCTTGGCACGGTCTCACGAGTTGTCAGATGTCCGGGCCGAAGCAATGGAAGTAGCGCTCCATACACCTGTAGCAGCGCAGAGTACAACAAGACACCCCGTCATCAAGGAAGAGAGAATAGATGCCATACAACGGTGCCCTACCCAAGCCCGGCAAGTGCAACTGCCGTCGCGAGGCGGCCAGTGCGGGTACTGTGGGGATGAGCACGCAAAGACAGCGGTCTGCGGGGCAAAAGGGAAGACGTGCTCCCGGTGTGGGAGACTCAACCATTATGCCAGGGTATGCCGAGGCGGACGATTCCGGCAAGGCCCGTCAAGACAGAGGAGCCTCACACATCGTATCCAGCAAGTGTCGCTCGAGGATTCGCCCCCTCCCGAAGAAGCCAGACAAGTGTGGGAAGATGAAGATGATGACGTCTTTGTGGTGTCCTATGTCAGCCGAACGGACAGACGACGGAGGCCTCCCCCGATGTGCTCGGTGACAGTGGAAGGCACGGATGTGCGGGCCCTCATTGACACGGGTGCCTCGGTCAACGTCATGGACTCGGAACAGTATGATCGGCTATCACCGAGGCCCCGCTTGAGCCGTCCACAGCGAGGATATATGTGTATGGAGGAACCGACCCGCTACCACTGAAGGGAGTCATCCAGGCCAGAATTGACAGCGGCACCTACACCACGAATACCCGTTTCCATGTAACAGAGGGACGGAAGGGGACCCTGCTCAGCTGTCACACCGCTGAAGATCTCGGACTCGTGTTCTTCGCAAACCAGATTCACGAGTCACATGCGGAGACCATACTCAAAGATTTCCCAGCACTGTTCACAGGCCTGGGGAAACTGAAGGGCAAAAGGTTCAAGCTACACATCAACCCAGCTGTCAGACCAGTGGCACTCCGCATCGAAGGGTGCCGTTCAATCTACGGCCACAAGTCGAGGAGGAGCTAAGGAAGCTAGAGGCGCTGGACGTAATTGAAAAGGTCTCAGGTCCCACCCCTGGGTATCTCCGCTGGTGGTTGCCCCGAAGCCCAAACAACCAGGGGCCATAAGACTCTGCGTGGACATGCGCCTGCCGAATGTAGCAGTAAAGAGGAGCGCCACATAACCCCGACTATGGAAGACATCGTGGCCGACCTCAACGGGGCCAAATGGTTTTCAAAACTGGATTTGAATGCTGGCTACCATCAATTGGAGCTGGAGCCAGAGAGCCGGTACATAACAACATTTTCGACCCACGTTGGCCTCCGGCGGTATAAGAGACTCAGCTTTGGGGTATCCTCAGCAGCTGAGGTTTTCCAGAACGCAGTGCGAGAAGTATTGTCGGGACTGCAAGGGGTCATCAATTTGAGTGACGACATCCTTGTGTTCTCAAGCACGTTGGAAGACCATCATAAACACCTTCGCGCAACGCTGAAGAGGCTAGAAGACTCCGGGCTAATGCTGCACAAGGCGAAGTGTTCATTCTATCAAGACACTGTGGAGTTCTTTGGCTACGTGTTCACGAGAGAAGGGCTCCGAGTAGATCCGAGGAAAGCAGCTGCCATCCGGGCGGCCAGTGTACCGAAAAACCCCACGGAGGTGAGAAGTTTCTTGGGCATGGCAACGTATTGTGGGCGTTTCATCCCGAATCTCGCCACGTTGTCCGAACCACTCCGGACCCTGACGAAACATGGACAACCATGGGAATGGTCGAGCGCCGCCAACAAAGCATTCAAGGACATCAAGCAGGGGTTGCAAGACAAAGCAGTCATGGCATACTTCCATCCGAAGAAGCGCACTGAACTGGTCGTGGACGCTAGCCCCATGGGCCTGGGGGCAGTGCTACTGCAAGAACACAGTTCGGATGTTTGGAAGCCGGTGGCGTATGCCAGCAAGGCCCTCACGGACACCGAAACCAGATATGCTCAGATAGAGAGGGAGGCTCTCGCCA
The DNA here is from genome assembly GCA_963921515.1 of Calotriton arnoldi. Classification (NCBI taxonomy): domain Eukaryota; kingdom Metazoa; phylum Chordata; class Amphibia; order Caudata; family Salamandridae; genus Calotriton; species Calotriton arnoldi. The sequence continues at coordinate 1,273,262 of CAWUFW010003837.1, read as the reverse complement.
TCAAGTGGGCATGCCAACACTTCCACTTATACCTGTGTGGCCAGGACTTCCAGGTAGTGACGGATCACAAGCCGCTGATCCCGCTCTTCACAGGGTCATCCAGGTTGGCACCCCCAAGGATTGAGCGATGGGCTGTGCAGTTACAAGCATATCAGTTCAAAGTCGTGTACAGACCCGGGGCACACAACCCGGCCGATTACTTATCGCGCCACCCTGACCCCTCATCGCCCGTGGGCCCATCTGCGGAGGAGACAGACACCGAAGAATTCGTAAGGATGGTTTCGCAGCATGCCTGCCCGAGAGCCATGACGCTGGAGGAAATTGGACAAGCGACAATGGCAGATGGAACATTGGCTAGGGCGAAAAGAGCGATGGACGAAAACACGTGGGCTCGTTTCATGGAGGGGAGTCGCCTACTACGCCCGGAAGTCAGACATGAGCGGCAGCAACTGTGGAAGGTACGACATGAGCTCAGCGTGGGGGAACATGGGATTGTCCTGAGAGGACATCTGGTTGTGATTCCTGAGATCTTACAAAAACGCATTCTGGAACTCGCTCATGTCGGGCATCAGGGCATGGCCAAGACGAAAGCGAGACTACGGCAAAAGGTCTGGTTCGCGGCCATGGATACCAAAGTGGACGAGATGGTCCGAGGGTGCCATGAATGTATCATCACAGGGGGGGATCCCCCGACAGCACCAGTGCTCACAGGAGACCCGGTGAAAGTCCCCTGGACTCATGTCAGCCTCGACTTCGGGAGCTTCCCAGATGGCCGGCATATGTTGGTTGTGGTGGACACCTTCTCGAAGTTTCCCGTAGTGGAAGTCATGGGGTCAACGGCGTTTCCACACGTGAAGAAAGCGCTGGACAAGATCTTTGCCATGCTTGGGCTACCCGAGGAAATCAAATCTGATAACGGACCTCCATTCCAGGGTAGGGAGTTCCAAGAATATATGGAAAGCAAAGCCATCAGACACCGCAAGATCACGCCACTATGGCCCCAAGCCAATGGGGAGGTGGAGCGGCACGCATACCGGTGGAACGAGAAGAGGATGCTGAAGCAGCCCTGGATCAGTTCCTAGGAGCTTACCGGCAAACGCCTCACAGCACCACCAAGTGTGCGCCCTCACATCTGATGTTTCTGCGGCCACCGCGGGACAGTATCCCAGCAGATCCGAAGTGGATCCCTCCAGTGAGAGATGATGAGGCAGTCCAATCCCGCCGAGAAACCACTAACAGGAAGGCAAGTGAAACCCGGAGGGCTCAAGAACCCCGAATCCGTGTCGGAGACCGAGTGGTGATCAAAGATCGACACCCCGGGTGGAAGTTTCGGACACCATTTGAGCCCGAAGCATGGGTTGTGACGGAGGTGCAGGGAACAATGATCACTGCTCAGAAGGGGCCTTTCAGGGTCACAAGGAATGTGTCGTGCTTCAAACCGGTGGCTGAAGATGGCCAAGACAGTGAGGAAAATGATAACCCGGCCGGGAGCCCGAGTGTGGTGTCCCCAGAGTCTCCCAGGGCGGGAGCCCCCCTCACCGAAGGTGGGCCACCGGTGGACAGAGAAACAATCAACATCCCAGACATGGCTGGTTCCGAAGATGGGTCTGGCTCGCCCATGGGTGTAATGAGTGGCACTGGAAACACCGTTGCTCCCTGGAGCCAGAAATATGACCTCCGGGCAAACCCGATGCCGAGCCAAAGGTTCAAAGATTTTGTGTATATGTCCCCATGAACAATACCGACGTTGGTGACTGGAACCAAAAGAAGGAAGGGATGTAGAGAGCCATCTCTCAAACATTGTTGCAAAGTCACACACGCATGCACCCCTCGGGGCGGGCTCGGCCCGAGGGTATAAATAAACGGCGGAAGACCGCTCGTGGTCTTCGCGCCAACTGAGGAGTACCTGGTGTCCCGTGTCCGTTAATTAGCGAGGAGCCCAGCTACGGCATTCGGCCTTCTGGAGCCCCTCCACAGGTGTGACCCCAATAACACCAGAGTGAACAGGACAAGTCATGGTACAAGTATTTGGTAAAAAGCGCGGGAGGATGGAGAGGGCCACGTGCAGTTTTGGGAAATGAACTCTGTGTAGTCTCCATCTTTCTTGTTGTTAAGTCAGGTCTCCACTTTAAATGCAATGCGTCCACATGCAATTTTTGTTTATAGAAATGTAATCACAAAGATAAGGTTATTATAGGTTCACTTATCAATCCGATAAATGTGGGTAATTTAGGCTCACAAGTTAAAGTATGTAATCTCTGACGCACACAGAGGAACAAGAAGCCAGTTGGCCGGTCGCCTGCGTTACACGTCACACGCCGAGTGAGCGCGCAGCGGACCGCGGCGACTTAGAGTCTGAGAGAGCAGGGAAGTCACAAGATCCTGATCCTGGAAGAGTGGAGGCTGCAGGAGGAAGAGTGGAGGCTGCAGGAGGAGGAGCCGCCACTGAAAATAGAAACAAACTTTTAATTTCTAACTGACGCAGGCTCAGCACTATACTCAAGCAATGACGGAATCAAAGGACTCCCCTCACCCGTACACCCATGCCCGGTTCTAGAGGGTGGACCAGGTGGGCCAGGCCCACCCAAGGAAACCCTGGCCCACCCAAGGCCATTCAGAACTGAAAAACAAGCGTTTTTCACCTTAAAGTTTCCGTGGGATCTCCCTTATCATTTATTTCAATGATTAACACCTTTGACATAAGATACTTTCAGGCCTGGGGAGAGGTGTGAGTCAGCAGAGTTTATTAGCTGCTGTGATTCACAAATGACATATCCTGAAAACTGAATTATGATTCTGGGCTTATTGCATCGTATTTTTAAACTTCATTGCTTTGCAAAGTAAAAAGCTGCCAAAGTTTTTTTTAAACATGGAAAGCTTCAAAGTGGCTCTGTATGGCAGGAGAAACATTTCTGCTGCTGCACATGACCAGAAGCATGCTGCAGTCTTAAAGTTCTGCATCTCAAAGATTTGACAAGCTGCGTATCTCGCCTTCCCAAAACCAGAAGCACATCAAAGAAAGTAGCTCTCTGGGTGATGATTATTGTGTTAAAATTGTCAAATGCAGACCGTGCCAAAACCTAAAATATCAGATCGATTAAATACTTTGTTGTTTTTTGGCCTGAACCCACTCATCTTCATGGCCCACCCAGGTTTCTTTATGGCCCTCCCAAAGAAAAAATTCTAGAGCCGGGCGTGCTTACAACCCGAAATAATTGACCTCATGTCTGAAGAGCCTGCGAGCTGCGGTGTCCCACCCTCCTCCAGTGTGATCTCAGAGTCCACGGTGAACCAGCAGAAAGCAAGGTCAACAGGGGTCCAAAAGAGCGTATCATAGCTCACTCTGTACCACACACCAAGAATTTGATGGAGGGGGAAATGGAGGCAGGAGGCAGGAGGCCGCCGGGCTCCCAATATTCCACATCTTTCAGCTACTGAGAGAGTTCCAGAAGAAATGGGTGCAATAGCCTCTGGGCAAAGTCACATCCCGGCAAGCAGCCTAGATAGACCCAACTGCCAAGCGACAGCACGGACAGCCTCCCTGACAGAGCTAGCAAACAGCACAATGATGGAGAATTCACCCATTCTGCCTTCAAACGCCAGCAACTGCACTACCAACTACTCCAAACTTTCAGTCATGAGTCCCGCAAGCGGAACTTCCAACCAACAACAAACAGAGGACCCACAAGACCTCAATTATGAGATCTCATGCTCAGCAACTCAAGAACGGGAAGAACTAGCTCCATCGTGTATACAGAACTCCTACCGAGCAAATAGTAGGGTTATTTCTAAGGTCCAACCCCAACCTGGAAAAGGAGCAGCAGACAGACACCATCTGGTCCTCACTATTAAACAGCGTGCAGCTCTCAGTAAATGCCCTACAGTACCAGTCAGATGAAATGGACATATGCTCCGAGAATAGCAACTGCTTGGGAAACAAGACTACCAACAGCCAACCCTTCCTACTCTTCCTAAAAGCGTACAATATCATCCTACTAAAGGAAACCTGGCTTGAGCATTTCTTATGGAGGGCTTTGCAGGATTCCACATCCCAGCCCACAAAGGAGCTCGGTTGGACAGCTTAAAGGAGGGCTGTCAATTTACACCTCAACAACATACATTAGCGTTGTAAGGGCATTACAGGTGCAGTCATCAGCAAAAATAGAAATAAAAGCAATCGGGGTATTGGTCTGACATGAGGGGAAAGAACTACGCTTTGTGATCATCAATGTATACCCTCACCCTAAAGAATTACTGAGGAGTGAAATAAAGAGGCTCCTATGGGAAGAAGAAACAGCCAACTTGTGATCAGGAGATTTCAATCTGCATCTACTCAGAACTCTGGCAGATGAAGAACTCACAGCCACCCAATCATCACAGTGGGACATCTCAACACAAGGAGAGAACACGATGGGAAGGCAGAGTAAGCTAGCCAAAAAACTCCTGAGAGAGCTAGGGCATCTCAACTTGCAGGCATTAAACGGCCACTTTCGGGAAGATAACCCACCTGCAGCAACCTTTCATTCCAAAACAGCCTCATCATTAGATTACACATTTGCTTCCCTAACAATGTACCATAAGGTCGCCTCGTACCTCCTGGCTGAGGCGGACTCTAGCAATCACCTCCCGCAGGCAATCACGCTCAAAGTATGCCTCAAAAATAACACCGAGTGGTCTGAAGTGGCCTGCACTGCACACACTATAAGTGTAACATCACTTCCATAGATGGTCTGCTGGGGGCCGCCAAAGATATATCAACCAAACAGCAAGACACCTTCACAAACCAGGTAACTGCCTGGGAGACCTTTATGGAAGAGCTAGGAAATACATTTGCCACCCCAATGACGAGCAGACACACGTCATTGCAAAGACCCTGGCAGCGCCATCATACTTTTACTTCCGCACAATTACAGCAAGTAAAGACTCTAAAGTGATGCATAAACTGAACACTCAGAAAACTTCCCATGTGATGATAGCCTGCAAAGAGAGCGGAAACGGAATAAAGCAACACTGAAAACACTAAAATGGACAATAAACAGGTGAAGAATCACTCCGGGCAAGGCTTCTCCAAGATATAAAAAGTAATGATCACTCACGGTTCTGGCGCAAAGTAAACAGGCTACAGCGCCCCGCACACCAAGGAATCAGCTCTTATAGAACGGGAGAAGTCTGGGCAAAGTACCTGTACGAGCACTGTAACCTCCACATGGAGGAGCAGAATCTACCAAAGGCGCTAAAAGAAATCTCTCATGATCCCGTCATCAATACAGAGAAAATGGAAACTGTAGGCATGGCACGTCCTATGCCCACTTCAAGGCCCCTCTATGGATTCTTTTGTAAAAACTAGGCAACAAATAAAGCAACAGATAGCCAAAAGAAGACCGGTGGGGTCGCAGGGCCCAAATGGGTTCTACCTGCACTATTCAAACGGGACGGCAATATTTGGTCAGAAAAGCTTGAGCCAATTTTCCAACAGATATCAGCGGATGCTGTAATCCCCTCCTTTTGGAGAAGATCCATAATTTCACCAATACACAAACATGGCGACAAAAGCAGTGCAAAAAATTACTGGCTTGTGGTGCTTATTGACAACAGGACAAATACTTCGCCTGAACTATTTTAGAGGACCTAACATCATGGGCTGCAACTAATCAGATCATTCCATGAAACCAAACCGGCTTCTGTAAACACATGGGAACTATAACGAATATCATGGCCCTTTCCTTACTAATAGATGGGCCAAAAATGCAAAACTTCCACAGTTCCTCTGCTTCATAGACTTACTCGCCGCTGTTGATCATATTGATCGTGGAAAATTGTGGGCGAAATTAGCTAGTCTACATGCCCCACCGGCCCTTTTGAAACTATTGATTTGGCTACACACAGACATGTGGGTGCAAGTCGCGCTATCCCGACCACCAAGGGCCTAAAGCAGGGCTGCATCCTTGCCCCCACCCTGTTCAATCTCTTTTTAGCAGACCTAAGGACAAAACTGGACTGTTGCAACTCTCACGCTCCAAAGTTGGGTGGAGTACGCCGATGACCTGGTGCTAATAAGCTGTACCCCGATCGGTTTGGAACACCTTCTTGATGTCCCCCAAGCATACTCTGCAGAAAATGGCCTAAGGATCAACTTTGAGAAAACAAAAACAATGGCAGTGCACAGCACAGCACGAAAAGAAAACCGTGAAGCTGGCACATCGCCTGCCAACGCCTGGAGTCGGTATCGGAATACAAATACTTAGTCATTATCATTAATAAAAAGGGCTCTTTCAAACCGCTGAAAGAGGCCTTGAAACGAAAGGGGAATGCCTTAGCACTGGCCCTAAGAAAGTTGAAGAAGAAAATGGCTGGATCAACACTAACACCACTGCTCCAGGTAATACAGGCAAAATTGATCCCAACAATAACATATGGGAGTGAGCCATTATGCGGAAGGGACGTATCAATGTTGTGACGGGCTAATGGTGGGATCCTATAGAACATCTTTTGTCTCCCCAAATATACTTCTCCCGCTCAGATCTGATTGGAGTTCAGACTTCAGAAACAATCCATTGCCAGGAGAGGCACGTTCATCAAGTGCTGGCATGAAATCAAGAATGCAGACCCAAACACACTAAACGCGCATCTATGGCTGGAACTGTCGACCAGGAGGAACTCTCCCGCCAAGGCCTATCTTAATGAATCAGTCACTCAACTAGGCCTTCAGGACCTTTGGAAAACATCTACAACTCAGGCTAGCTTCAAAAAGCTAGTAAATAAAATCATCAAATTGGTCTCGTCAACTGAGGACAAATCATCAGTGGCGGGTAGAGGCCACAGCTGATATGTGCTACACAGCTACAGCAAAGCAACATCTTAGCCCTACTTTCACACTGGGTACACAAACTCAATAAAAGAAAGATTACGGAGATACCGACTGGGCTTATTACCATCTCTCCTACACCATCCACCCTGGAAACGCACCACCACTAGGATCGTTTGCTGGCTGTGCGGTAAAGGGAAAGAAGACATGGTACACTTGGTGTGTATCCGTAAGGAGCTAAAGGCTGAGTGAAGATCTATGTTATGTCCACTCTTCAGCCAAAGAAGCATTCAATCCTGCAAACAAGCGGTCTTGGCCTGTTTATTGCCCACAGACACATCGTTGAACTGCCGTTTGGTGACATTTCGTGTTAAGGCAGAAAAGAAATTTCCCCCTGCACTGGCCGCCGGCACCTAGCTGGAATGACCCCCTTTGTGAACACAAGGACACAATAACGCTATGGCAACCCCTGTTTTCTGCTCCTTTTCTTTTCAGAAAGTTGTAGAAATACTGACCAATGAGACTTAGGTCACCTCTAGGTTAAGGGGCAAAGTTCTTGTGGCCTGAACATCTTGCTATTTTGCACATAGGCAATCTGAAGAACCTTAGCACTTCCTTAAATGCACTGATGACGGCTGAACTGCACCATACGCTTTTATTGCCATCCTGGCCAGCATGGATGTTTGGTTAGATAGGAAAACCTGCCAATCTCTTACACTGTAAACTAAATGCCCATGCCCCTGACAATCTCACTGTGGCTTAGTTTTAACTGCAAAAACAACAATTGATGGAAAGAATGCAGAACAATGTCGTACATTCACCCCAGTACAGAGATCTGGGCCTAAATCCATCGTTTTTTTGCTCACCATGCCATTCCAGTTTGGACCCAGCCATATGCAAATCAGTCTTGACCCTGCGCCCAATGGGAACAGTCCAGCCCGAACTGCCAGGCCAGGTCCTCCCTGGACTGGAAACAAGCATCCTAGGACCGGTTTCGGGCTTTCAGCCCTCATCAGCCAGGATAGCTTGACTCCAGTGGCATGGAGAGCACTGCAGTTTGGTTTGGTTTGGCCTTCAGAAGACTCCTCAAGACCTGGCTCTTCGATCAGTAGCAGCACCACCCCCCTCTTCCCCCAGCGCCTTGAGACCCTCGCGGGTATGTAGTGCGCTTTATAAGTGACATGATTGATTGATTGATTGGTGAGGCAACTCTCCCTTGGCCGAAATATCCCGTTAATTTCCACATAGGTAGCCGAAACGTCTCTGCACTGCCTTTAAAAGCACTTATGACCGCCTAAATGTATTAAAAAAAACTCTGACTGTTAACCCTCCTGTACTATAGCCTTAAAGGCATTTTTAGATACCTCAGGTCATTATGTTTTTTTAATTACACAGGAAACCCCTCTGCTTTGCACATTGCAGATTAAATGTTTAGGCATCCTTTTAGATATTTTTGCAGTTTTATATAGCGCAAACTTGACCCGAAGGTATTAGAGCATGTTACATGAGCACCAGTTGTATTACAGATGGACACATTCAATTTTATGCACAGGGAGATTAAGTGATTTGCCCAGAATCACAGGATGTTTGGGCGGGCCGCCCGCCAGACTCGAACCTGGTTCCTCAGCTTCAAAGTCGGCCACCCTAGCTGTTAAGCCATAGCCTCTCTATTTTACATTGCCTAGATTGCACTTTAAGCTTTTAAGCTCTTTTATGGAAGAAATATTATGACCATAAGCTTCACACTCAGCCTGCTTTTTTGAAAGACCTAACCACTGCTTAAATATAGGTCAGCATATTACGCAATGGGACTCAAACTGAGAACTTATGTTTTCAACCCTGTGAATAATATCCGGTGACTCAGTAATCATTGCACAGTGACATTGTTATGTGAATTATTTTACCATGTTTTATCATTGTTCTCGGTTGCAAAGGTTTTAATTAACTAAGCAATACTAAAACTTGAAACTGACGCACACCAGTGACACGTGCAATTGCTCCATTGCTGCACTAGTGCCAACCCGTGAGTGGAATTATTGCTTTTTTTTTTTTTTTAAAGATAACACCGCTTAGAAATGATATCGATTGTAAGTGATGTGTCTGCTGGGTGATCAAGGCACATCTCACTCGGAGCAAGCCTTGACTGCTTGACTTCACTAACCCCTGAAACTCAAAGCACGCACGGGAAGCGCTGGACAATTCAGCGAGCTTGCAATAGTGTCCGACATCTGTGGTTACAGAGCCAACAGCGGTGCATCTCACAAGGATCCCTAGCTGCCCCCAGCATCACTGGCCCTGGTGATCCGGCCCACAATAGGCCAACAGCAGTGCATCTCACAAGGATCCCTAGCTGCCCCCGACGTCACTGGCCCTGGAGATCCGGCCCTCAATAGGGCAACTAACAGAAGTGCATCTCACAAGGATCCCTAGCTGCCTCAACGTCACTGGCCCTGGAGATCCAGACCTCAAAAGGCCAACAGCAGTGCATCTCACAAGAGCCCCTAGCTGCTCCCGACGTCACCGGCCCTGGAGATATGGCCTTCAATAGGGCAACTAACAGCAGTGCATCGCACAAGGATCCCTAGCTGCCCCCGACATCACTGGCCCTGGAGATCTGGCCCTCAAAAGGCCAACAGCGGTGCATCTCACAAGGGCCCCTAGCTGCCTCGACGTCACCGGCCCTGGAGATCCGGCCCTCAAAAGGCCAACTGAAACTTTCAAACTTCTGAAGAAGATAACAACTCAAGTTAATTTGGTTTAAATGAGCTTTAAAATGATTTGCATTTCATGCATGTATTGAAGTGTCTATACATACAAAGTGCTGCCCAGAAGGATTTGTGCTCACGAGTTGTGCACCTTCTGCAGTGGCCTGTGTGTAACCTGCAGACCAAGGGTTTCAATCTAAATATCAAGGAGCTGTGTGTCCAGGTACATCTTTAAATTAGGCCTGGGCGGAGTTCGTAGAGTTCTGCGTAGTGACCAAAAAACTCCGCTGTGCAACACGGAGCTCCACAGGCAGAGGAGTGCGTTAGGTCGCAACATTCACACTGATTTTTAGCGCCAGGTGTATGTCTCGCGCTGTAAAATCAGTGCGAACGGCACCAAGCGAAATGCAAGAGAGCGCTGCTTCTTTCTGCCGCTCGAGTAGATGTTCTACTCGAGCGGCAGCTTCCTCAACGTGAACGGTAGGTTTCTCAATGAGAGCGGTAGCGACCATCCGCGACCGCCCGTGTTGAGAAATCTCACCGGGAGGTGGTCTGGATGAAGATTTTCCTCACTTGCGCTCGCCTACTTAACGTTTTTACCAACGCGAGCGAGGAAAAAACTCCGCTCGGCAGAGTTTTTTGGGAACTCCAAGCGCTACGTGGAGTGGAATTTCATGTCAACTCGCAGTAAGATGGGTCAATGAGTTAACGTGACCACTGTAGAGGTAAGTATGTGTTCTGCAGGTTCCAATCACAGGGAAGTTAGCTCGGTATTAAACAACCTGTTGCAAAGCTCTTTGTGCAAACTGCAGGTCAGAAGTCCCAGCCCTGGTAGAGTATCTGAACGGGTTAATGTTCCTGCTGCAGAGATCTACTCGCTACCTGCATGTCTCAAGTGTAACCCACATTACACATCTTAGATGGTTAGAGTGCCTGCTGCGGAGATCTGTATGTAACCTGTTACAAGTCAGAGCTTGGAAGCTGTTGTCACTGACTTGCAATGGCAACAATATTTTTGCAAGGTCAGGTGGATTTCTATCTTTGTTTCAAGTGGTGAGAACATTAGTTTTCTGACTTGTGTGGCTGCAATCATAATGTGCATCCTAGTGTACTTTGTGACCGTCCCTGCCTCCCCCGCCTCTGAGAGGTCGGTAGAGCTGAGAGCAGTCAGTCACATGTCTGCTCAGATGAGACATCTGCAGCCAGCTCTTGCTCATTAGCAAACAGAGCATCATGTGAGTGACGTAGGAGCCACACTTACCTACTCTTCTCTACAAAACACCTGCTGGAAGGGACCCACAGGACCTGGGGCCTCTTGGTAGCATTTCAGCCACAGGCTTTGATCCACTCTGACATATGGGTAAGTTAGGACAGAGCCCTCCCATGCAGCATTCCCACTGGCAGGACCGAGGAATAGTCAGGTGTCTGGATCACCTGGCAAAGCCAGTGGGGCTGGGGAAGGGTCAGTCATTTGACAGATGTGCCTTTGAAAGGATGGTAGGGCTGGTTCAGATAGAGAGACTTGTCAGACCAGTGACTGAATGATTAGTAGTGCTGGGTGCAATCAGTCACATGTGATCACATCTGAAAGGCCAGCTGGGCTGGGATAGAATCAGTGATCTATCCTTCTTGTATCTAATAGGACAACAGGTTTGGGGCAGAATCGGCCATGTCACATGCACCCAGCACTTAGGAGCCTCCATCTTATCAGAGAGCCTTGGCAAGGAGCCACACTGATGGGGGGGAGGGAGGGCAATAAATAAACTGTTAAACACAGCCTGCTAGCCCTCTTTTATCTGATTGGTTAGGCAGAGCCTGGGAGTTTTCCTAGGTTTTTTTCTCTTCCTTGTTCCTTTACAGATAGGAAAGTATGATGCAGCTGGGCAGGGCCGGCCTTTAGCACGGGCGAGCTGGGCCCATGCCCAGGGCGTCGACATTCGTAGGGGCGCAAGGAGCTGTCTGCAGTTCAGCACTAAGAGGCGGGTGATTCAGGTGACAATGGGGCGGAGTAGCGAAGTTTGTCATCACCCAAGGCTTGCACTCAATACAATAGCCACCAGCCTCCCCTCCCTGGCAAATTCTACTTAGTGGGAGCAGCAAGGAAGAAAATGTTGGGATGAGACCGCAGACAGCTGAGGCAGAAGAGGGCGGACAGGCAGCAGACAGCTGAGGCAGAAGAGGGCGGACAGGGCAGCAGACAGCTGAGGCAGAAGAGGGCGGACAGGACAGCTGAGGCAGAAGAGGTTGGACAGGGCAGCAGACGGCTGAGGGAGAAGAGGGTGGACAGGGCAGCAGTCAGCTGAGGCAGAAGAGGTTGGACAGGGCAGCAGACAGCTGAGGCAGAAGAGGGTACAGGGCAGCAGACAGCTGAGGCAGAAGAGGGTACAGGGCAGCAGACAGCTGAGGCAGAAGAGGGCGGACAGGACAGCTGAGGCAGAAGAGGTTGGACAGGGCAGCAGACAGCTGAGGCAGAAGATGTTGGACAGGGCAGCAGACGGCTGAGGCAGAAGAGGGTGGACAGGGCAGCAGACGGCTGAGGCAGAAGAGGGTGGACAGGGCAGCAGACGGCTGAGGCAGAAGAGGGTGGACAGGGCAGCAGACGGCTGAGGCAGAAGAGGGTGGACAGGGAAGCCGACGGCTGAGGCAGAAGAGGTTGGGCAGCAGACAGCTGAGGCAGAAGAGGGCGGACAGGGCAGCAGACAGCTGAGGCAGAAGAGGTTGGACAGGGCAGCAGACGGCTGAGGCAGAAGAGGTTGGACAGGGCAGCAGACGGCTGAGGCAGAAGAGGTTGGACAGGGCAGCAGACGGCTGAGGCAGAAGAGGTTGGACAGGGCAGCAGACGGCTGAGGCAGAAGAGGTTGGACAGGGCAGCAGACGGCTGAGGCAGAAGAGGGTGGACAGGGCAGCAGACGGCTGAGGCAGAAGAGGGCGGACAGGGCAGCAGACGGCTGAGGCAGAAGAGGGCGAACAGGGCAGCAGACGGCTGAGGCAGAAGAGGGCGAACAGGGCAGCAGACGGCTGAGGCAGAAGAGGGCGGACAGGGCAGCAGACGGCTGAGGCAGAAGAGGGCGGACAGGGCAGCAGACGGCTGAGGCAGAAGAGGGCGGACAGGGCAGCAGACGGCTGAGGCAGAAGAGGGCGGACAGGGCAGCAGACGGCTGAGGCAGAAGAAGGCGGACAGGGCAGCAGACGGCTGAGGCAGAAGAGGGCGGACAGGGCAGCAGACGGCTGAGGCAGAAGAGGGTGGACAGGGCAGCAGACAGCTGAGGCAGAAGAGGGGGGATAGGGCAACAGACAGCTGAGGCAGAAGAGGGTGGACAGGTCAGCAGACAGCTGAGGCAGAAGAGGTTGGACAGGGCAGCAGACGGCTGAGGCAGAAGAGGTTGGACAGGGCAGCAGACAGCTGAGGCAGAAGAGGGTGGACAGGGCAGCAGACGGCTGAGGCAGAAGAGGTTGGACAGGGCAGCAGACGGCTGAGGCAGAAGAGGTTGGACAGGGCAGCAGACGGCTGAGGCAGAAGAGGGCGGACAGGGCAGCAGACGGCTGAGGCAGAAGATGTTGGACAGGGCAGCAGACGGCTGAGGCAGAAGAGGGTGGACAGGGCAGCAGACGGCTGAGGCAGAAGAGGGTGGACAGGGCAGCAGACGGCTGAGGCAGAAGAGGGTGGACAGGGCAGCAGACGGCTGAGGCAGAAGAGGGTGGACAGGGCAGCAGACGGCTGAGGCAGAAGAGGGTGGACAGGGCAGCAGACGGCTGAGGCAAAAGAGGGTGGACAGGGCAGCAGACAGCTGAGGCAGAAGAGGTTGGACAGGGCAGCAGACAGCTGAGGCAGAAGAGGGCGGACAGGCAGCAGACAGCTGAGGGAGAAGAGGGTGGACAGGGCAGCAGACGGCTGAGGCAGACGTTGGACAGGGCAGCAGACGGCGGAGGCAGAAGATGTTGGACAGGGCAGCAGACGGCTGAGGCAAAAGAGGGTGGACAGGGCAGCAGACAGCTGAGGCAGAAGTGGGTGGGCAGGGCAGCAGACACCTGAGGCAGAAGATGTTGGACAGGGCAGCAGACGGCGGAGGCAGAAGAGGGTGGACAGGACAGCAGACGGTTGAGGCAGAAGAGGGTGGACAGGGCAGCAGACGGCTGAGGCAGAAGAGGGTGGACAGGGCAGCAGACAGCTGAGGCAGAAGAGGTTGGACAGGGCAGTAGACAGCTGAGGCAGAAGAGGGTGGACAGGGCAGCAGACAGCTGAGGCAGAAGAGGGTGGGCAGGGCAGCAGACAGCTGAGGCAGAAGAGGTTGGACAGGGCAGCAGACAGCTGAGGCAGAAGAGGTTGGACAGGGCAGCAGACGGCTGAGGCAGAAGAGGTGGACAGGGCAGCAGACGGCTGAGGCAGAAGAGGTGGACAGGGCAGCAGACGGCTGAGGCAGAAGAGGGTGGACAGGGCAGCAGACGGCTGAGGCAGAAGAGGGTGGACAGGGCAGCAGACGGCTGAGGCAGAAGAGGGTGGACAGGGCAGCAGACGGCTGAGGCAGAAGAGGGTGGACAGGGCAGCAGACGGCTGAGGGAGAAGAGGGTGGACAGGGCAGCAGACGGCTGAGGGAGAAGAGGGTGGACAGGGCAGCAGACGGCTGAGGCAGAAGAGGGTGGACAGGGCAGCAGACGGCTGAGGCAGAAGAGGGTGGACAGGGCAGCAGACGGCTGAGGCAGAAGAGGGTGGACAGGGCAGCAGACGGCTGAGGCAGAAGAGGTTGGACAGGGCAGCAGACGGCTGAGGCAGAAGAGGTTGGACAGGGCAGCAGACGGCTGAGGCAGAAGAGGGTGGACAGGGCAGCAGACGGCTGAGGCAGAAGAGGGTGGACAGGGCAGCAGACGGCTGAGGCAGAAGAGGGTGGACAGGGCAGCAGACAGCTGAGGCAGAAGAGGGTGGACAGGGCAGCAGACGGCTGAGGCAGAAGAGGGTGGACAGGGCAGCAGACGGCTGAGGCAGAAGAGGTTGGACAGGGCAGCAGACGGCTGAGGCAGAAGAGGGTGGACAGGGCAGCAGACGGCTGAGGCAGAAGAGGGTGGACAGGGCAGCAGACAGCTGAGGCAGAAGAGGGTGGACAGGGCAGCAGACAGCTGAGGCAGAAGAGGGTGGACAGGGCAGCAGACAGCTGAGGCAGAAGAGGGTGGACAGGGCAGCAGACGGCTGAGGCAGAAGAGGGCGGACAGGGCAGCAGATGGCTGAGGCAGAAGAGGGCGGACAGGACAGCTGAGGCAGAAGAGGGTGGACAGGGCAGCAGATGGCTGAGGGAGAAGAGGGTGGACAGGGCAGCAGACAGCTGAGGCAGAAGAGGGTGGACAGGGCAGCAGACAGCTGAGGCAGAAGAGGGTGGACAGGGCAGCAGACAGCTGAGGCAGAAGAGGGTGGACAGGGCAGCAGACGGCTGAGGCAGAAGAGGGCGGACAGGGCAGCAGACGGCTGAGGCAGAAGAGGGCGGACAGGGCAGCAGACGGCTGAGGCAGAAGAGGGCGGACAGGACAGCTGAGGCAGAAGAGGGTGGACAGGGCAGCAGACGGCTGAGGGAGAAGAGGGTGGACAGGGCAGCAGACAGCTGAGGCAGAAGAGGGCGGACAGGGCAGCAGACGGCTGAGGCAGAAGAGGGCGGACAAAACTGCTGAGGCAGAAGAGGGTGGACAGGGCAGCAGACAGCTGAGGCAGAAGAGGGCGGACAGGGCAGCAGACGGCTGAGGCAGAAGAGGGCGGACAGGGCAGCAGACGGCTGAGGGAGAAGAGGGTGGACAGGGCAGCAGACGGCTGAGGCAGAAGAGGGCGGACAGGCAGCAGACAGCTGAGGCAGAAGAGGGTGGACAGGGCAGCAGACGGCTGAGGCAGAGGTTGGACAGGGCAGCAGACGGCGGAGGCAGAAGAGGGCGGACAGGCAGCAGACGGCTGAGGGAGAAGAGGGTGGACAGGGCAGCAGACAGCTGAGGCAGAAGAGGGTGGACAGGGCAGCAGACAGCTGAGGCAGAAGAGGGTGGACAGGGCAGCAGACGGCTGAGGCAGAAGAGGGCGGACAGGACAGCTGAGGCAGAAGAGGGTGGACAGGGCAGCAGACAGCCGCGCAGGAAGGTCTCAGTTGGAGCTGCTGAACTTCTATAAAACTAAATACTATTTATTGTTTTCTAAATGTGAAACACCAAACATATTTCTGGTCACATTGTTGCAAATACAAAACTACTGTGTTACTCTATTACTGGTATTTTATTAACTTTATTAAGGGAGAGGATGTGGTTTTAAGACATTGGAACTGGGAACCAGGTTCGAGTCCCAGCATCGACTTAACATCTTGTGATTCTGAGCGAATCACCCATGCTTAAATAAATCTGACCTTGTGTAACGTAACTGGTGGTCATGTAAAGGGGCCGAGTTTGCGCTATATACATATTTTGAAAAATAAAGTTTACTGGTTCCCTTTGCTTTCTAGTACTTGCAGTTTTGTTTCTCCTCACCATAAATATAAAACTACAAGTACCAGGATGCAAAGAAAACGCATATTTGCTAAGTTAATGGCGATAATGGTTTGCCCTTTGTATATCTTGAGTGATAGGCTACAACTAGGATAAATAGCGGAGGATTAAGGGGCACCAAATGTGGTTCTACCGAGGGCGCTATCTGAGCGAAGGCCGGCCCTGCAGCCGAGCTCTCTGGTCGAGAGCCGGGCACATGCGACCATGAGTGATGCTCCGCAGCGGGCCCTCCCCCAGGAGAGCTCTGAACGCGAAACACCCAAATAAAGAGTGAGAGGAAAGCACACACCAACTACTTGTTAAACAACCACTGGCAAAGACAATAGGTCTGGCCCTGTTAGGTCTCGCCTACTGACAGCCTTGTATTAGACTGTCCAATATAGACCCAAAGTGGGCTTGAGTCAGCCACTTGTTCATGATTCAATGGCTTTCTTCCCTAGTGTTTGTCCTCACCAAGAAGCATTTCGGTCCATTGCACTGTAACTGGATGAGTTGTATCCTTCCACTTCTGAAGTCAGGACATTGCAGTGCACGAGGGACTATTTGCTCGCTTTCCCCCTCATTCTTTTCTTGTAA
Organism: Calotriton arnoldi; assembly: GCA_963921515.1. Taxonomy (NCBI): domain Eukaryota; kingdom Metazoa; phylum Chordata; class Amphibia; order Caudata; family Salamandridae; genus Calotriton; species Calotriton arnoldi. Next base: position 1,256,672 of record CAWUFW010003837.1, on the reverse strand, counting down.
CGTCCCTGTTCCCCCTTCGACTCTATTTAAATATTTGGCTGTCCCCCAGCACCCACTTGCCACCTCGTGTTTTGTCCTTTCTCTCTCTTAGCTTCCCCTTCCCTTTCCCACCCTGCTCTATTTATTGAAATAGTTTCCCACTTCCTTCCACCTCACACTCCATCCGCAACTTGCCAATACATCTTTAGATGGTTTTTAAACCAATCGAATTAGACCACCTGTGCATATGTGCACACATATGACAGCCATCTTGGATTGCTTTTCTTTTGCTTTAAGAAAAACTATTTCAACATGGCTGTCTGTGAATGCACAGCAGCAATCTCGAAATGTTTCTGGAAGTGTGGCGACCTGCCTCATGAAGGAAGGAAGGAATAGGGTTGACGGTAAGAGCCTCCAGGGCAGATGGCGCACAATTCCCTCTAGGGATGATGTATGGGAGGTGAATATGCCCCAAGCTGAGGGTCAAATCTAGTAAATAAGGTAATAAAGTTGAATATGCTACTACAGGTCACCAGCGAAAGGAGAAGGCACCATTCTTGCAAGACATCTGAGGCAGTAGATCAACACTGTAAGCCTTGAGCTATTACCAAACACTCCTTTATTGACTAACCAAATGAGGAAATGAATGGTTAGCATTCACAAACAATCAGTAACTATGTACAAGATCACAACGGAGTCAAATGCATCCATTCCTACCGGGGAGTGTACTACTGTACTCTATGTACTACGGTTAGCGACCAGTTTAAGTCATGCATGATTGGATAAACTCTGCCCAGTAACCACCTGTCCAAATCTAGAGCCCTAGGGACTCGCTGCACCAAAACCCTGTGTTATCTCTTGTTGGGTTTGGCGTAACTATAGCAGTGTTTGCGGAGTGCCAGGACCTCCCCTCCTTGAACCGGAGATGTGGAGTCACTGGGACAAGGGGCAGAGCCAGACCCTGGAGGATACATATTTGCATCTATCCCGGACCGACATTCCATAGATGTGCAAGTATAGTGAATCCAACCGAAGCCAGGTGGATCCAAGACGCTTGAGTATTGGCGATGGCTCGCCACAGGCTAACAGCAGTACAGGCGCACATCTGGAAGGCACTCTGGGGAGATGCATTTGCCTTAGAAGATCCTTGCGCCTTCTGGGAAAGGGATATGTTCTTTTATTTACTGCTCTTTCTTTTCAGTTGTAAATAGACCTGCACTCTTTTGAAAGCGTTGCTGTGACTGGACAGTGAGCTTTACAGAGTGTTGTTACTTTGTCTCATAATGTAGCAGAGTTGTAAACACTCATCAAGTCCTAGGGTCAGGCTTGGGTGCTCGACCCCAGCTACCCTTGAAGGGACCAGACCCATCAGATCTAGCCGGCATCCCAGGAGCAGCGCAGTGGTACCCAGGGCTCTGGGACACTCATGGCAAACAGCAATCATCCATCATAGAACTGGCCGGCAGCCTCTACCTGCCCCATGACCTGGGGAAAAGGCAGGACATCTTGTAGCGGTGTCTTAAGTCATGCTCAAAACACTATTTTATTTAATAATCGAAATATAGTGAGAGGGTAAGGGAGTGAAGGGGATTTCAGGCGGGTAGAAAGAGACAACGAAAGTGGGGAGAAGAGAGATTTGGAGGAGAACAATGGGTAGAGAGAAAGCAAGAGGGAAAGACAGAGTGAGAGGGGTTAGGCAGAGATGAAGATAAAAACAAAGAGAACCAGATATTAGGAAGAGAGGGAGAGAGGACAGATAGAAAAGCATTAATCAGTAGCATTAAACCATGAGAGCTAGAGAGAAAGAAAGGAAAGACGGGCGACAACAGATTGGGAAAGTAGAGAAGAGAACAAGTGAAGGACCGAAAGAAAGAAAAAGACAGGTAGAAGGCGTGGGAGACATCAAAACCACATTCACCCCCCCCCCCCACCACCACCACACTGTGCTCATTATTTTATTTTTTTCTGACAAATTAGCACTATTTTTCTGCATCTTTGTGCTACTTTTCTTTCCTGTGCCTCTCTATTGAGCTTTTTTTCTGGACCCTTATAATTCCTCTGCGAGAGCTGTAAACCGGAGGTGCGGTTAGTCCATGAATGTGCAGCTTTTCAATTCATACAGAAGAGAGTCCTTGTTGAAGTTCAGATGATGAAGCTGATCTGTTACAGAGACTGTGGCCCTATTCCAGCAGGAAGTGTCATGAACCAATCGGAGGCTACAGAATAGAGCCAGTAATCTCTCTTTACATTGGTCCGCCAGGTGACTTCCCTACAGGTTCTCGTTTCGATGATCTCCTTCTGGTGACTGTTCTTCTTTTCTTCCACTGTGAGGTTGTTTGATGATCTAGGTTTGGAAGTTTCCAGCCCTTGGGCTCCGTCTAGTTCCTGTGATGTCACAAGCCTATTCCCCAACAGTATTCAGTTTTTTGGGTCTTTGTTGGTGGCATAGGTGTCATGTTTGGGGTGGCTGCAAGTAGTTTGGTATTGCTGGGCATGCATGCAGGATCTAGGCCGGATGTTTAGGTTGCCTTGGATATCTTTGTTGTTTCGTGGTGGTCATGGTCCCCTTCAGCGGCTCGTTTCTAGGTCTGGTTCGGTGGTCCAACCTGTTGGTTCTCTGATTGGGCAGTTGTGGCTCCCTCACTTCTCCAGTTGTCTGGCATCAATTGATTCAGTTGGGAGGTTTTTAAAAGGGAGTAAAGTTATGTGAATATGGAGGTGTCATTGACTGTCGGCAAGTTGAGGTCCAGGTATCTTCATTAGCTTTTGTTGGGTCTACAGTGTCCCAGCGTGGTTACTACAGTTGGTGGAATGTGGGTGGCTGTGCTCAACTGTACTGTAGGTGTGGCTGTTTTTACATCTCTGCTGTTGCATGGAATTTGGTGTTCGGCTTTGTTGTCCGTCAGAACCTCGATGCTTGCGGGCTTTGATATATCCCATAATCCAAGCAATGTGATGAAACCGGCTCGATGGTGTGATCCCTAGATTATGTTCTTATACATCCTCTTTACGCTGAGTGGAAGGGTGCGACGGGTGATTTCAAGGAGTGCTGATAAGCACTGGAAGGAGTGTTTATGGCTCCCGCCTAACCTGTATTTTAAGAATGCTCCTGGGAGGAGGTAATCAAATAGAGAAGAGGTAAAAGTGGCTATATTTTGAGTTTTGCCCAATAATTTGCCAGTCTGCGCTATGGACAAACCTCATAATTTAAGAAATAGGATGAGAAAGTCAAGACTCTGCGTAATTGATCTTCCTGGTAAGTAGTCTAAGCGCCAACACGTATGGTTACTATAAGTACAGTTGTGGAAGAGGAGTGATACACCAGAACCTTGCAACTGTAGGTGGATGTAGGACTGCCTGAGACTCCAGAGCTGTGAAATGTCTGTGAAACCAAGACAAGGAGCAGAGCCTGGAACCTCTAAACATGGATGCGAAGCAACCCATGAACCGAAGCGCTCGACTCCGGAAACGAGAAGAAGGTTCAGCAAAGCAAGAACGGTGGGCCGTCAAACCAAATCCAGGTGGTTGAGACCTCGTTAAGGACTTCCAGGTCCCATGAGGTCTCAGATCCTGCGAGATATTTCTGCTCAAACCAACTCTCCAGTGGGAGAAGGCTGGCTGGTCAGCAGAGAAGTAAAAAATAAAGGAAATCACACAAGCTACAATCAGTCCAGTAAATTGAGATCTAAGTGAAATGACTTGTGTTATAAAACAAATTAAGGACAGGCCTAATATAAATGTTGATAATATAATTTTGCTGCAGGAATATAGCTGCCTTGCCTTAGTGTCTTTTCCAATAAACAATTAGACCCACTTTCTGCCACCTTCCAAGCATGGCACCTCATTCCCGGTTTTACCAGCTCAGTTTTTTATAAATATAATAAGAGTTGGAGTTCATGCATGTAAAGGCACTGCTGTTTCACATACCTCAGACTATATAAAATACTACTGACTTTCATCATACTTGAAAACATGTAATTTGTCACTTTAGAATCATTATTAATTACTTCTTCGACCCCAAGAGGACAATTTCAAAATCTCTGATGGGGCAACAGGGCTACAAGAATTTCCCTCAATATACTGCACATGTTATTAATACTTCACACCTCAGAGTGGCAGCCTGGTGACTTGCCAGGCATTCGTCTCCTCCTTCCTGTTTTAACATATGCTGCATTGAAGGGAAAGCTATTTTAAAATGAGCACCTAGTGCCTAAAGCCTGCTCCACAGCACTACACGAGATCGCAAATCCAGATGTAAGATCGGAAAATGTAAAAGGATCCAGAAAGAGGGTTCTACAGAAAAAACCCTTCTCCACCCCAGGAAAACAAACACCATGACCTCCTAACTGCCACTGACCCGAGGCAGATCTTTTATCCACCTGAACAAGCCACGGTGATGAGTCAGCAATGAATGTCCAATTACTCAGCAGAAAATACGACGATGGGGCACATCTCCCGTGGATCCAAGACTGAGCTCTGGGCATACCCAGGATTACCTGCCTCATCATTAGACAATGGTCCCTCCCTGGATAAGGTTCTCTCAATCAACATCACATAACAGACCTCAGATGGCCCCCTGGGTTCACCTGGGCGGACTGGTTTGTCCAAGATTTTGAGGGCTCGTGGATAACCATGCAACAATTCTGCATTTTTTAAATAGATTTCCTGTATTCACGATCATCTTAGAGAAAAAGTACCAGCAGTACATGCACCTTACCCAGTGTCAATTTTACTTATTTAGAAAAAAAAACACCTGGACGAATATTCACCAAGCCCAGGATTGGAGCCATGGCATAGGACATATTCTTTGCAAATTTAGGGGTATATTCACAAGAACGTGTGATAACTACCGCAAGAGTAGCGTAACGCAACTTTCAATATCGCAGCCCATCGCGGGAAAATAACCCTGTGTCAACGTGAAATTCCCAACAAGGCGGTACCATGCGATAGTCTGCCGAAACCGTGGACAAAGTCCGCGATACAACCACCACGATGGAGATAAAAACAGAAACCACAACACCAAACAACACGCGATGGGCCAAAGCGCGATGAGGAAACCAGCGACAAGCAGCGCCAGGCCTGCAACACACCTGGCAGGCGTCAAAAATCATCATAAAAGTAGAAAAAACACCCACACACAAACTGACCAACACCCAAGCACCATGGAGGCATCCGGAGCAGGCGCAGAGGACGAGCGCAACCCCACAAGCACCCCGGACGACCAGCCTGGGACCTCGGTGACAGGGAAGGACAAGAAGACCAGGAAGACCAAGTTCAGTCCGCAGGCGAACAGCATCATAGTCACGGAGGTGATGGAACACCATCAACAACTCTTCGTCACCTCCAATGTGTCATTGGGCACCAAAAATGGAATATGGCGGGACATCGTCGACAAGGTGAATGCCGTCGGAGAGCACAAGCGGACAATGGACGAGGTCAAGAGGCGATGGAATAACATCAAGCGGAAGACCAAGGAGAAACTCGGCGACAACCAGAAGGCAGCAACGCAGACCGGAGGTGGGGGTCCAGCGCCACAGCTGGAGCTGGATGACATGGAGGAGCTGGTGTCGACAGTCATCAGTATGGATACTGTGGCCGGAGTCGGGGGACCGGACACTGCTCGACAGGACACAACACAACCGCAACAGGGTGAGTGACCACCAGGTACTGGGGGACGGGGGAGATGGCCACAATGGCACACATGCACAAGCAAGCAGGGCACAGTGCACACCCACAATGACCCTGGGTCCTCGCCCAGACCCACAGACTGTCACAATGCACAATGCCATGCTGTCTGAATGTCAACCTGTACCATGCGGCTACATACATGTGGACACATTGTAATACACCATCTCCCCTTCACATCGCAGGGGCACCGTCAACACCTCCTGCAGAGCAGTCACAGCCACTCTTCACTGATGACGAGGAGGAGGACAACACCAGCATCGACACCCAAACCATCCAAGACATCATTGACCTCATCCGCCAGCAACCTCCAGGATCAGGGCAGCCCAGCTACATCGATGAGACCCCACCCACCACCCAGCAGGAGGCACCCACAGCCCGGGCACTCTCCCAAGACCCCCAGGAACAACACATGGCCTTCCAACGCCGTGTGCTGGAGGGCCAGAGGGAGACGGCCGAGCAGGTGCGGTTGGGTTCGACCGCATGGCTACCAAACTGGACGCCATCCTTGGGTGTCTATGTCCGCCCCATGGTCTCCAACGAGCCCTGACTGACATCGCTGGAGTCATGACGTGGAGGGAGGAATACCTGTCCACTCAGAGTGGCCCCAGCGATGCCAGCCGTGAGCTGGCACACATGCGGAGGCTCAGGGAGGACATGGTGCGGATGGAGGCGGAAAGGATGGCAGCCACCGCTGCACATCAGCGAAATGTAGCTGGGATCTACCAGGCCCTGCATGTCTTCATCATGGCATTGCTGCCACAAGGCGTGGCGATTATGAATGCTGCTGCCCCCACACCATCCACATCTCCGCCCCCTGGTGTGTCAGTGCCTCCCACTGCGGCAGGCGTATCCACTCAGGCACCTGATGTGTCACTGCCACACAGTGCGGCCGACAATCCTCCTCCGGCCCCTGATGTGTCAGTGGCACACAGTGCCGCAGCAGGTACTGCAACACCCACAGGTGGGGCAGAGCACACATCCGGGATGAGGACGTGGATGGGATTGAGATCAGAAGGAGGTACTAGCATTCATGTCCGCCACCTTGCCTGTTTCTCCTTGGTGCCGCACATGGCCTCAAGACCTACCACGGACCCCCGATACACTCCGATGCACTCACCTTGGACAACGACATGGACTGCCACATCCTGTTTGACGACCATTGACACGGCGGACAGACTGCGGACTATACCCTTCCCCTTCCGCAGTACAGGTCATCCCCGGATGTACACTGGCTGGCCCTCCACGGGCCCATATTGTGTAGTGTGCTCGGCATTGCCCTGTACCGCTCCAGCTGCATGACTGCACTGGATGTGCAAATAAACATCCAGTGACGCACTGCTGTGTAATGTCTTACGTCATTCATGTATGGATGTGTGGATGTGTGGATGAATGTGGGGACAGTGCCTTCCCTTGCGTCAATGATGTTCATCCTGTGGGATGCCCGTCAGAGGGTGTGACATTGCATTTTGTGTACCGGGTCCCGTGAACACTACAACAGGGACACACGCATCAGTCACCTCCTTGTCCGGACATGGACTGGACCACGCCCAGATCCCACAAGTCATTGTTGCAAGCCCTGCGCTGGTCCGGCGTACGGCAGGCCAGACCACTCCGCTTACGCCCCGAGGGGGGGCCCTCATTGCTACCCATCGCAGCCGTACTCGCTGGTGGTGTGCAGGTCACTGGTCTAGCTGTCAGCATGTCACAGCCACTCCCTGAGGGCAGGTTTTCACACACACCACACCCATCTGGCACAGGCGTCACAGGCCATGTGACTCTGCCAATATAAGGGGCTGACGACGTCACATTCCTCTCTTCCGGTGGTGACTGGTTGACGGACGCTCCACGGTTCGCACTCATATAGGGCTCATGAGTTGTTGCGCACAGGGTTAGTGGCATCCGAGGCCTTGAGTATGGCATGGGCCTACCACCACGTGGCGCAGACTGGGGTTGCACAGGGTTAGTGGCATCCGAGGCCTTGAGTATGGCACGGGCCTACCACCACGTGGCGCAGACTGGGGTTGCACAGGGTTAGTGGCATCCGAGGTCTTGCGGACGGCACAGGCACCCCGCCACGGGACGGTGACTTTGGGTGCACTGAGTCAGTGGCACCTTGAGCTGCTGAGCGGGTGTGCAGCCTGCGATGATGCCCCGTCCCGGCGGTCCGGACAGCTCAGGTTTTGTGTGCCCTGCTGGACCGCAGTGTAGGCCAGAGCCAACGGGCAGCGCGGGCCCACCGCCCCGTGGCGTCGCTTCCGGGATCCCAGAGTTGGTGGCACCCATTGGGCAGAGCGGGTGTGCAGCCTTCGATGGTGCCGGGTGCACTGGTATGTCCTCTTCCATGGAGTAATCAAGACCCAGCACCAAACGTGAAGCCTGGTGGCCTGCAGAGCGGGGCTGCATGATGTGGAGGGTGCCATGTCCGCGGGCTTGTTGCTTGCAGCGGTATGTGGTGGGACCTCCTGTCTACGCGCCGGTGGCGGAAGGTGCGCATTGAGGCCTGGGTGTGCATGGGCGGGCATGCTCCGATGGGCGGTGGAAGGTGTTGGGGTGCCTCTGCCTGGGTGTGCAAGGGCGGGCAGGCGATGTTGTCTTGTGCAAGTGTGTGTACTGTGCCAGTTATGTATCTGGGCTCTGTTTCAGCTGACGGCTCTGACTCAGATGTGTGACCTGGTGTCCTGCTATGCATTCCGGCAAGTGGTTGGGGACACACCGGTGGCAGCAGGTGAGCAGTGTGGCCTGGGTGCGCAGGGGCGGCACGTTCTCGTTCTCTCTCTCCCTCTCTCTCTCTCTCCCCCCCCTCTCTCTCTCCCTCTCTCTCCCTCCCACTCTTCCTCTCTCTCTCCTTCGCTCTGTCCTCTGATGTGTGCAGGACACACCTTCTCATCATGTTTTTTGTCTTACAGGGTGTGACCTACGTATTGTCCGGAGGGGAGCGGCCATGTGTCTTCATTTCATTTAGTTGTTCATTTTAATAAAGTTTCATTTGTTGCTTCGTAAGTGAATGTGTGCTGGTCATTTCTGTGACGACACATCCATGTCACCAGTTGTGATTGTGCGGCATCAAGCGGAATATTTTGTACATGTTTAGGTGTGGCTGATGTGGCATGTCTTTGGTCGGGGAGGGGGGTGCCAGGGAGGGGTGGTCCTGGGGGTGGTGGCTGTGGGTGTTGCAGCCCTCTTGGGTGTCCGGGCCGCATGATGGGTGGCTCCATGGCATCTGTTGCCCTTCCGATGTAGCCCTTTTGGTTTGCAGGCTGCCGTCCGAGTTTACACCACGTCAGAGCAGGTGTAGATTTCCTGGTGCTAACGCACCTTATCGCCTGTTTTGTGTTTTTATCGCGGATGTGGCTGGTCGTTGTGAATGTTGAGGTGTGCTGTTGTCTCGACTTTTGTCAATGGAACGCCCACTCTGCATCTCATTAACGATATTTGCGGGGGTCCTCTGTGGCGATGTTTTTTGAGGCTGCTATCGCGGGTAAACTGGTGCTGTGGGCTGTTAACACTGGCTTGTGAATGGGAGGTAAATTTATCACGACTTTGGCTGAGATAAAGTGCCGTTAATTCGGCGATAGCTCCTTGTGAATATGCCCCTTAGTGTGCAGTCATTAAGCGGGTTTTCTTCTTTGCACTGCCAACATTAACCATTTTGTGTTTCCATTCAGAGACACGTTTTTGTACCCCACTGTAGACAGAACTCAACCATTCAGCATCAAACTTGAAAAAAACAAAAAGGAGTGCAGTGTACGTTTGTTAAAGGTTGGCTCAGAAAATGTTGAGGCGGCAAAATGCGGTATTTGGATTCTGTGTGTGTAGACAAAACAAAATCTAACCTTTGCTGCCACAAACCTGCACTGACCATTGTAAAAACAAATGGGGCAAAATCGCTCTTACAAAAATGCAATATAGCGCCAAGAAGCCCGTTGGTGCAATTTAGCACCATTTGGGCACTTTATGTAATTATGTAATCAGGCTGAAAACACATCTGAATCTCAACTTTGTCCTAAATTCAATTTTAATCACATAGTAAAGAGCAGTAATAAGAACATGAGGATTTCCAAAAAGGGGAGGGGGGGTGGGTGATGGGCTACAAAACACACTCTAGGCATACTTGACCTCATACCAGGCTAGCAGGTGGACATCCTTCTCATCTCAGAGGTGCACCGGGTGCGGCAGCATTGTAGCAAAAATCACAGTGATGCACTCCGCAACCTGCCTCGCACTTACACAAAAAGAAAGCCGAGAGACTGAGGGGCAGGGTCACTGTGCACCACAACATTATCCTCAGAATTGTGACATGATACTGCTCACTTGGCGCAGCCAGAAATTTCCTGGACCACTTCTCCACTCTCATGGCCAACATGTTTTCCGCTGCCAACCACTCTGTAGTATGATGGAGCAGGGTTTTGCGTAAATAACACCTGCTCGGATTAAACCCTCAGTAACATATATCAACAGTGTACGATGAAAATTTTATTAATAAATGCTAAAACATGGAAAATGCTTATGCGCATGTGTAAACTAATGCATGTTTTAATGCATGAAAACCAGGCTGTAAACCGCTTGATAAAACATAATGCTGCTTTTGTGCATGTTAACGTTTTACTAGGAAAATTCATAACATGAGTTGTGCGTGGGTTAGTGCAATTGCTTTGATGGTGCGCAAAGTGAAATTACATTTCTTGAAAAATAATAAATGTTTTGTGTTCTGTTCTTGTAGAAAAAGTAAAATTGGGCCTACACTTCTGCATGCCAGTTTTGAGTTAACTTTTCGAAATAAATGTGCTCTGAAATAAGGAGAGAATGCAGAGACAATAGAAGCGTCCTTAGAGTGTACGGTTTGTTTACGGAAGAAGGAGGATAAGATTACAAATGGAAGCGAATGTCACTTCCTCACGAGATGGCAGAGACGAACAAAAGAGGCGTAAAGATTTGCAACATTCAAGGAACTGTAGAAAGTGTTTATTATGATCATATTCAGAATTGTTTCTAGAGATGATTCTGATGTAATGCTTAAAGCTTGAACAAAAGGGTGATAATAATAAAATGAACATGACGAGTGTGGTGTGACAGATCACCCCCAACTTTAGCCAATGGGAGATGAATATTGTGTTTAGTTTGAAACAAATGTGGGTTGGACATTTAGGTTTTAGGGTATAATTGAAGGTCCCCGGTGGGTGTGGTTTGGAGTACTCGACTGGTGTTTAGCTAGCAGGAGATCGTCGCTGTCGTCGGTTTGCTGTTTCCAGATAGAGGCCTACCTGTTTTCCTGACTCCTGATCTAATCTTTGTCACTCAACTCTACATGAGTGGCCTTCCGGCCCGAACTGGCCAGTGGGGTAGTTTCCCCGATTCCTAATTGGGTTACTATAGATGATCTTCTTAATTTGCATATTCATTTGCAAATGTATTTTTGTCTCTGAAACTGCTCTCTTCGCCTATCCACTCCTTCAATGAATTTGTTCATTTGATAGGAGTTTGAATATATACATTGCCAATGTTTTCTCTCTGTGATAAGCCATGATTTGCATTAAGTGTAACTGAACTTGATGAGCATTTATTTCCTTACATTATTTACGATAAACAACAAACTATACATTGAGTTGGTTTTATTTATAGTATAGATGTATAGAATAGTATATAAATATTACCATCAACTCCAAAAGGTCCGTCGACACTTATTTGTAAAGAGAAATGCAGGTTCTGAAGTATATTCAGTGAGTTAGGGATAAACTTGCATCACACTGAACCCCAGCGTGAAGGGATTGGTTGGGTAGTGTAAATGGGCCTATGTTAGTGAAAATCTATTGATCCCTGATCGCTGGATCAAGTACAAGGAGGATTCAACTCGTGGCTTGAAGTTAGGACCATCCCCCCTCATCGAAATAATTAATTGTAACCTGTGAGAGTCTTCAATTAGAAATCCTTTGGGATCTACCTTCACACAACAAATACTACTGCCTGGACGCCATCCTTCAATGAGCTTAGAAGACTCACACACCACCCCTCACCCAGTGCCACTGTCTGACAACTCAATCATCCCACTCGCCCTCTCCAATGCTAGACTGACAAGTAAAATCCCACCACAGTATCCTCTTCCACTCCAACAAAACTCTTTAAATCTTCAAGACCACCCTGGAGGAAAGCCTACAGATCAACCCATTTATCTCACATGACTACTGTGAGAAGGTGGGTTGGTATATGCTGTCCACTAATGGCTTGAGCCCGTTTACATGGAGCACCCTGTGGGGGCACCAGGGATTACCAAGGTCCACCAGGTAGGTAACCTCTCCCTTCTGCTCAAGAATGGTATGGGGTCCACTCCACTTATCTTGGAGAGCTGCTGGGGCCACAGGCTCCAACACCCACACCTTCTGTCCTGGCTGATACACAGTCAAAACAGCCTTTTGGACATGCCAGGCCTTTTGCAATTCCTGGCTAGCCTCAAGGTTTTTGGATGCCTTCTTCATGTACTCAGCCATCCTGGAGCGGAGACCAAGTACATAGTCCACTATGTCCTGTTTAGGTGGGTTGAGAGGTAACTCCCATCCCTCCTTAACCAAACATAAGGGACCCCTAACTGGATGTCCAAACAGAAGTTCAAAAGGGCTGTAGCCAACCCCCTTCGGAGGAACCTCTCTGTAGGCAAAGAGAAGGCAGGGCAAAAGGATATCCCATCTACGCCTAAGCTTTTCAGGGAGACCTTTTATCATGCCCTTGAGGGTTTTGTTGAATCTCTCAACTAACCCATTGCATTGTGGGTGAGAAGAGGTGGTGAATTTGTAGTTCACACCACACTCCTTCCACATAGCAGTCATGTAACCAGACAAAGTTTGTACGACGGTCTGATACTACCTCCTTAGGGAAACCCACTCTGGAAAAAATTCCCAGGAGGGCTCTAGCCACAACAGGAGCTGTGGTAGTCCTAAGTGGTATTGCCTCTGGATACCTAGTGGCATGGTCCACCACCACTAGTATGAATCTGTGCCCAGATGCAGTTTGAGGATCCATGGGACCAACAATGTCAATCCCAACCCTCTCAAAGGGAACCCCCACCACAGGTAGTGGTATCAGGGGGGCTTTTGTAGTACCACCTGCCTTACCACTGGCTTGGCAAGTGATACAGGAGCGACCAAACTCCTTTGTGTCCTCAGACATGTGAGGCCAATGAAAGTGAGGGACAATTCTGTCCCAGGTCTTGTTTTGGCCTAAGTGTCCTGCTAATGGGATATCATGTGCCAGTGTTAATAGGAAGCCTCTAAACTTCAGAGGTATAACCAACCTCCTGGTAGCACCAGGCTTGGGGTCTCTACCCTCCGAGTATAAAAGTCCATCATCCCAGTAGATCCTATGGGACCCACTGGCACTCCCAGCAGCCTCAGCAGCAGCTTGCTGTCTGAGGGGTTCAAGAGAGGGGCAGCTCAGTTGCTCCTGGCTCAGATCTGCCCTGGAAGGGCCCCCTGTCCCCAAGAACTCAACCTGGTCAGATTCAAGTTCCTCTGAGACAGTTCCTTCTTCAGGATTAAGATCAGCTCCCTCGAGAGACTGATCCTCACTCTGAGGCAGGGGGAAAGACACTGCCTTACCCCTACTGCTCCTTCTCTTGGAAGGCACCTGGTCCATTATTCCAGGATCCAGGGCCTGTTCAGTGGAAGACATTTTTGCCTGTGACCTAGTCAAGGCAAACATCTGCAGGGATGCCCAGCATTTCTGCATGTGTCCGGAGTTCCATTTCAGCCCAAGCTGAAGTTTCCAAATCATTGCCCAATAAGCATTCTACAGGGAGGTCTGAACTTACCACAACCTTCTTAGGGCCAGTTACCCCTCCCCAGGTGAAATTCACAACTGCCAAGGAATGGTCTGTCCTGATATTGCTTGCATTGGTCACTTGGTACATCTCACCAAGTATGATCTGGTCAGGGCCCACAAGTTCTTTTGTCACCATTGTGACACTTGCACCTGTGTCCCTGTATGCCATGGCCTCCTTACCATTGATTAAAGGCTGTTGTCTGCATTTGCCCAGGTTACTGGGACTTACAAATAAGGAGGCAATATTCATGCCTCCATCACAGACTAAAACAGCCTGAGTTGGAATCCTGACTAGGCCAGAACCCATCTCAGATCCCAAGGTTAACCCTACTATACCCTTGTTCTGTGACCCATCACTTGAAACTGAGCTAGGGGGAACAGTTGCCTTAGGGGTAGTGGTGGTAGGAGTAGAATCCTTGGCCCTTGGACAATTGGCATCCTTTGTCCAATGGGTCTTCTCTTTACATATATGACACCAAGGTTTCTTTTTGCCTTTACCCTTGCTTGTGACTCCCCCCAGATGCAGGTTTTTGGGGCCCTTGTGAAGACTTCTGGTATTTACCCTTCTCCCCACCCTCATCTGTGGTCTTAGCATCTTGCTTCTTAGAGTCACCACCTTGGTTCTGAGCTTTCTGCTTCACCCTGGTTCTGACCCATTTGTCTGCCTTCTTTCCCAATTCTTGGGGAGAGGTCAGATCAGAGTAAACCAGGTACTGATGCAACAACTGATTTTGGCAATTATTAAGGATCTGCTCCCTCATAATTAAATTGTACAATCCCTTAAAATCATTCACTTTACTGCCAAGTAACCAGCCTTCCAGAGCCTTAGTAGCACAATCTACAAAGTCTACCCAATCCGGAGTCTGTGTCTTCTGGGTGTCTCTGAACTTAATCCTGTATTGCTCAGTGGTTAAGCCAAACCCATCTATGAGAGAACTCTTCAAGACTGAGTAACTATCAGCATCCTCTTCTCTAACAGTGAGGAGCTTATCTCTACCTTTGTCAGCAAAGGAGAGCCACAAGATAGCTGCCCACTGCTCCTGAGGGACCCTCTGTACCTTACAGGCCCTCTCCAGTGCAGTTATCCATTTGTGGATGTCATCCCCACTTTGGTAGGGAGGGACTATCTTGTTCAGGTTCCTATGTTCATGAGTATACTCCCTACTTCTAGGAACACGGTTGCTGCCACCATGGGACTCTAGTCCCAATCTCTTTGTAGCTCTCTTGAGCTCTAGGGATTCCCTGTCTAGGGCCAACTGCTCCTTCTTGAGCCTAAGCTTGATTCTCTCAAGCTCCAGAAGTTGGCACTGTCTCTCATAAGAGGATTTCCTCTTATTTGAAATGGAAGTCTCTACTGAAGTTCCTGAGTGCTGAGATTCTACAGAGGGAGATCTAGATCTCCTAGGTAAACTCTGTACTCTCCCTGGTGGAGTAAAGAGAGGGCCACTGGGGCCTTCTCCCCCACCTGAAGGAAGAGTTGGATTTTCCAGGTTAGAATCATTCTGATCCTCCTGGCCAGGGTTTGAGTCCAGGGCAAAAAAGGTTTCACTTCCTGGCCTTTCCTCATTCCCTGCCCCACCCACTCTATCTGCCTCATCAGACCCTGGGGACTTTCTAAGGTCATCTAAGAGTAACATCTCTATGAGACGTTGGGCACTGGCACTTCTCCCCGTCCTCAACTTCCTAGATGTGCACATGGTTCTCAATTCTTGAAATGAGAGACCATCATTCCTAGTTGGCAGAGAGCCACTGGCTTCTCCTCTAGAAGACATACTAGTGTTATTTGGTGTAGGCACCTATCTAACCTAGTGGAGACTAAACTCTCTTGAGTTGGAGAAAGGGTGTGCTAGACCCTTGACTTACCCAACTCCAAGTTCAGTAGAACTTACTTATTCTAATCTTGATTATATGTACCTAGTACTTAGTGGTTTTCAGTTAATCACTTAATGAGATTTATCTGGTAAAACAATAGCAAGCTGGAATCCCAACCGCTGCACACCAATGTGAGAAGGTGGGTTGGTATATGCTGTCCACTAATTAAAGTGGGCACCTTGTACCAGTCCACATGACCCTTATGATGTATGAGGTCAAAGATAACCTTTATGAAAGCTATCCTAGTGGTAGCTATGGAGAGCAGCCTTCAGGCTTAATCTTGAAGGAATGTAAAGCAGCTTGGAAATATCTGGAGAGTCCATCTGCATTGGCATGGTTACTCCCAGGTCTATGTTCCACTGTATAGTCCATCCCCTGTAGGGAAATGAACCACCTCAAAAGTTTGGGGTTTTCACCCTTCATCTGTTTTAGCCATAAGAGGGGCTTATGGTATGTCTGAAAAATGAAGTGAGTGCCAAACAAGTATGGCCTCAGCTTCTTCAGAGCACAAACCACAGCAAAGGCTTCCCTCTCAATAGCTGACCAACGTTTCTCTCTGGGGGTCAGCCTTCTGCTTATGAAAGCTACTGGCTGATCCTGACCCTCTTCATTCAATTGTGATAACACAGCCCCTACCCCCAATTCAGAGGCATCAGTTTGAACAATGAATTGTTTGGTATAATAAGGACTTTGCCGAATGGGAGCAGTGCACATGGCCTGCTTCAGGTCATCAAATGACTTTTGACAGCTAACTGTCTGGGTGGTTCCTTGGGGTCCCAGCGATTCTACGTGCTCTAGGCACTGTGTCTATTGAAGTCGTGGTTGTTATACCATTTTTTTAGTATATGGTTCGGTCTCCCCCTGGAGCCCGCTGTGTATTGTGCTACTTACAACTGTTCTATTGATTCTATATTGTGTGCTTTATGTTCTAATCTTGTGTAGAGATTAGTAGAGAGTGTTATATTAATAAATACATATTTTTATATCACTACTGTGTGGTTCTCCTTTCATTTAGTCATTCAGGAGGTGATATTCTGGTAAAACAAGCTGCTTTACATTCCTTCAAGATTAAGCCTGAAGGCTGCTCTCCACAGCTACCACTAGGATAGCTTTCATAAAGGTTATCTTTGACCTCATACATCATAAGGGTCGTGTGGACTGGTACAAGGTGCCCACTTTAATTAGTGGACAGCATATACCAACCCACCTTCTCACAACTACATCCTTTTTGCCCTCACGGAGCACATCACCCACGCATGAAGAGTCATGCACCTCTTTAGAAAAAAGGGGCAACAGGCCCGTGCTGAACTGTGCAGACTCCCCAGCCAACTGACCAGATTCATCAACAGTAACCTCACTAGACGAAAGGTGCCATGCACCTTTGTGCACTCCCACATCACACACCTATTCAAAAACCCCACCCAAGATCCCACCCCACAGAGCGCAACAAGTACTGCACCACTGCAGACCTTGTGTGGATATCAAAATTACTTGATTAAATAGACACCACCAACATAGACCCACACTGCATTCTCAATCATTAATCGAGGTTCAGAGGCAAACATGGAACCGATACCTCGCCACAATGGGACTGCCCACTTGAAATAGTAGTGGAGGGGTCACTAAGCATTCTTATTCTACTGCAGCTCTCAGCCGCATTCGACACAGCAGGTGAGAACATCCTACTGAACAAAAGGTGCCAACATCTCAAACAAGGCCACCACTTGGTTTTTAAATCCTTTTGTGAAGAATGCATCAAAAGCAAGAGAATGGGAAACTCTTTTCCACTGCCCACAAGGTCACATGGGGAGCAGTACGGGATCCACCCTCCTTTAACAACTATATACAAATGCGTCTGGACCTGCTCTGCTCCCAGGACCTCCACTTCCTTTCCTGGGCAGAAGGCATGCAGAATTGCCTCAGAGCTTCCTTCCTTTCCAACCAGTTTAGACCATAAGCGAAGGCCTGAAAGCGTTGAATTGTGGACAGGGAAGAAGAGACTCAAAAACAGAGATCCTGGTCTGAGACCTAACAGAAAACATCAGCAACATGGACACCCATCGAGACATAAAACAGACACTGGGAGTATGTGGAATGCGGACCTCAGAAGAGCCGAGATCAAAACATCCTTCCACCAAATTAGGCTTCTCTGAAGAACCCTGTCTTTCACCCTCTCTCGATACCACCCTGTGGCACTGGGGACCTCGGTCAACTCCAGACTAGACTATACTACAATCGGGCTACCAGGCCACCCTGTTAAATGATTGCAGAAGGTGCAAAATATGGCCACGAGACTGTTCTTTAGAAGAAATGTACCAGTAACAGTCCAGCTCCCAACCAAACCTGGGTTTCAGTAAGAGGCAGAATCACATTCAAGCATTCAAAGTATCAATGGACTGAATGTACAGCTGCCAAATATCTGCAAGAAAATAACCATAACATACGCACAGCAACACCCAGAACAGCCATTCCTGGTCACCCCCTGAACCTGACGCAAACAAAAAAGTAACAGGTGATTATAAGTGGCAGCCCTGCCTCTGGAACAACCTGTGGAGGTGAATCTGAAACAACCAGCAATAACCTGTCCAGGCGAATCTGGAACAACCCGTCCAGGCGAATCTGGAGCAACCCGTCCAGGCGAACCTGGCGCAACCCGTCCAGGCGAACCTGGCGCAACCCGTCCAGGCGAACCTGGCGCAACCCGTCCAGGCGAACCTGGCGCAACCCACCCAGGCGAACCTGGCGCAACCCACCCAGGCGAACCTGGCGCAACCCACCCAGGCGAACCTGGCGCAACCCACCCAGGTGAATTTGGAACAACCCGCCCAGGTGAATCTGGAACAACCCGCCCAGGTGAATCTGGAACAACCCGCCCAGGTGAATCTGGAACAACACACCCACGTGTATCTGGAACAACACACCCACGTGTATCTGGAACAACACGCCCACGTATATCTGGAACAACTTGCCCAGGTGAATCTAGAACAAGCCGCCTAGGTGAATCTGGAACAAGCCCCCTAGGTGAATCTGGAACAAGCCCCCTAGGTGAATCTGGAACAAGCCCCCTAGGTGAATCTGGAACAAGCCGCCTAGGTGAATCTGGAACAACACACCCAGGTGAATCTGAAACAACCCGCCCAGCTGAACCTGGAACAACCCGCCCAGGTGAACCTGGAACAACCCGCCCAGGTGAACCTGGAACAACCCGCCCAGGTGAACCTGGAACAACCCGCCCAGGTGAACCTGGAACAACCCGCCCAGGTGAACCTGGAACAACCCGCCCAGGTGAACCTGGAACAACCCGCCCAGGTGAACCTGGAACAACCCGCCCAGGTGAATCTGGAACAACCCGCCCAGGTGAACCTGGAACAATCTGCAACAACTCGCCCAGGTGAATCTGCAACAACTCGCCCAGGTGAATCTGTTGCTTCCAATCAGCGAGGCGGTTCAGATCGAGACTGAAGACCACCCGTTCTACATCCCAGGAAGCCACAAGAATCCAAGCACCATTCCCCTCCATCTCACTCTTCCCTTATATCATATAAGATCCATGTCCCTGAAGGCCTCGCCAGTGTGTCCCTAAATAGACCTCACAAGTGCCTTACTGGAGACAGTCTTAGCGCCCACTCAGCCGTGGCACCTTAAGGCAGAGTCCGGAGTAAAGTAACCGCTGCCAGACTCACTTGTTTTGCAGAAGCCGGCCTCGCTCCTCCTGACTCTGGGAGAAAACAAATGCAACTGTAGTTACTACATGTAGCAAACTAGTGCTTCACCCGCTAACAGTAAGTACACAGTGCCCACAGCCCCCACAATGTCAGCAAACTAAATAAATAAATGAATAAACAAACGGCAGGTAAGGCCGGGAAGGATGACAGGAGACAGGGCACAGGATGGAAACAACATTTCTGTTTGTTGCAAGGCCTCGACCTGCACAGGGGAGACTTAGGGTGTGTACCTGCTGGCACCAACAGGGGCGGTGCGGACACCTGCCAGCTTGGGGGACGGGGGGGGCGAGGGCAACGTAAGCCCGCAGCTGCTTTATATTATATGTGCGAGACAGAGTTAGCGAGCACAATTAGGGTCCCAGCAAACCGTGGAGGTCACACCCGGGGCTGCTTAACTACCCCCTAATAGACATCATGGCAATGTGGGAACAGAGCGGCACCCCGAGTAACAGGAGCAAAGCGGCTTCAACCCACAGAGAGACAGGCGACGCCATCCCTTACAAACACGTAGGCAGGCCTACCAGATGAGGCCTTAAACTCGTGCATTCAGCAACAGCCAGTGACGTGCAAAAGGACACAATTAAAACAGGCGTGGCCACCTACAATGGGCAATCATGAAGACGGTGGGCACGCGTGATGTGTGTGTGTTTGCTCAACATCACTGCAACCCTCAATGAGGCTGCAGCCCCCACAGTGATGAGCCCACCATGGCACAGGATGTTACTTGCTCTAGATACAAAGGATATCATATATAAAATATAGGTTATTAACCCCAGTGCCACCCAGCGCAGCATGCACCAGCTGTGCCCCAAGAGGGCATGGGCTCTGGCATAATCATGTACAGTAGGCCCCCTAAACTCATACGGAGCTGTGAAAAAAACATACCTGGGTGACAAGGGTCCCTCAAAATCCTGCCCTCATCCCCCCATGATAGCCTCACCACTGTGCACAACCCTACAACAATCAGAGGAATCTGCTATAAACAGGACTGAAAACCCCACGTGGGGTCTTAATAAAGAGAGCATTAGACCAGAGCTGTGGTTAAAGACTACTGTGAACCACGCCCCCCCTCCTGCACGTCATCATCAGCACGTCCTCAGCTGCAGTGCAGGCCTCTCGCCCAGATGTGCCTGGACATTCCTCATTCACAGCCTGCATGTGCACACAAGAGTGTAGCACCGCCATGTGTGCACACAGATCTGAGATCAGCCGAGCGCCCGGCCCCTTGGCATTATAAACAAGAAATAGACACAGCGTAGGCAGCTACGATGCATAAAAGGCACGGCTATGAGACATCAGTCCTCCAACTGTGCAAGGCTGTGTGGACCAGCCGGCATTACTATTTGCAAACAGAATAGAATGCCCCAGAGATAAACCCCTTCCAAAGCACTTTAGACAGAGACGGAAGGTCCAGTACAACCATGGCAAGCTGCACCCGTGACGTCACACTGAGGCTGAGAACAAAAGAAATGAAGCCGAATGCACTGTCCAGAAAAGCAGAGATTCTGCGGGGCCCTTTCATTTAGTGTAATTGTTGAGGGGCCCCCTCGCCATAATGCAGTTAGAAAAGCCATAAAGCTCATTTACTCATCACCATACTGTCACAGACATCACTTGTATGTGTCCAAACATGGATGCAAATAAACACTATATCATTTTGCTAAAGAATGCAGCTCTCCCAGGAGCCAGGCTCGTTCTGTTGCCAAATGATGGTAACTTTCCTTTATGTGTGCAACTGCTCCTCCAACACCATGGTGCTCACAGGAGCAGCAAGGGCTGGAGGTCTTCCTGACAGCCCCCGCAATGCTACTGCCAGCCTTCCCAAGTACTACGCATCGGGGTTAGACTAGCACATTTTAACGCTGGCGTCCGCATCACTGCACTAAAATGCATTGGTCATGCAAATTATAGCGTTCCCGGACCTCCTCAGGCGCTAGGAGCTCAGGCTGCACAGCATTAGAAATCGCACTCTCGCGTGCACCACTGTGCTCAGACAGCGGCGTTGATTACTGCTGTTTTAATAAAATGACTCACACCACGACTTGCACGGCCCGCCACAGATGAATTCATCATAATATATTGAGCTTGAAGGTGAGCCTGACTGCGTGTACCACGTGACGTGCCAGCCACTCTGTGCTTTGTAAACCCGACAAACAATATCCGGACCCAGCAGACAGGGCGTGCCCTCATCAGCCGCGCGCGGACCCGCAGCCCTTGCCGCGCAGGCGCAGCACCGCGGTCACCGCCTACCAGTGGCCTCAGGCGGCACCTCTTAGTACATCATGTCCTCGGCAGGCTCCAGGATTGTTATTAAAGATCTGAGAGACAGGAGTTCCATGTGCCAGTCTAAACAAAAGTAAGTCCCTCTCGTATTCAATATAATGTAATCAAGTCTCTCATAACCATACTTCACTCGTTCCAATATACACACACTGAACTTTGTTATATGTCAAAATGTCTCATTTATTCTAGTATAAAAAGTGTATTCATTAAAATCTTTATAATGGTATCCTAAAATAGCACATGTATGACTTTTTGCTTTTTCCAGATAAAATGTCTTCATGTACAGCTCTACGCTATATTTCATCAACATTAAAAACACAGTAAATACATTTTCATATGTAGTATCACTATGAATACACTAAAATGTCACATTCAATATGTATAATTAACTGCATACTTTCACCATAATAAAAACACAGAGAAATCACAAAAAGAATTTTTAAACGAAATCACAAAAAAAATATTTTGTGAGTGGACAGCGCCGCGTTTCGGTGGACGAAGCTTGATAGACCCCACCTTCTTCAGGACAAGAATTTCTTTTGACAACAGACATCTCTCTGCACTCTGTTGTTCAGCGACCCCTTCCTATTATTCCAACTGGTTGGAGAGGATTTTAGGATGTATTATATTCTTTTATTTATATCCCTGTTACACCCCATAAGGAAATTATTTATTCATTCCACTTCACCTCTTTTCCAAGTGTAGGATGATTCACTCTATTTATTTTTCCTTGTACCTTTTTCAATATGAGGTACCTATTCAGTCTCTCCATGTAAGGGTAAGGCCGCTGTTCTGGACCTCAGCGATAATTAAATACAGGTGCCCTTCTTATGCCTTTACGGCGTAGTCTTTTGCTTTATTCAGCTTTCCCGTCGACTTGGTCACAAATCTTTCTTTTTTGTTCTTTGTTGCCAGTGACACTCAAGAGTTTGTGGCACGAGGAGAGTGCCTGTATGACTGTGCTGCTGTAACCAGCAAAAAAACAATCATCTGGATTATAAAGTAAATTACTATCTTGTCAGTATATTATTGACCAGCCTTCCCGGCCTTGCAGTCATGGAACATTTATCCAGCACTATTAAGTGGCAATTCGCATGCCATCTGAGTTCATGATCCCACATGGTGCCAATTATCAGGTGGCCGTTAGCGCTCGCTCACCATCACTCCTAGGGTGGGAGCCGGAAATGCTGGGAGAGCCCGAGGGATGCTGGGACAGCGGCCATTGGGTCTTGCCTGTGACAGTGCATGTGCTCTAGCTTGCAAGAGAAATTATATACAACAAGGGGTTTGGAGCCCGCCCATTGCTTACCATTCGTTGGCTTCATTGTCACTCTTATTTTCTGACTCCTAATTGGGCAGCACACACCGGCTTCACTGTCTTTTCTTTCTTCAGGAGCACGGACCAACAGGGTGATTGTCTTGGATTAGTGTCCTTCCGCTGCTGCTTGTGCTGGATTTGAGGTACTTTATTCCCTCATTCCACCTTTGTTGTTTTCCAATCATTGATTGCCCGCATTGTCAGTGTTGCTTTTCCCCTCTGCCACCCCCCCATTGTCCGTGTTGCTTTTACCCCATCCCCCCCTGTTGTCCTTTGTTGCTTTTCCACCTTTCATCCCCCCGTTGCCTGTTGCCATTTCCCCCTTCTACCCCCTCCCCCGTTGTCCGCGATTCAAATTTTCCCTCCAGCTCCCTGTTGTCCGTGTTGCAACTTCTCTCCTCCCACCCCACCTTGTACATGTTGCAAATTCCCCCAACCACCTAAAACCCCCATTGTTTGTTTTGGCCCAACCGCTATAAGAAAAAAAAGCGCCATGAAGCGGACAGTACTGGCTGCCTCATAGTGCGTTTTTCAAACTTTACTTTTAGCCATGCTGCACAGCCAGGCTGCTGTACAACATGGCTAAAAGGCATTGGCAAAGCCATTGCTTTAGCATAGGCGCGACCTATTGGCATTGTCAATGCTTGTTTTTGTATCCTCACGGCACCAGTTATGGCCAGACGACCCGCTAGGACCTTGGCCGCATAGATTTTCATGTCCCCACCCACTAATTCATTGCTAGTTCAGGCGAGGTGGGGCCAGAGACACCGCTGTGTCCCTGCACACTGGCTCAAATGGAGAGTCACAGCATCCACACTGCTCTCCGCCACTGAAAGGGTGTCATAAAATGGTGGCAAGAGCAAAGCCAATAGTTCTAGCTTTGACGAGCTAAAACATATAAATACAGGCACGCACAAACGCTGATTAGCTCACTGAATCCCAAGGCAAGCACAAGCGCTGTTTAGCACATTGAAACCCAGGCTTCCTTTAATCTGCTTTGCCAAATGTTGGTTACATTGCCTTGATCTGGGAGAGGAGTCTTTTTGTTCTAAAACTAGATTGCACTTATGTTTCTGGCACTTACAGGGTAGGTCTTGCATTCTAAGACTGCCTAGCGGTGCTGGTGCCTTGAACTCCTGTTCAACCCTGGGTGCCATGGGGAGGCAAGTGGCAGCCCTACTGTATGTTCTGCTGAGAGAGGGCGAAAACCTCAAGGTGACAAATATTTATCTTGGCACTATATCTGGGACATACTTGGCACCGACTGCATATCCAAAGAGGCCCTTGTGTGCATAATGAGAGCGATAGGACCAGAGCCATTGAAATTGCACAACTCTGCGACTGCAGCGCTTTCTGCATAATTATGGATTTACTGCATAATCCAACATCAGCTGTATACTTTGCATATTTTAACAAATGGATCAAAAGTTACTAATAGTGCAGCAACACAATTCTGTGCAACAGTGGCAGCTCCTCCGCTATGGCGGAGGAGCGTCGCCCCACTGCTTTCAAGCAGTGCGAGAAGCAAAAACATAAAATGATAACTTTCAGTTATTATCATTGTATGTTTGTGCTGCCTTGCGGGCGGGCGGGTGGGGCTGCTCTGCTCACAGAGGGAGTAGGGCAGGGGCAGAGTGGTTTGCCCACTCCTAAGTGCGCAATGACTGTTTGGTCAGCCCTATCGGGCCACCCAAACCAGTCACGCGCACTTTCCTCCTTCTCCATGCAGGCTGCATTACAGCCTGCATGGATAACATGCCCACCCTCCAGTCCCTGGCTGAGTGCAGTGTCACGTCGCTCAGACCAATAAGCGATTGGCTTAGGGGAGGGAGCCTGGCTGCCTGCTTCCTGTTCCTGAAGTCGGAGGCAGGAGAGCAGGAGCAGAGACGCGGGACCAAGGTAAGTTATTGTGTAAAAATTTTTTTTTAAAAAAAGTCACTCCCTTCCGCAATCCCAACTCCACCCCCGCGCAACCCACAACATAAATCCATAACAACTATAGAATGGGTCTTCAAATCAACACTTTAAAATGGGTCTTCAAATCAACACTTTAAATGTATCTTGGGATATTCCCCAGATCATTCATATTTCCCACAAACATGGTCATTACCGATTTCACCATAAATCTACAGTCCTCATGTTCTATCTGTTTGGATCTGTAATTTGCACATCAAATTCATTACAAATCTATTAATACATTTTTATCCTGGTCATAGCTTATTATTACAAATGTTTGGCTTTTTCATCCAATCGATTTCATGGCTTTTACATGAATTCAAATGTATGCGTGTGTCAGTGAACAACCACCGCCACAAAAATAGAGTCCCTAAGAAGGGCGTGGCTAACAGAAGTTTAACTATTACTGGGGTTCGTTGAAGGTGTAGTGCATTCACCCCCTGTAAGAAATGCATTTTCATTTACTTTCACCCTCTTCGCTGTTTGAGGGGTTTTGTATCTCCAGCACACACTTTTGCATATAATCACAGTTACAATGGTACCATTGCTCTGTGTGCTCTGCAGAGGGTCCAACAACTGGATGCACAGTATTCTGAACAACTTTTACTTTTGGACCCATTGACGGCCATTGTGCGCATCTCATACCTCCATCAGCCTCAACTCCAGAGCTCTCCATTGTGGCCCATTATAAACAACCACCGAAAGCCCGAGCTTGCTTGGGTGCAGAAATCTGAGCACATTAAAAAAACACACAAACAGAGCATAGAAAATGCTGCCTCACCGTGTCACAATTGACATACAATGACTAGGGCGGTTTGAATTAGTGAAATTTACTTACATCTTCTACTTTCCATTAGGGAGCAATACCGTGTGTGTGTGTGTGTGTCAAGCACAACACAAAGTCATGTTTATGTGATACAGCATTATGAGTAAAGAGTGACATAATTAGCACTGTACGCTTGTAGTTGGGTGCCAGCATCCCAATTTCCATCTATTCATATTTAAAACCAACCTCAATAAGAGGGTCAGTACTGGAGCACGACAAATTCATCCATTGTAATGTGAGCGTATAAAATGACATTTCTCATAGCTACCTACACGCAGCATTCCCTATTTTACCCCTACCAGTCTTCTGTCAAATTTCCACCCTACAATCAAGTCACAACTAGAGGTTGTGTCTTATGCATATTGTTAATTAGGAACACCCAATTTTTACCTTCAATGATTCCATGCAAAAGCTCTCGATAATGTCACAGTCTGACACCAGTACCCGTTTCACTCTACATTGACAGCCCAAGTAAAGCAATTTCAAATTGTTCAACAGTCAGACACGTTTTGCCCTATTTGGGACTCACCAGTGTGATGAGAAAAATACTTTCACCTGCGGTCCCAGATTCCTGATGGATCAGCAGACAGCAATGCCACTGAGGAGAGTGGTTTAGCGGGTCTGTCCAGGAGTGAGGGGACACTGATGGAGTTGGTGGACACATTTAATAAGAAAGTAGATAATGTGGCGTTCAAGATCAATCGACCTAGCACCCATAGTGCTCCTCCATTTCATGAAGGAGAGTCTGGGAAGAGGGGGCTCATGTGTGAAAGGGAAACAAGACTTATAGGGAGCAAGGCCAGAAGCAGAAAGTTAGGAGGAAGAAAAAAAAAAAACAGATGTCATGCTAAAACCCGTGCCCCTACCTCAGTGGCGGCTCCTCTGCTATGGCAGAGGAGCGTCGCCCCACTGCTTTCAAGCGGTGCGAGAAGAGGGAACATAACATGATAATAACTTTGTTATTATCATGTTATGTTTCCTTTGCAGGCGGGAGGGTGGGCGGGGCTGCTCTGCTCACAGAGGGAGTAGGGCAGGGGCAGAGTGGTTTGCCCACTCAAGTGCGCAATGACTGCTTGGTCGGCCCTCTCGGGCCGCCCAAAGCAGTCATGTTCACTTCCCTGTTCTCCATGCAGGCTGCATTACAGCCTGCATGGAGTACATGCCCACCCCTACAGCACATAACTGAACACCGTGTCACGGCGCTCAGAACAATAACAACGCTCCATTGGAGCGTTGTGATTGGCTTAGGGGTGGGAGCCTGGCAGCCTGCTTTCTGTTCCTGGAAGCGGACTCAGGAGAGCAGGAGCACAGAAGACGCAGGACCCGGCCTCAAGGTAAGTTTTTTTTATTTCTAGACCCCGCTCCCCCCCCCATGCGACACCCCCACGACCCCCACTGCAACACTCTCCGCGACCCCCACGAGCCATACCGGCCGCCCCTGTCCTACCTGGCCATGATCACACTGATGATCCACAACTCCATGGAAAAGACGCTCACACTCTTCCAGGTAAGATCACCGCCCCCTTATTGTTAGTGCCTTATGACTTGTTCACCACTAGGATCGCTTTGAGGTATGTTTTCTTATTGCATACTGTAGAAGCTAATACCAGCACCCAAACCCCCTCTTCCGAGGCCATAAAGGCTGCATTAACCAGCTCTAATCCTTCCAGGTTATTGTCACCAGGACACTACTTTAACTTCTGTAAAGTCCTATGATTGTACAACCTTCGGAGTCCCATCCTTTTTGAAAACTGGGGTGTAGGTACCACTAGAGTAAACAATTCATGTCATATCGGAGTGTATCTAGATTGCACAACTGTCACAAGCCCCTATTAAAGGAAAGGGAGCTATATGTGTGAAATGCACCTGTTTTTGCTGTTTTTGTAAATATATGTCTGGAGTGGTGATTGTGACAGATTTATATAACCGCGCACAACGTTCACATGCAAGATCATTTCCTTGGTGCACATAGACTTGTCTGCAGTGCACAGAGATCTTACACTGTCGCACACAGAGGAAAATAATTAGAGGGAACATTGATGAGGACTGTAGATTCATGGTGAAATCGGTAATGGCCCATGTTTGAATGATATGGGAAATATACCAAGATACATTTAAAGTGCTAATTTGAAGACCCATTTTAAAGTGCTGATTTGAAGACCCATTCTGCAGTTGTTATGGATTTATGTAATTAAGAAGAATTGAGGATTGTGTGTGAATGAAGGAGTAAATGGTTGGTTGAAATATTGGAGGAAGAATGGATAGTGTATGAGGTGTCTTTTTAAATTAGAGGAAAAAATACACCTCACATGTTTGGCCAAATTGAACTGTTATAAAATTTAAAAAAAATATGAGGTTTTCATTTTATGTATATTGCTGGAATGACAAAATGTTATATGAATTTTCAATGCATTGCATGAACATACATATGAGGCTAAACAACCATAAAGGACAAAACATAAAAAGTGGAACGAACTTTGTTGTCTGAGCTGCATACATACTAGAATGAGCGATTGATGTTCTGTTGAATAGATATGTTGCCAGGGAATATTCTTTCTATATTTTATATGTTAGCTACACATAGAAACACCTCACCTTGGGTTAGGTTTGAACAAATATTACTCAAAACTGACACGGAACTAGCTATTTTCTATGCCAAACGTCCATGATTTACAAATTCTACTAATCCTATCATCACAATTAGCTTGGCAAAAACCACAAACTTACAAATTCACATAATAGCTTACACTCCAATCTGGAACAATGCAGACATCACTCACAAGGTCAATGAATTTAATTGGCCACTCTTGGCTAAACATAAAATAATTACTATAACAAAAAGAATGATCAGGGGCGCTTATAGGTCCAGCATACGAGCCCCAAAATACACAACATGAGAGGATGAGGTATGCAGTTCCTGTTAAGGGGGAAAGGAGGCTAGGGCGGTCAACACCCCCACCCTGAGGTGGAGACGGGGTGTTTCCCAATTTGGGAAGTAGGGCCTTCAAACACCCGGCTGGGTGTCATGCTTCATCACATGGCTTGTTCCTCGTCAGGCCGGCGCTGCAATGCCTGACGCGCACCCTATAAGGGGCTCTTTGTCGGAGATCTTTTTCCCAAGCTGTTTAGGTAAAGTGCGGGTATGGGGCCTTGTAGTGTAGATGTGAATACAGTGTATGGTGAAGTGGTGTGTGATGAGATAAAATGAGGCGCAGTGGTACTCCAAAATCTATTTCATCTGCGAGCCCACTGGTCTCAATTAAAAACAGTTAAGGTGCCACTGCTGGTATGATGGTCAGAGGTGGCTAGATATGAGTGGTCAATATGTTTCTCGTCTCATGTGTAGGGAATCACGTGGCGATTCTTCAGGACCAGTAATACTACACTTTCTACACAGTGGTTGGTTACTCCAGGTGAACCAAGCACTCTGTAACCTAACAATGAGGTACCTTTTTATACATAGAATGGACCGACCTATACAGATAAAAACATAAGGACACGAGAACAGAAGTCACAATTAATGAAATCATATGAAACTAAACAAAGCAGCCTCCAAAGTAAAAACATGCCCAATCACATGCAAGGGTGGTTAGTGCAACTCAAAAGAGTGTAGCCGTATAGTAACAAATGAAGAAAAAGTGAGAACACTTGACAAATATCAGGGTACTCAGGTGAGTGAGATGGTAACCAACCACCGTCAAATAAATGAAGCCAAAGACTCTCCCGAATTGGGTTACGGTCAGGTTCCATCGAGAAACTGGCAGAGGATATACGTTACCAAAGTTAACGTCCTGCCAGTCAATGTTAAAATAGAAATAATGCCGAAATTAGGTAGATCGATAGTAATTTCAGAAAAGTGGATGAACGCCGATCAGGCGTATGGAGGGCCCCCGAGGGGGCGGTAATACACTCAGTTCAACCAGGGAACCAGTGTCGGGAACCTACCCCTCGCTTCGCCAGCTCGGAGAGTGTGTGAGAGAGAGTGTGTGAGAGAGAGTGTGTGTGAGAGAGAGTGAGTGTGAGAGAGTGTGTGTGTGAGAGTGTGTGTGTGAGAGTGTGTGTGTGAGAGAGAGTGAGTGTGAGAGAGTGAGTGTGAGAGAGTGAGTGTGAGTGTGTGTGAGAGTGTGTGAGTGTGAGTGTGAGAGTGTGAGTGTGAGTGTGTGAGTGTGTGAGTGTGTGAGTGTGTGAGTGTGAGTGTGTGAGAGTGTGAGAGTGTGAGTGTGTGAGTGTGTGAGAGTGTGAGTGAGTGAGAGTGTGAGTGAGTGAGTGAGTGTGTGAGTGTGAGAGTGTGAGAGTGTGAGAGTGTGAGAGTGTGAGAGTGTGAGAGTGAGTGAGTGTGAGAGTGAGTGAGTGAGTGAGTGAGTGTGTGTGTGTGTGTGTGTCCGGTATTAGTATCCAGAGTGTGACTGGACCCCGCCCGGGACCCGGAAGCACTTCCAACGAGCGCGCTGGAAAGCACGTAAGCGTGCGTGTATGGTAGGTTCGCGGTTGGATGTGAGCATCAGCCATCTTGAGTGAAGGGAATGTATCGCCTCCACTGTGTCGGAAGCAGAGACAGCAATGGGATGTTGTAATGCACATCCGAGATCACTGTTCAGTCACAGTAGCTCAATAGATTAAAGTTGCAGGAGTGTGCAGGATATGTCCTGTATTGCGGCACGTAGTGCAGCAATGCAAAAAAAATGAACATAGGGTCAATATGTCTACACAAGGGTCTAGGGTGAGGGGAAAGGATAGCCCTTATTGTGTAATGACACGGTGTCCGGAACAGGGGAGGCACTGGGCCGTAAGGAATGTTGTAATGCACATCCGAGTGCGCTGCTCAGTCACAGTAGCAGGATAGGTGGATTCTGCAGGGATGTGCAGGTTGTGTCCTGTGTTGCGGCGCACAGTACAGCAACACAGAGAAATGGTATCAGCAAGGAGATATGGGAGAGCACAGAGGGAATGAGGGGGTGTGGACAAGCAGTGTCCTGTAGTTGCTCTACAAGACTAGGGAGTTGGTCAGCATGGTTTGGCAGTTTTGTACCGGTGCATTGAAACAAGAGGACGTGTTACAGCATGTATTGTACAGGAGTTGCTGACTGAAACGGATAGTCTATGCATGACCAAGTTACGTGAGGGATGAGAAATGAAGGGACAGGCGTGAGACACCATGTCTGGACTAAGCTCATCCCTGTCATGGTGAGCTCTTAGTCGACTGTTGTGTGGCCACTAGGATATTAATAGGGTGAGGCCAAAGTTATCTGTTGACTTCACTCCACGGGATGTCCTCGTTGAGTCCGTCCCTGTCGCAGGAAAGGCAAAAAATCCAACGTTGTTCCTTCTTAAAGAGTGCCTATTTGTTTAGATGTGGGTGTGCCTCAATAATGGTCCATCTCAGACTGTCTGGAGGGTGGCCTTTTTCCGCGAAGTGTTGGCAGAGTTTGATTTGGGTCTTATGGCAACGGATTTTGCTTCGGTGTTCCATAATCCTAATCTTTGCTACTCTCATTGTTATTTGTTTGTCAACTTGACAAGCAGATGGTTCTTTTTTGTAAACGCGCCCCATACAGCGTTTTCACCTTAAAGGTGGCCAGTGCCCCTTTCTTTAGACAAGCGGCCACCATTAATCTGAAAGGGCGCCATGGGGTGCTTTTACAAACATTGAATTTCCAATGGAATAGGTCTCGTATTTGCATTGGCATTGTCATTTACAATGCCGATAGCTCACATTCTCGTAAATGCGAGACCTATTGCATTGCAAATGCTTGTTAAGTGTTGTGGGGGGCTGCAGTTAGTACAACAGCCCCCCACAAACTCCTGGGCTCTATAGAACATGACCTCAGGAATATTTGATCATATTTTTAAGCTTTCCCAAAACTAGAGCTTTGCTCTTCAGCTTGGGAATGCAGGGATCCTTTGTGGTTGGTGTTATGGTTGCATTATGTGGTGTAAGGAATTTAAAAGAAAGTCTCTGCAATGTCTGTCAACAAGCATTTAAATAATTATTTACAATCAAATCAACATTAAATAAGTTTCAATCATTCCTTTACAAAACCATGAGGCCTTTCTTTTATATATTTACAGTGACCTAATATATATATATATATATATATATATATATATATATATATAAAAACTAGAAATCCATTGAAAAAACAAAGGTAAAAGTGACAGTTATAGTTATGTATTAAAAACATTAGAAATTCACTCGAAAAGAAATTCCAAAAGGTAATGGGTTATAAATGTCAGTTAAAACATATTTTAAATGAACAAAACCACAGAAATTCACCAGTTATAGTTATCTCAAGGAACTATAACGTGTGCCCTAAAAGAACCATAACTCGCACCCTCGGAGTGCGCTGCTAGTTACCTCACATTCTTACATCATTCATGACATGTTTGGTGACATCATTGATGTCATCACTGTAACATCTGAAATTACATCATTGATGACCACACTGTACATGGCGGGGCAGAAGGAATAGTTCCATTAGGGAACGAATTACTTGAGATAACTATAACTGGTAACTTTCAGTGGTGGTCTTCACTTTAAACAATATGTTTTAACTGACATTTTCACCCAACTATGACCTCCCAATAACTTTACATTATAAAAAGCCATAGAAATTCAATAAATTAGGGTATAGGAGAAGAATACTGCAGTTAAAGGGGTACAGAAATAAACAGACCACCCAGACAAGGAGAATAACTGAGGGATGAGGAATGAACAAGAGGAAGGAGAGACAGTGAGCCCAAAGTGCAGTATCTAAGAGCAGTCCTAAGATTATAGCATGATACATGCTCCCAGAACATAACTATGTACAGACACGCATGGGTGCAAGTGTGATGAGCGGGAGGTAGCGCATATGATTAAATGAAAACAAGCGCAGAATTCAGAACTTTAAGGTTTATGTTATATCAAACTTGAAAAAAATTACAAACCAGTTCTCTCCCTAAATTGAACCCCAAAATGTTCTACAGTGAATGTGAAATATCCGGTGATTATACAAATACTAATAGAAACAGATGGGTTGCAACAGTATCAAGTACACCAATAGATAGGAAGGATGAATATTTAATTTTTACCCTCCAGTCAAACATTTTGTTGATTTCCCAAACTGGTAGGGGGTGGAAAACCCCCACAATGTAAGGGAGAGGATACTGTAAACAGTCGCACTTGCCTGGATAGAATAAGCAGCCCATGCTGTAAGTTTGTGATACCCTAGGCAATATTTTTGGGGGGCCCCTGTTTGGACCAGCTTTAAATTTATTGCCCCCTTTCGGCTCTTTCAAGCCATCGTGATGCCTTACAATATTGAATTACATGTTAAACCTTCAGAAACAGCTGAAGGAAAAAGCTGCCTGGTGTCCGCAAGGCAAATAGCAGCAAAGGAAAGTTTGAACAAGCCTTGATAAAGCCATTACTATTTTTTTTTTTACTTGCAACAACATAATTTTAAGTGGAATTCAGTCTCTAACCAGCGTGTTACTCCCATTAAAGGAAAAACATACTGATAGTGACTTGTTTAGTGGACTAGTGCATAAAATAAAAAATTATATAAGCCCATAGCGCTTTAAACTGTAGCTTAAGTTGCTGAATATTTGTAACCATCAACATAACCCTCTTCACTACTGGCGCTTTTGCTGCAACAGTGAAAATCAAGCGTGCTCTGAGGATTTTCACCACTACATTGGTTAAAATCAACAACTTTCTCCCAATTTCTCTTCCCCAGTTCCGGGGTGTGTGTGTGTGGTGTGTGTGTGTGTGAGAGACAGGAGTTGATGATAGAGAAAAGGGGGTAAAAGTAGAGAAATAGAGGTAGCCACAAACTAGTGCGATATTTACCAAGTGGAACAGAGATAGGCGAGAAATTGGAGGTGGTGAGGTAGTGAGCTATTGGTGAGGTAAATTGAGACCTTAGGTAGGGAGAGAGGGAGCAGTGGGGTAGAGAGCCGTAGGATAGTGAGGGAGGGGTGAGGTAGAGAGAGAAAGGAGACAGAGTGATTGGGAAGTAGTGAGGTAGAGAAAGGGCTGAAAGAGAAGGAAGGTAGTACAGCCGTGGAGAGAGATAGAGGGGAGGCAACAATAGAGATGTGTGAAGTGAAATAGATGGGGGAGATACAGGGACGTCAGACAGAAAAGAGCAGTGAGATACAGAGGAAGATGAAGGGGAGAGGGAGAGAGATGAAGATGAGTGAGGTATATTGAGTATACTGAGAGAGAGGTGAGGAAGACAAATGTTAGATAGAGAGAGCTGACAAAAAAAAGAGGATGACACTACATACAGAAGGAGAGAGAGAGGTTAAGAGAGAGGGTTAAGGTAGAAGAGGTGAGGTGAAATAGGGAGAGAGAAATGACATAGAAAGGTTATTTTCTAATGAAATTGCCACCAACTGCCCAGGAGTGCAAGGGGTTAAGGGTGGGCAAGCCAGGCCTTCACACTAAGGCGTGTCATGTTCTTTATGATAGTCCCATCATGTACATACAGATTACATACATTGTGTTCCATCCACATGACATAACGGTCCTAAACACAGGTGACCTTATACCTAGTAGCTTACTTCTGTCTCTTCGACAACCAGGCTCTTGGTATCCTATCTTAATCCCTGTACCTGACGTACATAAACATGTCCTCAGGCACGGTAGATTTATTCTGTATAAGGGTCACACTTTTTTTCATCCATGGCCAACAGCCAGCTGGGCATGAGTGTTTTTGTTTAGAAAAGGATTAGTGAATGTTTTAAAAAACATATCGATTCTGGAAAAACCCTGGAGTGACCACTTTAGTATAAAAGACCCTCACTCCCCCTTACAAAACAGAGGAGAATTCCTTCCAGGCTGGACCGAGACTCTGCAGGCTGATCCTGCGACAGGACTCGACATCCCTTGCGGGGTGCTGTCCTCGACGCCGAGACGGGGTCCTTCATTCAGAACCATCAGGTGAGGGGTTAGTACCTCCCCGGGTGATTCTTCGCTCCATTAGGATCTATCCTGACATTTACATACACACGATTCACCTACATATCCAGGTTAGGTACACTTAGGTAGGCTACGCATAGTAGGAGTACGCCAATGCTATTGTTTTATATAATCTGCTTTTATTCATCTTATTAACACTATGGTAGAAATGTATCTACTTTTTACGATATTGGTATTAGCGATTACATTTGTCTGCTCTTGTCTTTTGATTGTCGCAGCCAATATGTTTCACACTAGACTGACGCTTGACCAATAAATACTTATTGAAACTATACCAATCGTCATTCTATGTGTATCCTGAGAAAAGTAAGCACGAGTGACTGAGCGAAAGTTACCGTATTGTTTCCAAGGATACCTGAGGAATCAGGGTTACCATGTTCAGTGGTTGCCAGAAACTACCTACACCACTGTAGAATACAGGGGGGTGATAGTGGCACTGTAGAGCTAGCTGGTCTAACGGCCGACTCATCCTATGGAGCTGTCGAGAGTCTGTCTGCATACCAAACTCTCAGTTTAGGTCATCCAAAACGCGCAGGTCCTGGGGGGTCCCAGGAACGACACGACAGGCAAAGATTTATTATTTTTTAAAGCAGCAAACAAACTTGCTGTGCTGCATTGCACAAGGAGGAGAAAGCACTGCCAGGCCATATTAATTAATAACGGCCTGCTGCTGCCCCCCAGCCTTGCGCTGGTGCACAAACAGCATGTCTAGTGCCCTGCACAACCTGTGCACCATGGTGGGGTCTAGTACAGGATTTGTAGTGGAAGTACTCTTTCAGAACAGAATCGTAGGTCTAGACTATTCTTAAACATTCCTCACAATGCAGCAGACAGGAGGAAATGCGTGGAATGTTTGGAGAAATTAAAACATTTCTTTATATTAGTGCCTGTTTCAAGGAGGCATTATTTTTTAAGTGAAGCCCAGTCTGGCTATCTCAGTAAACTGGGCTTTAGGTCAATGTACGGTAGCTTGCGCTAAACTGCCCATGTTACACCCAAGTAACACTCCCCTGACACAAAGCAGCACAAAGCTCTATTTACTCAGAGGTGGGCACCTTTCCAGAGTGAAATACTTTTTGGGCTGGAATCCTTTTAAGACTTCCTGCTACTTTGTGTCACTTTGCCTGAGTTGGCCCAGGGCCAAACTATTAGTAAACCTGCCTCTAAGTTTCTGTTAAGCATTCTCTGCTGTCACACAAAAAAATACAGTGTTCTTTATGAGCAACATTAATATGGAAAGAATTTCGACTTTTCCATTTCATTTACCAGAAGGCCCCTTAGAAGGTGAGGCCCCATGGCAATTGACCACACCTTAAAACGTCTTAGTCCAACCGGTAAGTTACAAATGGGCTCTAGCAGTTTCAGTTTCTCACATATGGGGTGTGGGACAAGTTGTGAATTGCTAGCATGAAATTCTAGTTGGTTTCAGTTGCACCTTGGGAATAGTTACTGGTGTCTAATAGTGTCTCCTGGTATTTTTCTATAACTCACATGGTTTTCTTTTCCTTCTTTTACACATTAGGGCTGTTAGACTTGGCATCTTTTGGCGTGTTTCCCCAGACTTTTTGCTTTCTGACCTCCCGGTTTTGACTCTGTTTTTGCTGGTGTGATGATTCTGCGCACTTTCCTCACTGCGGTCCAGTGGGAAAGTGCAAGTGCTCCTGTATAAAATGTGTTATGGATTGGTGTTTCCATGATTGACCTATTTGGTTTATGTGTCAGTCCCTTGTAAAGTGCACTGCGAGTGCCAGGGCCTATAGACCAAATGCTGTTGGTGGGCTGCAGCACTGGATTGTGCCACCAACGCAAACAGCCCGTAAAGTGTAACTCGGGCCTGCCATCGCAGAGCCTGTGCGCAGCCTGGGGCTGCCATGTCGACTTGGCAAGTGCACACACTTGCAAGTCCCTAAACCTTCCCTTTGCTACATGTTAGTCACCCCTAAGGTAGGCCCAAGGTACTCCTGTGGGCAGGGTGCGTTGTACGCTAAAGGTAGGACATGCCCGGGTGTGTGCGGCATGTCCTGATAGTGAATTACAGCCTAGTTCGTTTTTCACTATTGCAAGGCTACCTGTTCCCCTAGGCCAGAACGGGCAGTTTTGATTATTACAGCTTATAATCCTAACTGACCCCGGGAACATGGTAGAAATTCGAGTTTAGTATGCCTGGACTCAGAATGATAAAATGCAGCTTTTAGTAAGGTTGGTTTTAACATTCTGTGTTTGAAAATACCACTTTTAGAAAGTGGGTATTTTCTTGTCTAACCATCCAAGCCTGCCTCTGCGAGATTGTGTATTCCTTGTCTGGAATGTGAGTGACAGGGGCTGGGGGATGCCAGGAGACAGGGTGAGTCAGCGCAGGGCTGAATAGCCAGATCGACCTGTAGATGGGTGGGAGGGGTCGCACCTGGGCCCTGAATAGGACAGTGCCTTCCCTCCACAATGCTGGCTCCACCTCCTGTGGTGCGTCTGATGTCCCTGGCCTACTCACTGAAAGAAGGGACGGAGACTTGTCAACAAAGTGCTCCAGAACTGGTTTGGACTAGGCGAAGGCCTCTCTGCCTTCAGAGAACAAAGGAATTTGGGATATAAATATTGGGGCCCTGACCCCATGAATTTAGATCTCGCTGGAATCAAGGAACCTGCCAAGACGAAGAGCTGGAAGAGCTGCCAGGAGGAGTACTGCCCCTTTGCTGTGTTGTTGCTTTGTTGGGCTGGCCTGCAGCTGCTGCTTCTGCCTTGGGCAGTGAAAGGACTGGACTGAACTTTCTACAAACTTGTGCTGAGTATCTCCAAGGGCCAGGAACCGAGCTGGCCTCCTGTTAAGAAGTCTCAGGGACTACAAAGACTTCACAAGCCTCTGGGTACCGCTTCTGGAACGCTGTTTCAGTTGCCACAGAGGAAGGGAACCGCAACCGACTCCGTCAACCGAATCCATCCCTGGCCGGTGACCTGTTTGCACCGCAGACCGCATCGCCCCGCTTCGCATCGCAACCCTGGTCTCACCGTGGGCGACGTCCGACGCCGCCAACATCGAGCCGCTGCTTGCACCGTGACCTGTGGGCACCGCAGTTCGCATCGCATCGCTTCACTGGGCCAGCCGGACCAGACCGACACTGTCGCTGCAACTGGCTCAAGAGTCGAGACCGCACCGCATTTGGGGCACCGCTCGCACGTCTGCGACGCACCGCTCCGACTCGCACCGCTGTCCGACGCCAGCTCCCGCACTCCGGCTAGGTCGCCTGCATTGCAACCTGTCAGCACCGCATCGAGCATCGTCTCACCCTGCATCGCACGCCTTGGACTCACCGACTCCGTCTGCACGATGCTCATCGAGCCGCTGCCGGCACCGCATCGAGGGACACCGCACCTTGCATCGCTCCGTCTTGCACCGCAACCGCGACGAACGCCGACCGGCTCGTACACTCCGTACCAGCCACAACGAGAAAGGTACTGTAACCGAGTCTGTTCATGACTCTGCTGGCCCGTATCGACGCGGTCGGCTGGAACTGTTAGACTCTGGGGTTTTCAGCATCACGGTAGGC
Organism: Calotriton arnoldi; assembly: GCA_963921515.1. Classification (NCBI taxonomy): domain Eukaryota; kingdom Metazoa; phylum Chordata; class Amphibia; order Caudata; family Salamandridae; genus Calotriton; species Calotriton arnoldi. The sequence goes on along the minus strand of CAWUFW010003837.1, from coordinate 1,218,709 downwards.
TCGGACGGAGCTACCGACTCGTACGAACTTTGCTTTTGTGCTATTCCTGCAAAGAAGAAGTTACCGTATCAAGCATTCATTTTTAAAGTATAGTATTGTGGATTTTTGTCGTAATTGGTCTTGTCTTAAGTATATAAAATATTGGTTATTTTTCTAAACTGGTGTGGTGTCCGTTTGTAGTGCTTACACTGTATTACTGTTGGTTATGTGCAAATGCTTTACACACTGCCTCTGAATTAAGCCTGACTGCTCGTGCCAAGCTACCACGAGGGTGAGCAGGGGTTACTTCACGAGTGTAACAACCTTTACCCTGACTAGGAAGAAGGGTCCCTACTTGGACAAAGGTGCAAGCCCCTGCCAACTAGAGATCCCATTTCTAACAAGGGCCAATGAGCAAAACCCATCTGTTTTAACCAAATCCAGTGGAAAGCATTTGCAACTTGGAAAGTTACCATTCCTTCCCAACTTTCAGATACAATGCTTTGTGTCAGACTCGTGTTTCACCAGAAGTGTCCGCGGCTCCGAAGACACAGGGCTGGCTTTGGCCATCTGTCCATCACCTGCAACAGTGACCTTGGCCATGAGGGCTTCCAAGGTACCAGAGTGTGGTGATACTGCCAGCTCCTCACTTAGGCCATTTCACACCCACTAAGGACTGGTTCTTAGAAGTGGTGGATACTGCAACTCTAGGTGCTGTTTAATGTTGTATCACCCCAGCAGTGCACTATCACAGTCGTGAACTCGAAGGACTTCCTAATAAACCCAAAATTTAAAAAAACAAATGCGCCTTCAAAGGGAGGGCCTTTGGCTTGAGTGAAATGGAGACCGAGGCTCTTCCTGTTGTGTCTGATGAGAACATCTCCATAGTGTAACGGTCCATTGTGGACTCCACCTGGGCAGACACTCGTAACCTGATGCCTATCCCTGAGACATGGAAAAGGGAACATGACTCATCTCCACAGTGTAATTGTCCATCGTGGATACCACCTAGGCAGACACTCGTAACCCGATGCTCACCCTATCTGATGGTCGAGGGAACAGGACCATCTGGGATGGTGGCACCATTGGTGGGCACACCCAGAACTCCCAAGATTCCCAGGTCGATGTAGAATTAGCTAATCCACTCCAGGTTTTTTCTCTGCATTCTGCTATGTGTAGTCCTAATAATCCCATTTCAAATTGGAACTGCTAGTGCCATAATGTAAAGAAAAACCTGGACCAGCTTAACTTAGCCTCTTACTGGACTTGCTAAACTCACGAGCTCTGTACAACTCAGAAAAAGTGAGGTGTTCTGGGAATCTGGTGCATTTTTAGGAGAGGAGTCAAGTGTACTGGGGCAGGGGTGAGTGGAGGGGGGACGTCCTTCTCTATCACTGCCATGATTTCCTAAATCAACCCCCAGGGATTGCCAGTGGTTAGACAAACTGCAAGTGTTCCCCCCTCCCCCCCCCCCCCCCATCACCTTTTGTGTGTTTGATGTACTGCCCTAAGAGCGCCAGGTATGCCGAGACGTGGGTTCCGGGCTCACGGTGCCACTGGAATCAAGCTACACCTATTTGACGAGCCCCAATCAGGGCAAAACTGGTCCTGGGCTGCTTGTGTTCTGGTTCAGGGATGACCTGGCTTGGTAGCTCAGAGTGGACTGTTTCAATTGGAGCAGGGTCAAGACTGATTTGCATATGACTGGGTCCAGGCAGAGGTGGCATGTTGGACAAAAGAATGGTGGGTTGGAGTGATACCCCGAGCGATTGCCAGTGGCTAGACTTTTTGCATGTACCTCCCATCACCTTTTTGTGTTAGAAGATTTCCTGAAAATGTCTCAATTATGAGAGGCAGATCAAATTGCAAGCCTGTGCAAACCATTGCTTGCACAGGTGTCGCAACTTGGAAAAGGTATTAAAATAAGCACCAAAACCTGTATGTTATGTCCCATTTTTGAGTGGTGTTATTTGTTGCATCAGCCAAAGTGGATAAGAACCCCTATCACCTCAGAGCTAGTCCGTTAACGAGGAACCCACTGGCCTAGGCTCCTCTTCAGTGTGCCATGTAGAGTGAAGTTGTCATGGATACCCCCTGGGTTAATGGGCCAGAAAAGGGTACCGCTCTCCCCAGAGGAGTCAGCATCCCTAGAGCCTAGGACTTGGACTGATCTGTTTATTTCTTGTTTTTCAAAGTTTCCTAATCAATAACGGTTCTTCAATTTCATTAGGTGCATATATTCTTTCCTCCTGGTCGAGGAATTACCAGGTGATGAAATTATGTTTTTTTGTATTTGTTATCCTCCGTACTCAAGAGCCACTGCGCAAAGTAGCACAAAGCTAGAACATTTAGCTGGGACAGACCGGTCCACGCGTCTCAATGCCCCAGAGAAGTGTCCGAGACCCTTAGAGGTGCCAACATCCCGCCAGAAGGGCGAGAAGAAAGGGGTGTTAGGAGAGGCAGCCAATTTCAATTAGATTTTAAACTTAAGACATGTTAAAAGAGGGAGAGATGCTGTAATGTGTCTTTGGTACGCAGTCTAAAGCGCCTGCTTAAGTGAGGAGAAACAAAGCGCTGCCTTCAGAAGTAAGGGCCAATGGTTCCTGTACCAGGAGAGGAAGGGGTGATCCAGAGCTTTAGGTGGGCTGGGTCCCTGTGGGTCTCAGGCCCAGTAAAAATTGAGAGGACATTGAAAAGGGTCCCTATATTCATGTCTTTAACTTTACTGGCAAACAAAATGGACCGATTTCTGAACAATGAATGCAATAAATTGTAACGTATTCCATATCAGCGATTTAATTCCTGTTTATATTTCACATTTTACTTAATCTTGCATTCCCCTTAGTGGAGGAGCCGCCACTGCTTAATGCAGAAGTTAAATAGCACTAGTTCTTTTTTCAGGCATCTGCCCATGCCCGGTAGGGCTGCGCACTTGCTGCTGACGACGGCCACTCCTGCTATTCTTGTGGTTAGGTCTCTATGTCCCCTGAGGGCAGAGGTTTAATAGCACATGCACTTTAAATGCATGACACACCATGCTGAGTCAGAAAGACAGGAAATTAAGCTGTCTAAGTAGCTTGTTTTGATATATATGGTCTAAAATGCCATGTTCATAGTGTTCGAATGGGGGGGCATGGCTTTGGCGCCACCTAAAATGGCCGCCTAGCGGGGAAGCTCTGGGTACTGCGGACCTTTAAATGGCTGATTTTTCTGGAGGTTTGAGATTGCGGGAGCAGGAGATGGAACAGTGATGCTGCCATGCTGTTTTTAGTGAAGGTGCAGTGCGTTTCCTTTACTAATTTTACTGATGCAGAGTTCTCCTTAACAACGGCCACAATTTTATATCTGATTTCCTGCTGACAGAGTTTAACTGCTTGCAATGCGCTTTGAGGAGTGCCTGAAGTAATGTTGCCTTCAGCAGACTTTTACATTTATGTGATAATAAAGGCTTTGTTGTGACTGATTTTCTGGAGCCTCAGAGGAGTTGCCCTTTATTTTTATTGGGGATATTTAACGCTGCAGTGCTTTATAGAGTGCTTTATATAATGGTGCCTTACTTGTCCTGTATAACACTGCTCTAAGGCTATAAATGTTTGTACTGTGACTATATTTCGGCGCCTGAGCAGTTTGTATCTTGCCTGCTGGTGAGCATTTGGAGCTACTTTCTACTGAATCTTCCTCATATGAATAAGAGCTGCAATATTACTTCAGTGGGGAATACTGGCATACTGTAGTTCTCATTTCTATGAGAAAATTACGGGAGCCGCATTTTGTTTTTTATTCCTAAGGCTCACTCCTCTTCTGGATTAAGTGCTGAATCTGCTGTTTCTGCTTCAATATTACCAATTGACTCTTTGGATTCTCCTTGTGAAATGGCTAATTCTACGGTGCCTCATGCTGTCTCCCTGCAATCCTCCACACGTAAAGATCAATCTCCTTCCTCAGTTTCTAAGCGGCCAAAACAAAATCCTTCTTCACCTGAGAAGTCCATGTCTCCTATTGCTGGAGGAGATTCATGCATTAGGTCCTTTCTTGGAAGAGACTAATAAAAGGATGCAACACTTGGATGACAAATGTTCAACGATGGAGGAATGTGCATCTTTGATAGAACAGATTGTGGACCTTCGCGAGGAAACTAATAAAATCAACTGTCTGGAGAAGGAGGTTTTTTGACTTAAACAACACACAGAGGATTTGGAAAAAAGGAACAGGCGAAATCATCTATGCATTTATGGCCTTCCGGAGGCCTTCTTCACCTCCTTCCTTCCAAAATTGTTAGATATGCCTTCCTCTACTGTACAGAGCATTCAGAGAGTGCACAGGCTAGGTCCTCGTCCTGCATGGTCATCATCTCCAGTCAAACCAAGGGGCGTCATTATTCTTTTTTTGATGTTTACTGACCTATTGGCAGTTCTTTTTGGAGCTAAAGCTAAAGATCAAGTCACTTGGTTGGGCCATAGAGTTTTCCTTTCTCAAGATGTTTCTATTGCAACTGCAGCCAGAAGGAAGGAATTCCTTAATCTTCACACTCCTATCTGTTCTCTTGGTGCCTGATATGGTCTTTTTCATCCCTGTATTTTTAAGGTGACATTCCAGAATAACACTACAACCTGTGAGGATCCAGCTGAACTTAACAAGTTCATACAATCTCATACTTTGGTCACTATGGATACAGCTGGTCCCTCTAGTGGTTGATGTTTTTCTCTTCTTTTCAGGTTTTTTCTGACAGTTCAATAAGGCTTACTTGAAGTATTAATATGGCTCATGTGTAATTTTTTGGACATGCTCTAATATGTCATATTGTTTGTTCTAAGTTGTTCTCCTTGTCCTTTTTTGCAGATTCATTGTGTATGTTTACTTTGTGCAGTCCTATCTCGTAAGTGTGTAGGGTCCAGGTACGGCGTGGATCCCTTCCCTTCTGGGTAGGTCATCGTTCATGTGTCATCACCACCCCGATTTTCTCCTATTGGTATTTATTGAGGTATGTCCTTACAGTCATCCTTCTTGGATATGTACTGTCTTTTCTTTCTGCTGCTCATCTTTTCTTGTTACCTTCTTTTTCTGCCTCTCCTGGTTTTTATTCTTTATCTCTCACTTTTTCTTTTATTTTCTCCTTTATCTTTTTTTATTTTCTTTCTCCCTCATTGTTTCCTTTTAATCTCTTGATATTGATGGTGTTAGTCTTTAGTAGTTTTAGCGGTCTCAGATTTGTTTCCCTTGATTCACTTTATATAATTCCGAGTAATTTCATGGAATATTAAGGGGTTTCTTAATCCAGTTAAACGTCAGAGAATATCATTGCATTTAGGTAAATCTATTTCTGACCTCGTTCTTCTACAAGAAACCCACCTTACTTAATCTGAAGCACTGACATTTAAACAAAACTGGGTTGGACATTTGTTTGTCTCACCTTCAGTGACTAAAAAGAATGGGGTTGTGGTATTGTGTAATAAATCTTTTAATCTTACTGTGGTTTCGCAAGAAACAGATGATACCGGTAGATGAATTATTATTAATGTTCTTGTAGATAATATACCTCCAACTATATTGAATGTTTATGCTCCTACAAAACCGGACCATACTTTTTGGCCTTCCATTGCAAGAAAATGTGTCCAATCTTATGATGCATACTTTATCTTAGGAGGGGATTGTAACCAAATTGTAGATCCTTTTTTGGATAGACAGTCAGTTCAATTTGTGTCACAAACTGTATAAACAATTTCACTCTGCCGTTTCTAAAAGTGCATTCGTAGATTCATGGAGATTGTCTAACCCTAATGTTAGAGATTATACCTTTTATTCTGCCACTCATGGTACACTTTCACGACTAGACCACATTTTTCTCTCTAAATCACTCTCACAATGTCTTGTGCAATCCTACATTACTCCAATTGTACTTTCTGATCATGCCATGGTTGTGACTGACTTGGATTTGGTTCCCCCTAGACCTCGGTCACAGATGGAGATTCAATAATTTTTTACTTCAAGATCCTCACAATTTTCTAGTTCTTTTATTTCCTTTGCTTCAGTATTTTTCTCTTTTAATGATAATTCAGAGATTTCACCTGGTTTATTGTGGGAGACGTTTAAAGCGTCTGCAAGGGACTTTATTTTAAATTAGGTCTCTAAGAAAAAGAAAAATGGAGCTCTAAAACATAATGCATTACTGTCATCAATCAAAACATTGGAGTAGGGGTACTTCTCTTTAAAATTGTCTTCAGATTTCCATAACTTGTTACTGGCTAAATTGCGGTTCAATACCATCTCTACTGAGGAAGCCAACCACATACTCCTGAGGAAAAATGCTCGATATTATGGTGGGAAAAATAAAGTTGGTAAATTGCTAGCACAGTATTTAAAGGTTAAAAAAAAGAGAGACATGTTATTGATTGTACATCCTCTTCACAGGGGCAGTCTATGCATCAAGCTATTTTAGAGAAGTTTGGAAAATTTTATAAGTCCTTATATATTGCAGAAGTAGTGCCCCCTTCTTCCACAATTGTAGAATATTTGGGTCAGACTTCTCATATTACTCCCCCCCCGACCTGGATTTTGATTCTTTAGAGGGTGATCTTACATCTGATGAATTGCTGGAGCATTAAAATCATTAAAATTGGGGAACACCAGGCCCTAATGGGTTCACAATTGGAATTTTATAAACATTTCTCTCATCATCTTCTTCCCCATTTATATTGGTTATTTAAACACTTTATTGATTCCTCTACCACTTCAAGTTCTTTTTAAGAAGCAATTATTTGTCTTATACATAAAGATGGTGAAGATCCCCAAGATTGTAAAAAGTATAGACCAATCTCCTTATTAAATATGGATTATAAAATATTTGCTAAACTTTTAGCTCTTCGATTGAGGTCGTTTCTCCCTCATCTTATTGGGAAAGAACAATCTGGTTTTATTAAAGGGAGACTTATATCAGATAATTCTGGTTTGTTTCTCACTGTTCTTCGTAAATCCCCTACTTTTAAAGCTTCTCTGCAGCCATAACCATTGATGCTGAGAAAGCGTTTGATAGAATAAGCTGGGAATTTATGCTTCAAATCATTAAAACAGCATGGATTTGGACATAAGTTTATAGCTCTTATTTCTCTTTTATATTGTGCTCCTCGTGCATCAGTACTGGTCAATGGTAGAGTTTCTTCCTACTTCTCTCTTCATGGAGGAGTTCGATAAGGTGTCAACGTTCTCCTCGATTTGTTTTAGCGCCTGAACCCTTTCTTTCTGGCATTCGTAATAATTCTTCTATTTTTGGTTTTCCTTACGGAGATCGTCACTTAAAATTTGCAGCTTATGCGGAACGTATTCTTTTATTTATTTCCTCTCCTGATAGTTCCTTGCCCCTGTTTTTGCAGGAAATTTCTTCATTTTCTCAGGTATCATGATATAAAAATAAATAAAGAAAAAACAGAAATCTTTCCACTCAATAATTATACTTTTAGTCACTCTAATAATCTTACAGGGTATAAATGGTCTACTTCTGCCAAAATTAAGTATTTAGAACTTTGGTTTACAAGTCCAGTTCTATTCTGGATACCATCAACATTAACTTTATAGAATGAAATACTAAAATAGAGAGTATTCTATCTTCTTGGAATCCTTTATTTTTATTTTGGTGGGGCCGCTTAGACTATTAAAATGATGATCTCTCCTCTTTTGCTGTATCTTCTTTCTATGTTACCAGTCCATATTCCAAAATATTTCTTTAAGAAAATTAACTCTCTTATTAGATTTGTATGGAATAATAAAAAGCCAAGAATAGCTCTAGTTACTTTACAGTAATCCAAATTAGCGGGAGGTGTGAATTTCTATCATTATCATAAAGCCTTTGCCCTGTGTCAAGCAGCACTCTGAGCTGTCTTCATCCTTCTCTCCATTGTGGCTAGAGCTTGAAAAAGCCTTTATATTTCCCTTTACTTTCAAAGAGGTACTATCTTTTTCTTCTACAAAGTTGCTTCTTCACTCCTCCATTTTACAAAAAACGGTTTCATTGATCAAATCTATGTTTCTCCCTATTACTTTGACTTCCTCTCTATTTCTGAAAATGCCATTATGGTATAACTCTTGATTAAACTTAACAAGTGTCCTCTTTTTTGGCATAGTTGGAAGGATAGGGGCTTATGTGGGTATCTCAACTTTTTCATAATAATTCTCCTACCCCTTTTCCTCAATTTTGTCTTGATTATCATTGCCCCAAGTCTTTTTATCCTCATTCATTAAATGATAAAAAATGTTATTCTTGATGTTTATTTTTCATTACAGCAGTCCACTTATTCAGTTTCCTTTGCATCTTGAGTTACTGATTTCCTGAAAACTGGTTCTAAAGCTTCATTTATCTATAAAACTCAATCTTCCGGACCCCTCTCGAACCAAATCCAAGTTGGAGTTCTTATGGGAACAGGACCTGGATATTATCTGAGAAGTTACTTTTTGGAATAAGATATGGGCACGTATCTATAACATTTCTAGGTCAGCGAGTATCACTTAATCCCTATTTTTTATTTATCATAGACTTTTACCCACCTACACGGCTCCAGATTTTCCTCAGATGCCTTCGATATCTGCTGGTCTTGTGGTTTTCCTAAGGCTGATCTTATGCATCTGCTGTTTAGGTGTCCTAATCCACTTTCTTTTGGCATAAGTTTTGGTCCCAGATCAGAAAGAATTTTAGTTTAGAACATCACTAATATTCTTTACATTTTTCTAGGTTCTTTAACTATTTTGTACCATCTGTCCTTAAACATAAGTTATTAGATATTTTATTGGCGATTGCTTTTCAGCAAGGCACCTTTAATTTTAAATCATCATCTAAATTATCTTATAAGGTGTGGTGGGATTCGGTATGCTTACATCATAAATTAGATACTATGTACACTATTCAATGTTTATCTGCTCATAATGCTTAACTGTTATGGTTACCTCTCACTGCATTTCTTAATCAGGTCGAAAATGTTATGTTCAACACTAATTCAGGTTTTTCCAAGAATTTCTATCCCCATAAATATTCTCCCTCTGCTTTTTCTATTATATTTGTATGCAAGATGTCATTCTTATTACTACTATATATGTTTCACTCATTTATTTTAGGATGTGGATGAGAACATTCTCTCAGATCGTTATATTTAGGATACTGATTATTTCCTTTTTATCCTTCTGTTATTTCAGCCTCCCCACCTCCTTTTCTTCCCCTCCTTGTAAAACTATAAAGACTTTAGCATTTTTTTCATGTTCTTAATACCATATGTAAATTGGTTACCTACCATAGTTCTTCTGTTGTATCATGGTATTTATTGATACTAAATAAAGTCTTTTTAACACATGGTGTTCGAATGATTTTTACACATGAAATGCAATGACCAGGCTGCATGTTGGGTTTACAAGTCACCAGTGAGACTGATTTTATTTTTATTCGCTCTAGTTCTCAAGAGAGACCCTGGAGGATCGATTAGCATTGGCTCTTTTAACTGTTATTTATTTATTCAATGAAAGTGTCTGTGGTCTTAAATGTTGATGTAGAGGACATGGATTTTACAGCATTCTCTGTTTCTATATCCTTTGTCTGCTATGTGTATTGATTATCCTGTGATGATTGTCAATGATTTTAATGAATTGAGCAAATAATTAAAGAACCTTTAAACCTTCGTACTAGGTCCTCTCAAGGCGTTTACAAAGAGCTGCTGTTGAGAGCTCTGGAGCGGAGGCTGAAAGCAGTGCCAGTTGCTCACAGTGCCCGTCAGTTGGACACAAAGATGCTCCGAATACATGATCATCCGATCCTTGGCCTCCCTTCAGAGCGCACAGAGCAGTGGTCACGCATGCTAGTTGCAATTGTAATTCTGTGCAAATGTGTGCGAAGGAGGTATGCAGTTGTCAAAATATTGACAACTCAAAGTAAAAGAAAATGCAGTGCTTACAGGCGAGTGAGTGTGTTGTGTGTTTGGGGCTGGAAGTGAAGATGATGCGATGAAGTGCATTCAGGAGAGAGTGAAAAGAGGGTGCTAAGGAGGAAAGAGATGAGGTGTTAGATATACAGATGGAGAAAATGCAGAGAGTCACTCAGAGTCTAACAGAGTGAGCATACGTAGAGTGATTGGGACACTGCCTCTCCCACAGGCCTCAGTAATATTAAATTCCGTCTTGCAGTTTCAGAATTGAAACATTTTAAATATTAATTATTTACAACAAAATTATTGTTGTTACTCAGTTATCTTAAACAGCTAACAACCATTGACAAAGCCAATAGCCCTGGCTGATTTTGAGGGGGCGGGGGGTCAGTTGTGTTATATATTTGGATTTATTAACAGAAAGCTCATAGAGGAACCAAAACACCAGTCGGGTGGCACACTATAGAAAATACAGAAATTTTGTTTACGTGTTAAGCCATACCCTTAATTACAGAGGTCACACACCCTTTAAAGAGCCCTCACTTTTTCCTTCCCACTTAAAGCTGTGGGGTGATCTGAGATCACAATGTTAACAGCCAGGGAGGGACAGAGGGGTATCTTTAGCCAATTGATTCAGTTCAGTGCAAGGGGCTTCTGGAAACCACCACCAGCCATCACCACAGTAAATTATTCTGTGTACTATCTCTGTTGACTGCAAGAGAGATGACGTATGAGAAGGGACATGAAAACTCTGCAGAATTCCGCGAGCGGACGGAATTCGGCACGTCGCACTGCTCGCACTGATTTTTTAGCATGGTGAGCTTCTTCCGAGCTCTAAAAATCAGCGCAAACGGCACCACAGGGTGCTGCTTCTTTCTGCCACTCGAGTAGATGATCTATTCGAGGGGTAGCTTTCTCAACTATAATGGTCACGACTTGTGAAGGGACAGCTACAGAGAGCTAGGACAGCCCAAGAGAGCGAGACCGGAAGAAAGAGAGAGAGGGCAATGGAAAGAAAGGGAAAACTTGTGTGAGAGAAAATGATGCAGACAGACTTAAAGGAGACAGGAAGAGAGCAGAGAGACCTAGAGGCAAAGGCAAAAGAGAGAAAGACACAGCCAAAGAAACAATGAAGAGAGAGAGAGAGAGAGAGCAAAGACACCAGAGTCTGTTTGAGAGAAAGCAAGAGTTATAGAGGAAGGGCAAGAGAGAGGGGGAAGGGGGCAGAGCTGACCTACAAGTGAAATGAACCCTTGCCAAGTAGAGAGCGTGACACAGAGAGACACAGATAGAGACAGAAAGAGAACAAGCATTTGCAATGTAATAGGTCTCGCATTTACGATAGTTTGAGCTATTGGCATTGTAAATGACATTTCCTTTTATTTATGTGTTGATTTTTAAAACATAAATAAAAGGCATTGTTATTTATAATGCCAATAGCTTACATTTTGCAAATGCGAGACCTATTGCATTGCAAATGCTTGTTTTAGATGTTTTTCGATGCTGTCGGAATTACAACGCAAGTCAAGATTAGATGTTTTTTAGGCATAGAGAGTTTTAGTGATTTGCCCAGAATCACACGATGTTGAGTCAATGCCGTGACTCGAACCTTGCTCCCCAGTTTCAAAGTCGGCAGTCCTGGCCGATAGACTACATCCCCTCCCGTTCGTTCTCTAGACAAATTGAGCGAGTAAAAAGGGTCGCTCATAGAGAAAAAGATAAACCCGGTGGGGGAGAAAGACAAACTTATCAGCTTAACTGCGGAAAAAGTTGCATGAAAACACACAGGTTTTGGGAGAAATTGCTATACGATGACTCAGTGTTTGCCATGCATAAGCATTCCACAAATATGTTGGTGTATTGCAGAATGTGCACGTTTCTTCTTTTCTCGTAATGTAAGTGTTCAGCTTCTGATAGATTGAGGCACAGGGACATCATGCGATCTCAACAACATCACACAGTATTGCTGAAAAGGTGAAGCCAGGATTATAACGCAAGTCACGATCAGATGTTTTTTAGGCACAGAGAGTTTTAGTGATTTGCCCAAAATCACACGATGTTCAGTCAACACCGTGACTCGAACCTTGCTCCCCAGTTTCAAAGTTGGCAGCTGTTAGGCACAGAGAGTTTTAGTGATTTGCCCAGAAGCACACGATGTTGAGTCAACGCCGTGACTCTAACCTTGTTCCCCAGTTTTAAAGTCGGTAGCTCTGGCCGATAGACTACATCCCCTCCTGTTGATTCTCCAGACAGCTCTGGCCGGTAGACTACATCCCCTCCCGTTCGTTCTCCAGACAAATTGCAGCGAGTAACAAGCATTGGCATAGCCAATAGGTCTCGCCTTTGGGACCTTATAAGTGTTTAGTCATGCAACAGTTGATGTTGTTGCACCAAGGATATTGTGCTACATATCTAAATACTTACAAGGTCCCAAAAGCGAGACCTATTAAGTATGTGCCATTTTTTACAAATACGTTTTTTAAAGTACTTTGAGTTAGATATTGTGCACAGCAGAGCTACAGAGGCCGGTGTGACAGATCATGTGATAAAAGAGAACCCAACTCTCCTGTGTGCGAGAGGAAGACACTGGTTGTGAAGTCAGTGCAAAGAACACGAGGGCCTTGGTGCAGGTCAGGTCTCCGAGTCCTGCAACGTCTGAGGACTGAGGTACACAATACCTCACAAACAGTAGAGCACAATGGACTTTCATCTTGGCAGGACACCGTCTTGGCAAGACACTGGCTGAGGTGTGGCCAGTATAAATATATAATTCACTTTACTAAATGCGGTAATTACTGCAGACTCCATGCAGAGACGTTTTAAGGCACGGGCAGAGCGCACAATTGACCAGGGACCCCGACTTCCAAGGAGCCCTCTAGGCAGTGAACATTCTCCCTATTGGGTCTCTGTCGGTTCTTTCTGTTTCACTATCTAAACCTCTCTTCCTTTGTCTGTCTTCCTCCTCCCCGCAGCGCCTACCTAGACTTCAAAGCGCAGGAGACATATGACTGGGAGGAGAAGACAAGGCGCCGGCCCCAGTGAGCAAACAAATGCCAGACAGGGAGGGGCGGGAGCGACAGGTTTATAGAAGAGGGGACGAGAGAGTGAGAGTTGGGGAGGCAGGGGTGAGACTGTAAGAGAGGGCAGGAGTGCTGAAGGTGAAAGGGATGGGGAGAAGGGGGCGGGAGTGTGTGGGGTGGGAGTAGTGAGGTAAATGTGAGGGATACGGAGAGGCTGTTGAGATCGTGAAGGACGAGGGGAAGAGAGAGAGAAATAGAGTTGTTATCTTTTATGTAACTCATGTACTCTGAAGTCCTTAAGTAATGTAACTGGTCCTATTGTAAAGCGCTCTGACGCCTTAGGGCAAAGTTCCCGCTATATAAAAACGCATAAATAAATAAATTAAAAATAAATAAATTTAAACTGCGAAGGATGGAGCGAAAGAGCGAATGCAGGGAAGGGTTTGGAGGGTGGGGGGTGCTCCTTTCCTGGGACTTGCAAGAAGGCTGTGGGCTCTAAACAGCCTGGAAATCATCGTTTAACTCCCGACCCACAAACCCCGTATAGTTGGGATTGTGAAAGTCAATCAGAAAAACACGTTTGAAAAAATAGAAAACTAAGTCTGCAATTTTTCCAAGGATCGGCCTGGGGGTGGGAAGTGATTCTAAGGTTATAAGTCTGGGAAGAATCTACTAAAAACAGCATTGGCCGGGCGGCCGCGAAACTGACTGAAAGTAATCGCGGGTTTTGTAAGTGCAAACAGTGGCTTTTGCTGGCGACCAGCTTGCGTTCACGCGAGCGTCCAGATGGCGAGGGAAGCCATATGGCGCCTGATCGCGCGTGCACGCTCGCGTGAACGCAGGCTAGTCGCCAGCAAAAGCCACTGTTTGCACTTCCAAAACCCGCTTACTAAAAGTCTCGCCAGTGCAGCGCATGCGCGCTGGCTCAGGCGAGACCTAAAAAGGGTCGCTTACAGAGGAAAAGATAAACCCGGTGAGGGAGAAAGACAAACTGATTAGCTAAACACACGGGTTTTGGGAGCAATTGCCAGCAGAGTTAGCATACTATGTGAAAGACCGGTCAAACAGCATAATTTCAGCTGGCTCTGGAAAGAGGCATTACAAGAACAAGTTTTTTCTTCTTTCTATAAATATTTAATACAACACAAAATATATGCCATTAGCTGCATACTGTCATCATAGCAAGGTGGGCTAGCTGCCACGCAACATTTTTGTCAAAACTTCTCCCCCCCATGTAAGCAGAAATATTTAAGTGGAAATTCTGAATTTGCTGTTTTGTTACAAAATCGTATATAGTGCCCACATGACAACTGGTTTGGCGCTATACAAAAGTGTTTCACATATGCTGGAGTCTCTGGGCTTTTCTCTGTCCCATATTGAATACAATTATCTCAGCACCTAGAGGCGTTTGCAACATAGAGCAATCTCCATTCTTATTACTAATAATCAGACAACTGCAATTTGTACAATTACATACACGCACATTCATATGTGCCTAACTCCGCTGCGATGCTATCGGGCAACGGCAACAAAATAGGAAAACAAACAGCAATAAACTGAATTGCAAGTTACAAAACAATACCATTACTTGGTTTGCAGATTCTATATTTAAATACGCGCACATTGTACAACAACATAAATGCACACTCACAATATAAAAACCCTACCTGTCCGTCTGCGTAGTGCCACTGCTTTGATATTGGGCAGGCCAAGATCAAATATGTTTACTAATATAAAGGCACTGCAGACAATACAATAACAAACCCACATTCGCAACATAAAAACCCTACCTCGCCCTCTGCATCGCACCTCTGCTCTGCTATCGGGCAAGCTAAAATAAATCTTGTTACTAATAATCAGAGGGCTGCAGATTATACATTAACATATACGCACATTCCTGGAGAACACACATTTTTAAATAGTTACATGGAGTTGTTTAAATAACTTGCTTTGCACACAAAAAAGACAGGAATTATTTGTGTAAAAAGTACTACTGCTGTTTACCTAGGAACGATAGACTGTAGGACGTGGTTTACAATGTGATAAACAGATCTAAGAAGTCACAGCATGTGGTTTAAAGAGCAGAACACTTTGCTTTTAGCTGCTAATTTATGACTAACAAAAGATGGTGACATATTACATTGAAAGACTTGCCTACCAGACAGTAAACAAATTGCTGGAGGGCATGTATCTGTCCCATGGAAAGTATCTGTTTAAGCAAATGTTTAACAGATGGTGACCCCGATACTAATGAAACCTCCTGAAGATGCCTCAAGGGTGTACCTACCTGAACAAAAGTAGTTGCAAAAAAAAAAAAAGGATTTATTTGCTCTGATCTATATTTAGTTTTTAGAAGACTAAATACAAGTTTAGCATCTCTGCTGTGCTATTGGACAGGCCAAGATCAAATATGTTATACATCAAGGGCTGCAGATTTTATAATTAAATATGCGCGGGGGGGGGGCTAGAGTGGGAGGGGCATTTTTAGGAGATTTAAATTTTATTTATGCACGACAGCAGAACAGAATTTAAATAAACAAACCTTAGTTTGAAAGTTGGCAGCTATTAGGCACAGAGAGTTTTAGTGATTTGCCCAGAAGCACATGATGTTGAGTGAATGCCATGACTCGAACCTTGCTCCCCAGTTTCAAAGTCGGCAGCTCTGGCCGATACACTACATCCCCTCCCGTTCGTTCTCCAGACAAATTGCAGCGAGTAAAAAGGGTCGCTCACAGAGGAAAAGATAAACCCGGTGGGGGAGAAAGACAAACTGCGGAAAAAGTTGCATGAAAACACACGGGTTTTGGCAGAAATTGCTATACGATGACTCCGTGTTTGCCATGCATAAGCATTCCACAAATATGTAGGTGGATTGCAGAATGTGCACGTTTCCTATTTGCTTGTAATACAAGTGTTCAGCTTTTGGAAGATCGAGGCACAGGGACATCATGCGATCTCAACAAGATCACACAGTATTGCTGAAAAGGTGAAGCCAGGATTATAACGCAAGTCACAATCAGATGTTTTTTAGACACAGAGTTTTAGTGATTTGCCCAGAATCACACGATGTTGAGTCAACGCCGTGACTCGAACCTTGCTCCCCAGTTTCAAAGTTGGCAGCTCTTAGGCACAGAGTTTTAGTGATTTGCCCAGAAGCAAACGATGTTGAGTGAACGCCATGACTTGACAGGGTGGTCCTCAGTGCGGGGTGGGGCAAGGGGGTTACTGAGCCACACTCACCAATGCATTTATTGTATCTTTTCTCTTCTACGTGCAGGTATGAAGGTTCTTATGCTACACCCTTTGTCGGATGGCGCTTTCTCACTTTTCATATCTGACAGCGCTATATAAAAACTCTCAAATGAGTCGTTCCCCCGATTGTAAGGCCAGTGCCACCAACTAGCGTCCTCCTTCTTGAGGAGCACATGTGGGCTTCCCGTCACCCCTACACCACCCCGGAAGACCGGGAGTCTTTGTGTGCAGGGCGGTGAGATGTTTATACTGAGCGCTAGCTCTGCTGTTACCTGCCTCCTGATGAAAGAGGTCTGTAAACCTAGGGATTGCTGGATGTTTGAGGCCGCCTCGTATCGCCGCAGACAGGTGGGGGTCTGGAACCAGAGGGATAGCCCTGCTGTCTGTGAGCTGGGCCTATAACACGGTGTGCTTGAGCGCCACCCTGCCTCCGGATGTCTTGGACAACAGGGCTGCCTCTTAAGGATCACAGTAGTTGCAGGCCCGTTTCCTCGCAGCAGAATTGTGCCCCTAGGGCGAGGCTGCATGAGCTGTTAGCAGGTACGTTACTGGTCACAGGTACGATAGCTCACCGTTTGGCGTTCAGCCCCGCCCCCGCCACGAGTCTTCCCAAAAACACACGTAATGGACACACTAAATTAGCAGGGCTGGCTCAGCATAGTAGAGGCGGGGTCCGGGGGCACCGTGGTGGGGGGCAGGCGCTGCAACCTTCCCTGAACCTCCAGCCACCGCACAGGACCTCACCACCCAGATGATGGCGTTGACTTTACAAGCCCAATGTGTGGCAGCAAGAAGAGGGGCGGGTGGTGTACACATATCACGACATATCCCGACAGAACCCCGAAGAGCTCGTAGAGCTGGGGCAGGCCCAGTCATGTGCTAACACTCTCAAGAGAACGCTCGGACAGCTCAGTGAGTTTAACGCTCGCTGCTGAGATGTTCATTATGACCGGAGGGTCACACGTCGGACCCTGTCACAGCCCACTTAGATCTTCATCCTCCCCGAGCCATGAATAGCACTTGGAAAACCTCCACAGACATCGTAAAAACTAAACAAACCTGCTGCTATGGGACTGACTCACCCCGCACCACCCCCTCACAGTTCAGGATATATCCCCAGTGAAGAATGGACCTCTTTCAGGGTTCGAGGCACATCAGCGGAGGCACCCAAACAACCTAGGATTCTAGGTAATATGCAGACACGAGAATCTACAGTGGATCTTTCGGAGTCGTTTATTTAAAACTTGAACCATTTTTGCATAAATACATTGTAACATAAAGAACAAAATAAGAAATTCAACTAAATCGTTAAACATTTCGATCACAGAAATTAGGAGGAGCCATTCGTGAATACATCAGAAACAGTATTCAGAACAGGCTATTAAAAATAGTGTTACAAAAGTGAACAGGCGATGGGACAGAGCTCACGTCAGACGAGTACTCACCATCACCGGGACGACGCCAGCCCTCGGACATCCGGCCCGGGGGGTGCGATAATGCACGGACAACGAAGTGCGGGCGGGGGGAGCGAAATGACATCTGCTTTAGGGAAGTAAGAAATATCATCGCGCTTTGTGGCCGAATTAAAAAAAAAAAAAAAAGTGCTCACAGACTAATGTAGGAGACAGTGTACCGCAGCAAGTAAACGATCGAGTCCGGATGAGCCGTCCGAAAAGGAGATAGGGCGGTAACAAAGAAGCCTCATTTTTAATAACAAGCCAGAGTTTAGCATAAATGAGGACGCCAGCCAATCAAAATGATGGGCGGGGCTTCAACTCCACTTCAGAAATCTTATTGATTACAAGACGCCTCGCAGAGCGAGGAGCGCATGCGCGCTAGGCGAGACCTAAGAAGCAGGAAATACACAGCAAGAGAAAGAGTGAGAAGAGACAGTCGAGCAGAGTGACAGTCTGAGAGGGAGCATGCCCAGTGATACCATAGGGCTTCTCTGGGCAGCTGCATTACAGCACCACCACAAACTGCCATAATAAGGCCTCAGATTGCAATAAACAACCTTGCTGCACCAAAATAGGTTTTTTACAAGGGATTTGAAAGTCCTTACACCCTCAGGTGACAGGGGGTGGGGGAAAACAGTGGTAGACAAAGTAAAGAATAGAGCGCAAATGTGAAAGAGAAGAGAGAGAGGATGGCAGAATGAGAGAGTGCGAGATAAGCAAGACAGAAAAAGAAAGCACATGAAGTCTAGAAGAGACACAACCAGAGAGCAGGATCAAACGAGAGATAAAAATACATCCAAGGAAAAGCACAATTTGTGAGAGAGAGAGAGTGGAGGAACACTGGGAGAGTGACAGCCTGGGAGATGAGGGACAGCTAAACTGAGGGGCGGCAGGGTGTCATAAGCTGGAGTGCCTCAAGGGAAGCTATCTGCTAGCATGTCACATAAGAGGTCTTCAGATGGGCGGTGACTGGCACATGAAGAAGGAGGGTGCAAGTCGACGTGTGATACACGATTCACGCTAAAAGGGCCCTGCATAGCTTCAGTCTGGTCATCAAATGCTCAACAGTTTCATTACATCAGCACAATCAATACAGTAGTAGGAATGGTACTTTATTTGATTAAAAATATAATCATAAAAGCAAGACATACATCCATACGTATACAAAACTGAAAGATTAAAATGACCAAAATGTAATAGGACTAAGTGTTTTAAAACCAGATAGCAGCAGAATATCATTAAAAACAATTAATAGTGTAAAAAAAGAATTGATGTTGCTGCTAAAAACTACAAGTAAGACACTGAATTGCAGAGAGACCCAAAAGATAAAAACAGTCCGTTGTCGATAGTCAGTATCGAGTCGTCGGGATCGTGTTCCATAGTATTGCGGGGGCAGAGAACACATTTTATACTGAAATAGAGCTTCATAGGTTTGCTATTGTTTTAGTCACCTGTGCACTTCCTCGAGATTGTTGCAGGGCCTGCAGTTTGCTGATTGAGTTTGCAATATGCACGGTGAATAAAGATTGTGAGGCTTATGTTTAAAGCTGTTCTCTGGGTTCAAGGCCGCGATAATTGCCTGCCTACAGGACCAGACTCACAATCAATACATTAAGAACATTAGCTCAGAGATCTGCTTAGGCACTGCACACTGACGCAGAAAGAGATATCTATAGGCACTGCACAATGACGCTGTAAGCGATATCTGTAGGCACTGCACACCGATGGGGTAAGCGATCTGTAGGCACTGCACACTGACGCGGTAAGAGATCTGTAGACACTGCACACTGACAGCTAAGAGATCTGTAGGCACTGCACACTGACGCAGAAAGATATCTATAGGCACTGCACACTGACAGCTAAGAGATCTGTAGGCACTGCACACTGACAGGTAAGAGATCTGTAGGCAGTGCACAACGATGGGGTAAGAGATCTGTAGGCACTGCACACTGATGCGGTAAGAGATTTGTAGGCACTGCACACCGATGGGGTAGGAGATCTGTAGGCACTGCACACCGACGGGGTAAGAAATCTGTAAGCACTGCACACTGACGCGGAAAGAGATATCTATAGGCACTGCACACTGACGAGGTAAGCGATCTGCAGGCACTGCACACTGACGCGGTAAGAGATATCTGTAGGCACTGCACACCGACAAAGTAAGAGATCTGTAGGCACTGCACACTGACAAGGTAAGAGATATCTCTAGGCACTGCACACTGACAAAGTAAGAGATCTGTAGGCACTGCACACTGACGCAGTAAGAGATATCTCTAGGCACTGCACACTGACACGGAAAGATCTGTAGGCACTGCACACTGATGTGGTGAGCTATCTGTAGGCACTGCACACTGACAAGGTAAGAGATATCTATAGCTGCTGGCAATGACGTGGTAAAATATATATATAGGCACTGCACACTGACGGTAAGAGATATCTGTAGGCATTGCACACTGACGAGTTAAGAGATCTGTAGGCACTGCACACCGATGGGATAAGAGATCTGTAGGCACTGCACACTGACACAGAAAGAGCCATCTGTAGGCACTGCACACTGACACAGAAAGAGCCATCTGTAGGCACTGCACACTGACGCAGCAAGAGATCTGAAGGCACTGCACACTGACACGGTAAGATATATCTGTAGGCACTGCACACTAATGCGGTGAGCGATCTGTAGGCACTGCACACTGACAAGGTAAGAGATCTGTAGGCACTGCACACTGACAAGGTAAGAGATCTGTAGGCACTGCACAATGACACGGAAAGATATATCTGTAGGCACTGCACACTGACACGCTAAGAGATATCTGTAGGCACTGCACAATAACATGGAAAGATACATCTGTAGGCACTGCACACTGATGCGGTGAGCGATCTGTAGGCACTGCACACTGACACGGTAAGAGATATCTATAACTGCTGGCAATGACGTGGTAAAAGATATATAGGCACTGCACACTGATGCTGAAAGAGATGCCTATAGGCACTGCACACTGACACGGAAAGAGATGTCTATAGGCACTGCACACTGACACGGTAAGAGATATCTGTAGGCACTGCACACTGACAGGTAAGAGATCTGTAGGCACTGCACACCGATGGGGTAAGAGATCTGTAGGCACTGCACACTGACAAGGTAAGAGATCTGTAGCCACTGCACACTGACAGAAAGAGATATCTGTAGCCACTGCACACTGACACGGTAAGAGATCTGTAGGCACTGCACACTGGCACAGAAAGATCTGTAGGCACTGCACACTGACGCAGTAAGAGATATCTGTAGGCACTGCACACTGACCAGGTAAGAGATCTGTAGGCACTGCACACTGGCACAGAAAGATCTGTAGGCACTGCACACTGACAAAGTAAGAGATCTGTAGGCACTGCACACTGACAAGGTAAGAGATCTGTAGGCACTGCACACTGACGCAGTAAGAGATATCTCTAGGCACTGCACACTGACACGGAAAGATCTGTAGGCACTGCACACTGACAGCTAAGAGATCTGTAGGCACTGCACACTGATGCGGTAAGATCTGTAGGCTCTGCACACTGACGCAGTAAGAGCTATCTGAAGGCACTGCACACTGACAAGGAAAGATATATCTGTAAGCACTGCACACTGATGCGGTGAGCGATCTGTAGGCACTGCACACTGACACGTTAAGAGATATCTATAGCTGCTGGCAATGACGTGGTAAAAGATATATATAGGCACTGCACACTGAAAGATGTCTATAGGCACTGCACACTGACACGGAAAGAGATGTCTATAGGCACTGCACACTGACGGTAAGAGATATCTGTAGGCATTGCACACTGACGAGTTAAGAGATCTGTAGGCACTGCACACCGATGGGGTAAGAGATCTGTAGGCACTGCACACTGACACTGTAAGAGATCTGTAGGCACTGCACACTGACACAGAAAGAGCCATCTGTAGGCACTGCACACTGACACAGCAAGAGATCTGAAGGCAATGCACACTGACACAGAAATATATCTGTAGGCACTGCACACTGATGCAGTGAGCGATCTGTAGGCACTGCACACTGACACGGTAAGATATCTATAGCTGCTGGCAATGACGTGGTAAAAGATATATATAGGCACTGCACACTGACGCTGAAAGAGATGATACTTCTCTGTCCATGAACCTACAGGTCAGCAAAACAGTGTCTATCTGTTTTGGAATAATCAGGCTGCTCAGGAAAATTTCACAGTTCCTGTCGTTTTCATCGCGAAAGCAGGCAGTGATTGCTTTGATACTGTCCAGACTTGATTATTGTAATGCCCTTTATTTGGGCATTAATAAGGGCTTGGTGAGACGGTTACAGATGGTGCAGAACGCTGCAGCGAGGCTGGTGTTGGAGTTGCCAAAGTATCACTCTGTTGCGGCCTCCCTCATCTCGCTGCATTGGCTACCTCTGGATCGTAGAATCCTTTTCAAGACTTTGTGCTTGACTCACAATGCCTATTATGGATCTGGCCCTGAGGCCATCCAGGTAATGTTTCAACGTTATATCCCTACCAGGCAGCTTAGGTCTGCCAGCAAGAACTTGCTGGTGGTTCCTAGGTTTAAGAAGGTTAGATGGGGAGGCAGAGCCTTCTCCACTGCTGCTGCCAGGCTGTGGAATTCTCTTCCGGATGGTTTATCGGGTCTTGAGTCATACTCTCTTTTCGCAAGGCCCTGAAAACCTGGCTTTTTACACAGTCTTTAGTTTGAGCATGATATCCGACTGAACGTTAGTCCTTTGCAGCGCCTTGATGCCCTTGGGCTAAGTTAGCGCTTTATAAATCTAATATTCATTCATTCATTCATTCATTAATTATAGGCACTGCACACTGACACGGTAAGAGATCTGTAGGCACTGCACACTGATGCGGTAAGAGATCTGTAGGCACTGCACACTGACACAAAGATATCTGTCGGCACTGCACACTGACACAGAAAGATATCTGTAGGCACTGCACACTGACACGGTAAGAGATCTGTAGGCACTGCAGAATGACACGGAAAAAGATCTGTAGGCACTGCACACTGACACGGAAAGATATATCTGTAGGCATTGCACACCGACGCGGTAAGAGATCTGTATGCACTGCACACTGACGCGGTAAGAGATCTATAGGCACTGCACACTGACACAGAAAGATATCTGTCGGCACTGCACACTGACACAGAAAGATATCTGTAGGCACTGCACACTGACACGGTAAGAGATCTGTAGGCACTGCAGAATGACACGGAAAGAGATCTGTAGGCACTGCAGAATGACACGGAAAGATATATCTGTAGGCACTGCACACTGATGCGGTGAGCGATCTGTAGGCACAGCACACTGACATGGTAAGAGATATCTATAGCTGCTGGCAATGACGTGGTAAAAGATATATATAGGCACTGCACACCGACGCTGAAAGAGATGCCTATAGGCACTGCACACTGACACAGAAAGATCTGTAGGCACTGCACACTGACGCAGTAAGAGATATCTGTAGGCTCTGCACACTGACGCGGTAAGAGATATATGTAGGCACTGCACACTGACACAGAAAGATATATGTAGGCACTGCACACTGACGCAGCAAGAGATCTGTAGGCAATGCACACTGACACGGAAAGATATCTATAGCTGCTGGCAATGACGTGCTAAAAGATATATATAGCGATACAAAGGGGATGATGGACGGAACGTTTGAGCCAATCAAACACTCACCCCCAGTCAACTGATCTGGGTTTAATCCATCATCATTCTTTAGCTCACTCCACCACCCCAGTTCAGACATGGCCATATGCAAATCAGTCTGACCCTGTGCCTCATGGGAACAGTCCAGCCCGAACTGCCAAGCCATGTCTTCCCTGGACCGAAACAAGCATCCTAGGACCGGTTTCTGGCATTTCAGCCGTCATCAGCCAGGCTTGCTTGAATCCAGTGGCAAAGTGAGCAAGGGACCCACGTCTGGGCATACCCCGCCAACTTCGGGCGAACAAAGCGATACAAAGGGGATGATGGACGGAACGTTTGAGCCAATCAAACACTCACCCCCAGTCAACTGATCTGGGTTTAATCCATCATCATTCTTTAGCTCACTCCACCACCCCAGTTCAGACATGGCCATATGCAAATCAGTCTGACCCTGTGCCTCATGGGAACAGTCCTAAGTTGGCGGGGGTATGCCCAGACGTGGGTCCCTTGCTCACTTTGCCACTGGATTCAAGCAAGCTTGGCTGATGACGGCTGGAATGCCAGAAACCGGTCCTAGGATGCTTGTTTCCGGTCCAGGGAAGACATGGCTTGGCAGTTCGGGCTGGACTGTTCCCATGAGGCACAGGGTCAGACTGATTTGCATATGGCCATGTCTGAACTGGGGTGGTGGAGTGAGCTAAAGAATGATGATGGATTAAACCCAGATCAGTTGACTGGGGGTGAGTGTTTGATTGGCTCAAACGTTCTGTCCATCATCCCCTTTTGTATCGCTTTGTTCGCCCTAAGTTGGCGGGGGTATGCCCAGACGTGGGTCCCTTGCTCACTTTGCCACTGGATTCAAGCAAGCTTGGCTGATGACGGCTGGAATGCCAGAAACCGGTCCTAGGATGCTTGTTTCCGGTCCAGGGAAGACATGGCTTGGCAGTTCGGGCTGGACTGTTCCCATGAGGCACAGGGTCAGACTGATTTGCATATGGCCATGTCTGAACTGGGGTGGTGGAGTGAGCTAAAGAATGATGATGGATTAAACCCAGATCAGTTGACTGGGGGTGAGTGTTTGATTGGCTCAAACGTTCTGTCCATCATCCCCTTTTGTAAAAGATATATATAGGCACTGCACACCGACGCTGAAAGAGATGTCTATAGGCACTGCACACTGACACTAAGATATCTGTAGGCACTGCACACTGACGCGGTAAGAGATATCTGTAGGCACTGCACACTGATGCGGTGAGCGATCTGTAGGTACTGCACACTGACACTGTAAGATATCTATAGCTGCTGGCAATGACGTGGTAAAAGATATATATAGGCAGTGCACACCGACGCTGAAAGAGATGTCTATAGGCACTGCACACTGACACTGTAAGAGATATCTGTAGGCACTGCACACTGACGCGGTAAGAGATATCTGTAGGCACTGCACACTGACGCGGTAAGAGATCTGTAGGTACAGCACACTGACGTGGTAAGAGATCTGTAGGTACAGCACACTGACGTGGTAAGAGATCTGTAGGTACAGCACACTGACGTGGTAAGAGATCTGTAGGTACTGCACACTGACGTGGTAAGAGATCTGTAGGCACTGCACACTGACGCAGTAAGAGCTATCTATAGCCGCTGCGCAATGACATGCTAAGAGATGTCTATAGGCACTGCACACTGACACGGAAAGAGATGTCTGTAGGCACTGCACACTGACAGAAAGAGATATCTGTAGCCACTGCACACTGACACGGTAAGAGATCTGTAGGCACTGCACACTGACAAGGTAAGATCTGTAGGCACTGCACACTGGCACAGAAAGATCTGTAGGCACTGCACACTGACGCAGTAAGAGATATCTGTAGGCACTGCACACTGACAAGGTAAGAGATCTGTAGGCACTGCACACTGGCACAGAAAGATCTGTAGGCACTGCACACTGACAAGGAAAGATATATCTGTAAGCACTGCACACTGATGCGGTGAGCGATCTGTAGGCACTGCACACTGACACGTTAAGAGATATCTATAGCTGCTGGCAATGACGTGGTAAAAGATATATATAGGCACTGCACACTGAAAGATGTCTATAGGCACTGCACACTGACACGGAAAGAGATGTCTATAGGCACTGCACACTGACGGTAAGAGATATCTGTAGGCATTGCACACTGACGAGTTAAGAGATCTGTAGGCACTGCACACCGATGGGGTAAGAGATCTGTAGGCACTGCACACTGACACTGTAAGAGATCTGTAGGCACTGCACACTGACCAGGTAAGAGATCTGTAGGCACTGCACACTGGCACAGAAAGATCTGTAGGCACTGCACACTGACAAAGTAAGAGATCTGTAGGCACTGCACACTGACAAGGTAAGAGATCTGTAGGCACTGCACACTGACGCAGTAAGAGATATCTCTAGGCACTGCACACTGACACGGAAAGATCTGTAGGCACTGCACACTGACAGCTAAGAGATCTGTAGGCACTGCACACTGATGCGGTAAGATCTGTAGGCTCTGCACACTGACGCAGTAAGAGCTATCTGAAGGCACTGCACACTGACAAGGAAAGATATATCTGTAAGCACTGCACACTGATGCGGTGAGCGATCTGTAGGCACTGCACACTGACACAGAAAGAGCCATCTGTAGGCACTGCACACTGACGCAGCAAGAGATCTGAAGGCAATGCACACTGACACGGAAAGATATCTGTAGGCACTGCACACTGATGCAGTGAGCGATCTGTAGGCACTGCACACTGACACGGTAAGAGATCTATAGCTGCTGGCAATGACGTGGTAAAAGATATATATAGGCACTGCACACTGACGCTGAAAGATGTCTATAGGCACTGCATACTGACATGGTAAGAGATATCTGTAGGCACTTCACACTGACACGGAAAGATATATCTGTAGGCATTGCACACCGACGCGGTAAGAGATCTGTATGCACTGCACACTGACACGGTAAGAGATCTGTAGGCACTGCACACTGACACGGTAAGAGATCTGTAGGCACTGCAGAATGACACGGAAAGAGATCTGTAGGCACTGCAGAATGACACGGAAAGATATATCTGTAGGCACTGCACACTGATGCGGTGAGCGATCTGTAGGCACAGCACACTGACACGGTAAGAGATATCTATAGCTGCTGGCAATGACGTGGTAAAAGATATATATAGGCACTGCACACTGACGCTGAAAGAGATGCCTATAGGCACTGCACTCTGACACAGAAAGAGATGCCTATAGGCACTGCACACTGACACAGAAAGAGATGTCTATAGGCACTGCACACTGACACGGAAAGAGATGTCTATAGGCACTGCACACTGACACGCTAAGAGATATCTGTAGGCACTGCACACTGACAGGTAAGAGATCTGTAGGCACTGCAAACCGATGGGGTAAGAGATCTGTAGGCACTGCACACTGACAGGTAAGAGATCTGTAGGCACTGCACACTGACAGAAAGATATCCGTAGCCACTGCACACTGACACGGTAAGAGATCTGTAGGCACTGCACACTGACACGGTAAGAGATCTGTAGGCACTGCACACTGACAAGGTAAGAGATCTGTAGGCACTGCACACTGACACAGAAAGATATCTGTAGGCACTGCACACTGACTCAGTAAGAGATATCTGTAGGCACTGCACACTGACACGGAAAGATATATCTGTAGGCACTGCACAATGATGCGGTGAGCGATCTGTAGGCACTGCACACTGACACAGTAAGAGATATCTATAGCTGCTGGCAATGACGTGGTAAAAGATATATAATGGCACTGCACACTGAAAGATGTCTATAGGCACTCCACACTGACACGGAAAGAGATGTCTATAGGCACTGCACACTGACACGGAAAGAGATGTCTATAGGCACTGCACACTGACGCGGTAAGAGATCTGTAGGCATTGCACACTGACGAGGTAAGAGATCTGTAGGCACTGCACACTGAGGTAAGAGATCTGTAGGCACTGCACACTGACGAGGTAAGAGATCTGTAGGCACTGCACACTGACACGGAAAGAGATGTCTATAGGCACTGCACACTGACACAGAAAGAGCCATCTGTAGGCACTGCACACTGACGCAGCAAGAGATCTGTAGGCAATGCACACTGACACGGAAAGATATATCTGTAGGCACTGCACACTGATGCGGTGAGCGATCTATAGGCACTGCACACCGACACGGTAAGATATCTATAGCTGCTGGCAATGACGTGGTAAAAGATATATATAGGCACTGCACACTGAAAGAGGTCTATAAGCACTGCACACTGACGCAGTAAGAGATCTGTAGGCTCTGCACACTGACGCGGTAAGAGATCTGTGGGCACTGCACACTGACATGGTAAGAGATATATGTAGGCACTGCACACTGACACAGAAAGATATATGTAGGCACTGCACACTGATGCGGTGAGCGATCTATAGGCACTGCACACCGACACGGTAAGATATCTATAGCTGCTGGCAATGACGTGGTAAAAGATATATATAGGCACTGCACACTGAAAGAGGTCTATAAGCACTGCACACTGACGCAGCAAGAGATCTGTAGGCAATGCACACTGACACGGAAAGATATATCTGTAGGCACTGCACACTGATGCGGTGAGCGATCTGTAGGCACTGCACACCGACACTGTAAGATATCTATAGCTGCTGGCAATGACGTGGTAAAAGATATATATAGGCACTGCACACCGACGCGGTAAGAGATATCTGTAGGCACTGCACACTGACGCGGTAAGAGATCTGTAGGTACAGCACACTGACGTGGTAAGAGATCTGTAGGTACTGCACACTGACGTGGTAAGAGATCTGTAGGCACTGCACACTGACACGGGAAGAGATATATGTAGGCACTGCACAATGATGCAGTAAGAGATCTGTAGGCAGTGCACACTGACGCGGTAAGAGATCTGTAGGCTCTGCACACTGACACGGTAAGAGATCTGTAGGCACTATGCACTGACGTGGTAAGCGATATATATATAGGCACTGCGCATTGATGTGGTACGAGATATATATAGGCACTGCACACTGACGTGGTAAGAGAACGCACTGACATGGTAAGAGGTCTTTAGGTGCTTCACACTGACGAGGTAAGAGATATCTGTAGGCGCTGATAAAAGATGTCTCTAGGCACTGCACATGTACATGGTAAGAAATATCTGTAGGTGCTGTACACCCATTTAAAATATTACAGGTTAATTCTTAAGATACAAAATGGCAGTTATTGCAATAATAAATAGCAGACATGGACATCGTGACCCTGGTGGAACATTATTCCCCCAGAAAATTGTGCACTTCATTATACAAATTCCTACCTAACGGAAACTCTGTACAAAGTTGGAAAACGCAAGTGACCTTGAAGTGCAAAGAACGGTCTGCGGGTTGTAGATCCTTCACAAGGAGAGGTAGAGCTGGTGATAAATAAACTGTACTGAACTAAGTAAGGAAGAGGAAGACTTCTGCACCCACCAACCTTTATGGCTTTTAGATCTGAAGAGGTTTCTACACCCACCAACCTTCATATGAGGAAGCCTTCTACACCCAGCCAACCACCATCGCTTTTAGATCCGAAGAGAGAGACTTCTACACCCAGCCAACCGCCATTGTTTTTAGATCTGAGGAGAGAGACTTCTACATCCACCAGCCTTCATCGCTTTTAGATCCAAAGAGAGAGACTTCTACACCCACCAACCTTCATCGCTTTTAGATCCGAAGAGAGAGACTTCTACACCCACCAACCTTCATCGCTTTTAGATCCGAAAAGAGAGACTTCTACGCCTACCAACCTTCATCGCTTTTAGATCCGAAGAGAGAGACTTCTACACTCACCAACCTTCATCGCTTTTAGATCCGAAGAGAGAGACTTCTACACCACCAACCTTCATCGCTTTTAGATCCAAAGAGAGAGAGTTCTACACTCACCAACCTTCATCGCTTTTAGATCCGAGGAGAGAGACTTCTACACCGAGCCAACCGCCATCGCTTTTAGATCTGAGGAGAGAGACTTCTACACCACCAACCTTCATCGCTTTTAGATCCAAAGAGAGAGAGTTCTACACTCACCAACCTTCATCGCTTTTAGATCCGAGGAGAGAGACTTCTACACCCAGCCAACCACCATCGTTTTTAGATCTGATGAGAGAGACTTCTACATCCACCTGCCTGCATCGCTTTTAGATCCAAAGAGAGAGACTTCTACACCCACCAACATTCATCGCTTTTAGATCCGAAGAGAGAGACTTCTACACCCACCAACCTTCATCGCTTTTAGAGCCGAAGAGAGAGACTTCTACACCCACCAACCTTCATATGAGGAAGCCTTCTACACCCAGCCAACCGCCATCGCTTTTAGATCTGAAGAGAGAGGTTTCTACATCCACCAACCTTCATCGCTTTTATATCAGAGGAGAGAGACTTCTACACTCACCAACCTTCATTGTTTTTAGATACGAAGAGGAAGCCATCTACACTCATCAGCCTTCATCGCTTTTAGATCAGAGTAGAGAGACTGCTACATCCACCAACCTTCATCGCTTTTAGATCCAAAGAGGAAGACCTCTCCACCCAGCCAATCTTCATCCCTTTTAGATCCGGAGAGACTTCTCCACCCACCAACCTTCATCGCTTTTAGATCTGAAGAGAGGGACTTCTACACCCACTAACCTTCATCGCTTTTAGATCCGAAGAGAGAGACTTCTACACCCAGCCAACCGCCATCGTTTTTAGATCCGAGGAGAGAGACTTCTACATCCACCAGCCTTCATCGCTTTTAGATCCAAAGAGAGAGACTTCTACACCCACCAACCTTCATCGCTTTTAGATCCGAAGAGAGACTTCTACACCCACCAACCTTCATCGCTTTTAGATCCGAAGAGAGACTTCTACACCCACCAACCTTCATCGCTTTTAGATCCGAAAAGAGAGACTTCTACGCCTACCAACCTTCATCGCTTTTAGATCCGAAGAGAGAGACTTCTACACCACCAACCTTCATCGCTTTTAGATCCAAAGAGAGAGAGTTCTACACTCACCAACCTTCATCGCTTTTAGATCCGAGGAGAGAGACTTCTACACTCACCAACCGCCATCGCTTTTACATCTGAAGAGAGAGGTTTCTACACCCAGCCAAACGTCATCGCTTTTAGATCCGACGAGAGAGACTTCTACATCCACCAACCTTCATCGCTTTTAGATCCGAAGAGGAACACCTCTCCACCCAGCCAATATTCATCCCTTTTAGATCCGAAGAGAGAGAGAGACTTCTACACTCACCGACCTTCATCGCTTTTAGATCTGAGGAGAGAGACTTCTACATTCACCAACCGCCATCGCTTTTAGATCCGAAGAGCGGTTTCTACACCCCCCAACCTTCACATGAGGAAGCCTTCTACACCTAGCCAACCGCCATCGCTTTTAGATCCGAGGAGAGAGACTTCTACACCTAGCCAACCGCCATCGCTTTTAGATCCGAGGAGAGAGACTTCTACACCTAGCCAACCGCCATCGCTTTTAGATCCGAAGAGAGAGATTTCTCCACCCAGCAACCTTCATCGCTTTTAGATCCAAAGAGAGAGACTTCTACACCCACCAACCTTCATCGCTTTTAGGTCCATCTTTCTTTGAGGACTCTTCGAGCCCCAAAAAACTATAAAATAGGCGAACTGAAACAATAATTAAATGAGTTTGTCCTATGAACTTTAGAAGAAAAGCACTTAAAAAGATTAATAAAAACCGATAGATATTAGGAAGAAATAAGCACATAAAAGCACATAGTCTAAGCTATGATCCTACAGATTCTGTAGCTAGGTGCAGCTGTTAGAACAAAAATAGGACTCTGCATCTAGGGACTCAAGACAGACAATAATCCCCGCCCTCCCCCTCCCCACCACCACCCGAAACGGACTATTCCAAAACAGAGGCAAAAATCACAGGGAAGGGGGAAAGAGCTTTCTTAAGTGGAAATCCAATACCTAAAAAGTTATTTTAAAAACGATTACTTTTACATAAAAAACAATAGAGGCAGAGGAGCGGCATGAGATAGTGCTAGAAAACAGGTCCAAACCAGTTTCGGAGGCAATGCTTTGGAAGTCTTCTAAGGACAACAGTACAAGAGGCGGTCGTTACTTACTCCCAGGAATGCGGTCCGACAGGTTGCCCCACGCTTCGGTGGAGTCCCCCCCGAGGAGCCAGGTGTGCCCAGCTCGGTGCCCCAGGCCCCTCCCTCTGAGTGGCCCGTCTGACGAGGAGAACACACCGAACAGCACCCCCTGCCCCTCTATGGAGAGAAAGGCCGTGAGGAGTGGCGGAGCGGAGGGCACCTGGCCCCCCCAACCTTCCTCCTTCACACCTGGAGTTTACTCCTGACCCCACCCGCTGACACATTCCCCCATTTCCTGCCTGTACTGGGTTCCGCCAGGACTTGCTCCGATGTGCACCTGCGCCCTACTGGCCTGGGCACGCGCGTCGCTGCGTTTGTGTAATTCATTGAATGTATACGTATGGCCTAACACAAACCAGCGGACGAGGTGGATCTCGTCCGACAACTGAAATGGGTCAGCTGAAGTGTAAGGCTCACCCCTGCCAAGTGTTCAGACTGCTTGTGCGTGACATTTCTATGGTTTCAGTTACTGTACGAGTGACGTTCTAATGTCGAATGTGTGACACTTCGAGTGACACTTTTTTACGGATAAATGAAAACAGTGACGAATTTTTGACTCAATTTCCGTAAATTATCTGTCACTGCATCCAGACATATCAGACGATGAAGATGCAGTTAAAACAAGCCGGACCTACTCGCGTTGCCA
The DNA here is from genome assembly GCA_963921515.1 of Calotriton arnoldi. NCBI lineage: Eukaryota > Metazoa > Chordata > Amphibia > Caudata > Salamandridae > Calotriton > Calotriton arnoldi. The sequence continues at coordinate 1,186,558 of CAWUFW010003837.1, read as the reverse complement.
ATGCTGGTTAGCAGGATGAGTAAAAACAATGATTTTGTTGTGAACTAAATAGAATCGAAAATGTCTCAGCTCTGGCAATATTAAATATTGGTAAGTCCGAGGAAGCGCAGTTGCCTTCGGAGTGCCTCAAATACTCGTGTTCTCCTCTTCACATCCCTGTCACCGGCCCTCTCACTCCGACACATGTATGTATCCAACATCTTTCTGAACTCCTCTGCACGCAGGTCTGGAACGCGAGGATGTGGATGGTGGGGGTCTGAGGTGATATGGTTTTGTGGGGGAGGGGATCCTAGGGGCTCTGATGTGAGAGATAAGTTGGGTGCGCGGTGGGCTCTGGTCCCGGGCTCTGCTGCAATCCAGTTAAAGCCCGCCCACACCCAGATAATGGTGAGGGTTTAACCCCCTCTATGCCAGCGACCGAGGTTGAAAGGAGAGGCAGCGAATTTACCCCCTCCCTCCCCTGCAGTGCCTGGCCTCTCTTTTCCCTCTGCAGAGCCTCACCTCCCCTTCCCCCCCTGCAGACCCTGGTCTCTCGGTTTCAGGGATTCTTTCCTCACCGTAGAGCCCGGCCTCTCGCTCCCTTGTGGATATGCGTCTCTTCCGCTCTCTGGAGAGCCTAATCTAGCTGTGGCTTCCCTTGCAGAACCTGGCCTCTCCCTGCACAGCCCGAACTCTAAGGGCCTCTCGTTCCACTGCAGAGACTGTCAATTGCGCCACTTCACAACCAGGCCTGTCCTGGCCGAGTCTGGCCTCTTTCTGCACTGTAGAAATTGGCCTCTCCTACCCCTCCGGAACGTGGCCTCGCTGGACCTTTCCCTCGCTCTTCAGACTGGTCTCTCTGGGCCCCTCTGCTTAACTTCAGACACAAATACGTGACACACCTCTGGTCCAGGTGTGAAAGACTGCATTACTTTTTGCGATGCACTCTGGGACATATATAGTCAAATAGAGAGAAACCAAACTCACACCACCCCCGAAATCTGCATTAGATACCATAACTGTGCCCCCCCCCCCAAACTCTGCAACCACTAGGCGCACCTTCAGGTTACTAGGAGCTGCCCCACAGCGCTCCTAGGAGCCTTCATGGCGCTGTTCTACAGCAGACGCTAGTTCATGTCACACGGTCACCATTTTCATTGGACAACACGGAGCATTCTAGGAGTTGTAGTCGGTCTGTTTCAATCGCACCAAATGGACTTATTCAGTTACCCCAAAACATGGCATGCCCATGGATTGGGAGCACAACCGTCCTGCACCATTTGGGGACAGGGGTGTGGTTCCGGGCGACAGCCCCTGTTCTCCAAGTGCCACAACAATTCACAATATTGCGTTATCTTTGTCTGTTCTTCTATGTGTACAGATCTTCTCTGGTATGAAGCATCTCATAAAGAGACTAAACAATCAAACAACCATTTCCCAGGCAGCTTCAAAAATCAAAGACTTCTCTCAAAGACGTTTAACAATCACAGACAGACCTCTATTTAGGCAGCGAAATCATTTTGAAAAGGCACCTCTCAAAGGTATACAACAATTTCTAGCAGACACCTCTCGGAGTTTAAACAATCACGGGCAGATGTTTCTCAATGAACCTAAAAAGACTCAGAAATCTCTCAAAGAAGCTCAACTATCAAAGACATCTCTCAGAGGCTAAACAGTCACAGACACGCACATCTCTGAACAAGCATTTGCACTACAATAGATCTTGCATTTACGAGAGTTTAAGCTATTGTCATTTACAATGGCAATAGCTCAAACTCTTGTAAATGCGAGACCTCGGCCGCCATTGTCCCGGCTGCTTGAAAGTGAAAGCGGTCATGGCGGGGAAAGCACGCCATGCCAGCAGTAGGAGAAACCCATTAAAGAAAAGAGTGCTTCCAAACTAAATAATGGCTATCAATAAAGGGTTCTGGCCCGTAATCAGTAAGGCTGGACCAAGCAATAATCAAAACAACAAACCAACTGCCAGTACTGATAACTATTCACTAGTACACTTTCAACAATCACACGTGGCATTCATAGTGATTGAATAACTAAATTAAAGAATACATCTTTTGTTTTTCTTTTTAATGTATTAAATCATTTTTAAAGGTAGAAACTCGATTCATGTTATTATTTTCATGAACATTACAAACGATTTTGTGGACCACACCATAAAAGACAAAACATGTAATTACAAATTGTTCACATGAGACATCACAATACATCTTTTTATAAAAACGTTTTGCCTAACTTGAGCAAGCTCAAATTCCAACAAAAACTAACGAAAAAGAAAAGGAAGAAAACAAAGAACCCAAAGGAAAGGTCTAGAAAAAGTACACCACAGTCATAATGTGAAGTATAACACAGACCCAGGGCAAAATATGGCCAAACAGTTAGATATTCAGGTCATAATAAGGAAACAAATTCATTAGTTGCCATATATTTCAGCGACCTGATACTCAAAAATTTATATTGGGAACCTGGTTTGGACACACAAACGGCCAACGCGTTTCAAACCCACTAAAATTTATGGGGTTCTCCTCAGGACCTGGAAAGAGAGCTTGTATGTACAGTGTTGTGGCATCCACAAATGCCACTCGACGCTTTACTCTATTTGGCACGACCTTCTAAGGGCTGGCTCCTTAGAAGACGCGACGATCGGACGAAGCTGCATCCTAACAATGTGCTAGATTGCTCACATGCGTACAGCTTAAAAATTTTACAATAAAGCCTCTGATGACTTCGCAACAACTCAGAGCCGCCCGCCGGTGCCTTTGAACAATATCTTTTAGAATTCACCGTTGGTGGCCCACAAGCATGATTGAGAGAGTGCTACTACTGAAGTGGTCGTGCCCAATAGAGTAAAGCGTCAAGTGGCATTGATCTGTGTTGGTGGAGATAATTTCCATAATCTGTTCGATGAAGGAAAGGTTGTCTCTGGGGGATGATAGAACAGGTGGAATTTGCAGACTTGTCTGGTATTGCAGGCGACGTCAATGCATAGGTGTTCACATGCAGGGAGAGCAGCAGAATGAAGTTGTTTAACCACAAGATTGCTATGGTAGATGCAGGCAATACCTCCTCCTTGCCCACAGGATCGGTCTAACCTAATAATGTCATAGGTAGTCGGGACTAGAAGCTCAAGGGTTGGAGCAGAAGAGACATTTTTAATAGTCAAAACCAGTGTGCCACATGGTGGTGCTGCTTGTATATGTGAGAGACGAGCACACAGAAGTTGCTTATTATTTCAAAATATATTAAAAATGACTAATTCCTCCCGCTCTAGCAATTCTTATAGCTTTGGGGGCCTGGAATAGTCTGAACTGTCACACTTGTAGGAGTGCGATGGTCAGTAGTTGTGCTGGTACGGTCACTGGCAGCGCTGACAGGGGCATTGGTTGGTGCAAGCTGCTGTGGACTCCCGACAATGGCCCTGGCGCTTTTTTTATTTTTTTACAAATTAAGCAGTGGACTAGCCTTATCTTAGACGTTGTGTACCTGTGGAGTACAGAACACTGCCAGGGCCCTCCATCCCCTTGTAATCAGAGGCACAGAGTGTCAGCCGTGTCCAACCACCTCTCAGGACACACCGCAACCACCTTCATCCTCTTCACAGCTCGGAGCAACGCAGGAGGACCCGCGCCCCAGCAATGACCACCGCGAGTGGCCCCCAAGAGCCTTACAGCTCAGACTCATTCCAGCAAGGGCCCTAACACAAGAAGGGCCCCAGCAGGGAGGTTTGCGAATGTTACATAACAAGGGACTCTGAACTTTAGTCAAGGGCTATCCGATACAGTAAAATTTGGAAAGTTGTTTATATATGAAATATTAATGTAAAAAGATAGTTTACTATCAGGCTCAATCGAACTGCTCAAATTGGCCACTTCTGATAATCAACTCTAAAAATACCACACACCCTAACTCCAGGATTTTACTTCGGTTAGCCGTTGATGACCATCACTGGCCAATTTCAGAGGTTTCTACGTTTAACTAGGAAAATTGCTAGGGTTTGTGAAACATATTTTCATAAATCAGAGAACCACAAATGGACCTGTAATAAAGTTTTATCTCTGAAACTTTTATTTAAATGATGTACCTTTTTCCTTAGCCAAAGCAAAAGCCCCTGAACACGGCACTCGCCCTTGGTGGCGATCCCCTGCAATGGGGCGAGGCCTCAGGCCAGGCCCTGTGCAAAACCTCCTCCACTCAGTGCCTGCTGTAGAGGGTCCTATGTGGAGAAGGCATTCGGCACAGAGTGTGGACTTCAGCAACAAAAAAACAAAAAAAACAAAAAACAAAAAAAACAATGTTTAATGGGGCTTTTCTACCCAGGGATTGCTGGTTGCTCAGTTGGACCCCACAATACCTTCCATGAATTTTGTTTCATGACACAAAGACCGTGAACTGCCTGCCACTGTTCAAGTTGAGATTTTGGAAGTGAGCAAAGTGTTTAGGAATGGTCAGGGGTGGTCACAAAAGTTTTTAAAATTACAAAATGCAGGACAGGAAAATACTCTAGTGGCCAATCAGAATCAGTTTAAACTGAAAATGAAGCTTGTGAACCACACTTTGCTGGCAGTTTGTGAACCCAACTGCTGTGTGCCCTGCTGCTGCCCCTGATTGTGCTCGTTTTTCCTTTTTGTGCCCCCCTTGATGCCCTGATTGTGCTCGTTTTCCCTTCTGTGCCTGTTTCCCGCCGCTGCGCCCCTGCGGCCCCGCCCCCTCACTGCCCATTCGCTGCCCCATTCCCTGCTCCTCCCTCCCACCTCCCCATTTATGGCGGCCGCGGCGCGGCCGTGCAGCGGACGTGCGCAGCGGGCGCGCCTAAGGCAAGCCCGTCTGCGCCCGTCCGCGCCGTGACCGCGCCCAGCGCCAGACCCCCTGGTCCGGGCATCCCCCGCGCCCGCCACATCAACAGACGCCGATACGATGCCAGCACCCTCCACGCACTCAACCCCGGAAAAGATCACGCCTGCTACCAGGCCACCCCGAAGCGCACCCAAGGGCCCTTCACCTGCCGGAACTGCAGCTTCGCCAGCACCCGCCCCGCCAAACCACCGCCCAGGAAAGAACCCAACTACCTCAGATGCATCCTCCTCAACACCCGCTCCGCCCGCAAACACGCCATCGAACTCTGGGACCTTCTCGACTCAACCTCCCCAGACGTCGCATTCCTGACGGAGACCTGGCTGAATCCCGCTTCAGCCCCAGACATCGCCATTGCCATCCCGGACGGATACAAGATCACCCGCAGGGACCGCACCAACGGAGTCGGAGGAGGCATCGCCATCATCCACAGGAACACCCTCAGAGTCTCAACCAACACTGACGACACCCTCAGCACCGCCGAACACATGCACTTCCAGATCCACACCGATCCCAACACCACCCTCAGAGGAACCCTCATCTACAGACCCCCCGGACCCCGACCACAGTTCAGCGATTCCATCGCTGACTTCGTCAGCACACACGCCATCGCCTCCACGGACTACATCCTCCTCGGGGACCTGAACTTCCACCTCGAGAACAACAAGGACACCAACTCCACCACCCTGATCGACAACCTCGGACTCAGACAGCTCGTGACTCACACCCACCCACGCCGCCGGCCACACGCTCGACTCCATCTTTTCCGCAAGCCCACACGTCTCCTTCAACCACACCTCCGAACCCCACTGGACTGACCACCACTGCATCCACTTCACCTACAGGAAGCCCACCAGGCACCACCGCACCGAACAAATGCCTCGCCGCTGCTGGAGCAGAGTCACGGAAGACCAGCTAACCACAACCCTCGCCCTGAGCCCACCCGCCGAACCCTCCGACCCCGACACCGCCGCCCGCAACCTCAGACAGTGGATCGACGACTGCGCCAACACCCTCGCCCCGCTCAAGAATCCGCCCAACAGCCACACCAGCAAGAAAGCCACCTGGTTCACCGAAGACCTCTAGGCCTCCAAACGAACATGCCGAAAACTGGAGAAGATCTGGCTCCACGAACGGACAGCGGACAGCTACGCCGCCCACAAGAGCGCCACCCGCAGTCACCATCACCTCATCAGATCCGCCAAAAGGGCCTCACTCAAAGACCGCCTAGACAACAACGCACACAACAGCAAAGAGCTCTTCAACATCGTGAAGGAACTCTCCAACCCCAGCTCCAACACCAACGACATCCAGCCGTCGCGAGACCTGTGCGACTCACTGGCCACCTTCTTCCACCGCAAAATCGCCGACATCCACGACAGCTTCAACACCACGACCGCCCCGGCAACCACCGAGACCACTGCCCCCACAACCACCAACCGCCTGCTCTCCTGGACCAACATCAACGACGAGGACACCAGCGAGATCATGAACACCATCCACTCCGGTTCACCGCTAGACCCGTGCCCTCACCACATCTTCAACAAAGCCAGTACAGCCATCGCGCCCCATCTCCGGAAAATAATCAACATCTCCTTCGAGACAGCAACCTTCCCGGAAAGCTGGAAGCACGCCGAGATCACCGCCTTACTCAAGAAACCCAAGGCAGACCCCAAGGACCTCAAGAACTTCCGACCCATCTCTCTGCTCCCGTTCCCCGCGAAGGTCACCGAGAAAATCGTCAACAAACAACTGACCCGCTACCTCGAGTAGAACAACATCCTGGACCCTTCCCAGTCCGGCTTCCGCAGCAACCACAGCACCGAAACCGCCCTCATCGCCGCCACCGATGACATCAGGACCCTGCTAGACAACGGAGAAACAGCAGCCCTCATCCTCCTGGACCTATCAGCCGCCTTCGACACGGTCTGCCACCACACACTACGAACACGCCTTCACGACGCCGGGATCCAAGAGAAGGCCCTGGACTGGACCACATCCTTCCTTTCCGGCAGAACACAAAGCGTCCGCCTCGCCCCCTTCCGATCCAAGGCCACCAAGATCATCTGCGGCGTACCCCAAGGCTCCTCCTCAGCCCAACGCTGTTCAACATCTACATGGCACCCCTCGCCCACGTCGCCCGACAGCACAACCCTCAACATCATCTCCTACGCCGACGACACCCAGCTGATCCTCTCCCTCACCAAAGACCCTCACACCGCCAAAACCCACCTCCACGAAGGAATGAAGGCCGTCGCCGAATGGATGAGGACCAGCCGCCTGAAGCTGAACTCGGACAAGACGGAGGTCCTCATCCTTGGTTCCAACCCTTCAGCCTGGGACGACTCCTGGTGGCCAACATCACTGGGAACAGCCCTGCCACCCACCGACCACGTACGCAACCTAGGGGTCATCCTCGACCCCACCCTCTCCATGACTAAGCAGGTCAACGCCGTTTCCTCATCCTGCTTCAACATCCTCCAAATGCTCCGCAGGATCTTCAAGTGGATCCCCACCGAAACAAGAAAAACAGTCACCCAGGCCCTCGTCACCAGCAGGCTGGACTACGGAAACGCCCTCTACGCAGGAACGACGGCTAAGCTCCTGAGACGGCTGCAACGCATCCAGAACGCCTCTGCACGTCTTATCCTCGACATCCCCCGACGCAGCCACATCACACCCCACCTGAGAGACCTGCACTGGCTCCCTGTCAACAAGAGGATAACCTTCAAGCTCCTCACCCACGCACACAAAGCACTCCACAACTCCGGACCAGCCTACCTCAACAGACGACTCAGCTTCTACACCCCCACCCGCCAGCTCCGCTCGACCAGCCTCGCCCTCGCCACAGTCCCCCGCATCCGGAAAACGACCGCCGGCGGCAGATCCTTCTCCCACCTCGCCGCCAAGACCTGGAACACCCTCCCCACCAACCTCCGACAGACCCAAGACCTACTGGCCTTCAGAAGACTCCTCAAGACCTGGCTCTTCGATCAGTAGCAGCACCACCCCCCTCTTCCCCCAGCGCCTTGAGACCCTCGCGGGTATGTAGTGCGCTTTATAAGTGACATGATTGATTGATTGATTGAACCATACAAATGTACGTTCAGGAAACAAACCGAATGAGGCATTGGCATTGAGAGATTCACTCAATAAATGCGGTGAACGCCTGGGGTCTGTAACTGAGCTTAAACATGTTCCAGTAGAGCGTGACTGAGTTCACTTAAGAACCAGAACACAAAACTGCAGGATTACAATGACCACGAGCACTCCAGGGGCCCGATTACAGGTGACCCGCCTCGAATGCAGCAATCTGACCCGGAGGTGTTCGGAATGTACCAAACGCGATAATTATCACACACTCAGTCTTTGGGGAATAACATACGGACGCGGTTGCTTACAACAGCCAAGTCCGCCGCTCTCAGTAAATACAAGGCCTTTCCCTTGGTAAATCCCAGCAGGTGCGTCCTGCCGAAGCGTAACCAAGGGGGCGGTCTTTACTGCACCTCGGAATTACCAACACAGTAGGCACCATATATAATGGTCAGCCCAAAAGGGGTCTTGCACAAGGATTGCAGCGGTCACTCATATCATGATCAGGCCTTTAGGAGACAACGCAAAAAGGGCAATAATTAAGCTCCCGACACCACCTTAACTCCCAACCCTCTTCTTGACCTGCTGATGATGACGTCGAGCGCAGCACACCACACGTGCAGTGACAGCATTGATGCTAGAATGTTGTAAAGACTCAGTGGTCGAAGTGGGCGGGATCGGAAGGGCACGGCGTGCCCCTACTTTGTTAATTTTATGCAATCCGTTCCCCTACTTTTCAGTTTTTAGTAATGCGTCACAGGACGGCAGAAATAGCGAAAGCCTTTAGATAAGGTTCGGCCCTTCGTGGCCGTTCGAGAACGGGCGGGGTGGGCAGAGAAGGAAAAGGACTCGGTCTCTCTTCCTTCTTGCCCAAGGAAGACAAGGACAGTGTCCGCTTCCGCTCTCGCTCTGCCGCTGGCAGCTGCCCCCATCTCTCTCACGTCTTCCCCTTATTGCCTCTCTTTCTGTCTTCTCAGATGCTGAAAACCGTGACTTCAAAAACGGCTCTAAACCCTCTCTTTCCTTTATTTGTTCCCCTGTGAAATGGATCCAAAAAAGAAGGAAGCAATTTTGCTGCAAATGTCTGTAAAGTATTGAAGACGCTTCTCATAAAGAATTTAGTAGTTCTTTATTTGTAGGCTAAAGAAACTGCGGGCACCAATGGCCCAGGAGCACGAAGCCCGGTAGCCAGGGCTTTAAGTGGGGGGGGTCTGTGGGGGTCTGAGCACCCCCCGTTTTTTGGGGGGGCCTCGAAAGGGGTCTCTATGGGGCTCTATTTTCGGGCCTCAAAGGTCAAAGGTAGATTTGGGGGTAATGTGTGATGCACTTCTGGAGCTCAAAGACTTATCACTCTCCTTACAGAGGAGGGACATTACAATTGTTAATGCCCACAGACTTTTGGTTAGTCAAGTACGTATATTTAGAGCAATGAAGGACTCACCAGGGGAGTTTGCTTCTGCGGCTCAGAGAGCAGTTGACGAGGGCAAATTCAAGAATGTTCCTCTTTTCCATGGTAGAAGTAACTCTGTTGCCCTTAATCAAAATCAGTTTTACCAAAGTCTGTCTGTAAATATCAATAAACGATGTGCCCCGGATTCTGAGAAAGAACTTATAGCCAGCTTCAGTGTGCTAGATGCAGGCAACTTGCCTTCTGGTGATGAATGCATTCTTTATGGTGAAACAGATATCCAGAAACTGTGTTCAGAGTTTCAGCTGCCAGCAAGAGATACTATCCAAGCTTTTAGACTTTTCAAAGATTTTGGTGGAAAGAAAACCCCTGAAGCATTAAAAAAGTTAGTAGTTTGCATGGAAACCCTGCCAGCAAGTAATGCGGATTGCAAGAGAGGTTTCAGCGCAATGAACTTAATTGCTTGTCCAACAAGGGCCTCTCTTCTTGTAGAGACCTTTTCTTCATGCTTATGGGTAAAACTCAATGGTCCTCCATTTGAAACATTTGACGCAAAGCTGTATGTAAAGAGTTGGCTGGCAAAAGGTTGAAGGTCTGCTGAAGAAAATTGTTGTGAGAAACCCCAGCAAAATAGACACAGTGAATATCTTCAAGGGTTTTGGGAAATCCTGCAATAGATTTCTAAGTAATGTAAATAGTTTTTACATGTTTTTTAAAGTGTTTGGTATTTTATGGCTTATACTTAATAAATATACCCTTTTGCCTATTTTATTATCCTTTGCTGAATGAGACTTCATGATTTTCTTAAGCACACAATACTAGTTATCTTGATTTAGACCACGCCCCTACTCGGATAGGCCACACCCCTTTACAAAATTTGTCACGCCCCTTTTAGAGCACCCCCAGTTTTTTTTTCCCACTTAAAGCCCTGCCGGTAGCGTTCAAACAGGCACAACAGAGTTCCGAACACATGAAGGCAACCAATAGCCTTACTAATACCAATTTACATAACAATAGACCGAACAGAGAAGAAATACTGACATAGCATGCCACAATGTCTTTTTCTGACATTTTTTTATTCCAAAGTGCAACCTGCGGTCGGAGAGAAAAAAGGTTAAAAATAGGAAAATAAATAAATAAAGCAAGTCAGAGTGGTCGCAATGTGGCCAGCTTGGTTTTATTCACACCAAAACACATTAGGGCCCCTTTACAGAGTTTGCCAGTGAAGCGCCACTTTTGTTTTGTTGTCTTTCTTTAACCCGTTCAATGCGTCGGAGGGCCGTCCGAGACACGCCCACTCGTTATATCACACGCACCGCGGCGGACTTCGCGCCGCGGTCAAGGTGTTAAACAACTGGGCATATTTACAAAGAAGTGAGAGAGCGCAACGTTAGCCTTCTTGGCTTAACGCCACGCTCCGCCACTTCTGAAATGCAGGACTGCACCAAATTTACAACAATATGGTGCAGCCCTGCGTTTCCCCCTGCGCTGGTGATCATTTCAGCTGCCTAGCACCAACGCAGTCACTCGTGCACCATAGTGCAAGGGTGCCTGCGTTGTGGCGGAATGATTGTTTATGTGCAGGAAGGCGTCCCTTCCTGAACATAAACAATCTTAAATGGCGATTTGTAACTTCTATGTGCGCTGCTTTGTGCAGCACATATAGAAGTTGCAACTCGTCATTTTTTAAATGACTGTTTATGTGCAGGAAGGGACACCTTACTGTACATAAACAATCATGCATGGCGTTTTACTGTTTATGCGCAGGAAGGGACACCTTACTGTACATAAACAATCATGCATGGCGTTTTACTGTTTATGCGCAGGAAGGGACACCTTACTGTACATAAACAATCATGCATGGCGTTTTACTGTTTATGCGCAGGAAGGGACACCTTACTGTACATAAACAATCATGCATGGCGTTTTACTGTTTATGCGCAGGAAGGGACACCTTACTGTACATAAACAATCATGCCTGGCGTTTTACTGTTTATGCGCAGGAAGGGACACCTTACTGTACATAAACAATCATGCCTGGCGCTTTACTGTTTATGCGCAGGAAGGGACACCTTACTGTACATAAACAATCATGCCTGGCGTTTTACTGTTTATGCGCAGGAAGGGACACCTTACTGTACATAAACAATCATGCCTGAGCGCTTTACTGTTTATGCGCAGGAAGGGACACCTTACTGTACATAAACAATCATGCCTGAGCGTTTTACTGTTTATGCGCAGGAAGGGACACCTTACTGTACATAAACAATCATGCCTGGCGTTTTACTGTTTATGCGCAGGAAGGGACACCTTACTGTACATAAACAATCATGCCTGGCGTTTTACTGTTTATGCGCAGGAAGGGACACCTTACTGTACATAAACAATCATGCCTGAGCGTTTTACTGTTTATGCGCAGGAAGGGACACCTTACTGTACATAAACAATCATGCCTGGCGCTTTACTGTTTATGCGCAGGAAGGGACACCTTACTGTACATAAACAATCATGCCTGAGCGTTTTACTGTTTATGCGCAGGAAGGGACACCTTACTGTACATAAACAATCATGCATGGCGTTTTACTGTTTATGCGCAGGAAGGGACACCTTACTGTACATAAACAATCATGCCTGAGCGTTTTACTGTTTATGCGCAGGAAGGGACACCTTACTGTACATAAACAATCATGCATGGCGTTTTGCTGTTTATGTGTGCTGCACAATGCAGCACACATAAAAACAGCAAAAACAAGGAGAAATAAAGCATTTCTCCTCGTTGCGCCCTGTTAAGACCACGTTGTTCCTGCTTACATTTCACATGCTTTACTTAATCTTGCATTCCCTATGAGTGTTTGCTTTTTCCAAGATGTTATTACTTTTTTTCCAGGCAGCATATTACTCGTCTAGTGCGTAATTTGAATTGAGTCGCATCCAGGTGTTTATAGCGCAGCACAATTGGGTTATAGCTGAAGGCAGTGCGAGTTTCTCTCAGTGGGGTGGTATGGTGTTTAGTGGGGGAGAGGATGTGGCACTAGGGTCAGAGCTGCCAAATTTAGAACTGGGGAACCAGGTTCAGCCTTCATGACCAGGCCCTCAGACCACTCTCCTGAGGGAGCACATCCCCATGCTTGACCTTAGAAGGCCCAGCTAGACTGTAGAAGCCCTGGTGTCTTAGCACCAGCCAGTGGACCCTAGCAGTGGCAAGTGTGGGTTAACCTTGAAGGCCTGTCCATCACAATCCATGCTGAAGATCACCTCCAGTCTTGCAGGCATGCTTACGAAGCAACACACCCCAGAGTGACAGTGACTCTGTCACTGAGGTCACAGGATCCTTGAAGTCAGTCCGCCTCACCCATTGGCACCTCAATTGGCCTCGTTTCAGCAGTACTAGTGCAACTCACCAGGGATTGGCAATGCAGGATTTGCACGCACACCAAACTAAGTTCGCAAACTTCACAGCCTCTCTGCTCCATGCACAAGCACCTTTTAACATGTGCTGCCTGCTTTGGGGCCAGTAGAATTATGCAGCAAGAGAGAACAAAATTATGCCACAGTGTTGACTAAATTATGCAGCAAATAAAAAGGCTACAGCGTAATGCGGTATATTTTATGATACTTCATTATTTTGACATTTTTACACATACTAAAAGTCTCTGCAAATATTTTGCCTCATTAGTACCAGTGTAACAGTCAAATGCAGCAGTGAGAAAGGTGACCAGTCAACCTTTGCAAATGGCAGCAACACAAGTCACATTTTTTTAGTAACTTTTGATCCATTTGAGCTGTAAACAATTTACTAGTTAAAATCATCAGATTATGCAGCAGATGATGTATTATGTGGCAAATATGGCAGAGCCATAATTAGGTGAAAAACATTTGCAAACTGGGATATTTTGTCATTCGTGTTTGAACTGCTCTTATGGAAAAAGGGAGGAGAAGTGCTGATGACAAACTCCATGGCTGGGAGACAAATGGCTTGTGATTCCATTTTTAAGCGTATTTGGGACATTCTGTGATTGGAAACATATCCCACTTTGTGAATGTATTTTAATGTCAATAACTCATATTAAACCTTAAATAAACGCGTATCCATTGGTTGAATTAAATAATGTAATAAGTTGTAACTGGTCAGTGAAATACCAAACAAATACTAAAAACTGGGATGTTTTGCTCTTTCTGGCCACACCTCTGACCCAGTCCACGGGTTATTCCCGCCCTCTGATTCTCCACCCACAGTTCCCCTACTTTTTTCCCCCCACTTCGACCACTGTGTAAAGTACACAACACGCTCGTACCTTCAGAACTGACACGAAGTGAAACACCACCACGGCACACTAGACGTGCTCACCGCGCCGTGCACCTCTCGCCTCACGTCCACAGTCCCGCGCAGGCTCGAGCTAACAATACGCAGACAGACCCACAAACACAAAATGATTTAGCCACCTTCTGACTCGAAGAATTTAGGCGCTCGATCGTTTGTACCTCGTGGCCCAAACGATGGACCAGCCCCCGCCCTCCTGCAGTTACGGACCTCGGTCTCTCCTCTTCTGAGCCCCGCGCGCCCCCAGCGCCTGGATACCCCGGGGGGATTCGCCGCGCTATAGAAATCCGTTGATTGTTTGGGAGGGGTAGAACTTAAGATGCCACCGATAGCTAAGCTGGGGAGTTTCCAGTCTGCTTAGGTGTTAGAGGGGGGGGGGGATACTTGGCGCTGATAACAGCCCAGAGTTAGCTAAATTCCTATACCTCTGCAAACAGCACAGAGGTTGAAATTCTGCCCTGTGCGACAAGTACCACACGGCACACCCACACCCTGTTGTACAACAGGACCGACTGGCTGAAACTCACCAGGGGACAAGGTATGGAAAAAAGACAAAACTGGAGGGAAATTGTGCTGTAGCGCCCGATTGTACATGTTCTGCCCCACTCCCAAACTACGAATAGGCGGCATTTACCCTTCCCGATAAACACCCCACCCCACCCCGTGGACAGTGGAAATGGGATTGGAGTTCAAGAGGTTAGTACTTCACCGCCATCAGGCACTCCGGTCACTGGGGCCTGTGTCAGTGCAATTATATCCTGCAGCTACACCCTCACCTACTCTTGAAATTAATGTGTTTATCAGTTAGTGAGCACACAAGGACACACCTAATGTTTGTACTTTCATTTTCCCGTTTCTATCGAACCTCTATGAAACGCAGCCACATATACATTTAATGCGAGTTTTAGTTTCTCGAACGGAGTTCTGAGTGACGTTCCGTGTATAGATCCAGCCAGAGCATTCGCTAGTGAATCAGCTCACTACAGCTGTGCACCTTGTGGTCTCCGGCTTTTCCTTCCCGCCACCAATGGTGAACACGGAGTGCACCAGGATTCCACCTTGGATAGCTGAGAGCGACGCCTTCACCGGCTGCTGCTGTCCGGGGGGCGTGGCGAGTGACATATCACATGCCACTGGTGCTCTAGTGGTGCCCCCTGCACGGAGTACCTTTTGCCCTGGGGGGACACCAACACACATCCACTCTGTTTGTGCTTTCGGATTCTCATGAAAAGTAAGTCCCCACACAAACCCGGAGGACAAGGAACCAAGCCCGTTTCTGCCCAGAAAACCCAACTGGCTCTAGGGGGTGCAGTAACCACAGGAAATTCACTACCCCCTAAAAATCCGAGCTGCAGGAGAACTGCCCCACAGCTGAAAATTACAGCCCAGAATAATTCATATAAAACGTTATCGAACTTCTTGGAAAATGCGTGCCAAATGGTGCAGACAGACATTGCCCCAACCCCACCATACTCACAGGCAGGAAGCCCTGCTGGGGCTCCAACATTAGCACCTTCAGGGGCCAGGCAGCGGCTCTTATGGGGAGAACGGGCAGGGCCCCGGGACGGCGCGTGGCCTGGAGGAGGACGCCGGCTCCGTTTCTAGTCACAGGAACCGGATCCGGTCGGGAGCACAGGCGTCCGGTCGTCTCCAGGGCTCGGCACGGTTGCAGAAGCCGGACCCAGACTCCTTTCACTCAGAGACTCAGTCTGGGTCTGCGGTTTCCTCACATCACTTCCTCTTTCGCCGGAAGGCCACCTCTCGGTGGCATGCGGATGGGGTGGGTCCAGTGCACGAGCCCATAATGCTGCCACCATAGACAGCAGCTGCCTAACTCTGCATGGGCAGACGGGCACATGGTGTGCCCCTAACTGTCGCCTCGAAGGAAGTGGCCACACTACTCCACTTGTGATGCAAAAGGCCGATGCATTAAGGCATTATAAGCTAATGGGGTAACCCAATCACTGTCCGTGGACCTGGGTATCGTGCGATATAGGACAATTGGTCCTTGGACTCCTCTCTTAATCCTAAACCATTTTTAAATCCAGTTTACATGCAGAAGCGTATTCGGCATTTAATAATCAATATACAATGCACCTTGTGAAAAGAACAAAACTGTCTATTTTATTCATTGTATCAGAAACACATATTAGAGGGCATAGTTATGCAGTTAGATATAGGAAGGTTGCTCCAGAGGGGAAAGGAGAAGTGAAAAGTGTGCTCTAGTGTGTAGTAGAGAGATCAAGAAATGAAAGAATTTCAAGGAAGGGAGAAGTTTCAATGATTTAACATAAAAAACTGGTTATAACATTAGCACCAGTTGGTTGAGGCCTGTCCATGTAAACATCATTCTTAAATTCAGATTGTATAGCGTTGCAGAGGAATGCATCATCTGTTGGGGGGACAAGGTGGTGGTGTCATATGGTACAGGCCTTGTGTATGGGGTAAAAGTTGATGTTTCGACCCGTCTAGGGCGAGAGGGTGAATTAGAACCTCCGCATGCGGGTCTTCCTCAGGACATGAAAGGAGGGGGGCAACCTAGTTCAGGTGCCTGCCGTTGTAGGGCCCTGCTGCCAGTATCCATGTGTGCATAATCCACATCACAATCGTGGAGGGTGTAGGCCACAAACCCTGCAGGTGATGGGCCGGTGTGAGTTATTCATATAGGAACCTATTTAACAATGTAGGCTCTCTCCGGATGTGTATTCCGGTGTACAAATCACCTCTACTACGCACTAGAGCACACTTTTCACTTCTCCTTTCCCCTCTGGAGCAACCTTCCTATATCTAACTGCATAACTATGCCCTCTAATATGTGTTTCTGATACAATGAATAAAATAGACAGTTTTGTTTGAAACAGTGGTTATCTATATTTCTTTTCACAAGGTGCATTGTATATTGATTATTAAATGCCGAATACGCTTCTGCATGTAAACTGGATTTAAAAATGGCTTAAGATTGATGCGAGGAGTCCAAGGACCAATTGTTGTTCTATATCGCTGCATTAAGGCAAGCAGAGCGCCTGGCCCATCGGCTGCGCTGCACAAGTTACCCTGCCAGCTGAACTAACAGAAACCCGTTGGCCTCCCCTATGTAACTCCCACCCTATAACACTTCTGACACTGCGCACAACCTTTCACGATGCCAGGAGTCCGAGGGCTCCTCGCTCCGGAATTCACATCATTATGGCAGAGTCTGCCCGCCCTTGGACCAGGGCCTCATCCTTTCCCCAGATCCTGCCTCCATGGTCCTTTATTCCCCCCTATGCCCCCAGCTTTCACCAGGGCCGGACTCGGAACTCAAAGCAGCCCTGGCAATTTTGTCAGACCAGCCCCCCCTTTTCTTACTGGTGGCCAATATTGCAACACTGCTGCAAAACCGTCCCCCAGTAAAAAAAAAAAAAAAACACCCCCCACCCTTCCAGCCTAGCAGGAAACCCCCGATGCCCGCTCCAGCCTGTCCGGCCCTGACTTGCACCTAATCAGGGCCACAGTTTAGCTTCCTCCGCTTGCCCTTCAGCGACAGCGTACTTTCACAGAAATGTAACCACCAAATCCTTCAAGCCCTGTTTTCACCCTTATTGTATGCACCAGAGTGGGCGGCGGACTTCCGTCCAGAGGGAGGCGCGGGAATATAACGGACGTTAAGCGTGCTGCACCTCCATCTCCCAGGGTCGGATTGGTAAGGCCGGCACTCGGGCAATGGGCCACTATCTGAAATGCAGCCGTGGGTTGCTTTTTTGCCCAGCTTGGTGGCTGATTTAGGCTGTGTCTGTGCTGTTCAGATGTCCCCAGCGGCCCAGTGGGGGCCTAAGAGGCCTTTCCAGAGGCAGATGGGCCTCTATTACATCCCTTTTACAAACGAGGTGCAGGTGTCATTCCCATAAATTTCGCACAAGGCCACTCCCACTCTGAATTGAAACGATACAAGCTGAATGTGTTTGGAAGTTTTTGGCCGCAGCTTTATTATCACCAAGGTTAAATAGGACCCCGCTACAACTTTTTAGGGGTCATAAATCATCCTGAATGGCATCCTGTCATAGCACGATAATTGTCAATGTATAATTGGCATCATAAATCAAAGTCACCCCCTCGGGCTACATCGTCATCATGAATCCTGCCATATATCAAAACAGACAGGAGTGAAGCGGACTTGTCATTCGGTCATAAATCATGCCATAATTAATCATACAGGAATCCCTTGCCTTGTCATACAGTCATAAATCACGCCATAAATCATTCTGACATTTATTGCTGTCAACTGGAGTCTTTGAGTTGGAGTTATACCATCTGTGTGAGGGGTAATTCCCCAATCTCTTTTAGGCCCAACTCGCTACCTTCGCCTACTCTGTGTGGTCCGCCGACCGGTGGGCCTGGGTTGCGAGTGCCGTGTTCTGTGTCCCCCATCTCTGTCCGTCTTACCCTGCCGTAAGGCATCCCAAGGTAAGTACCTGGTCTGCCACCCCACCGTAGACTGGTATGACCTTTCAAACCTCCTTAAGCTCCATTTATTTAACTCCTTTTACCGCCACGCTGCTCATGGGTTTACGCCCTCGGGCAGCTCCACTCCTCCAGTTGTTCTTTCTTTGCTGGCCCCCTTCAGCACCATAGCTGCCCATATATTGGCCCAGAAAAACCTCCGTTTCAGCCTCTGAACGGTGCAGGTCTTCCTCACTGCAGTTTTTCAAGTGCACCTCTTGCCTGCTCATTGATTTTGGCATCGTCAGTGTTACCAGGTGCGCTTGTGCCCAATATCAAGCTTTGTTCTGGGCAAAAGCCTCTTGTAAAAATTGCTCTGTGTTCCCAACTGTGCTGCATGCTTCCCTGAAAGACTCCAGCCAGTGACTCTTACTGTCTTTTGCTGTATACACAAATCGTCCTAGATAGTGGATGCCATAGACCCAATGCATTTCAGGCTGTCATTAGCCCTTCTTCGGGGGTTCACTAAAACATTAAAATATTGACTTTAGTATATGTAACAAATCACTCAATTTACAAATCACTATATTATACTCGCTCATTGCAGCTGAACAATCCATGCCATGTTTTTACTGAAACCTAACGTTTACCCTCTAAGTGCGCTATATGCGCAAAACACATCGTGCATTTAAAGACCTTACAAGCCATTTACCTTCCTTTGTTGCAATATTTTAATGTTTTAGTGAACCCCCGAAGAAGGGCTAATGACAGCCTGAAATGCATTGGGTCTATGGCATCCACTATCTAGGACGATTTGTGTATACAGCATGTTTCGGAAAAAGGCCCGGATGGGCATATCTGACTCAGAAGAAGTTTTAGCATACATACAGTGCCTCACATGTGGCTGGAGAGAAAAAAGTGGTGAAGATTGTTGATGATTTAAAACCAATGGATTAAACACACAAAATATGGACAAATTGATGAGTACAATGTGTAATTGATTTACGCAATTTGCTGTGCGTCCGGATGGAGTGGAATGTTGCTCCTGCTTTTGTTGTATTATTACACACGAGGCACTTGGGCAGGCCACGTTACCGAGGCTGCACGCGGAAGGATAAACATGATAATCAACGAAGGTTCAACAATGAATAAAAATGGTGTGCACGTGGCAACCCCCTTTTGTGATCTAAATTTATAAAGACTGCCCTACAGCCAGGTTGCACCCGCGGATAACGATTACATTCGAAAAAACTGAAAGATTTGGAGAGAGCCACATGTGTTATGGCAAGAACATCTAATCATCCCAGCAATTGAGTTTGTGATTATGTTGTCGAACACTCTTTATGATCGGACCAACAACAGCAGCGCTTTAACGCTGGACAAGAGTACTCTATTACACTAATTGTAGCATAAATTGTTAATGTTCAACGTTGTAAATATCTTTGAAACTTACGTATATTTGTCAGCTAAGGGTGGGTGGAGATCGTGGCGCTAAAGGCTCAACAAGCTACAAATGCAATAAGTGTTCCCTTTAGTGGTAGATGGGAATTGTAGGCTGATAGGTGATCTCGTCGGCTTGTACGATAAGATTGGTGGGAATAGAGGGGAGGAGTCTGCCGTGTACTTATTTAACACCTGCTACAAAACGAGTGCACTTAATATCGGCGTGTGAGAGAAGCAGAAACGCCATGAAGTATTCAAAGAGGCAGTTCTATGAAGGTACGGAGGATTTTAGTATTGGAAAGATAGATGCAGTTAAGTTACCTTTGAACAAAGTAATATGGGAGCGTTGGGTAAACTGCAACAAAGGAAGGTAAATGGCTTGTAAGGTCTTTAAATGCACGATGTGTTTTGCGCATATAGCGCACTTAGAGGGTAAACGTTAGGTTTCAGTAAAAACATGGCATGGATTGTTCAGCTGCAATGAGCGAGTATAATATAGTGATTTGTAAATTGAGTGATTTGTTACATATACTAAAGTCAATATTTTAATGTTTTAGTGAACCCCCGAAGAAGGGCTAATGACAGCCTGAAATGCATTGGGTCTATGGCATCCACTATCTAGGACGATTTGTGTATACAGCATGTTTCGGAAAAAGGCCCGGATGGGCATATCTGACTCAGAAGAAGTTTTAGCATACATACAGTGCCTCACATGTGGCTGGAGAGAAAAAAGTGGTGAAGATTGTTGATGATTTAAAACCAATGGATTAAACACACAAAATATGGACAAATTGAGGAGTACAATGTGTAATTGATTTACGCAATTTGCTGTGCGTCCGGATGGAGTGGAATGTTGCTCCTGCTTTTGTTGTATTATTACACACGAGGCACTTGGGCAGGCCACGTTACCGAGGCTGCACGCGGAAGGATAAACATGATAATCAACGAAGGTTCAACAATGAATAAAAATGGTGTGCACGTGGCAACCCCCTTTTGTGATCTAAATGAACTGTTTGCAGCCATCACATCACAGGTTTGATTATCTGCTTTGTCTACTGTGGAAATCCTTGATTGTTTTTCAAACCACGCGTTCGTAGTCCTTGCCTACCTGGAGATTAACTAGAGACTAAAAGATCTATATTGACTGTTATTGGATAGTCCTTGACGCAGTGGGAAGTTGACTGGTTGTTTTTCCCCAATTGCTAAACTTTACGAGTATGGGGAAAAGGAAATCAATGGAGGGGAGTGAAGGAGGGGGGCAGGGGCACGGCCGGCAGGGATAATAGGGGAAAAAAGGTTAGAAAGATCCAGAAACAAACACAGAAACAACAAACAGTGAAACTGACCCGTCCAGGAAGTAATTGTGTCCTGGATAGAATAGATACACTCATTAGCGAGTGTAAGGGTATCCTTGAGGACGATACATCCGACCAGGTCTTAACCACCGAATTATCTCAAGGCTCTATATGTACAACTAATCACAGCCCTGGCCGACAGTTAATTATTCCCGCAATGTTCCACAAACTGACAGGAGGTGGAAGCCAAGTAACTGAAAAGTGCGAGATATTAGATACAGGGGAGAGTAGACAAACTCCCGTTAAGAATGTAAGCGATAATTTCCAGCTATTGGGAGTTGAAGTCGCCTGTGCAAACAGGTACTCCCCCCTGACTGACTCTCTGGCTGGAGATGGTTCGGACATCTTCTTATGTGCTCCCCCTCCTCCGTCTGACTGTCCCTCTCCCGAGCCAGTTCCATGCTTTAGTGGCAACTTATCCTTAGATCCCCAGGGAACATACTCTCTTATTAATGAATTGAGGTCGGAAATATCATCTATGCGCCTAATGATCACAGACCTAACATCTATGGTTAAACTCCTAATACAAAGGGTACCTACTTATGCAGAAGCCATAAAAGCAATTTAAGCCAGGATGATCAGCTTAGTAAGGAAAGTAATAATAAATATTAGTCTAGCTCTGAAAGTATTGCAAAGCTACTAAGGTGTCCGCCCAGACACAGCGCTGCTCTACAGCAGGAACAGAAATGAACCCTATGGCAAGGCCATGTCGCCTGAATATGTCCAGTTTAAAACCAGTCCCGGCACAAACAGCTAATAATCGACCCTCACTATTAAGAACAGGAAATTCCGTACACAATAGTCAAGAGCGTAGATGTATAGTGCCTAGATCCAACTCATCACAGGCCTCTACAATCTTTATGGTAAATGTACCCAAATATGTCAACAACAACGCCACAGAAAGTGCAGATTCCCTTACAAATAAAGCAATACACTGGATCCGTCATGTGAGGGGGTGCCGCTCGGTTATCCGTGAAGTCATTATTAGTGCAAGAAGACTCACCTCACAAACTGACCCATTGGATTGCATTGAGCTAAAGCTCAAAGGACAAGATCTTGCAGAAAATATGCTAGCATTGGAATTCCGTACAACATCCCCAGATTACTCTTAAATCCAATTCAGGCATTCCCCACTCACTGATAGCTATGGATGCTTTCCCGGGCAACAACACCACCTTCAAGTAGGGTCTTCCACCTTGGAAGATAATGATTGTCTTTTGAGCAGGACCTACGTAGAACAGGAAACCCATAGAGCTCTTTTAGTAAGCAGAGAATCCTTGTTCCATACTCCTTGTAGCTACAAGTCACCATGCCCCATTAGCGACATAGCGCCAGATAACACACTGGCAACACCATTGTCGCTACTGAAGCCAGACATTCCTGGCGGGGGCCCACTGACTGGCCCCAGTAGCAGGGGTCTAGCCTGTGGTCGCTCTGCAGGACTGTCGGTGCTTTCCTGGAACATAGCCGGGTTGGGTTCTAAGATTGTATCCCCTGACTGGCACACCTTTATGGACCAATCTGACATTTGCCTCCTACAGGAAACCTGGATGGTGGATCCATGCTTCCAAGCAGGCTACCTAAATTATAATATACCAGCTATTAGGGAGGGAAAAGGACGCGCCTCGGGTGGTCTATTAATCTGGGTTCGCCAAGAAAGGGGTTTTGTCGTATAGACATTGGAGTTGAATAACAAGGATATCTTAGCAATCTGGGTGAAATGGGGCCAAAGTGATACTATCGACATCTATAACGTCTATGCAAGAGGGACTAATGGTAAAAAAAACGGAAGTTTTAGCGGCTCTCGATAGCCTACTAGACCAATATTCTGGGGGCAGGAATGTATTAATAGCGGGTGATTTTAATGTGACTTTCGAGCCGCTTACAAATGAGAAATATAACCTTACTGAAGATGACCAGTGGGGAATCCCTAAACTAGATCTACCTCCCATAAAAAAGTGGACGGATGTGGTGATTCAATTATATTCAATCTGCCTGGAGAAAGGCCTTCGGGTGACAAATGGCAGAACCCCATCCGATAGACACGGGGCTTGTACATTCAATAATGGTCTAAGTACTAGCCGCATCGATTATCTATTGATTAACTTCCAATTATGGAATGTGCTAAGTGATATGGTGGTCTCAGAGAGCGATCATAATCCCTTGTGTGCAGTTTTTAACCTATTAATAAAGGAAGTAATCAAACCCATAAATAGAGAAATTGTCACTCAGGATTTGTCCTCCACAAATGATATGAGGAGGTTAAAATGGGCGACCCTACTCGAGAACTCTGAAGCCCTCGGAAAAATTTCCCTATATATTAATAGTGCTATATCCTCATTAGAAGTTCTCCTCTCCAACTCTGCAACCCCTGAGTCTATAATAGAATTCCATGAAGAATTATTTATCCAACTACGTACCCATTTTTTTAAGCATTCTAAGACTAGAAGTAACAACACTAGAAATATTGCAAAATGGTTTAATGCTGAATGCAAGGTGGCACGAAAGTCTCTAGGGAGCGCAATAAGAGAAGGGGATCCTGTCAAAGTACGTACGGCTAAGCAAATCTATAAGAAAGTGCAACATATAGCCAAGAAACTTGGGATGAGAATAGATGGTTGGACCTCAAACGTGCCTGCGAGAGTAAAAATTGCAAAGAGTTTTGGGATGTTGTAAAATGGGGCAGTGGTGGCCGACCAACAGAACCAATAAACCATGTAAGCCAGGACCAATGGGTTAACTATTTCAAACCCCAATATGCCTGTAACCCAGGGGACAGCGAAACGCCTGAGTTCTCATATTCCTATTTTTCCGGCCCGGCTTTTAATGAGGCCGATGTTAGCCTCGCACTGAGAACACTATCGGGAGGCAAAGCACCGGGGCCCGATGGAATCGCAGCTGACATATATCTCTTTGATCAAGCCAAGTGGAGTAAATACATTGTGATTTTAGCCAATGAAATTGCAAAGGGTGCACCGGTCCCGGACTCGTGGAAAGGGGCCGAGGTAATCCCTGTTTTTAAAAAAGGGGACAGAGGTCAGCCTGAAAACTATAGACTGATTAGTCTAATTGATTCTTTTAAAAAAATCATGGGCCGTCTTGTACTGAATAAGGTGCAGGATTGGGTGGATGAGCAGGGTATATTATCACCTCTTCAGGCGGGGTTTCGGGCACGTATAAGCACTGTTGATCAGATATTTCGCTTCACAATGTTATATTGGAAGACGGTGGTCATGGACAAGGGCAGCTTATATGCTGCCTTTGTGGACCTCAAGTCTGCTTTTGACCTCGTCTCCCGTGCTAAATTGTGGGCCGTATTACAAGATCTAGGCATACCTCATGAATTAATGTCACGGATAGTTAGACTTCATGAGGGAAATTACGCAAAAATCAGATGGGGCACACAAGGTCAGACTACTAACACCTTCTCTGTAGAGAGAGGAGTGCGACAAGGTTGCGTAATGGCACCAACACTTTTCTCCCTGTTTATTAACGGGATTGCAAAATATATGGAAGCCACCCCCACTGATGCTCCTGTTCTAGCTGGTGTGAGAATACCCATCCTAATGTTCGCGGATGACACGTTGATTATCGCTAAAACACCAAGCGGACTGCAACAAGCCCTGCTGCTCTTAGAAGAGTTTTGCCATCTGCGGGGCCTGGTAATCAACGTGTCAAAAACGAAATTTATGACCTTCAATCCACATAGATCATCTAGAGGAGAAGTGGTATTGAATAATCGACCTCTAGAACAGGTAAAAGATTTTACATACCTAGGGGTCACAATGCAGCGAGATATGAAGTGGAATAAGCAACTGGAAATGGCTACACTGAAGCATCGCCAACTGGCAGGAACTCTGCAAAAAGAGTTTAATACGTCACTAACTAAACCAGTTAGTCCAGTCCTGCAAATATATAACACAAAAGCTATAGCTTCCGTGTTATATGGGGCAGAGTTGTGGGGTTTTAATAATCTTTCCAAATTAACACTAACAGAAAACACGTTCTTGCGGAATATTACTAAACTCCCACAAAGCACACCAATACGTCCGCTGCTCCGTGACTTGGGTAGGAAGTCACTGGCTGATATAGCCAGATTGCGACCCCTCCTGCATTGGCGGAGAATCTGGTCAACACCAGAACTAAGAGCTTATGCAGTTGGCCTGAAGGACTTAATTAGAGTAGATTGTTATAAAAAAAAGTCAAATGGTTGCAGTAAATTAGAATTATGCTAACCAATATTGGCATGGTTACACTGTGGGAAAATCCAGAAAGCACCCAGTTTCCAGCCAAAGCTTTGCTAAAGAAAAGATACTGGAGTTGGGTGACGGATAACATCGTTACAAATAGTGACCCTCTAACACTAACAGGATACTTTCTGAATGTGAAGCCTATACAAAAGCTGGAACCATACTGGGATGTAGTAACAAAACCACATGATAGGAAGTTATACTTCCAATTCAGAGTTGGTACTTTGCCAATAAGGTCATTTTCGGCAAAATGGAATGTGCAAACCAGTGTCTTCTGTCCAGTATGTCTTGTTCATCCAGAGTCTATGGCCCATTTATTGTTCGCTTGCCCAGCTTATACGGTTCCACGCCGTATGTGGCTGACCCCGATTTGTAGAACATTGGGAACTGGAAGCAATGAAGTGGCGCTTAGACTACTTCGCGCAGAAACAACTTCATCTATTGTCATTGCTTTGGCAAAGTTTTTAGGCTGGGCATGGTCTATTAGATCTCAAATAATTCCAGTTGGGTAGCGGGTATGTTATGTGTATCTGTACTGATTCCCAAAAGCCTTTAAACTCTTGTTTGACATTTTTTGTTTTCTTAGCCCATCTGATCTAGATAATAGTGGCTTATAAGAATTTTGTTGCATGGTAAAGGTTGTCATTAATGAATTTTGTTCCTGCACAATAACTAGCAAAATAGTTGCAATGTATTTAACTATTACCAAGATGTGTCCAAAGTGTTATATGCCCACAGCTTTTATCTTTTTAAATGTTTTAACTGATTTTATATTTTTAGTGTAATCTATTTTCATGCGCTACTAATTAACGGTCATGTGTTCTCGTAAGTTTTGTACATCTGCTTTTATGACTAATTGTCGAATAAAGCTAATATGACTGACTGATGGAAGAGCGGGCTAGCTGAAAGCCCCCCCCCTCCCCCGACCCCAATACTTCTTGATCCTAGCATCATCTGGGCTACTTCCTTCTCCTGTTTCTATCTCTGTCACCTTTACAATTTTTTAAGTCTGCTGCTAGGTGGCATTCCAATCATTTTTACAAAGGATAAAAAAAAAAAATGTAAATGATATATTTCAGCGGTACTGTTTCTACAATGTCCGTGTGCGGTCTCGAAATACAGCACAGCTGTGGAGTATAAACGTATTAGAGAAATCCATTTCAGAGAGCCAGAACACCACAGATGCAAAAAATATTGCTAAATAAAATTGATAAAGGCATTGCTGACTTCTAGCGCAAAGCCTAAAATTTAAAATACTCCAAGTAGAGGAAGGATGTGGAAACCTGATCTTTAGAAAAGTACACCCACAAGAACAAATCTTGAGTACTTACTGAGGCAGTTCTAAGAAAAGAGATGTTGGTCAATGACAAACTCTAATAACAGTAAGGATCGCTCTCTCTGGGAATCAGCAAAAAACAATTTAGGGAGAGGAAGAAAAGGGAAGTTGAATAGGGCGTGGGGGAGAGCATCCAGAATTTCACAGGGAAAATACATTCTCAAGTTAAACTGTGGTAGAGAATTTCCAACATAAGATTCTTGTTGTATTTAATGTATACAAACATTCCATTGAGAGGATGGTGGTACCCGGTAAGGGCCTGTCTTGTTCCTAAACGCAAGTAGGATAGTGTGTACATGAGAATGGATATTCAGCAATTTTTAAAGAAAATCTGACTTTGTGCATTTTTTTTCCAAGAAAATCCCCAAGATGATATTTCTGACACCACTGGCCTATGAAATGTCTGTTTCCATACCATCATCTGCCACAATGCCGGTTTAGGTTTTAGCACTAAAAAAAACCCAAAAAAAAACAAAACACATCTTTGTCACACCTGACAGCATTGAAGGCCTCAATAAAATCATACGGCCAAATCTTCTCAATCTGCCTCCAGGGAGACCCTCTGCCCCTGCAGTTCCTGCCTGCAACCCCTATCAAAATAGGATGGGTTTTATACTAAATATTTAATATGCAGAACAAAATTGTATGTTTAAGACTCCATGCAAATAATGGGAATTTTAGAAAGATGTGATTTAAGTGGACATGTTCCTGATCGCATTTGTCGTTGAATTCTCGTACACAAATACTGCACGGAGCCAAGGGCTACAAGCTGTGGAACTGGTTTTCAAAACTCACCCAGCCTCCTCGGAAGTCCCTACAGCATTCATCCTGAATGCAGTAGATTTAGTACTGTAAAATAATTTTCTTCTGTTTAATGACTCCTATTTTTTGCAGATAAAAAGGTACATCATGGGCTGTATCTTCACCCCAAACCTTGCTATTCTCTTTATGAGTTGTTTTGTGACAAAATAGGTACAGAGTGACTTGTATCCTTTTGGATGGCCTTCGGCAAAGTTGGTATCCATTTAGATACTGATGACATATTTTGGCTCTGTTGTGGAAGAGTTAAAACAATTCGGGCATTCACTTAATAACAGATGTCTAAACTTAATATTGACTATTAACAAGAAAAAAATGAATTTCTGGAGTTCTTGATCTTTAAGGAAACCAACGAATTGAGGGTGACATTGTACAAGAAATAGACAGACCAAACACACACTTTTATATTTCATGCACTACCATCCCCGGAACTTGTGTGAAAGTCTCCTTTTGGCAAACTACTGAGGATTCAAAGGAACTATTATGAATCCAAAGAAAATGTGTACAATGCTCGTCTAAGGTAGATATGCTAGGAGATTAGTCCAGGTAACTAGAAAGAGTTTGGTAGTTGTTCACCCAAATTTGGAAACTAGAATATCGATGGTGCAGAGAGCAGAGGACGAAATGTCAAATCCAAAATATGGACAGGTAAGTGAGTATAGATTCCATACGTAACTCCACATAAATATACCTACATGTTAGAAATGGGGGTCTCTAGTTGGCAGAGGTAGGTACCTTTGTCCAAATAGGGACCCTTGCTTCTAGTCAGGGTAAGGGGGATACACACTTTAGATAACCCCTGCTCACCCCCTTTGTAGCTTGGCACGAGCAGACAGGCTTACCCCAAAGGCAATGTGTAAAGTATTTGTACCAACACTCACAGTGAAAACACCACAAAAGGACACCACACCAGTTTAGAAAAATAAAATATCTTTATCTAAACAAGACCAAAACAACAAAAATCCAACATACACAGTTAAAGATATGACTTTAAAAAGGTTGCAAGAACTTGTACCATAGAAAACTATGGATGCGTGACTTTTCACCAAAGTACCTGTAAATGCATGAAAGTTCCAAAAGCCTAGCGGCCGCAGAGTCGGATGAAAAAGAGATGCAACACTCCTGGAACCTTGGGGAGGCGATGCGACAGTCCCGCTGCACGCAGAGGAAAGGTTGCGTCGAATCTGGTCTGTATGGGGAGTGATGCCTTGATGCTTCGTGACGGTTCCCGTCCGCAGGTGATGTGTCAGACGAACTTGCTGCACAGGCACGATGCGTGGAAATACAGGATGCGTCGGCGTCGAGCGGCGCTGCGTCGGTCCTCTTCAGCCGCGATCCCTCGATGCGTCGATTTCCGTAGTTCGAGTTTCTTCTTTCTTCCAGCTCCCAAACAACAGCCACAACCTCCAGAGGCCCAAAACTGGCGCAGGCGCCTCCTGGCAGGCTAGAACTCACAGCAGCAGAGTTCAGGGGAGCTGGGGGTGAAGTATTTGTGTCCCTGAGACTTCAGAACAGGAGGCCAGCACACTTCAGGCCCATGTAGATCTCCTTCAAGCAGGGGACACAGCAAAGTCCTTCTACTTTCCTTGGCAGAAACAGCAACTGCAGGCCAACCCCAGACACACAGCAAAAGCAGTACCTCTCCTCAGTTTCTCCAGCTCTTCTCCTTGGCAAAGGTTCCTCTTGAATTCCAGGAATGATCTAAATGTCTGGGGTTTTGGGTCTGATACTTATACCCCAAAATGTATTTGTTCTCTTTGTGCAAGGGGGGGGGGCTCTGAGTCCAGTTCAAACCAGTTCTGGTAGGCACTCTGCAAGTGCACAACAACATCCATTGTCGGTGTGAGCCTTGGCTTCAGACACACTACAGGGGGGCGGAGCCAGAATTGTGGAAGGCAGGCACAGCCCTATTCAGGTACAGGTGCTACTCCTCCCACCACTCCAAATGCAGATCAGGCCTATTCAGCATAGTGCCGACTCATCCAGACTCCTGGAGCCACTGCACCTCCCAGCCCCTGTCACTCCAAATCCAGACAGTCAATGCACAAACAGGCAGAGGCTCATAGGATAATTGAACAAGACAATAGCCACTTTCTAAAAGTGGTATTTTCAAACACACAATTTAAAAACCATCTTTACTAAAAGATGTGTTATTAAATCCTGAGTTCATGGATACCAAACTCCATTTTTCTACCTTATCCCTATGGGAAGATATGTTTGAAAAATATTACAAAGCATTCCCCATTCTGTCCTATGGTGCAAGATAACCTTTCAATAGTGAAAAACGAAATTGGCAGTATTTCACTATCAGGACATGTTACACACTCCAGTACATGTCCTACCTTTCAAATACACTGCACCCTGCCCAGGGGGGTACCTTGGGCCTACCATAGGAGTGCCCTATGTGTAAGGGTAGGGCCTGGCAAGTGGGTGCACTTGCCAAGTCGACATGGCAGCTAAACTGCGCACAGGCACTGCGGTGGCAGGCCTGAGACATCTTTTCAGGGCTACTCATGTGGGTGGCACAATCAGTGCTGCAGGCCCACTAGTAGCATTTGATTTACCAGCCCTGGCACACTCAGTGCACTTTACTAGGGACCTACTGGTAAATCAAATATGCCAATCATGGACAACCAATCACAATAACAATTTACAAAGAGAGCATATGCACTTTTAGCACTGATCAGCAGTGGTAAAGTGCCCAGAGTCCTATAGCCAACAAACACAGGTCAGGAAAAAATAGGAGGACGAAGCAAAAAGTTTGGGGTTAACCCTGCAAAAAGGGCCATTTCCAACACAACCCCCTTCCAGCCTAAAGGCAGGGTAGACCAATCAATACCTCGATGGGCTTCCCGGCTTGGGGCGACAGAACATGGAACCTGGCCCGAACAGCAGGGGTCTATTCCTGTTCTACGCCTTCCTGAATCCAGTTGGATCCCTCTATCCATACTCTCAGGGCCCACTAGGCTAACCCATGGGGAACCCTTCTCCTCACCTGTGGACCCCATCTGTGCAGCGCCTAAACTTACTTTGCTCACAGATGTGTCCCAACAGGCAGGCAGTACCCACATGGCCTATACAGTGGTGTGGCCCAGTCCACCCCTGGGGCGTGACTCCTGCCCCCCTCCCAGGGGCAACTCTGTCCCCCAGGACAGCCAGCCACAGTGGCCACTGACAGCTGTCAGTGGTGAGAGCCAGGCCTCATGCCTTTCTGGCCTCTCTAACCTCTGTGGTGTCAGAAAGTGAGGGGGCAGTAGCCCCAGGTGCCTGGCAACTTTTCTCCACTTTCCCTCCTGCCAAGTCAGGTATGGCATCCTGACACTGGCCCACCAGCCCAGGGTCTGTACTCTGCGGCTGGACAAGAGACTGGGGTGGGCTCTCCCACACCCTGTCTTCCTCCCTGGGGCTCTGCACCCTCCCACCTGGAGCGGTACCCCCAGAAGACAACTTGGTAGGGGCACTGTTAGCAGTCGCCCCTTCCTCCAGGTCAAGAGGGACACCCTGAACCTGGTCCTCCAACCCAGGGTCTGTACCCTATATATAGCGCATATCCTATGCTACTGTTTGCTACAATTGTCAAATTCAATGTAGTGATGGCTAGGTTAGTCTCACGTTTAATAAAGAGCAAGAGGGAAACAGGAATCCGAGAGCATACCCTCCCCTTTTCAACAGTATATACAAACAAATGGTACTCTAGAGTGAAGTAAGTAACGCTTTATGCAGTGTAATTAAACTAATGTCCTCGCTCTCATATTTATGGATTTCTTTAAGGCTATGAAGTCCGAAACCCTGGTTGTTTAGAATGGAAGGCCCCCACCCACCGATAGGTGGCACGCTTCACCACAATGCCCCTCCTCACACTGTTCACCAGTGTGGGGAACAAACTTGATAAAGGGAGCTCTTTTGACCCTATTCCTTTTGGATGTAATCTTGTGGTGTCGGCTAGGGAAGAGAAGGGGTAATCCACATCCACAGTAATAAGTTGCACATCCATTATGAGGTTGGTCTTGTGATGGTTTAGACTCCTTACCTGTTCAATCCTGACTCTGGGGGAAAAGCAAGTATGAAGCTTAACTCAGCAGACTTCACAGTAACGTGTAGTCTACGTGTAGCAGAACTACAAGTAAACAATGGCTTTTATCCCTCCAGCCTTGCCACAGAGTATGCAACGCATGACAGACTCTTCAAGTACTGAGCTAACGCAAGATTTTACAATGGCGTGTCCTAGGAGGTTAGCCGAGGTGAGGCTAAAACGGAGAAAGGGGCAGCAAGTATTGTGCTGTGCTTTAGCAGACAGCTGAGCATTGCTTGAGGAAAGGGGCTAGTGCTGTGAGGCGGCTGCTCTGAAACACTGCAATAGATAAAATGGTCTTGCATTTGTGCAACCAGAACGCTGGCCCAGCACGGAAAGATTGTTTGCTCTTACAGGCGTCGTGTGACTGACTTCATAAATCACTGATTCAGACTTCGGATATGATATATCTAATTAAATTGCGCACTGAGTAAACCACTAGCTTATGTAAACGGAATGGACATTTTAGAACAAGGCCAATCTGTGAAACAAGAAAGAGACAATCCGCCATCTTTCTGGTTCGTAAAAAAAAAAAAAAAAAAAAAAAAGAGTTAACAGAAAAGCAATGGAAATGTAAGTAAACTGTACTTGGCTGGTGCTCCGCGGTGTAAAACAGAAGTGACATATCGCT
This sequence comes from Calotriton arnoldi, assembly GCA_963921515.1. Classification (NCBI taxonomy): domain Eukaryota; kingdom Metazoa; phylum Chordata; class Amphibia; order Caudata; family Salamandridae; genus Calotriton; species Calotriton arnoldi. The sequence continues at coordinate 1,154,566 of CAWUFW010003837.1, read as the reverse complement.
GCATAAACCAGTTAGGAGGCAGCAAAGAAGAGTGGCACTGGCCTGAACCAATGGTAAGCAGCAGGCGGGAGCAAAGTCCTTTATCAAATAAAACAGTTTTTTTTTTTTTAGAGAGCATGCGCGCTGCTAGGCTTGACCTAAAAAGGTCAAACAGGCACCCGCATGTGGCCACATGTAATACTCTACTTTTCTAATGTGCTTACTCTGTCTTTATGGATATTGTTCTTATCCCAGGGCTTGTTCAACTGAAAGAGGTCATGTGATAATGTGTCCTTGATTTGGCCCTTGGCTTCACGTGAAGATGCTTGTAATCAACACAACAAGGGGCGAGTTTTATGCCCCTCATAAATAGTGATGAATAGCATATTGCAGTGAGCAGATCTGCATGTATGGCAATGCCATTCTGCTTTTTCAGTGCTTGATGGACTTACGCGGCTGATGTGTAGCCTGTAGGATAGCTCAGCGAGCTAAGCTCTAGCTGCTGGTATCTTTAGCTTGTAGAATGAAATCCCGATTAAGTCGTACGTGGCTCTGCGGTTATGACGGTGGCAAAAGTTGTGTTGTGAAGATCGTACTCCCCTAGATTTGAGCATTCTTGCCACAGAATATAATAAATAGATCCCATGCATAAATGTGTTCAAAAGTAGCTAGTGAGACGTCTTATTTATGCATACTATCGGTATCTGTGGGTCCAAAACTGGATTTTAAGTTCCTAAAGTTAGTGTAATATGTACAATGTTTCACTATTAGGGCTGAAATATTTTAATGTGTTTAAATCTAGTTTACTTAGTTCACTGAAGAATCATTTAGATTATATCGGGGACATTAAACACCATCAATATACGTTTGCTAAACACATTTTCAAAATTAAAGCTTTCGGAAGAGCAGTAAAACTCTGAATTCACTGTTAGTGACCCGTTAACAGGTTCTCTACAGCAACTGGGATACCTTGTTTCACTCCTTGTTTTTTGTTTACAAATATGGTCTTCAGCTGTGTTAGTCAATTCAATATTTTATTAAAGATTTGGAACTCCTAAGAGGTCCACATAAAAGTACATGCATATTATTACAAGTATTAAAAACATAACAGAACTCAATCCAAGGGCCATAATAAAATTATCAGAGACCTGCGTTAGCAAGGCTAAAATTCCTTTAAATAACATCAGTCAATATTGTCAGTTGTCTCAGTACGCAAAATACTTAAGAAGTTCAACAATAAAACCATTTAGCACACGACAGAAACAGAGCCCTAGACCTCTACTGTAGAACCGTATTGGTCAATAGCAGGTATATTTAAGTTAAAAAAATAATATACAAAACCTCAGTGCTTGGAGAAGAGTTTTCAATGATTTGGGCAGCAGCACAGAGCCATTTTGACAAAATAGCATTTAGAATTAACAGGATAAGGATTAAAGTAGCAGAGCATATCCTAGAATGTACAAAGGACGTTTAGTAGCTGCCAGTTCATATACAAAACAAAGTTCAAAATTCAGCTTCAGCTAAAAGATCAATTTAAAATTAGCAGCAAGAAAAAAAGGAATAACAGAGCATATCCTAAAATGTGCAAAGGGCAGTAAGTAGCAGCCAGTTCATATGCAAAAGAAGGCCAGAGTTCAATTTCGGCTAAAAAGTTCAATTTGGAATTAGCAACATGAAAAAGGAATAACGAAACAAATCCTAACCTGTGCAAAAAAGCAATTTAGTAGCAGCCAGTTCATGTGCAAAATAGATCCAAAATCCCACTTCAATTAGGTTTTATATTTAACAACAAGTACATAGTGGGAAACGAACGCAACATATCCCCATTGTGCAACATAGCAGTAAATAGCAGCCAATCAATGTGCAAAATACAATTTGACTAAAAACTAAATACTAATACTTAGTAAGAAGATGACAAACAGGGGGTTTAACCATCCAATTAAAAGAATATGTAAAAGATTTAAAATATAAACAAACTCCTTAAAATAATGAAAAAGTTTTACACACACTGCTTAATTTTTTGGACAAAAGAGATAGTCTCGGGCTGATGCTACATTTTTTACACAATTTTGTAAAAACATCGGTCGAAGCCAACGATGACGGCTCGAAGCCAGTGCTGGACAGACAAACAAGACATGGTCCAAGGTCTGAATGCTCAGCTTACACAAATTACAAGTTTTTCCATTTTTCAAATTCTGGAACCAGTTTGCTGTTAAATCGTTTAGAGGTAAAAGATTCATACGACAAAGTGAGCAAACGTCTAGTTCCGTGTTCCAAATTCCAAAATAAGTATTTTTGTGCAATTCTCAGTGAGTTTGTCTTGGCTATTAGTTTTAATCTCTCTTTAGAATTGCAAAATTTAGTATCTCTATCAAAGCTGATTTTGTCACTTAAGGTCTTTAAGAGAGATTTGAATCCTAATGGTGGAAGTGTGAACACTGATTCTTCATGTATACCAAAGATTTTTAGTGCCAATGAGAAATCACGATAAAAGAGTAATTACCTGCCTTAACATTGAAGATTTCATAACACATGAGACCTCTTAATGAATCTGGCTCGCTATTTTTTGTTGATATCCCCAGCGTAAAACCCTGGATAAACCTTGGATATAGGAGCTTATCAAGCCAGATTCCAGTCTAATTGCTGCCGTTGGATCTAACGTGTTAAAATTACATATTTTACATAGTATCTGACCTTCAATCCTATCTAAAAAACTCCAATCCTTAACAGGGATTGATTCAATCGCATAGAGCAGGGTTGGAGGAATTTTTGCCTTAAAAACCATCAGTAGATGTAAAAAATGTGTTCTGCCCATAGCGTTGTAAAAAATACGCAAACCATTGGCATGAGATGTAGCTTTACAAATGCAATGTTCAATATGGGGTTTGTTCTTCGTACTACCTGTTAAAAGTTTCCCTAAATAAAGGTACGAGTCTACCACCTCCAGCATTTCAGGACCAATTTGCCACTTAAAGTTACATGATTTTCTACTTTTGTTACTTTTCATAATTAAGATTTTACTTTGAGACATTTTCAAAAAGTGGCCAACTGTATATTTTTGTAGTGATATCAACTTTCTATTCAATCCAATAGGGGTTAGGTCCATTACTACTATATCATCTGTATACAAAAGACATGCAAAAGGGCGGCCACTTATCTTTGGGGCATCTCCATCAGCTTGAACAAAGCAATCGGGTAAATCTGCTATATATAAAGAAAATAGCAACGGTGCTAACAAGCAGCCTTGTTTCAAACCATTTTCTGTAGGGATTACATCTGATAAACCTTGATTTCCACCCATTAGTATCTGGCACCAAGTTTGCGAATGTAGTGGAATAATTAAGGATAGCAGGGGTGAGGGCAGTCCCATTTTTTGCAATTTTCTCCATAATAGGGGTCGATCTACCTTATCGAAGGCTGTTGAAAAGTCTATGAAAGCCATGTATACATTTGAGTTACGAAAGATTGTGTATTTTTCCTCAATTAGTTTCAGCATAGAGATATTATCTAGAGTGGAATGATTTTGCTAAAACCTGCTTGTTCTATGGGGAGGACTTTCTTCTCCGTCACCCATTCCGTAAGGTGATCGACGATACTACGTGCAAATATTTTCCCCGTGGCGTCCAATAGGGCTATTTGCCGATAATTACCTGGGTGCGTTCTGGGGCCCTTTTTGTATAGAGGGATTAAAATGCTTCCAGACCAAGATGGTGGTGTCTTCCCCTGGGAGTAGCAGAGATTAAACAATGGAGCTAGATAAGTAGCCCACAAAAGTGGCTCCTTTTTAATTACCGTCATGGGAATTTCATCAGGACCCATTGCTCCTGAGGATCTCATTTTCTTAATAGCTCCGGCCACTTCTTTGATTGAATGTACATAATTGGATACTAAGGTTTTAGACTGATCGGGTGCCGCAGTGGTTAATCTAAAGGAATGAAGATTCGCAGAATACAGTTCTAGCAAGTGAAGTTTCCATGCCTCTTCTTTTATGGGTATAGGGAGAGATTTCACTCTAGTGCCACAGCAGTCGGCAATTATTTCTCAATACCTTTTGGAATCATTTTTTAAGGCGGCCTCTTTTAGCTGTATCCATGCTCCATCTTCCTTTATTTGTCTTAGGGAGCGTTTTTCCTCTGTCTTTTCCTCTTTAATAGGTTTATTAAAGAACTTCACTCGCACGAAAAATTCAGGAACTGGGCCCTCACTAATTTATTTATTTCCCTATTTATAGTAAGCAATGGGTTAAAATATGATCTCCGTTTAACAGGAGCTTGTGTTAATTTACAGGATTTAGCCAGGAGACCTATATTATGGGAAAAGGCTTCGAGTAAATCTGGTTGGGTAGAATCACACTCCGTTATAAAGTGCTGCTGATCTCTTATTAGAGTCGATAAGTACGCTTTTAATTTAGCGGTCGCTTGAGTATTCCAGTGAATTCTACCATTTGTTACATTGAACCCTATTGTGTCTCCTTTGAAGTTCCAGGGGCCTACCTTAGCGCAAGTAAAATCAAATTTAAAACAGATCAGCATATGGTCACTGAAAACATTTCCCAGGACTTCCATATTTGTAAGTTTACAGAAAAAATCTGCAGAAACAATTAAATAATCTATAATAGATCTCCCAGTTGGCGCCTTATGAGTGTGATTTGCTGGAATATCTTTTCCTAGCCTCCCATTAGCAATTATGAGATCCAAACTTCTCAAGCCTTCGAGTAATGAGACTCCTCTTTTGTCTGTCCTGCTGTTATTCGGAAATTGGGCAATGGGAATATTTAGGGCTTCATTTTTTTCGGTCTTAGAAAATACCCTTATACTATGAGATGAGACTTTAGAGTTCAAATCTCCAACTAATAATAGGGACCTGCAGTCTTCACTTTCCAGGGTAGATGAAATAAAATGGAATAGATCTTTTAATAGATAAGAATGAGATGCGTCGGGAGGTATATATGCATTTATGATCAACAAGGAGTCCAAGATAACCTGGCCATCCTTGTGATCTAACTTAATTGCCTGAATTAGGTTAGAGGCATGAAAAATGGCTTGTGCTTAACAAAATAGCAATACCTCCTTTAGCATGACCTCTATTCACAGGGAGTGCAGGCCGGCTCAGCACAATATAATCTTCGGTGGACCAGTTCTTTGTGATCCAAGTCTCTTGTAGACAAATTATATTGGCATTCTGCTCTTTCAAAAATAAGAGTTTGTTTTTATTAGTGCTTAAGCCGGCTGCATTCCAAGATATTACATTAATATCCTTGCTAGGAAGAGTTCCCACATTTTAGGCCTAAGGGTCTATTTGAATTAAGAACGCCTGCAACCAAACTCCATTTCTTATCTTCCTCCTCTACAGGAAGCACGTGTTGAGTGTTTTTCTCTGAATAGAGCGAAACCCTCCTACCTTCTTTTCCGAGGAAAACCTGCAAAATACTCTCTTTCTCCGAGAAAGGAATGCCTCTTACGGCGGTTTCTAAATCGATGTTAGGCAGCTTATTTAGGGCCACTTTTTTTAATGGTAACTCCACTTCAGGTATTAAAACATCAATGCCACAACGGCGTAGTTTATCGCTGTGTGCCATTATCAGGTGTGAGATAGCTTTGGATGTAAATGTTACTCTTGCACCCCTAAGATTGTTAAATTTTTGTACCTCAACCAGAGCGATGTCATTACTTTCGATCATCTGTAGGCCCAGAATTTCAGCAAAGCAACCCAACAAAAAGGTCCTATTCATATATATAATTCTTTGTAAAAAATAAACGAAAAATCCAGGCTATAAGGGGCAGGATGGGAGTTACTACCCAAGTTAGAAACCTCAGAAATATTATCTTGGAATTATAAATGACATTATTACCTAGAGAAGAAGCAAATAGAGAAGCATTAGGGTTCAAAATACTCTGAACAATAGGAGGAACACATATCTAATGTCACTGCATCTTTGATAGATTTAATTGGTACACTTGAGTTCAGAGAAGAGGAACAAGGACCCAATAGAATGTACTCTGTTTGTCCATCTTCTTTCTTCAAAACATTTGAATCCAACTTTGGTGATATATTATGGATAAGGTTAGGATCGAAACGTAACCGTTTTGTCCTTTTTTAGGTCTCGCCTGAGCCAGCGCATGCGCTGCTCTGCGAGACATTTGGTAGGTGGCTTTTCAGAGTGCTACCCACAGGCTTTTGCTGGCCTCCAGCTTGCGTTCACGATCGCGTGCACAGCTGCCATCTGGGTTGCTGTAATCAGGCTCCTCTGCTCGGACTCCCCCCTCCCTCTTCATAATTTTTTTAGGTCTCGCCTGAGCCAGCGCATGCGCTGCTCTGGTGAGACTTTTAGTAAGTGGGCTCAGAAAATGCTACCATGGCCGGCCTAGAGCTTGCGGTTACGCGCACGGGCGCGCGCTTACGAGCAGAGGCGCCATCTGGCTTTCCTCGTCATGCTCATTAAGCGCAGCGCGTGAACGCGATCACTTTCACTTTCGCGGCCGCCCATTACAGTGCTCGCATTTTGCATTCACCCCCCCTCTCTCTGCTCTCACTCCCCCCTCCCTTCGTCAGCTTCATTTTCCTTCATGCTTTTGTGCTCAAAGTGTTAAATTTTGTTATTGTTAAATAAATAGAGTGCGCGCAATTTGCATTCACCCCCTCTCTCTCTGCTCTCACTCCCCCCTCCCTTCTCCTCCTCCCTCTTAGTCAGCTTCATTTTCCTTCATGCTTTTGTGCTGAAAGTGTTACGTTTTGTTATTGTTAAATAGAGTGCGCGCATTTTGCATTCACCCCCTCTCTCTGCTCTCACTCCTCCCTCACATACACATATTTTTTTTACATGTGAACTCCGTTACTAAAAGAAAGTAAACCTTACACATTAAATCCAAAGCATTGGATCATAGCTAGAAGCATTAACATTACAAGGCTGAAATTTGCAAGTGTTAACCAGGAAACAGACTAGAGGCGCCACTAGGGCACAAGGTAGACAGAGCCATCCTGCTTGATTAATGGCTTGGAATCGCCACGTGTTAGCAGTAAACAGCCCTGAGGCGCCAGTAGAGCACAAGCCACACAGAGACATCCTCCTTAATTGATGTTTCCCCTCAGAGGCCATGCAGTTTACGCTTAACTCCAAACATTTTGTTCCATCAAAAGCATGTACTTTTTAAACAATGCTATCTTAAACAGTATTGGTAGCGTCATCAAATTGTATCCACATTATGGTGGGATTATTTCAGCATTTTAGACTATTTATCTTATAGTAGGGAGCACAGCCGATTTACATGTTTATTTCAAAAAATTGGGTAAATATTTATTAATCACACAACGAAAAGCAATTTTTGCAGTTGATTTTTCAGTTATTTTATCACTGATTTTAAACATCACACACTCCACTACCTTATCGTCTCTCTATCTTCCCTCTCTAATTCTCGCTGTACTTAAATAACTCTCCTCTTTTATTAATTTTGAGGCTTTCTTTCTCTCTCACACCTTTATCTGATTTGCTTTCTAAACCCTGAATTCACTCCCTTTCCCCTTTTCTCTCTCTCGGTATCCCGCTCTACCGCTTTAAATATGTACACATTTTATTTCAAATTTTCTCTGTTCTCTGTTGCTTTTTCTGTACACACTTTCACACTATTTCTTTCTATTCAAACGCTTTTATTTCTTCTTCTCTTTCCCTCCACTGTTTTTCTCTCTGTACACCCTTTCTCTCTCCTTCTCTCTCTCCAACCTCTCCATTTTTTTCTCTCTCCTCTCTCGCTATACCCTTTATTCTATGTACACATTTTCTCTATCTCGCTCAACAGCACCAATCAGCACCACACCAGCAAGAGTCAGCAGCACCACCACCGCTTGATTCAGCACCAGCACAGCATCAGTCTGCACCACTACAGCCTCATTGATCACCAGCAGAGCATCAGTCAGCACCAATTCTGCATTAATCCGCACACACCTCTCCCACTGCACCTATGATATGCCCATTAAGATGCACACAGATGTCATTCAGCACCAACACAGCATCATTCTTACCACCACTGCATCACTCACCACTAGAGCATCAGTCAGCACACCACATCATTAAACAGCATCAACACAACATCAGTCAGCACCACTACACCATCATTCATCACCAGCACAGCATCAGTCAGCACCAATACAGCATGAATCCGCACACACCTGTCACACTGCATTTATGATATGCCCCTTAAGCAGCACACAGATGTTATTCAGCACCACCATTGCATCATTCGTACCACCATTGCATCACTCAATACCACTAGAGCATCACTCAGCACACCACAGCATCAAACAGCACCACCACAGCATCAGTCAGCACCACTACAGCCTCATTGTTCACCAGCAGAGCATCAGTCAGCACCAATACTGCATAAATCCGCACACACCTCTCCCACTGCACCTATGATATGCCCATTAAGCTGCACATAGGCTACGGTTTTAAGTGTAGAGGTCTGATTTGCTACTGTATGCGTCAGTCTCCCATCAGCCACGTGCCTGCCGGTAGTTGTATTTCTTGCACTTTGGTTCCGTTAGAAAGACTTACAAAGAACTACGCACGCAAGCGTTTAGTACTCTAAAACAGTGTTTCTTAAACCTTTGACTTCTGTGGGCCACTATAATCATTAATGGAATCCCGGAACGGCCTCGGAGTCATTATTGGAAGGAGTGGAAGCCCAGCCTTAGCAATTTCGATGATTTGCACCTCAAAACAGTACAGAAAATTAAAGAAGAAACTTTAATCAAACTATTACACATTTTAATTCATTAAGAGTAGTTTATTATTAGGTTAGTATCTTATTTTCATAATTATTAAGCTTTCGTGGATAACCAGAGTAGGGGGTTTCAGACACATAGACCACCCAAAATCACAGGTTAAAGCATGGACCAGGACCTAAAAGAAGAAAAACAAACATTGGCATAGCCAATAGGTCTCGTCTTTGGGACCTTATAAGTGTTTAGCCATGCAACAGTTGGTGTTGTTGCACCAAGGATATTCTGCTGCATAACTAAATACTTATACGGTCCAAAAAGCGAGACCTATTGGCTATGCCAATGCTTGTTTATTTATCCTTCGACGTTTTTCCCTTTTTTCCTTCTTTTTCTTACCGGCGTTGTTACTTTTGTTCTTGATATAATTTTCCTTAATAGGAGAGCATCCATCTTTAAGACCTTCCTCTATAGGCTGTTTTGAGGAATTTACACCAGTTTTTAGGAAGATGGGGAAAACCTTTCGAATTGTACTTTAATTTGTATTTTCCGTCTTAGTTTGCGGGCAGGACGGAGGTACAACCACTGCAACTAAAGGCTCAGAATCGAAAAGCTGCTGTAGAGTAGAGGAATGTAACTTATCAAATATATCTTCGTTTTCTTTCATTTTAGTTTTATTATTTCTACTAAGGAAAGGCTTACCAGCCTGGATGCCAAAGTCTCGCCCTTTAACAAGTGGAAAAGAGTCTGTTTGAGTAGAATATAGCTTGTCGGAACCTTCCTTCAAAAGAAGGGAGTGGAAGATCCCTTCCCTGGATTAGACGTACTGAGAGGAAGTACGAAAGCTTTGTCTGGCAATAGTTTTTGTTCAGAGGCTATAAACTTTGTCAGGGCCAAAACAGAGTCCAAAATAGAGTCAGAATTACTTACTGATTTCTCCATTAGGGCTAGGATGGAAGCCAGCACTCTTTCCAGGCAAAAGTAACGATTCCGACATCAGCATTTTTGACTCTGGATTATTAGTTAAAGGAAGAAAGTTCGGGGATAGTTCAGGAGTTATTGAACCCCGTGAATCTAATAAGCTTGTTCCGCTGGGTGTACTACTAAACAGTTGCAGTTTAACAATATGATCCTTGGAGGAAAATGAAGTGGCAGGAATAAGAATCCTGGACGATTCTAAATTATGAACGTGAGACATCTTATGAGACTGATCTAAATTAATGTCAGGTAGCGTGAAATCTTCCATTAAGTGTTCTCCCGCTTTTGGGACTAGTTGAGAAACTCCTTTGGGATCAAAGACTCCATTTACAAGGGAGTGAATGGTTAAGTTTGCCAGCGAAGAATCAGCCACCTTAGCTTCAGAGTATTGACGATCTGTAGGCCATGATCCCCCAATTTTAGACGGTAGTATGGAGGGTACTACTGGCAATGGATTTCCAGGAATTACTTTAGCCTCTACATGATCTTCATGTTCTTTCTGGGAAGACTCCGGCATCCCTACTGATTTGAAACTGGTTTCCTTTATAGGGAAGAAGGAAGGGATGGTATTGAAGCTCTTCAAGAAGTTTATTTGCAGTGAGTTGTTCCTTAGAGGATTAGCTCTAGTTTTTTGCAAGCTCGTGTACACCAATCTGCCAGAGTGTAATTTTTTTGCGGTCATATCTTAGTTCTTATATTACAAGTCCCTTTGCCAGGCCGGCCAGCACAGCCAGAGAGGTATAGCTCCAATACGCTAGTGTGCCGATGCGCCGCTTATGCTACACCGAGCGTCGAGTTTCCGCTCTCCAACGCACAGCACGCAGTCTCACAAACTCACAAGCTCGGGCAAAAGATTGAATTACTTGGCTGCCAACACAGGGCTCTGGGGCTCAGAGAGGCGCAGGAAGGGGAACCGCGCTTATCTCAAGTAGTCAGCGCGCTCGTCTTCAAGGGTCTTCAATGGTCAGAAGTCACTACCGTTATACACTACAAGCACCCTCTAACTCCTGCGTATCTCCAGTAGATCTTTTCACCAAGGACAGATTGCAATTTGTAGTTTTGGAAATACCAAAGTCTAATGAAATCTTAGCGAGGTTGTGGCAGAATTGTAGTGGAAATAGACACGATCCTAAATCCTTAATTGGCACTTGGTACTTGGCATCTTAGCAGCTTGATGGCCAGGGTATTTGGGATCTTAGTGGCCTTGAAATGCTTACAATGTTTAATGAAAAACGAAAAAACAATAAGGCAAAAACAGGGCAAAAACCAAGGCTAAACCACAAGGGAGAGGGGTGGGGCAGGAGGCTTTAGATATCTCCTATGCCCCGAACCCCTCAACCCCCCTCTACCACTCCACCTAATCGCTCTGCTTCAGGCCAACCTGCAGTCCACCTTCACCGTCCCTCTGCAGATATACGTGGCTCTGCCGTCAGACTGCACTCCTCGTTACTTCACTTTTGGGAGACTTGAGTGTTTTCCTCGCCACGCCGCGCCGCCTCTCGCACCTACCGCACTTCACAGTCCGAACTCCGGCCACCGGCACCCTCAGGGATCGAACTGCCTCCACCGGGAACAACAACAGCGGCAGCGGCCCTCAGCCCTCAGTCCTCAGCGGGACAACGAGCGAGTCTCCGAGGGCTGTTTTCGGGCAAATAACGGGCCGTTTCTGCCGAGTTTCGGACAGAATTTCGGCGGTGGTTGCGGCTCCTCCTCCTCCTCGTTGCGGCCCAGGCGTCAGCGTCAATTGTCCACACAAAGGCTCCTTCCTTCCGCTCCTTCCTCTAGCACTAATGCTGTGTTAGTCCAAAGTGGTCCTATGGAAATGAATGAGCACTAGAAGCAATAGTTTGGATATAGAGATATGCGTAAAACATCAAAATCAACAATAACAGTATCCGTAAACAACAATTATCAGCGTGAAATACAAGCAATGTGCACAATTTGCAGGACTCATAGCTGGAGTACTTTAAAGTACAGTTCAATACAAGGGGTAAACAAACAGTTACATTAGAGAAAGAAGGCGACGTACCACGAACCATTGCTCTAGTCATCTTGGGGAAATTAAGATAACAGTTCCAAGTAAACAACACCATGTGCTAAGTGTACACAGTTCTCCAATGCGTACAGCCAGCTGGGTCTGAGCAAATAATTTTTCCACAGAAATAATATGCTTGCCAGAAACGTCACTGTATAAAACTGGACATTACCACTGTCAGTGTGCTGGTGAAGACCGAATACAGTCTTATTCTCACCGAAACGGTTTACGCCAGCACTTCCTTACACCAGCACAGACAGGCACACAGGGAAAGCGGACCTTAACCTAGGTTTCGCATCAGGGACAAAGGCAAAATGTAAGAGTTGCCAGATCGCCATCACACAGAAAAAGCACACAAGGGCAACCCACCTAAGCTAGAGATTACCTAGATGGGCAGAAAGCATTGGTCTAAATAAAGTTCAAGACCCCCAACTGACTCGAAGCAAAGATATGCCGGACCCTAAGCTGATATGTGCATAGGATTAGGATCGTCAACAGTCACTTTCCCCCGAACCTTAGATTTTACTACTCAGCCGTAGCCCTTGCAAGGCAGCAGCGGTCTACCACGTCCACATGTATGGTTCCAACCTTCAATGTATGTGAGCTACCCATGGGAGACGGACAGCCTGTCCTGGGCCAATGGATTCTGGAGCTCTTGCTGATAAACAGTGGTGGAAAGATTCGTCCACACCGCAGTCTAGAACACAAGAAGCTTACTAGCCACAGAACGGGATATTTCCTCACTTTTGATGGAGCTCACAAAAGATGAAGGAGCATTCCTTCAGGTAAATCCAGAAAGCATTTTAGCATTAATATTTTTTTTTTTTTTTTTTTTTTTTTTTTTTTTAAATCGGGGCTCCAATTTGTATGTCCCCCCTATAATGAGTCTCCCCCTTCTAACTTTGCACAATAAACACCCATGCAGGCAGGCATGGGGCCTGCCCATGTTGGGATATCTGAGGAGCACCGGAACCACATCATTCAAACCTCTGACCTCGAGAGCATTCTGAAACGAATACCCAACAGAGAACAACCCACACCGGCCAGAACCCCGAGAGCATTCTGAAACGAATACCCAACAGAGAACAACCCACACCGGCCAGAACCCCGAGAGCATTCTGAAACGAATACCCAACAGAGAACAACCCACACCGGCCAGAACCCCGAGAGCATTCTGAAACGAATACCCAACAGAGAACAACCCACACCGGCCAGAACCCCGAGAGCATTCTGAAACGAATACCCAACACAGAACAACCCACACCGGCCAGAACCCCGAGAGCATTCTGAAACGAATACCCAACACAGAACAACCCACAGGCCCGAGCTTCATATGTACAGACATTGGGTCGCCCGCACTCGCCAAATGTGCTCTTGAGGTAGGATTTCCCTCAATTTACAACCGACATTTAGCGCTATTAACACAAGAAACAGCGCTATATGCAGCAGAACAGGAACAGCAAGCGCAAGCAGCCTCTCACTAAGTGTGCTCTCTCAGAAGGATTTTCCCCTCAAACTACTCCCAATTACGCCACCAGGCGTAATTGTGCTATTATCCGTAAATCCCCTGCCAAGAGTAATGCTGAATAATCAAAATTACTCCGGCGTAATCGGCAATTCAAGTTCAGTTAAAATACATTCATTTTACAACAGAAACCAACATAACCATGCCTCTCCCCCTTCCTTCTGACACTGCCTCCCCGCCCCCCTCATGGGAAGTAAACGTTCTTCTCTCCTTTCCATAAGACGGTGCGAGTATTTGTACAGCGCTTATTACGCCTCCCGAGTAAGTGAAGCACTTTGCAGACGGGTACGATGCTACTCGGTGGTAGCCATTAACAGGTTCACTGTCTGTCGATTCAAGACAACCAGACTGAAAACTACAGTTCCCATAATGCACGGGCCTGCTCGTTAAAGCCCAGGCCTGCAGGCGGTAAGCTGCGGCGTCGAGCCCCTTACTTGAGATGTGCCGGGAAACTGTTTTTGACGAATGCCTGGAGACGAGAGAGAGAATAACGCGAGGGTGGGGGTAGATAAAGATTTGCCGGGGAGGGGACAGGGGCGTGGCGCAGGCCCCCGAGGTGAAGGGAGGCCCCAACCCTTCAGGGCCCCTCAACCCGTCGGGGTGGGGATCATTTAGTCCAAGGACGATGGACTGTCAGATATGAGACACCAAGGGGCCCCTCTTCAAGTTTTGCAACGGGGAGGGGGGGCATCTTTGTGAGTTACACCACTAGGAGGGGAGGGTGGAGTGGGCGAGACATCCTTATCAGTCAGTTCCATGCACCCCCTCGGGTGCCTTCACCTCCTGCGGAGTGAGCTTACACTGAGCTCCGCCTCACTCTGGGTACAACAACACAGCCCCCATGAGGGAGTACCAGGGCCGGACTGGAACCAAGAACAACCCTGGCAAATATATCACACAGGGCCACACTTTAGGGGAGCACAAGCAGGGGGGCTGGGGCACAGCTGGGTCACCACAGTCCGACCCTGCTCTGGATAGATAGGGTGTCCAGATGGCTCAATTTCCCTGGGACACCGCTGTTCCGTTCCTAGCCTTTGTTTTACATATCGGTGCATTCTGGGAGTTGTAGTCTTGGGTCATTTTAAATCGACCAAAAACGCCTCGTAACAATGAGGCGTAAAAGCAAAGTCCAGGAATGGAGAAATGGTGTCCCGGTGACACGGAGCCATCTGAGCACCCATCTCTGAAAGGAGCCCTTTGCCTGCAGCGTACCCGTTTAATGCCAGAGAGGCACAAAGGTGTTGGCTTGCAGCCTCGTTTATTGCATTATAAATAAATTTTAAAAAAACAGGGCAACAAGTCCCAGAATCCTAGACCGCACGAGCTCCTCACTATGGACACTGGAATCTCCCGAGCGCTGCAGCAGTACGCGCCGAGCCCTACAGGCTATCATACACAGAAGACATGCAGGTGCCTCCGTTCCACAGGGAGCGCCTGTAGGACAGGACGTAAAACTTGCACCCACCTTCTCTTGCAGGAGCGCGCGCCGTGCAGTCTCCAGGGGTCCTGTAAATACTGCTGTACCCCCTGGAAGTCCAGAGATAAAGTGTGTGCAGGCGGGGCCTCCGGGTCACTGGCCCGCCAGGAGGTGAGTCCGGGGGAATTCCTACGGGTCACTTGCCCTCCAGGGGGTGCGGGGTCCGTCCCGGGGATTCCCTGGGTCACTGGCCCTCCAGGGGGTGCGGGGTCCCTCCCGGGGATTCTCTGGGTCACTGGCCCTCCAGGGGGCGCGGGGTCCCTCCCGGGGGATTCCCTGGATCACGGGCCCTCAAGGGGGCGCAGGAGCCCTCCCGGCGGGTACCCGGGTCTCTCTCCGTGCTATCACGGCACGGCCCTGAATGGTGCTGCGCCCCGTGGTTGCCGGTGGCTGTTCTGTGCGGAGTCAGGCTGGGTTATACATTCCCAGCAACGTTTCCCCTCTCCCTCAGGGTGTGGCGCCCCTCCTAACCCAGGGAACCCTGCAGGCGCCGTCTCCCTGCTGTTTGGGAGGAGTCTCTTTCTGTCTCCACGGTGCATCTCAATTCCCGTCTCCCAATCACCAGCTCGAGAGACCTCTGAACTCTTAGGACTGCCCCCTGATTCACCGGTCCCCGTAGTTTCTACACTGTCTCCATACTTGTGAACTCTGAGGCTCTCGTCCTTCAGTCCCAGACCTTCAATGATGTCTCCGTACTTGAGAACTCTGACCTTCAATGATGTCTCCGTACTTTTGAACTCTGACCTTCAATGATGTCTCAGTACTCGTGAACTCTGAGGGTGTCGTCCTTCAGTCTCAGACCTTCAATGATGTCTCCGTACTTGTGAACTCTGACCTTCAGTGATGTCTCCGTACTCTGGAACTCTGAGGGTCCCGTCCTTCAGTCTCAGACCTTCAATGATATGTCAGTACTCGTGAACTCTGAGGGTCTCGTCCTTCAGTCTCAGACCTTCAATGATGTCTCGTACTCGTGAACTCTGAGGGTCCCGTCCTTCAGTCTCAGACCTTCAATGATGTCTCCGTACTCGTGAACTCTGAGGGTGTCGTCCTTCAGTCTCAGACCTTCAATGATGTCTCCGTACTTGTGAACTCTGACCTTCAGTGATGTCTCCGTACTCTGGAACTCTGAGGGTCCCGTCCTTCAGTCTCAGACCTTCAATGATATGTCAGTACTCGTGAACTCTGAGGGTCCCGTCCTTCAGTATCAGACCTTCAATGATGTCTCTGTACTCGTGAACTCTGAGGGTCCCGTCCTTCAGTCTCAGACCTTCAATGATATGTCAGTACTCGTGAACTCTGAGGGTCCCGTAACTTCAGTATCAGACCTTCAATGATGTCTCAGTACTCGTGAACTCTGAGGGTCCCGTCCTTCAGTATCAGACCTTCAATGATGTCTCTGTACTCGTGAACTCTGAGGGTCCCGTCCTTCAGTCTCAGACCTTCAATGATGTCTCAGTACTCGTGAACTCTGACGGTCCTGTCCTTCTGCGGGCTGACCGACACGTCCCCGCAGGTGACCCTCATAAGAGGGCGGCCCCTTTAGTGCCACAGGATGGCACACTGGACAGCCTAGTGTCCGGTGACCCCTTCGGGGTCCCGTGCGTCACTTCCGGCCGAGGTGGGGGAAGGGGAGAGGTATATCTGCCTCCCCTGCCCACCTGGTGGCCTCTTTGTCCCTTCCCCTGACGCCGTTTGGACGGGTCTCCCTGGAGCTGTACCACATTGCGGTGAGTCGGTGAACTCCGTTCCCCCCCCCATTTTATGAAATAGGCATGGCATCCTGCGCCCGGCCATCGCTGCGGATTGCCAGGGGGCGGGGGGTGGTTGGTACAGCTCCACGGGTCCATGCGTGGCGTCCCTGGGCGTGGGTTGCGGCTCGGGAGGCGTCTCACGGGCTAAGAGGTCTCCTTTGCCCGGTACTGCGCGCAGGGTTTAAAAAACCGTTTGACGGGCTTTGTCTGGGCTAGGGGCCATCGGGGCTGGGCTCGCCGCTCCCGCTGGGTTGGGAGTTCTGGCACCCGTGGTTTTGTCTTCGTTGTTGCAGAGTCTGGACAGTGCCTCATCACGCTAGCAGAGGATTTGTGGTGAAATGCTAGAATGCATCACACTCGCGCCCAAGACGGGTTCACCAACTGACGTATGTGTAACATCGTTGGCGGCTTTTAGGGTACTTGTGTGCTAATATTAATAGGAATTGGTCGGTTACAGGTTCCTGGGTCTGCATGCCCGATGCACTGTGGTTGCGTTCCAGGCCTCGTCGGGTTGCACGCGTGCTCGGTTTTGAGAGTAGTGCTGGAGAGAGACAGGCATGGCAAGGTGGACATGGCACGTCTTGGTCCTTTTCCTGTGGAGAGTACGTGCGGCCATATTGGGCCAATGTAAGATGGTAGAGGCGGTGTTTTACTGCGGGAGTGTGGGGGCTTTAATAGCCCCTTCCCCATACACCGTAATCGTTCCCCATCCATGCATCTTGGGGCTTTGACTTTTTGGTTGGGGAGCCCCGTTCCAGGTAGAGCTGTGGCGGCTTTCGGGACATGGTTTCTGGAGCACTTCTCCAGGCCTCGGGCCAGCCCGCCTTGTGTGGTGGAGGGGGTGTGTCTGCGGGATCCGGCACCCAGCCTAGCGGTGCGATAGGGGGTTTTAAGCGCCGCATGTTAGCAGCAGGGGAACAGTTAAGCAGCGTGTTGGGTGGCCCGCAGCCCTGTCGGTGCACGGGCCCCCCAATTGTGTTGGTTCGAGCCACAAAGTCCACATAGGTCTCACGCTATGCAGCTTTTCGGTCAGCCCTGTGTTACATACCCGCGATCCATCTCGGAAGGGGGGGGGGGGGCACTCGGGGCAAGAGAACAGGCATAGACTCAGTGTTTTCGGTGCGGTTGCGGGCTGGTTGCACTGCCGTGGATTCACGGCCGCCGTTGCGTTGTGGGGTTGTCGGCCTGATTGGAGGAGGTGCCCCAGTGTAGATTTCTGTGCCAATTTCTGTTCTGGTCTGGTGAGTTTCATGTGTGGCCTAAGCGAGACCCTGGCATCCCGTGGCAGGGGGTTGGGAGAGCGACGTTTGCATTAGTGAATTGTTTGTATGTTGTTACGGTGAGTGTGAGGGCATGGTCGCCCTCCCACCCCCCCCCCTTATGTCTTTACCCTTCGGGATATGGCTGTCACGGCCGGGTTGTGCTGGGTGACCCCCTTTTGGCCTGACGAGGTGTGGTGTTGCGGGTCAGCATGGGCCAGGGCCCGCGGCTGGGTGCGGGCACGGATTTCTGACGTGGCTCATGGGGGGTGGGGCAGTCGCAGAGCATGAGTGATATTGGGCGGCATGGTGGGGCTCCCTCCTCCCTTACATTCTCATGGGTTCACGCGCCTTGTCGCCGGACAGTGCGGCTCAAGAGTTCCAGGCTGTGCTATGGGCAGTCCAACACGGTTCTTGGATAGGATGAGCCGAGTGTGCGTCAGTACCGGGGCTCGGGCTCTGGCCCACGCAGGCCTGAAGTTGGGGGGGCAGCGGCTGTTTGCTCCTCCTCCCCCTTCCGATAAGGCGCTCCTTTGGAGACCTCATGCCCGCAGGGATCTGTTGTGGCAGTGAGTGTCGCAGGGCTCCCTCCCCAGTTTAGTCAGCCCTCCCCATATCGAGTATGGTTGGGGCAGCGAGCGTCGCGTGGCGCCTCCTCCCCCCCCTTCACGTTTGGCGTTCCTCTGGGCTGTTTGGTGCCCGGCACCATCGGGAGAAACTTTTAAGTTTGTCAGCAGTGTCCCGCTGCATTTGATTGAGTGGTGGTTTGTGGCTGAGAGGAAGAGTAGAGCCACGTGCTTGTTGCCCGGGAGGGGAGACCTGCCGGGGGTCATCATCTTGCTGTTGCGATGCGGCCGAGAAGGGGTGTGGGAGTTGACCAGTGGCCTTCCCCGTCTACTGGGAGCCCGTAAAGAAACTAATGAGTTTAATTTCAGCCATTTCGTACCCCTGTGCAGTTTTTCAGAACAATTATACTGTTTAAGGTGAGGTCCCATGGAAGCGGCGAACGGTCATGTGCCCAAGGTCCACACATCCGTAAAGGGAAGAGGCCCTGCGGGTTGGCCGCAGGCTCTCAGCATGAACGGGTTCCGGGGAGGTTGTGGCTGGGCAGCCGCTGCCTGAGTGGTGAGCCTTGAGTAAGTTTTCTCGGCGGGCTAGCCTTGCGCCGCAATGCGTCCGTGTTGTTTTTTTTTGATCTGCAATTTATTGGGGCACGGCCTTGGCCCGCAGGCATCAGAGGGTTGTACAGCAGTAACAGGACAACACGTGGGCAGCGGGTTGCGGTTTGCAGTAATTTGGCACAGCTGCCGAGATTTCAGATCCCCTAGGTGTAACGTTCTATTTTCGGAGATGGTGTGTGGCGTTTCAGCCACTATGGGTGGCACTTCACCATTGCAGTAGGGGCACGCAGGATTCGTAGGGGGAGAGGAGGTGGCCTAACAGCGAGGACGGTCGACCCTGTAGCTGGGGAACCGGGCTCGGCAACCATGCGTAACATCCTGTGATTCTGTGCAATTCACTTAATCTCCCTGATGAATGTGTCCTTGTATAACGCAACTGGTGCTTATGTAAGCGCTCTGACACCTGTTACCTTCGGGTCTCGGATTTAAGACGGTCTGGCGGCTCAGTGGGTTAGGCATCCACTCCAAAACCGGTGTATGACCTCTTGGCCACTGGTCAGATACGGACGGCCAACTCATCCTTGCAGAAGGGAGTGTGATCCTCGCAGAAGGGAGTGTGGCTGAGCGGTCTAAGCCGCTGGATTAAAGCCTCAGTCTCTCCGGAGGCGTGGGTTCGGATCCCACTGCTACAGATGACTTTTCAGTCCAGGCATCATCTGTTTCCCAGGCGTCTCCAGTTTTGTTCCCTACAATGGGTTTGCCCATGGTTTGGGAGTCCTTTCCGGCATGGGTGCGGTGACTCCGGTGGTGAATTTTGTTTGGCTTATTGTTGACGCCAGTGTGGTGCCGGGGGAGTGGTCTCGTCTGGTTGCCCCCCTCTGCCCATGGGGCGCCTAGTTCCAACGGTCAGCATGCCGGAGCTCGCCGTGGGAAGGGTGGCGGTGCATCCCCTGGTGCATCTAAGAGTTGTGGTGGGAAACAACACACCAATTTTGCCCGCTTTGTCCTCGGCTCCAAGTAGTGGCAAATTGCACGACTATCTAGTTCTGTTTTCATTAACAGTACACAGCAAGTTTTGCACTTAGGTCTTAGTGGTTGGCATGGGTTAGCGAGCACTCGGGGTATTGTGCTGTTGGTAATTTTATATGGCACGACCTACTGTCAATATGTGCGCGCAGTGCTCTACCAGTGTTAAATCTGTTATGTGTCAGTTGCAATTGGGCCAACCCGTGGGTGCACCCCTCAGCAGGTTGGCCGAGGCTCGAGCCCTACCATGACACACAAGCTAATTTTGCTTGGCTCTGCGGTTCGACTTGTAGAGCCAGCCTTGAATGGCACATAGGATGATTTGTCATCTCGCAGGCGCTGCCTTTGTACGCTGTGTTCGCGGGGAGAGCGGTAAACAGGCACTTGCCTCTCCACCTATGGAGCGCTGAAAACAGGCGCTGTCATGGCTAGCCCACTAGGCGCTACGGGGGGAGCAATTTGAGCAGCAGGTTTGCTGATGTAGGCTTGCACAGGGGGCCTCAAGGATGATTTGAGCAGGTGACGCCTTTCTTTGTGCGCGATGACTCAAATAGTCTTCCCTTACTGGTGGTGCCCTCGTCTGATGGGGTCTCTGTTCCGGCGCCACGGCAAGCAGAGGGAGAGGCGGGCCAGAGACATGTTAAGGCATGGGCAATGTAGGATCGGGCCCAGGGCTCCAGCCTTCGAAGGGGCCCCCTGATAGACAACTCTGTACTCCAGAGTCTTGTCCCAATTGCCTAGATATTTCTTTAACGGATTGTTTTAATTTCTGTTGCCCAGAATGCAATTTTAACGTGGGCGATGTGTGAGAAGATATTCGTTATCTTGCAGAGTAATATTGTGTGCTTCGTACAACATCCAAAACAGTATCTTAAAACATCACAGGACCTCAAAAAATGAGGGGTTGGGGGTCATATATTATTGGCAGTAATATTAGGGAGCTGCTGCTGAGTTCCAATGTTGAAAACACGAGTCACTATCCCTGAATATTGGCGCAAACACAATTAGAACACATGGGCCAGCAGGCGGGGAAGATTTTGGCAATAGGAGGAGCAGGCTTGTTAACCTATACTTTGTTTCGATCTGAAGGAATACAGGTGCGAATATGAACTGTCGGTTTTAACACTGCCCACATTTACATAAGTTGTATCACAGCATCGCCAGTTTCTTATACTCGGGGCCATTGGCATTATGGTCATGCGGCAGCAATTTGCACAGATCTTTGGGCCTGCATTAGCCACACATACCTCCTCCAGTCTGACCCACACTAAGACCATTCAGCTCTGGCTCCACCTTGTCCCTGCGAGCGACTCAGACTTATCCGGGAGCCTTTTCACCACAGCTAGTCCACCAACACCCGGGCACACCACCAAAGGCCCTTCCCCTGTTAGCCTGGCCAACAGCACGCCTCTCCTCAGACGGTACCCCAACGAACCAGATAGCTGCTTGCTGCTGTTTGGTTTTAACGAAGTTTCTAAGATCCCCTACGTGGGCCCCTCGGGCAGCAGAGAGGCAGACAACCTTAGATCGGCGAGAGAGCAACCAGAGGTAGTCTGGGCCAAGGTAGAGAAGGAGAGGGCCTTGGGCAGGGTGGCGGGTCCATTCTTGCAACCCCCGCTGGACAACTTTGTGGTCTCGCCCCTGGGGGTGGTGCCTAAGAAGGAACCGGGGGCTTTTCGATTAATTCACTGCCTCTCATACCGAGAAGGGGCATCAGTTAACCATGGGCTGGAGGAGGGCACCTGCTCCATGTCTTATTGTACTCTGGACGTGGCATTGGACCTAGTCAGGAGGGTGGGCAGAGGGGCCTGGTTAGCCAAGGCGGACATCGAATCTGCTTTTCGCTTGCTACCAGTCCACCTGAGCAGCCATCACCTGCTGGGTTTCAAGCTGGAGGGCAGGTACTTTTATGACAAATGCATGCCCATGGGTTGCGCTGTGTCGTGTGCATATTTTGAGGCGTTCAGTTGCTTCCTGCAATGGGCCCTCCAGGAGACCTACGGGGTGGAAGGGGGGACCCATTACCTAGATGACTTCTTGTTCATAGGGAGTGACGGCACGCAGGACTGTAAACAGGCCCTTGCGGATTTCAAGCAATTGGCCTGTTTCTTGGGGGTCCCACCCGCGCCAGGTAAAACGGTGGGTCCGGTGCAGGTCTTAACATTTCTGGGAATCGAGCTTTATACCATCGCAGGGGAGTCAAGATTGCCGACAGACAAGGTTCGTGACCTAGCACAACACATACAGTCTGTGGTTGGGCAGGACAGGGCCACCTTGGAATGCATCCAAAGCCTACTGGGGAAACTGAATTTTGCAGCCAGGGTCATCCCAGCGGGTAGGGTGTTTGCCAGAAGGTTAGCCAGGGCCACTGCCAAGGTCACAAAGAAGCACCACATGGTGAAATTAAGCAAAGGCATGAGACAGGACCTGGCCATGTGGGCGGAGTTCCTGGCCAATTTTAACGGCTCAGTAATTTGGAGGGCTCCCTGGGCAGGCAGCCCGGACCTAGCCCTATATACAGACGCATCAGGCAGAGAAGGATTCGGGGCCATTTTAGACAGGGAATGGTGTGCGGAGAAATGGCCCAACGCCTGGCACAAGGAAAAGATCACGGCCAATAGCAGGGTTTGAGTTGTTCCCGATTGTGGTGGCATTCCACTTGTGGCCTGCAATGCTGGCGGCTAAGAGGGTCCTCTTGTGGTCTGACAATCTGGCGGTAGTGCAGGCCATTAACTCCCAGTCAGCGAGTTGCCATCTGGATTTGTGCCTCTTGAGGGCGTGGGGGCGGGCGTGTCTGTACAATAATGTTGAATGCAGGGCGCGACACATTCAGGGTGTGCAGAACACAGCGGCTGATGCTCTCTCTCGTTTTCAGTGGCGCCGGTTCCGGGAGGCGTGGTCGAGAGCGAGAGAGGAGGGGACCCCTTTCCCGGCACACCTTTGGTTCCTGTTGAAGTGGAAAATCGACTGAGGGGGCTGGGTGAGCTATCCCTAGCGCCCAGGACGAATAAGAGATATAGGTCCTGCGTTCAAAAATTTTGTTCAGTGGTGGGAGCCTGGGAAGTAGGTGGGTCCACCTTAGAAAGCAGAGTACAGTCTTGCATATTGTGGGCTAAAGACAACGGGAAGAGTCATTCTTGGATTTCGGGCCATCTTTCAGCAATCAGCCACCACGCTAGACTAAGGGGCCAGTCAGATCACACCAAATCCTTTTTGATCAGAGCTGCATTAAAAGGGTGGGCCAGGAGCGAACCAAAGGCACTGGACAATAGGTCCCCCATAGACTTTGAGACACTGCAGGGGATGCTAGATTGGATGCACAAGGCTACTCAATCAGCTTTTGAGTCAGCATTGTTTGCTGCCACGTTCAACCTGGCTTTCTTCGGGGCACTTAGAATTAGTGAGTTGGTGGCCAGAGCCAAGAATGACAGGTCTGTGGTGGCACTGAAAATACAAGATGCGGTGCTCTCAGGGGATTCCCTCAAAATAACGCTAAGAAGGTCTAAGACGGATCAGTGCGGGGAGGGAAGGGTGTTCTGGCTGCACAGTCTGGGGGATGGCAGGTATTGCCCAGTCAGCTGTTCGCCGCCTATCTGGCCCTGTGCCCGGCAGCAGACGGTTACCTTTTTCTCCATGCAGTCGGCACGACCCTTACAAAGTACCAGGTGGAACACATTATGCACGCGTGCCTGGCGCTGTCTGGCAACAAGGACCCTAGCAAGCGTTTCTGCAGCCACCCTTTCTGCATAGGGGCAGCAACTACAGCGTTTAAGGAAGGCTTGCCAGCCGGGTCCTGGTAACTGGCAGAAGTGTGTTGTAAAGTGAATTTTCGGTTTGCATTTTTGTATGGCCATGAACCACGAAATTTTATTTGCTTGCAGCAACCGGTTCCCGGTTACTGGCAGCAGTGTGTTGTGTAGTGTATTTTACTGTTTGCATTTTGGCGTGCTGTGTTGTCAAACGTTTTGCAACATCACATTTCTTTATTTGCCAGGAACAAAGGTCTGGGTGATTGGCCACTCTGGCTTCTGCAGATTGGCACAGTGGGCTGAAAGCAGGAAGTAGAGGCATGGCTTTTCCAACACTGAGATAACTAGGCTGGGGTACCCGGGCATGCGATGGAATGGGTTGTTGGGCAAACTACAGCAGAAACTGGGAGGAGTCACCCGTCCCTCCAACATGCTAGTTATACACCTGGGGGGTAACGACCTGATGGCCCTGGGCAAAAGGACATTGCTTCAAAACATGAAGGCCACAATTTGCAAATTAAGCAACCAGTTAGGGACATGTGAACTGTGGTGGTCCGAGATCACTCCCCGGCTCCTGTGGCAGGGAGCCCGATCAGGGGAAGCAAGGGAGGCTGTGCGCAGGAGAGTCAATAGCGCGATGCATAAATTCACCAAACAAATGGGGTTTGGCTTCATAAGACACGGGTTGCTTCATGCCAAATCCACAGGGTGTTTCGAGGACGATGGGGTACATCTCTCCAGAATAGGCATGGACTTGTTCCTCCTGGATCTAGGGGAGGCCCTGGAAGTAGCGGGATGTAAGTAGGAGCGCCGGCCTTGGTGGGGGGCCCTGGCTGCGACGGTCACCACACCCAGGGCTGTGGCGGAGTTACAGGGCGATCCAGAGGCGGAAAGGTACTCAGGGGTACCCTCTTCAGGAGCACAAAGGGTGCTGAGGCCTAATATCCCCAGGAAGTCTGTGCGGTGGACCCTGGGGTGCGACGGCGCCCCGCCTGTCCTACGGGCGGTTGGAAACCTGTACAACCGGGGGTCACTTGAACGCTCCGCCCCTCGTAGGGGGGGCGTAAGTAATAGGGTGGACCGATGGTTCACCGGAAGTGGGAGGGGCTATCCCCTCACCACAACCGCTAAGCACCGATTGGGTAAGGCCACGATGCAAGTTGGCCCATCAGGTGGTAGGCCGCGAGGGGCGGCTTGCCTTTGGATCGCCTGTAAGATAACCCACCATGTTGGCACATTTGGTATGCTAATAAACCTGCAGCAATTTTTCCCACCAAAAAGTTGTCTTGTCTGCTTATTTATGTTACATGTATGTTGCTGCGGGAGGGCTGGTGAGTGTGGCCGATATTGGCACTAAGTCTCAGACCTTCAATGATGTCTCTGTACTCGTGATGTCTCCGTACTCGTGAACTCTGAGGGTCTCGTCCTTCAGTCTCAGACCTTCAATGATGTCTCCGTACTCGTGAACTCTGAGGGTCCCGTCCTTCAGTCTCTGACCTTCAATGATGTCTCTGTACTCATGATGTCTCCGTACTCATGAACTCTGAGGGTCCCGTCCTTCAGTCTCTGACCTTCAATGATGTCTCCGTACTCGTGAACTCTGAGGGTCCCGTCCTTCAGTCTCTGACCTTCAATGATGTCTCTGTACTCATGATGTCTCCGTACTCGTGAACTCTGAGGGTCCCGTCCTTCAGTCTCTGACCTTCAATGATGTCTCCGTACTCGTGAACTCTGAGGGTCCCGTCCTTCAGTCTCTGACCTTCAATGATGTCTCTGTACTCATGATGTCTCCATACTCGTGAACTCTGAGGGTCCCGTCCTTCAGTCTCTGACCTTCAATGATGTCTCCGTACTCGTGAACTCTGAGGGTCCCGTCCTTCATTCCCAGACCTTCAATGATGTCTCCGTACTCGTGAACTCTGAGGGTCCCGTCCTTCAGTCTCAGACCTTCAATGATGTCTCCGTACTCGTGAACTCTTAGGGTCCCGTCCTTCAGTCTCTGACCTTCAATGATGTCTCCGTACTCGTGAACTCTGAGGGTCCCGTCCTTCAGTCTCAGACCTTCAATGATGTCTCCGTACTCGTGAACTCTTAGGGTCCCGTCCTTCAGTCTCAGACCTTCAATGATGTCTCCATACTCGTGAACTCTGAGGGTCTTGTCCTTCAGGCTCAGACCTTCAATGATGTCTCTGTACTTGTGAACTCTGACCTTCAATGATGTCTCCGTACTCTTGAACTCTGAGGGACTCGTCCTTCAGTCTCAGACCTTCAATGTTGTCTCCATACTCGTGAACTCTGAGGGTCTTGTCCTTCAGTCTCAGACCTTCAATGATGTCTCTGTACTTGTGAACTCTGACCTTCAATGATGTCTCCGTACTCGTGAACTCTGAGGGACTCGTCCTTCAGTCTCAGACCTTCAATGATGTCTCCGTACTTGTGAACTCTGACCTTCAATGATGTCTCCATACTAGTGAACTCTGAGGGTCTCGTCCTTCAGTCTCAGACCTTCAATGATGTCTCCGTACTTGTGAACTCTGACCTTCAATGATGTCTCTGTACTCATGAACTCTGAGGGTCCCGTCCTTCAGTCTCAGACCTTCAATGTTGTCTCCGTACTCGTGAACTCTGAGGGTCCCGTCCTTCAGTCTCAGACCTTCAATGATGTCTCCGTACTTGTGAACTCTGACCTTCAATGATGTCTCCGTACTCGTGAACTCTGAGGGTCCCGTCCTTCATTCCCAGACCTTCATTGATGTCTCCGTACTCGTGAACTCTGAGGGTCTCGTCCTTCAGTCTCAGACCTTCAATGATGTCTCGTACTCGTGAACTCTGAGGGTCCCTTCCTTCAGTCTCAGACCTTCAATGATGTCTCGTACTCGTGAACTCTGAGGGTCCCGTCCTTCAGTCTCAGACCTTCAATGATGTCTCCGTACTCGTGAACTCTTAGGGTCCCGTCCTTCAGTCTCAGACCTTCAATGATGTCTCCGTACTCGTGAACTCTGAGGGTCTCGTCCTTCAGTCTCAGACCTTCAATGATGTCTCCGTACTCGTGAACTCTGAGGGTCCCGTCCTTCAGTCTCTGACCTTCAATGATGTCTCCGTACTTATGAACTCTGAGGGTCCCGTCCTTCAGTCTCAGACCTTCAATGATGTCTCCGTACTCGTGAACTCTTAGGGTCCCGTCCTTCAGTCTCTGATCTTCAATGATGTCTCCGTACTCGTGAACTCTGAGGGTCCCGTCCTTCAGTCTCAGACCTTCAATGATGTCTCCGTACTCGTGAACTCTTAGGGTCCCGTCCTTCAGTCTCAGACCTTCAATGATGTCTCCATACTCGTGAACTCTGAGGGTCTTGTCCTTCAGTCTCAGACCTTCAATGATGTCTCTGTACTTGTGAACTCTGACCTTCAATGATGTCTCCGTACTCTTGAACTCTGAGGGTCCCGTCCTTCAGTCTCAGACCTTCAATGTTGTCTCCATACTCGTGAACTCTGAGGGTCTTGTCCTTCAGTCTCAGACCTTCAATGATGTCTCCGTACTTGTGAACTCTGACCTTCAATGATGTCTCCATACTAGTGAACTCTGAGGGTCTCGTCCTTCAGTCTCAGACCTTCAATGATGTCTCCGTACTTGTGAACTCTGACCTTCAATGATGTCTCTGTACTCATGAACTCTGAGGGTCCCGTCCTTCAGTCTCAGTCCTTCAATGATGTCTCCGTACTCGTGAACTCTGAGGGTCCCGTCCTTCATTCCCAGACCTTCAATGATGTCTCGTACTCGTGAACTCTGAGGGTCCCTTCTTTCAGTCTCAGACCTTAAATTATGTCTCTGTACTCGTGAACTCTGAGGGTCTCGTCCTTTAGTCTCAGACCTTCAATGATGTCTCCGTACTCATGAACTCTGAGGGTCCCGTCCTTCAGTCTCAGACCTTCAATGTTGTCTCCGTACTCGTGAACTCTGAGGGTCCCGTCCTTCAGTCTCAGACCTTCAATGATGTCTCCGTACTTGTGAACTCTGACCTTCAATGATGTCTCCGTACTCGTGAACTCTGAGGGTCCCGTCCTTCATTCCCAGACCTTCATTGATGTCTCCGTACTCGTGAACTCTGAGGGTCTCGTCCTTCAGTCTCAGACCTTCAATGATGTCTCGTACTCGTGAACTCTGAGGGTCCCTTCCTTCAGTCTCAGACCTTCAATGATGTCTCGTACTCGTGAACTCTGAGGGTCCCTTCTTTCAGTCTCAGACCTTAAATTATGTCTCTGTACTCGTGAACTCTGAGGGTCTCGTCCTTTAGTCTCAGACCTTCAATGATGTCTCCGTACTAGTGAACTCTGAGGGTCCCGTCCTTCAGTCTCAGACCTTCAATGATGTCTCCATACTCGTGACCTCTCATGGTTAAAGTCTCCAGTTTTCAGGGCATCAGTGCTGTCTGCGTGCTTGTGACCTCTCGGGGTCTGATCGACCCGTCTCAGGGTGTCTGTGCTGTCTCTGCTAGAGTAGTCAAACCATTAGCCACAGGGTTGGCTGGACATCATCTATCCAGTGTTTAATTTGTAACACAATGAGTGGTGGTGCTCATAGCTGTGCTCAGAAGCCTGCAGCCGGCCCGTTTAAATGTCAGCTCGCGAATTACCAAGGCTGCGGAGTCTCCAGCCCAGCTCCTGCCTCTTTATTCCACCACCAGACACCCCTGCCCGTTATGTCTCTCCTGCAGTCTAATTTTGAGAAGTTTTTCCGTCTTTCTCATCTTTTGTCTTTACCCTTTGTGAGTTGTCCTTCTCTTGCTAGGGAAATGTCTGATTCGGTAACCACCGGGTCAAATTAAGTACCTTCTATGACATGAACTTCCAGCGTCTCACTCTTAGTGTCAGGGTTTGCTGTGCATGTACAGTCTCACTCTGAATCTCTTGGTTTGGTATACTGTTTCCAGATGTCTCATTTCTTGTGAAGTCTCAGCATCTCACTCCTCGTCTCATGCCTTGCTGTCCACATTCCTGTGAGGTCCTAGCGTCTCACTCCTAGTCTCAAAGTTTTTTGTGCTCTCTCCATTCCTGAGAAGTCTCACTACTAGTCCCAGGTATTGGTATCTCTATTCCTGTGAAGTCTCACAGACTCCCTTTTGGTCTTCGGTGCTTTTTTGTCTCCACTCCCCTTTTCCCAGAGTCTTACTCCCAGTCATGGGATTTGCTGTTTCCATTCCTGTGAAGTCTCAAAGTCTCACTCCTAGTCTTATTGTCAACGGTCTCCAGACATCTTAAGTGTCAGAGTCTCACTCCTAGTTTTAGGGTTAGCAGTCTCCAGAACTCTTATGTGTCTGAGTCTCACTCTTAGTCTTAGGGTTAGGAGTCCCCAGACCTCTTAGGTGTCAGAGTCTCACCCTTAGTTTTAGGGTTAGCAGTCTCCAGAACTCTTGTGTGTCTGAGTCTCACAGTCACATTCCTGGTCTCTAGGGTTTTGTCTTCATTCCTGTGCAGTTTCAGAGTCTCACCCCTCGTCTCAGGATTTGCTAACTCCAATCCTGGAAGTCTCACAGTCTCCTCCTGATATTGGAGGCTGTCTGCCTCCATTCCTCTTAAGCCCCAGAATCTCGGACCTAGTCTCGGGGTTTGCTGCCTCTATTTCTGTGAAGTCTCAGAGTCTCACTCTAGTGTCAGTGTCTGCCGTCTCCATTCCTGTGAAATCTCACTCCTGGTCTCCGAGTTTCTATCTCCATATCTCTGAAGTCACAGAGTCCCACCCCTGCTCTCACGGTTTTCACTCTCGATTGCTGTGGAGTTTCGCAGTCTCACTCCTAGTCTGAAGGTTTGCTGTCTCCATTCCTGTGAGGTCTCGCAGTCACACTTCTGGACTGAGGGCTTTGTCTCCATTCCTCTGAAGTCCCAGAGTCTCGCCCATGGTCTGAAGGTTTGCTGTCTCCATTCCTGTGAAGTCTCGCAGGCTCACTCCTGGACTGAGGGCTTTATGGCTTCATTCCTCTGAAGTCCCAGAGTCTCGCCCCTTGTCTGAAGGTTTGCTGTCTCCATTCCTGTGAAGTCTCGCAGGCTCACTCCTGGACTGAGGGCTTTATGGCTTCATTCCTCTGAAGTCCCAGAGTCTCGCCCCTTGTCTGAAGGTTTGCTGTCTCCATTCCTGTGAAGTATCGCAGGCTCACTCCTGGACTGAGGGCTTTATGGCTTCATTCCTCTGAAGTCCCAGAGTCTCGCCCCTTGTCTGAAGGTTTGCTGTCTCCATTCCTGTGAAGTATCGCAGTCTCACTCCTGGACTGAGGGCTTTGTCTCCATTCCTCTGAAGTACCAGAGTCTCACTGACTTTGACCTAGAGCAATAGAGAGAGGCAAAAGAAGGAGTAAGAGAAATCTAAGAAAACAGTGACCGAGGGAGAAAGCAGGAGTTAAACCAGCATTTGCTATGCAATAGGTCTCGCATTAGTTAAATGCAGAGCTATTGGCTTTGCAAATGCAATACAGCAATTTTTTTTTTTTTACTTTATTTTTAATTTATTGACTTTTGTAGTAATGGCGGCGCGGCGGCATGCCGCCTTTGTTACAAAAGATAATAAATAGAAAAAAAAAAGATGTTTGTTTGCCGTATTACTTTATCATTTGCAAAGCTAATAGCTCTGCATTTAACTAATGCGAGACATATTGCATTGCAAATGCTTGTTCTTAGAAAGATGACTGTTCGCGGGACAGGAGCTTTGTGAGGTACAGATGAAAGAGGGGATACTGTTCAAGCATTTGAGGACTTAGCTTTGCATTGAAGAGCAAAAGAGACATTTTATATATACTTCTAAGCTATCTCCCAGAGTAGAATAGTTTGTTCAAATGATGCACTTAGCAGATAAGAAGCCCACATGAACACAGTGCTCCTAATAGCTTTCATTCTGCACCTCCCAAATATGTTTCAAACCCACACTATATGGACTCTGTCTGCAACTCGCTCCAATAAGTAACTGCCCTGCAGGACAACAGAATGAATTTCATTTCTTTCGTTCATCACTGCAAGGACAAGGCTAGACAAATATGCAACATAGGAGGCACCCAATCCAACCACTCAGGCACGGAATTTGGGTATCCTGTTTGATAATAAGCTTTCGATGGAGGAACACGTGAAGTCAGTATCGGGCACATGCTTTGGCATCATGCGGATGCTGAGGAAGATTTTTCCTTGGATCCCTTTGGAGGCCAGAAAGACCCTAGTATAGGCACTAGTAGTTAGTAGACTGGACTGTGGGAACGCACTACTAGTAGGAATTAGGGAGGACCTTGCGTCTAGGCTGCAGGTAGTGCAAAATACGGCAGCCCGACTGGTCCTCAACAAACCAGTACGTACCCCCTCCCGTCCTCTTTTGCAACAACTTACACTGGCTGCCCATGAGGAAGAGAGCAGTGTTTAAGCTCTTGACGTCGGTGTTTAAAGCACAGCAGGGCATCGGCCCGGTCTACCTAAGGAAGAAGTTAGTTCCCTATATACCTGCCCGTTTATTGAGATCTAGCAATCGTAATTTACTACGTCCCTGTAAAATAAGGAAAGTCAAAATGGGAGGCGCGCTTTTTCACATCTAGCCCCGCTCCATTGGAACCGCCTGCCGGATGAGCTACGCGCCTGCGCAAGCTTGGGGCAGTTCAGAAGCAGTTAAAAACCTGGCTGTTCTAAATCCGCAATTTTGTCCTAGCCTTTAGCACTGTGTAGCCAAAAGCGCCGAGAGATCCCTGTGGGGATGATTCGTCGCGCGATATAAATGAAAAATAAAATAAACATATTGGGGAATCTTTAAAGCGGCATGCCCCGTGAAATGACTGCTGCTGTGAACAAGTACTGGTCTGAATACTTATTGAAGACTTTTATGCTGCTCTTACCCCAGTCCATTCATGAGGTTGTCAATAGTCAGTGTCACTTCTTTGAGTGCCCAGATATCGCTTTTAAAAGCAGGAAAGCGACAGTTGCCTTTTTCAGCGTGAGCACTGGGTTGTATGCTCTGTGTGCGGTGCTTCAACATGTGGGTCCGTGCGAGCAAAAACATACGTTTACGTGAAAAGCTGCTGGTTATGCAGCAGATGGTGGAGGGCAAATACAAAGCCATGTGTCAGTGGAAAGGCAGTCAATTCTAAGGGTCTCGTCTACCGTAAGCTTGCTCCTGGCTGGAAACTTCTATAGCGCCTATGACTTTGAGACGCAGCCTCCAGGTGTTAAGACCCACACTTGAGTAGTATTTTCTATATAAAAGGATCAGCACACGAACAAACCTCTTTGGACCCCAACACAACTATTATAATATCTCTAAACACGGCTCGCTGTGGGCATCGGGGCGCTACAAAAATCAGATGAAGCATGCCGAGGAGTTACTAAGTGCTGCAGCACAGGAGCTGTGCGAGGCACGGATCTTTTTGGCTTTGAAGGGTTGCATTTTTTGACATGGGCTAGAAACCTGTGACGTCTACGGTGAGGGCTTACATAAGGCAATACCCAGCGCTTCACTAAGCGCTACAATATAAATTAAAAGATGGAAATATTGTCTTCATTTTTAAAAATCCACTCTGACGAGAGAAAGGGGTGGTAATATTTTGATAAGTGAGAACATTGCACCAAGGATGTAACAAGTAGTCCTAACCCCTGCGACCGGGAGAAAACTAAAGACGGGAGGAAATGTTAGAAAAAAACAGAAGAGGGCACAGACCCACGTTAAGATTTTTTTGGGTGGAGAACTTGAGGAACAAGATATGAAACAAGCATGGGGTGGACATCGTGCAAATCCCATTAAGTTAGAACGGAATGTGGGAAATGGGGACAGAGGTCGAGTCTACATCTTTAAATAGCTGGAATGCTGAAAAGACTTGCACGCTCAGGAAACATCACCAGATTTAAAACTATAGACGCTTTTTTTGTAAGGCAGCCATTTAAATGGGACTAAAACACGAGGAAGACATTACGTTTGCTGCAAAGTGCAGACTGTAAACAGAAACAAAAATCAAACCTTATGATCGGGTCCCAGAAAGCACAGCTTGCTGCGTGGCCGTAAAGCGGAGAGAGTGTCTTTAGAAGACAAAACTTATACAGATGCCGGATGTGGGGAGGGGAGGGAGGCAGTAGCGGCTCCTCGAGGGAGTGCGGTGGGGCGGGGGGTAGTAAACTACGGTATACGGCCGAACAGAGTTGAGTAAATAAATAAATAAAACGAATTACATTGCGCGCGCAGCATTG
This sequence comes from Calotriton arnoldi, assembly GCA_963921515.1. Taxonomy (NCBI): domain Eukaryota; kingdom Metazoa; phylum Chordata; class Amphibia; order Caudata; family Salamandridae; genus Calotriton; species Calotriton arnoldi. The sequence continues at coordinate 1,121,756 of CAWUFW010003837.1, read as the reverse complement.
GCGATGCTGCACGCGCAATGTAATTAGTTTTATTTATTTATTTATTTACTCAACTCTGTTCGGCCATATGCCGTAGTTTACTACCCCCCACCCTGCCCCTCCCCCCCGTCCCGCAGCACTCCCTCGAGGAGCCGCTACTGGAGGGAGCCCTGCTCACCTTCTCGCATATGAAGGAGCCAACGCTGCTGCCATTGTTAAACGGGAATCGCGTCACGCTGATTTAAAAAACAATTGTTTGGTGCACGGATCCACCCATTACGAATTGCCCTTAGAGACGGCTGATACTAGAAACTTTTAAGTGAAGATCAGCCTAATGAGCGGCACACTGGCAGAGGAGATCACGTCAGAACAGTTTGCAGATGTCTGACGCACGGCCGCCATAGTAAAAGTTAAAGTGCACACATGATGTTTTCTCGGCGGTCTTGCCAGCCGTACATGCGCAATCGGTGGGGGTGGGGAGGGGGGGTGAGCGGTCATAAAGATCGTGCGTGCTACAATTTCAAATGCTTACAAGCAACGGAGCGGGAGCCACGGTGGTGGAGCAGCAGTAACTCGCAGAGGAAAAACCATGGTGCCGCCATTGTGTAAAAAACCAAATACACATAAAAAGAAAGGCATGGGGCAGCGTTCCGTGCCGTAAATAATAAAACAAAGGTGCGGCCACCATTATTCTTGCCCAGGCATGCGCACTGCCTACATAAAAAAAAGAAGTCCCCAAACGAAGACATAAACACCTAAGGTGTAACAATATAGTACTTAGGCAGTGCTGCATCCGGCCAAAACTGAAACGAAAAGGAGGGACATAAAGGGAGGATTAGCCATTGGCAAACAAGTTTTTGTGAAAGACAGTAACACAGCCAAATAAAAACCATCTGGCAGCAATGGGAGGAGTTCAACTGCAAAAATATACACAAGAGGTCAGTCGCTAAGTGACAGCGCATACGCTCGACCTAAAAAAGAACCTGCGGGGTGATCTAAAGGATAGGAAGTGTAGAGGGGCGAGAGGTATATGTATGTATGTATGTGTGTGTGTATATATATATATATATATATATTTTTTTTTTTTCTCTTTTCAAAACAAATGCCCAAAGCTTTTGAAGACGCACTCAGCAGGAGACGTAAGTAATAAAGGCAGCCAACAATTTCATTCCGTTGTAGGTATTTAATTAATTTCGCCGACGCGTTTCGGGGCAGCACGCCCCTTCTTCACAGGCAGTTAAGGATGTGCAGAGTAAGCTCCCATTACTCTTTTTATGTCCATGCATTACCTATAGTAGGTTCACGTATAGTACGTGATTTCGTGAAGCATGTTGGAACCTGTAGTCCATTCACGGGGCACCATATTCTCCTTTAGTAGGTCCCGGCACATCCTCGATATTAAAACCATTTCTCTCCCTCAGTGGGCCTCCGGATGGATTGCTGGCCCATTTCGCCGCATCTCCTGCGCTGCACCATAGACATGGACACAGTTCCAGTTCTGCAGCCTCGCATTTGAGTTCGAGCGATGGTGCTGTCTTCCACGGTCAGGACGGCAGTGCGATCAATTTTCAAAACAAATGCCCAAAGCTTTTGAAGACGCACTCAGCAGGAGACGTAAGTAATAAAGGCAGCCAACAATTTCATTCCGTTGTAGGCATTTAATTAATTTCGCCGACGCGTTTCGGGGCAGCACGCCCCTTCTTCACAGGCAGTTAAGGATGTGCAGAGTAAGCTCCCATTACTCTTTTTATGTCCATGCATTACCTATAGTAGGTTCACGTATAGTACGTGATTTCGTGAAGCATGTTGGAACCTGTAGTCCATTCACGGGGCACCATATTCTCCTTTAGTAGGTCCCGGCACATCCTCGATATTAAAACCATTTCTCTCCTCAGTGGGCCTCCGGATGGATTGCTGGCCCATTTCGCCGCATCTCCTGCGCTGCACCATAGACATGGACACAGTTCCAGTTCTGCAGCCTCGCATTTGAGTTCGAGCGATGGTGCTGTCTTCCACGGTCAGGACGGCCGTGCGATCAATTTTCAAAACAAATGCCCAAAGCTTTTGAAGACGCACTCAGCAGGAGACGTAAGTAATAAAGGCAGCCAACAATTTCATTCCGTTGTAGGTATTTAATTAATTTCGCCGACGCGTTTCGGGGCAGCACGCCCCTTCTTCACAGGCAGTTAAGGATGTGCAGAGTAAGCTCCCATTACTCTTAACAACCGGAATGGTTCTGTTGGTTTGCCATGATTAAATAAACCGTATGGTTTTACAACAGCTGCGAGTGCGTCCAGGAATGCTTTGGGGCGTTTGGTGGAAATACTCTTTACGCGGCTGCCCTTGCCGCGCTGGACTGCACCATCCCACGATTGAAGGAGAGGCTGCGTGGTGGGAACTACTCCACACTCGATATGCAGCACAGCTGTTGTGGCATAAAGAAACCCACGTTCTATCCGGAGCCCTACTACAGGAAAGAAAATAGCTGTAAAGAATGCCTGCAGAACCCACTGAGGGTCCAAAATACTCTCAAAAAACGGACTACATATCCTAGCATGCACTAAGGAGAAGAGAGAAGCAAATAAGCACTAAGCGACGCCCACTGGGGGCGGTTATAATAAGGCATGCGTAATTGAGAGTTCTCTGCAAGACATTCGAAAAGCTGCCCATGAAAAAGAGGTTGTTACCTCGAAACGCGTCGGCACAAGACTTTTAACAACCGGAATGTTTCTGTTGGTTTGCCATGATGAAATAAACCGTACGGTTTTACAACAGCTGCGAGTGCGTCCAGGAATGCTTTGGGGCGTTTGGTGGAAATACTCTTTACGCGGCTGCCCTTGCCGCGCTGGACTGCACCATCCCACGATTGAAGGAGAGGCTGCGTGGTGGGAACTACTCCACACTCGATATGCAGCACAGCTGTTGTGGCATAAAGAAACCCACGTTCTATCCGGAGCCCTACTAAAGGAAAGAAAATAGCTGTAAAGAATGCCTGCAGAACCCACTGAGGGTCCAAAATACTCTCAAAAAACGGACTACATATCCTAGCATGCACTAAGGAGAAGAGAGAAGCAAATAAGCACTAAGCGACGCCCACTGGGGGCGGTTATAATAAGGCATGCGTAATTGAGAGTTCTCTGCAAGACATTCGAAAAGCTGCCCATGAAGAAGAGGTTGTTACCTCGAAACGCGTCGGCACAAGACTTTTAACAACCGGAATGTTTCTGTTGGTTTGCCATGATGAAATAAACCGTACGGTTTTACAACAGCTGCGAGTGCGTCCAGGAATGCTTCAGGGCGTTTGGTGGAAATACTCTTTACGCGGCTGCCCTTGCCGCGCTGGACTGCACCATCCCACGATTGAAGGAGAGGCTGCGTGGTGGGAACTACTCCACACTCGATATGCAGCACAGCTGTTGTGGCATAAAGAAACCCACGTTCTATCCGGAGCCCTACTAAAGGAAAGAAAATAGCTGTAAAGAATGCCTGCAGAACCCACTGAGGGTCCAAAATACTCTCAAAAAACGGACTACATATCCTAGCATGCACTAAGGAGAAGAGAGAAGCAAATAAGCACTAAGCGACGCCCACTGGGGGCGGTTATAATAAGGCATGCGTAATTGAGAGTTCTCTGCAAGACATTCGAAAAGCTGCCCATGAAGAAGAGGTTGTTACCTCGAAACGCGTCGGCACAAGACTTTTAACAACCGGAATGTTTCTGTTGGTTTGCCATGATGAAATAAACCGTATGGTTTTACAACAGCTGCGAGTGCGTCCAGGAATGCTTTGGGGCGTTTGGTGGAAATATATATATATATATATATATATATATATATATATATATATATATATATATATATATATATTTTTTATATATATATATATATATTTATTATATATATTTTCCAGACTGGGCAGGCTCAATTTTCCTGAGATAAAGTAACTTGAAGTGTCGGGAGGTGGAAGAAAGAGGTGAGGCGGGCGAATTGCTGACACATGACCTCTGTCTCCTCTGATTCCCTCACCCCCACCCTCCACCAGTGCCCCTCATCTCTGCATAGCCCTTCGTTCACATGCATTTCATTTATTTTATAGCACTACTCATTCCAGCATAGGGTGTCAAAGCACTTTACATCACACACACATTATACAGAGACAATGAACCATACGTGTGTAAATCAGTGTATGGGAAATGTTAAATAAATCAATGAGGTTTACAAGGTGTAGGAGTCACATGTCACTGATACTAGTAGGCACTATATTTTAGGAGTGTGCTCCGGAGAAGCACAAACAGGATTTAAAGCGTACCACAGTGGTTGGCTTTACTAATAAGAATGTATTTCTACCTAAACGAACCCTTTTTTAAGCAAGATTAGTATAATGAAAGACTGGGGGAAAACATACTTTTCCAACCCTATGCCTTTCAGTGTGCGTGCAGCTCTTTGGTGACAGTTCATAGGCCACTGAGCTATATTAGGACTGCCACTTATGGACTGCAAGTAACAAAAAGATCTCTATGACAAAGCAGTAACCCGCCGAGCAATCCTTATAAAAACAGTTCTGTGCAGATCTGCAAGGAACACATTCTTTGCCTAAGCACGATAGCCCTCTGCCCTCCAACTCAATTTCTTTCTAGCAGGACTATTAATCACCAGAGTTATCTTGACATTATTCTTGTTACCTGAAAACTGTCTGACACACAAGGAGCTCTGCAGCGGGTGCTTTTAAACAGGGCTCGAGTCGGGGTACCACGCGGGTGGACGGCGTCCCCCCACTTATTTTACCTGGAGCTCGATTACTGGAGCAAATGGAGCCACACATTCACTCTTTGGCCTCTGTGGGGCGAGATGGGAGCTCATTCAGAAAGCTGCTCACGCGCTGGCTTCTCTGATGCAATCGCATCTAAGGGGTGAGCGAGGGGAGGCAATGAGTCTGATGGTGCAAGCCACCTTTCGTGACGTCACTTCCTGTCGTGACGTCAGCGTCCCCCCACTTCTTTTTTTAGGACTTGTGTCCTGCTTTTAAACCCATACTTATTTCTTAAAGAGCGCCAAGTGCGGCTGCATTGGTCACACAGCGTAAAGCGTGCCCTGGTGTTCAGTAACCTTGGCAGCTGGCAGCGATGGGCTCAGAAGAAAACCATTGCACTTTTTTTTTGTAACTAATTATTAAACATTTGCATGCTTGCATTTTACGCTCACTGAGACGTCCTAAACTCCCTCCGCCCTTCCTTCCCCGCCTAAGTTGACACCTCATCTTACATAGCAGTATTTTCCTCTTGAACCTCGCCCCCCTCAAGCGTGGACATGTTTACATTCGTCACCAGCCCTGGTGTGTGGTTGTGCAACGCGCTGACACTTGAACTGGGCTGTGACCGGCGGCGGCGGAAGCCAGGGCTGCTCCCGGCTGCGGTACAATCAGGGCTTACGAGCAGATTACCACAATGAGCGCTCTGGGGCGGGCGCGTCTTGTTAGGTGATTAAAATACTCTGTTTTGAGCAGCAGCCAAGAAAATGAGGCAACATTTCTAACTGCAAAGGTTGGACTTGTTCCATCACATTCGTAGCTTCAAGTCACCCTGGCCTGAAGGGCTGGCCCTCTGTGGGATGCTTCCCAGAGCCCCGGGGCAGCCAGGAGTCTCTGGGCTCAGCTAGTAAGGATCAGAGGAGTTGCGGTGCGTCCATTAGGGCGCTGGGGCATTGCCCCACTAATATTTTTGAGGCCACATGGCCACATTCATCAGAGTCGCATCGGGGCGCCGTTACAGTAAACTTGAATTTAAGTTACTCGAATTCCGGGCCGGCCAGTCACCGGGCCACGCCCAGGCAGTCAGGACGCTCTGAAGGGGGTGGGGCAGCAGGGTTTGACTGACAAGTTAGTTTGACACAACAAGCATTGCAAGCGCAAGGGTGGTCTAGGCAGCGCAGCAGCAAGAGTGGAGTGTGCATGTTCTGTTTTTGGGCTGGTAATTTTTCCGACCAGCCCGAACATGCGCACTAGCCTGCACATTAGGAGAGCGAGGGTTGCTTCATGCCGCAGCCCCCGGTCTCCTAATGAGCGGGGAGTATCCCTACTCAAGCCAATCCTGGCGCTGCTGGAGCAGCGTCTGGATTGGCTGAGAGGCGCGCGTTTGCCAGGCCTCTCCGGCGCAGTCAGTCCTGAGGCATTGGGTGCCGCGCGTGGGTGGCACTATGGTGTTGTAAGTATGACCAATCACTCTGGCTTATGTGAAGCCATGCAGACAGTGATTGGCCATTTGATTTCTACGTTGATGATGACGACCGTGACGTGACCGCGCAGCCACTGGCGTAACGAAAGTTGAGGGGGCCCCCCTACAAGGTACATGGAGGGGCCCCCACACCGGATTAAATCCGGAGCTTCCAGGCCTGACTACTGTGCAGAGGGGGTGCCCTGCATCTCGGGGCCCCCGCACCGCGGGCGATGCGAAGGCCTGTGTTACGCCACTGCGCGCAGCAGACCGCCACACACACCTCGTGTTCAAAGTAGCAGGGGAGCCTCAGAAAGCAGAAGATGGAGAGAAGGCGTCTGGGCTCTCAGCCCCGCCCCCCACCCTCGTGAGCCCCCACCTCACTGCCGTGACAGCAGTCCCGGCTATGGCTAGCTTCGAGCATGCACTTCCAGGCAGCAAGCAAGATCGAAAGGTTTGGGAGGGATGGGGGGGCAAGCCAGACTGAGACAGATTTGTGTGTGTAAAAGGCCGCTTTATTGAAACAGGTGCATATCACACTTTATTAACCACTGGCAACTGCCTTACAAACTAACGCCTCACTATACAATAAATTACCTGACCCCATGGTCCCTCCCCCACCCCTATGATCCCCACATCAAGTCCCCCACCCTTCCGAATCCAAATTAAAACTCCATAACATTACATAACGATACATAACAACCGTATTACCCAACGTTACCCAACATTGCATTTCCCAGTCCTGTCCTCCAATGACCCCAACCTGTACCTGCCTTTCTGCAACTGTAACTCCTAAAACCCCTAATCTAAAATTATCCTAAACTTATCCTACCTGTTTACCCTTTTCCTGACCCTGCTCCCCAACTACCAACCTTTAACTAAAAACATCCGGCAATCTTGGCCAACTTTGAACAAATCCACGCCAGCACCTGTTCCAAGCGACAATACAAAGCATACATACCCTATGAACCTGTTCCAACACGATGACCAAAAACAAAACAACAAATTAATAACCACGTAAAAAGAGAGAAAAGGACCCACAAAAATTAAAGGGCCCAGAGAAGGCCCCAAATAAAAAGGGGGTGGGAGGGAGGGGACAAAATTCGAAAGCCCCCACGCTAATCCCAGCCACCAGGTCACCAAACCTAAAATGGTGGCTGGGAGAGCGCAGCAGGGAAATATAAACCCTTGGGCTATAAAATATAATTGGGCTGCATTTGGGCTAGTCCCCATGCAGCCCAAAGCCTAAAATGGCAGCTCCCAGTCATAGCCCCCTCCCCCTCCCAAACTGCCCGGGGGACAGACCTCCCAAGGTCGGCTGCCCCCCAAACCCCCCTTGGGAGGGATGGGGGGTAAGCCAGACTGAGACAGATTTGTGTGTGTAAAAGGCCGCTTTATTGAAACAGGTGCATATCACACTTTATTAACCACTGGCAACTGCCTTACAAACTAACGCCTCACTATACAATAAATTACCTGACCCCATGGTCCCTCCCCCACCCCTATGATCCCCACATCAAGTCCCCCACCCTTCCGAATACAAATTAAAACTCCATAACATTACATAACGATACATAACAACCGTATTACCCAACGTTACCCAACATTGCATTTCCCAGTCCTGTCCTCCAATGACCCCAACCTGTACCTGCCTTTCTGCAACTGTAACTCCTAAAACCCCTAATCTAAAATTATCCTACCTGTTTACCCTTTTCCTGACCCTGCTCCCCAACTACCAACCTTTAACTAAAAACATCCGGCAATCTTGGCCAACTTTGAACAAATCCACGCCACCCAGGAAAAGGCGGGAGCTAAAGACAACGCCGCCTCCCCCTTTTCCTGCCCCCCCTGCCTTCTAGGAAACCTCCCCTAGATGTTCACCTAGCCCCGCATAATCTGGCTAACACCTCTCTTATTTCCAAAAGGTATAGGTCCATGCCCATCTTAGACAAATGAACCCCATCTCCTCTAAAAATTCCGGGGTGTCATACCGTATGTCCCGATGCACCACCCTATGAAAACCCAGGAGTCTGCAAAAACGGATCATCTCCGAGTTCACCTTACGCCTAGCCCTGTCTACTGCCGCCGGCTGAAACGCCCCCCTCCAAACTCTGCGGGGCAAAAACTCTGTCCAAATCACGGAGACCCCTGCCCATTGACCCTTGATCAACTGCAAATCCCGCTTCATACGTCGCATGAGCACTAAACCAGTCTCCTTCACCATATCATTTTCCCCCAAGTGCAATAAAAGCACATCTGGGCACCTACCAGCCCGCAAAATGTCATTCAGCACGGCCACCAACTCCCGCCAGCGCATACCCCCTTTTCCCCGCCAATGAACATGAAACAACTCTTTATTGAACCCCAAATTCTCTCCGAAGTAACTGGAGCGAGCCTGGACCTGTGCCCACTTGACGAAAGAGTGCCCAACGATCCATATATCCAACTCCTGGGCCAAGGGCCCCATCACTGAACCTGTAACAAGAAAAACATGTAAACCCCCAGGAAAACAACACAACCGCGCTAAACCCCCCCTTGCGCGCTGCGCACGTAACGCTGATAACATGAAGAAGACCACCTGCCCAGACGCATGATATCCCCCTGCTCCCAGCCCCTGTTGTTAGCCTCTGAAGCCGCCCCGATCCGGAATGAATGCGTGCCAAAACTTTTCCCATCAAACCCCAATAGATCCAAAGCCCTGCGCATAACCGAAAGTAACTGATAACCGGTAGCTATATTCCCATTGGCATGACAAAAAACCCTCCCCTCCACAGAGGGGTTGGCCCCCATCCACCTTACCGCCCATCTGTATGGACAGGTGGACTGCGGCTGGCTAGCTCTTAGGGACACCCATTGTCCCCTACCCCGCTGGTCCGTCTTACCGCTACGCAGCCATATAAACACACCCCCCTCCCGCAAAGACACCTCCGACCATAACAATCCCGAAGATAACTTTGTGCCCAGCAACTCAGACACCCGAAACGCCCCAAAAAACATCCAAACCATTAGCGTAGAGAATAACAAAGCCTCATGATCATTCAAGCATATTTCTGACAAAACCCCCAGCACTTTCACCAGCAAACCCCACGACATTGGATTGCGGACCCTGCCTAACTGTCCACACTCCCTGGCCCACCCCTCCAGCATCCGCGTACCTAACTCGCCCGCCGTGGGAACATAGCCCCACCACAGCTTCCCCATAAATGCGATGCCCGCCAACTTCCCTGCGATGGTAACCCTAGACAACCTTTTTCAATTAGGTCCAATATGAATTGTATCACGTCCTCTTGTCGCCGCCTCGGTGAGCTGCGCCACCGTGCGCCAGAATTCAGGAATTCCCCCCATGCCATGCTGTACGTCCGTCGCGTGGAAACCGCCAGTGAATCTAAAACCAGCTGCAACATCCTGTGTTGCCTACTTTCTACAAATGCCGCGGCATGCTGGTCGGGGTCTCGTCCGCGTCCTTGGCTAGTCCACGGAATCTCCCCCACTGTGAACGAGACAAAGCATCAGCTATGTCATTGTCCACCCCAGGAACATGCAATGCCCGAAATGCAATATCAAAACGCAAACAACCCAGAACAAACACTCTCAGTAATTTCAATACTTGTGCATCTCTAGCTGACTGCCTGTTTACCACTTCCACCACCGACATGTTGTCAATGCGGAAAGTCACTCTCCTGTGTGCCAAACGCTCCCCCCACAGCGTGATAGCTACTACCAGGGGAAAAAATTCCAAAAACGCGATGCTCCTTCCACCCCCCGCCCATTCTGTTGGCCACTGTTCGGCACACCAATGTCCTTGCCAGAACAGGCCAAAACCTTCACTTCCCGCTGCATCTGAGAAAATCTGAATGTCCCACACCAAGTCATCCTCTCGCTCTAGTGGGATCCCATTGAAGTTCTGCAGGAAAAATTGCCACATCCGCAGGTCTTCCCGCACCCCCCCTGACAGTCGCACATGATGATGGGGCGGTCCGTGGCCCGCCAACGCCCTCCCCAGGCGCCTGCAAAAGGTCCTACCTACCCGCACCACACGACACGCAAAATTGAGATGGCCCAGCAGCACCTGAATCTCTCTCACAGTCACTTTCTGCCTGGACAGCATTGTCTCCAACAGGCCCAACATTTGCTGCTGCTTATCCACCGGCAACCTTGCCTCCATCTTGCCGGAATCCAACTCAATACCCAGAAATGTCAAAGCCAAGCAGGGTCCCATCGTTTTCTCAGGTGCCAAAGGCACTCCCAATTCCCCCATGATCTCAGTAAAACTGTCCAGTGCTGACTGGCAGTCCGTGGAGTCTGGGGTGCCCACAAAGAAAAAGTCATCCAGGTAGTGCGTAACTCCTTGGTGACCCGTTCGATCCGTAAAGAGCCATTGTAAGAAAGTACTGAAACATTCAAAAAGTGCGCATGACATAGAGCAGCCCATCGGTAATGCCTTGTCCACGTACCATTTACCATCAAAATGGACGCCCAGAAGATCCCAGTCCTCTGGGTGGACTGGCAGCAGCCGGAAAGCAGACTTTATGTCGCACTTTGCCATCATCGCCGTTGCGCCCGCCGTCACCACCAGTGACATGGCAATGTCAACAGACGAGTAAGACACCGATGCTTCTTGTCCATCAATAAAGTCATTTACAGAGCTCCCTTCGGGCCACGATAAATGCTGGATCAATCGAAACTGACCTGGGTCTTTTTAGGTACCACACCAATCGGTGACACAATTAAATTTGGTAATGGCCAAACCGAAAGGGGCCCGCCATGCGGCCCTCCCGTACCTCTTTTCCAGCTTTTCCAACACCACCTCAGGGTGCTCTTTTGCCGATTTCAAATTGTCTGCCCATCGTCGTGTCCTAGGCCCGTCATACCTCAGTCGAAATCCCTCCCAAAAATCCCCGGCGTAACCGGTCCGCGGCCTCCTTGTTGTCATATGTCTCCAAGGCCGCCACCAGCTTTTCGATCCTAACCGGAGTACGAGCCCTTGGCCCCAGGCCCCTTAGCCCCCTTCCCCCTGAGAACTGCTGTTGCTGTCCCCCCTTGAACCCCCTGCCTGCCACTGTGTCCCCCTTGTGTACTCTGTCCTCCCCCAGCAATTGACCAGCGTGTGCCGACCCCGCAACCTGAACATTCATGACGGAACTTGCAATACTCCCTGGTGCATAGGCCTTTATTGAAATCCCAACATGCCCCTCGTGCCCCTGTCTGTCCCCGCCCCACCCCGGGTGGGTCGCCCCTGAAAGGGCCGATACACCAGTGGTAAGCCACTGGCCGTGAATATGGTTTTCCTGCCCCAGCTAGACCCATCGTATGCTGCCACAGATCAGTATCCAATTCCCCCACTTGGCCTCGGGATCCCAAGCCATACGCGCCCGAAATTCTTCGTCATACTGTGCCCAGGCAAAGCCGCCCCCGTGATCTGGGCCTTCCGAATTACGTCCATGTATTTAAACATGGCCACGCATCGATCCGGAAACTTCTCGCAGTATACACTCGCATAAATTAAAAATGCCGCCGTCCAATTCTCAATGGTGAGCGGCACCCTAGGCCGTTTGGCCAACTCATATTCCTCCTCCTTTGACCCCTCTTTGGCACGCACTTCCCTGTGGAGGAGCTTTAACATTTCTACATATTCCCCCTTCCAAATTTTTTCCTTTGTGGTAAGCATTAGATGAGCGCCCAAAGGTTTTGTAACGCCCATGTAAGGCAAGCGTTTCACCTTCAACTCTTTGCTCTCTAACTTAGGGTCAGATTCCACTGTCTTGGCATCTGCTTCTTTAATTCCCTCACTATCCAAAGACCCCGGGACCGAGCCGACGCCCTCCTCGGACCCCGGAGCAGCAGGCAAAGACCCATCCGTCCCCACATTCGCATCCTGCACATACTTACCCTTTTGCAACCGACCCCCCGACCCTTCCCCTTTTCCCCCCCCCCCACCCCCACTGACACCATGCGAGGTCGCTGCTTACCTGGCACTAACGAAGCCGACTTCTGTCTGTCGTCTCTCCGTTCCAGGGGGGCCGAGCGTCTGTCCCACCGCGATGTCCGACCCGTGACCTCTGTAGGGCGTCGTGACATCTGAAACACACTTTCAACAGATTTACTGTGCCCCCCACGCCCTCATCATCCCTCACTTCCCCTTCTTCCAGACTATCCTCTCCATAATCTAATTCCTGGAAAACAGCCTCCCGTTCAACCGGAGGGGCTGAGTGCCCCCTCCTCCCTTCAATTAACTGGCGCTCCATGCTGCTCCACCGATGATGCTGCCCCCCAGACCGTGAGGGTCTGGTGGGTGGACGGGCCGGTGAGCCCGCTCCAGGCCTACTTATACCGACCATGACGGGGTCCCTCGCAGGTACTGGGCACGCCGCCCCAGGCTCCACCCTCCCTTCTCCTTGGCGCCGACAGGCCGCTCCCAGCCTTGCCAAGTCCGGTGCCGCGCGTTGCGAAACCTCCTGCAAGGAAAAGGGATGGTCTGGTGTGCTGGGCCCCTCACCTGTACCTTTCCCATCCCAGCTCCTCTTCCTGCCAACCCCTAAAGTACTAGCTGCCCAAGCCTGCCCCACCTTCCTTAAATCCACCCCGTCCCAGACCCCCTTGTCTCCCCCCTCCTCCTCACTCCACTGCAAATCCCTCACGCCGTGCCCCCTATCCTGCATCTGCCCCCAGATCTGACCCCCAAACCCAAAAACCCTCCCTGACTCATGTACGCATCTAGCCTACCCACCCTGTCTAACCCTTGAACCCCTTCCTTCCAAGACTGGAAAATATCCAGACCATCCCAATCCCTGCCCCCCCCGCCCTCTTCCAATTCCTCCGGAATATCGCTACTCCCCTCTCCCTCCTCCCCAAAGGCCCCCTACCGCCTGTCCCAAAACCCTAAGTCCCTCATCCTCAGACCCCAAAACCTCCTTAACACTTCCCCCCCGAGCCCGCACCTCTAAAACCCCCTGCGCCAAACAACTTGCATCTCCTCCTCCTTGAACCAGACCCCCTCATCCCCCCCTGAACCAAAAACGGGGCCTCCACCAACTCCTGAGCCCACCTTGCACGCGCGGGCGCTCTTCGAATCCTAGAGCGCCCACGCTCCTTTACCCCCTATGTCTCCCTTCTTCTACTGGGCTACAGTCCCTGCTACCCTGCCCCCACTCCACACTAGCCTCATTGAGCCTGCCGGCTCGCACAGGGTTAGACACCCCGCCGGCAGGCTCCCAGCTCGCACATGGCCTGCCGGCTCCGTGCGAGACGGATGCTCCGCCGGCAGGCTCCCGCCCCGCCTCCCTCACAACTGTTCCGCCCGCCGCTCTGCGCCCGCGGCGGGCGCCACGCCTACGAGCACGAGCAGGCTCCAAACCTGCACAGGGGCTGCCGGCTCCGTGCGCTACGGACGCTCCGCCGGCAGTCTCCTGACCCACCTCACTCCCAATCACCCCGCCCGCCGCGTAAGACACGCTGCAAGCGCCGCGCACGCTACCGGCCCCATTAACACCCCCAAGGCCCGGGGGAGACGGACGCGACGCCGGGTTGGCGCGCGAGCCGCCCACCCGCCCCGCGGCCTTCTTAACCTTCCCCACCTTTGTTTTTCGGCGCCCGCCCCCCGCACTTACGCCCCTACTCCCGGGGGTCGCGGCCTGTCCTGCGCGGCCCCCCACACTCACCTCACACCCCGAACTCGGCGGCGAACATGCGAGGACCACCGCCGCCACCCCCGCGGACGCGCGCCGAGGGGGCGCGCGTCAGAGGAGGCCACCGGCATAATCAAATCCAGCCGGCCCGCCTCACTCAGAAGTCGAACAGCCTCCAGCACCCGATAATCCTCGCCTGCCATCCTGCTACAATAACAGGTAAATCCAAATTCCCTACACTATATTATAATTCTAACTGACAAAATTCGAAAGCCCCCACGCTAATCCCAGCCACCAGGTCACCAAACCTAAAATGGTGGCTGGGAGAGCGCAGCAGGGAAATATAAACCCTTGGGCTATAAAATATAATTGGGCTGCATTTGGGCTAGTCCCCATGCAGCCCAAAGCCTAAAATGGCAGCTCCCAGTCATAGCCCCCTCCCCCTCCCAAACTGCCCGGGGGACAGACCTCCCAAGGTCGGCTGCCCCCCAAACCCCCCATGTACCACTCCACGGCTTAAGTGTGATGGAAACAACTGGGGAGTCTCTCAAACGGGCAGTGCACAGAAGTGGTAGTGTGAGCCTGCAGAGGTGTGATAGTGCCCGTGTGTAAGCAGGCTTCCTGTTGCCTGCATGTGCACTTTAGTGCTAATGTGTGTGTACATCGGAGGGATGAGTGAACTAAACACACAACGGCAACGGTGTGAGCTCGTCCACTGGAGCGATGGGGTCTACGTTCACTGAACCACTGGTGTGCTTGAGAGTGGTGTGAGTTTATGCATGGTGTGCAAACTGCGTAGCAGATCATTAAGATTATGAAAACGCTTACAATATGTTCACTGAACAGCTGACATAAGTGCGCGCCAACTTTATTATAAAGCCAGCACGCACATGTTCCCTCCGAGTGATTCCACATGCTTGAACGCACCTGTCACTCTGTGAAGTGTGACCAGCGCTTCACACTCGGCCCCTTTTCACACCTAGTGCTGTTTACACAAGTGCCATGACCTCCACTCTCCCCTCTTTTAAAATGAACCTGTCAAGCTGCGAACTAGCAACATCTCTATGTCAAGGGGGTAACAGCCATGAAAAAACATAAGCCGTTCAATATATCCGAATGTACCTGGTCTGGATAGTACCAATGACAACAGTACTCCATTGAAGTAGGCAAACAGAAGAGTTGCCTGCGCAATATTGTTTAGTACTTCGTATGCCATGATGGGCGCTTTTATTGTTGTAACAATTGCTATTTCAGAGCACAGAGGGCTTCTAGAAGAGTGAATGTGGGAAGAGGGACAGGAGGAAGAAACAGAAGAGAGTAAAATGAGGCGACGTTATGCTATGTTGGCTGCTTCTGAACAGCCCCCTTCGCAGTAGATCTCCTGTAGCGTGAGGTGGTCTTGTTATAGCGTCTTCACTCACCAATGAAATATATGCCACAGGGGGCCAAGATCGTAAGTGACTCTGCGCTTAAACAAGCAGTGACTGGCCCTGGCATGGTGACTTGCATTGGAAAGGAGTTAGGCAATCGAGTCAGATTTCGATGCCAGGTCAGCATAGGAGGCGTGCACATTGGACATATCCTGCATGAGAAGTAGCCTTGTGTAGTAGTTGTATAGAGAGAGAACCCATATAAAGCTTTGGGGCCAATTAACGAGCGGTGCCCTGGTAGAGACCCCACTGAAGTTCATTTAATGCCAGAATAATCACAATACAGAAGATGAGAAAGGGTTTTACTGACAGATGAAACATCCCAACCACAGTTTTGCAGTGCAGTATATTCACAAGTGCAATATTGCAGAGATGTACGGTTTTATTGATCATGGGTGGAAGCTGGCTTTTTGTTTAGGATTATGGGAGGTTCCAGATTTTAATTTGTAGATGCGCCAAGAACTCTAACTTTGTGAAAATGTGTCTCTCCAACTTTTTACCAGTATGAAAAGGTGGCTGCAAACCAGGATAATATTTATGCCAAAGGGGATGCAGTGCTTGCCTCCTACACAGTGACCCTAAGTCCAAAGAGTCCGATATAGTATTGTGTGCTAAGGTAAATAAAATACGTTTTACAGTATGTGCCAGGACACAAAGCCCATCGCTGTTCCTGTGCCAGAAGGAACCAGGCAAATGTCTGTACTGCGATTGCGAACAAATTGAATGTAAATATTAAGCCTAGCTTTCTCAAATTTGCTTGAGGAGGTTGGCCGAACGGAGACTTCTATTAGGACAGTAAGGGGAGACAATAGCTTGCATAATTGTCGGTCCTTTCCCCCAGAAGGACTTGTGAAAGTGAAAGGGGCCTCGTCAGGAGGCCACCACAGCTTGCACCACCCATTGCCACTGCCAATGACATGACCACACAACTACTAACCATCACCACAGTGTGACAATTCAGACTATCCCAAGCCCCCAAAGCTATGAGAATGCCTTGGGCGGCTGGTATTAGTTGTTTTTAATCAATATTGAATTAATAAACAACTGTTGTTCTGCTCATCTTTTAATTGCACACACAGCGCCCCCCTGAGGCAGCTGTCATAAGTGCCGGTGTTGACAATTAAGTGCCGGTGCCGAACACTGGAAACCACCGGTTCAAATTAAGCACTGCACTCAGCCCTTGATGTAAAGAATGGGCCAAGACAAGGGGACAGTAAAAAGCTGGGAGGGGAGGGCAGAGGAGGAGAGGGGAGGGAGGGGGGAAAGGGGGAGGAGAGAGAGAGAGAGAGAGAATGGATGCAAGATGCAAGAGACAGGGGAGACAGAAAAAACATGTGACAGATCAAAAACTCAGAAAGAGAGAGAGACACATAGAAATACGGAGAGAGACAGGTATAGCAAGGGAGCGAGGGCAAGAGAAAGAAAGACAGAGGTAGAGCAAGACAGGGACAGACACAGGGATAGGGAGAGAAAGACTAGGAGAGAGGGTATGGCATGAAGTGATGGAAGAGAGAGACCGGGATAGACAGAAAGGGGGATGCAGAATGTGAGAGCAACAAGAGACATAAAGACAGAGATGAAGAAGGGAAATGGGAAATATTTCACTGTTCCTAGTGAAATGTTATGTTATGTCTTTCATGAGTATGTGTAGGGTGCACGACTCAACTAGGAGCGCATCCTGGCGCTGAAGGCAGGAGCTACGTAGTCCAGGCTAGGGCCAAGATTAGGTGAGGTACCAGGTTGTTAGTTTCTTGCAGAATTCAAGAACTGGGGCAGGTCATTTCAGTCTTTAGGAGTGAGGTAGGAGAATGCACAACGGCTGGATCTGGTTATGTGTATGCCAGGGATATGTGCAAGTAGGAGTCAAGGAGGTGTCAGGTAGGTTTGTGGAAGTTTATGTAGTTGTTGAAGTAAGTAGGAATCAGCTGTTGTGTTGTGCAAGGCTTTGTGTGTGTGAATGAGGAGTCTGAAGAGTGCTTGTTGGGGACTGGGAGCCAGTGGAGTTCTTTAAGGTGTGGGGTAATGTAGGTGCGGGGGTTAGTTTGATCATGAGTCTGGCTTCTGAGTTTGCAGTTACTTGTATGTAGCGTTAACTCAACTTGAAGGTATTGGAGTGCTTTACATGAGCACCAGCTATATTACACAATGGCAGTTCATTTTTAGTAGGCACAGAGAGATAAAGTGATTTGCCCAGAACCACAGGATGTTGAGCCGATGCTGAGACTGGAACCTGGTTTTCCAGTTCCAGAGTCGGCAGCTCTGACCATTAAGCTACACCCACCACCCAGTTTGGCATGGCCTGGAGTCTTCTGGTCAGTTGTGTGCTGATTCCGTCATAGAGTGAGGTGCCGTAGTCCAACTTGCGGGTGAGGAGGACTTTGGCGACGGTTCAGCGAGTGCTGGTGGGGAGCCATTTGAAAATCTTTTTGAGCATCTTGAGTGTGTTGAAGCAGGAGACAGAGACCGCGTTCACTTTGCAGATCATAGTGAGCTAGTTGTGGTTTAGTATTCCAAGGCTTTTTGTGTGGTGGGTGCCAGGTGGGCTGTAGGTCAGAGTTCAGCAGGCCACCAACTAGAGTCCCAAAGTGAGGTGTCCTTGCCAAGGATTACTAATTTTGTCTTGTCTGTATGGTGCTTTAGGCAGTTGTTTTTCATCTATCTGGTGACTTCGGTTATGCAGGTGGGGAGTTGGAATGGACATTTGGTGTCTTTCAGGAATGGAAGAGGATGAGTTGGGCGTCGCCTACAGAGGGCATGACGTTGACTCCATGGGCACGGAAATACGGGTTTCATCATCGTAATGATAGCCCCTCAAAATAGTTTGCACAGCTTTACCCTTGTCAAGGACACTAGAATAATGCAACAAGATTATCTAAATTATGCATTAAAAATAGCCAAATTATGCGACACATTCTGTGGTAGAATTATTTTCATCTTTTCTGAGCTAGAAACAGTTTTGTGAAATCTGAAAATTATGTAACAAACTATGATGCAAATCCATGGTATTATGGTATTTATGGTAAATCCATAATTAAGTGGTAAACAATTCAGCCACTGAATTGTATAAATCCAGTGGTCCATTGTTTTTATTAACAATTTATTCATGAACGATAGACCTAATCATTGTAATTTCAATCAGTGCCTGTTGTTAGCTGCACTTTGAATAAAACAGCTTTTTCAAGATAACAATTCAAAATAAACATGTAATGTAAAAACTACTTAATAGGTTATGCGTTACATGATCCTATATTGTCATCCTGGCATTCTGGTATCATTTACAAACCACATCTCCTTCGGCCTAATGGTTTATGATGTCACTAGGACCCCTTGTTGTCAATATTGAACTGTATTACATGGTTACCTCATATACACATGCATATATAGCTATATTTGTTGATTTGCCCCTCTCTTCCCATCTGTGGCCGTATCTGTATCTCTGTGTCTCATCTGCATTCTGGGCACAATCTGACCCCATACATTTGAGGGCAGCAATCTTGCTCTATTAATATGACTAGGAAAAAGAGATGCAGTGAGAAGGGGATAATCTCCCATGTTTGAAGCAGTGTCTTTAAGTGTCATCCAAAGTGTGCACTGCAGTCTGGATTCAGTGTCAAGTGCTTAAAACCCAATCAGGAAAGTATTTCTCCTGTGTTTAAAGACCACAGCTACCCTATTGTGTTTCAGTCTAGAGACCAGACCACCTGTTTGTATCCCTGGAGTGTTGTTTCACCTTATGGGGCCACAAATAAAGTTTTGCATCCATTTCTGGAGGTCACCTAGGTGGTGCTTTGTTTGGGGATCATCTGAAGTTCTATTTCAAGGGTCTTCAATGGTGCCTGGGGCAATGAATGGGCACTTGGGGAACATAAACAATTGAGAATAGATCGTGTACGGTGAATCAATGCGAAATGGATGGATGCGTAATGGTGGGTGGTGACTGGATGGGTTGTGGACAGCCTCGTGGAATGGATCATGGCCCGCTAGGGGGAGAGCACTGCCTCTCACACCCCCTCTGCTGATTTCAATTGTGTGGCTACCACTTTGTATTAATATTTCTATTTTCCTACTGAAGGTCCCAGCGTTCTGAAGCAACAGCAATGTGGCATCTTAGAGCTATCTAAATCAACTAATCAAAAAGTAATGTTTGTGCTCTGGGAAGGATCAGATGCTGTTTAAAGCAGAGCTCATGGTACACTACAGCAAATAGAGATGCTTTTTAAGGTGACCAGATGATGCTCGTTTGTCTTTTTTACATCTGTCCCGGTATTCTAACATTTCTGACTAAATGAAATACTTGTGGTTTTGTGAGTGTGGGAGGGCAGGTCGGATATGCAGACGCGGAGGCTGAATATATTTTCCAAAAATGGGCTTTTTATTAACAGTGATCGAGGGAGCAGAGGGTATGACTGGTATTCCGACGCTCTCTTCCCGTTGATCCGTCTTGATGGCGTTGGGTTGTTGGGTCGGACCCGGCTTCTCCGTCTGGTGTGTGTCACTCCGGAGGCTCATAAGAGAGGAGAAAAGGGAGCTGTCAATCACTGTCGGGGGGGGGAATCAAATAAAGAAATACCAGGAGCAGGTATGTCCGTCACCACACCCAAGTGTCGCAGAGAAAGAGTCCGAAGCAGGGTAGGACAACTGCGGTACTCCTATGAGGGTAGAATCTCGTGAAAGGAAATCAGGTCAAATGAGGATAGGAAGTGCTCAGTGAAAACGGGGAGGGGTAAGAGCGTACGTCGAAATCCCCAAGCATCGGAGTTGTATAACGCACCAGTGAGATTGGGGTTTTGTGAGTTTTACCCGTGCCCCACTTCCTTACCCCACCTCCCACCTCCCTCGTACCCTCCCTCACTGTCCCCTGAGATGCGGTCACTCACCAGCTCCGCCGCAACTCTCCTGAGTTGCGGCCGCTCTCCAGCGTCCTCTGGTGGGCACCACCACTCCTCGCTCCACCGCTCGTCCGCTTCCTCGTCTTCTCCGATGTCGTCGTCGTCGTTCCTCGGCCTCTCCTCGTCCTTCCTCCCGTAACCACCTTCTTCGCTTCTCCGCTCCTCCTCGTCCGACTTCCTGCTTGCTCTCACTCCGGGGTTGGTCCAAGACAATCCTCCTTCATTCCCGTCTCCTTTCATTGGTTTCGGGAACGGACTTCCGAGGTCATCTCCTCCCACTTCCGGTCCCGGGTCAAGGTTCCGCTGTAGGGAGATAGGAGAGGGGGGGGTGTCTTGTCGCTTCACCTCCGCCATCGGATCGCCTCCTTTCGGGCATCGGAGGCCAGAGGGCACTATATTTCTACGGGGCGGGTTCTCCAAATCAGGTAAGAATATGGCTCCCTCGCGTATCTTCTCACATCCCCTTTCCCTTGCTGTCTCTCTACTAGTGTTAAGGTCTTGGGGAAACCTAGACAGGTAGTCTGCATTACCTTGCTCGGACCCCTTTCTGTGTTTGGTTTGGAATCGATACGATTGTAGGGACAAAAACCATCTAAGGACTCTTTCGTTGTTGCCCTTATTTCTGGCTAGCCATGCTAAGGGTGCGTGGTCTGTATATAACGTGAACTCACGTCCCTCGAGATAGTACCGCAGGGTGTCTATAGCCCACTTAATGGCTAGTGCCTCCTTCTCTATGGTCGCGTAATTCCTTTCTCTTGGAAATAACTTCCGGCTGATGTACAGTATGGGCCTCTCTCCCTGCTTAGTGTCCTGTGATAAGACCGCCCCTAATCCCTGGTCCGAGGCATCCGTCTGAAGGATGAAGGGAAGTGAATAGACAGGACTGGCTAGTACTGTATCAGATGTGAGGGAGGTTTTAAGGTGTTCAAAGGCATACACTACGTCAGACGAGGGATGCTTCAATATCTCCTCGGTTTTGACGTTTTTCTGAAGGAGATTGGTAAGAGGAGCAGCTATTTGGGAGAAATGGGGGATAAAGCGGCGATAGTATCCGAGTAATCCCAGGAAGGCTCGGAGTTCTTTTTTGTCCGTGGTACGGATATCTGGGATATGGCAGTGAGTTTGGTGTTTTGGGGTCTTATAACTCCTTCCCCAAGAAGTATCCCAGGTAGCGAACTGTCTGGGCTGCAAGACGGCTTTTCGCTGGGTTTATTTTAAGACCATGTTGTTCCAAGGTCTGTACTACATGGGAAAGATGAAGCAAGTGTTGTTTCCAGGTATCACTGTAGATGATTATGTCATCGATGTAGGCTCCGGCATAGCTCTCATGGGGACGTAGTATTTTATTCATGGCTCTCTGAAAGGTGGCGGGGGCCCTGTGTAACCCAAAGGGCAACACCTTGAACTGAAATAAACCATCAGGAGTAGAGAAGGCAGTCTTTTCTCTATCCTGTTTTCTCAAGGGAATCTGCCAGTACCCCTTGCACAGATCCAACGTACTGATGTATTTAGCCCGACCTATCCTCTCTACCATTTCGTCAACCCTAGGAAGGGGGTATGTGTCAAACTCCGAGACTTTGTTAATCTCTCTAAAGTCAATACAGAAGCGTACCGAACCATCCGGCTTCGGTACAAGGACAATGGGCGAGTTCCATTCGGTTACGGAGGGTTCAATGATGTCCATCCGCAACATCTGTTGAACCTCATCCCTAATGGTCTGTCGACGGGCCTCAGGGATACGGTAAGGCCTGAGACGTACCCGTTTCCCTGGAGGGGTTTTTATGGCGTGGTCACAGAGGGAAGTCCTTCCTGGCGAGGTGGAGAAGGTATCCTTGAGGGGGATTAGAACCTCCGATAATACACGTCTTTGTTCCCCAGGGAGGTCAGGGTCTATACTTTGGTGGAACAAAGGAGCTGGAGTCACTGCTACGTTCACGAGAGCCGGCAAGGGGCCCTCCCATCTTTTCAACAAATTGACATGATAGATCTGGGAGGTATGCCTGGTCGGGTCCGTTTCGATGCGGTACGTCACAGGGGTCACTTTCTCCACCACCGTATAGGGACCCTGCCACTGCCCTAGTAACTTGTGATCAGAAGAAGCCATCATCAGTAACACAGAGTCGCCTGTCTCAAAGGTTCTTTCTTTTGCCTTTTTGTCGTATTGTCTCTTTTGTGCTGTCTGTGCCTCCTCCAGGTTATTCCTAACTACCGCCCTTATTTGGCCCAAGTGCGTTCGTAAATTAGAAACATATTCTATCAAGGGTTTTGAATCACTCGGTTCGGTTTCCCATTTTTCTTGTGCCATTTCTAAGAAGGTACGTGGTTTATGACCATACAACAACTCGAATGGGGAATACCCAGTACTCTTTTGTTCTTTGCACCTGATGGCAAATAACGCCAAGGGCAACATATCTTCCCATTTCCTAGACTCAAGGGCCAGAAGCTTTTTGAGGGTGGTTTTAATAGTGGCGTTGTATCGTTCGACTAAACCATCCGTCTGGGGATGATATGCCGCTGTTCGTATTTGCTTCACTCCCAACTGGACACATACCTGCCTCATGAGTCGAGACACGAATGGGGTTCCCTGATCCGTTAGGATCTCCTTTGGGAATCCCACCCGTGAGAACACTGTTATCATCGCTTTAGCAATATTAGGTGCGTCTGGGCGACGCAACGGTATGGCCTCCGGAAAGCGGGTGGCATAATCGACCATCACAAGAACATAACGACACCCACTTCTAGAAGGCAATAATGGGCCGATTATGTCCATCCCTATCCGGTGGAAGGGTTCACCTATGATAGGTAGAGGTCGTAGGGGGGCTCGGGGAGGACGATACTTATTGTTTTTCTGGCAGATTGGACATTCTCGGCAATACTTCTTAACGTGTTGGTATATGCCGGGCCAGTAAAACCGTTCCGTGATGTGTTTTTCGGTTTTATCATTACCAAAGTGCCCCCCCAAGAGGTGACTGTGGGCCAGGAATAATACCTTCTCTCGGAACGGGCCTGGAACTAACAACTGGGGTGTTTGTGAGGGACTCCCTTTCCTATATAACAGCCCTTTTCTCGTAAAGAAGTATGGACATACATGAAGGGGGTCTTCGCCCACTAGGGCCTTGTCCCAGGCTTCTTGTAGAACGGGGTCTTCTCTTTGTGTCGCATGGAAACTTCTGTCGGTTTCCCAGGGGTTCTCCTCTTGTAGGACTGGTAGAACTAACGGGTTTCTCCTTTTTTCTGCCCTTCTCTGCTTTCGGCTTTTCCGGGGTTTTGACGGGGGCCACTCCTTGTCGACTTCTTGGGAAAAAGGCGCCGTGGCCCACCATTCTTCTTCTGGGGCGGCCCTGTGCAGCAACCGCGTTAGGACGGGGTAGTCATTCCCGAAGATGGCTTGTTCCGGCAAACGGGGGATGAGACCCACCTTCAGAGAGGTTCCTGGGTCATGAGGGTGTTGTATCCGTACGTGCGTTGTGGGGTACGGCTTGGTGTCACCATGAACACAACGTATGGCAACTGTTCCATCAATCGGACCGAGTCCGGGTCCAAGGTCTTGGGGTCGAACCACACTTTGTAGGCAACCTGTGTCGGCCAACGCGGTAACCGGACGTCCATTCACTAGCACGGTGCAATGATAGGGAGGAGATCCGTTTTTCGAGGGGGAGCAATAGTAGTTGCGGGCCATCCCTATTTCCATCGGTTCTTCTTTTTGGGGACAGAACCGGGCGATATGTCCCATCCCTCCACAATGAAAACATTGGCGTCCCATAGGGGGGGTTCGTGCTATCGATGTCCCGGGTATGATGGTGACAGGTTCCGGCTTCTTCATCATAGGCAGACGGGGAAGTCGATGCACACCCATTCCCCCTGGTCTCCCGGTTGGGTCTTCCCTCCCCTTTTGGATCTCTTGACCTCGGTTGTACGCACTGGCAATTTCCACCGCTGTTTCAAGGGTTAGATGGGCTTGTTGTCGTCCCCACCTCTGAATGGGCGGGTGAAGGGAGGATAGATATTGCTCTAGATATATTTTGGCCATGATCCCGTCCTTGTCCGTAGTGCTGGTTTCAACCAGCGGTCGGCCATATCTTTAACCCTGTAGTACAGAGCCCTAGGTGTCTCTTGGGGTCCCTCTTTCATCTGGCGTAACTTCATTCTATACGTTTCTTCGTCTACCCCCAATCGTTCCATGATGCAGCGTTTTATGTCGGCATAGGGAACCACGCCTTGGGCTGTTGCGGCCTGATAGGCTGCCTGTAAGTCGCCAGACAGGAGAGGACCCAGATATTGGCCCCATTTCTCGGCCGGCCAGGAGGCCGCGGCGGCCATTTGCTCAAAGTTGTTAAAGAAATAGTCAGGGTCCTCCCCACTCACGTACCGCTGCAGAACCACTGAAGGGAGAGTGGTGGGCCCTCTCTGATGTCCGAGGGCCTCAGTGATCTTGTCCATAGCAGCTCCATGGTTTTGGCTCTGTCCCGTGAGTACTTGTTGCAGCTTCCCCCGATCCTCTTCGACTACAGTCAAGAAGCGTTCCATCACCGTGCCCAAATGTTCCTGGTTTTCCGCCATCTTTGCCAGAGCCGCCTCCATGTCTCCTTCTGATCCCACTTCTGACACCACTTGTGGGAGGGCAGGTCGGATATGCAGACGCGGAGGCTGAATATATTTTCCAAAAATGGGCTTTTTATTAACAGTGATCGAGGGAGCAGAGGGTATGACTGGTGTTCCGACGCTCTCTTCCCGTTGATCCGTCTTGATGGCGTTGGGTTGTTGGGTCGGACCCGGCTTCTCCGTCTGGTGTGTGTCACTCCGGAGGCTCATAATAGAGGAGAAAAGGGAGCTGTCAATCACTGTCGGGGGGGGGGAATCAAATAAAGAAATACCAGGAGCAGGTATGTCCGTCACCACACCCAAGAGTCGCAGAGAAAGAGTCTGAAGCAGGGTAGGACAACTGCGGTACTCCTATGAGGGTAGAATCTCGTGAAAGGAAATCAGGTCAAATGAGGATAGGAAGTGCTCAGTGAAAACGGGGAGGGGTAAGAGCGTATGTCGAAATCCCCAAGCATCGGAGTCGTATAACTCACCAGTGAGATTGGGGTTTTGTGAGTTTTACCCGTGCCCCACTTCCTCACCCCACCTCCCACCTCCCTCGTACCCTCCCTCACTGTCCCCTGAGACGCGGTCACTCACCGGCTCCGCCGCAACTCTCCTGACCTCCCTCGTACCCTCCCTCACTGTCCCCTGAGATGCGGTCACTCACCGGCTCCGCCGCAACTCTCCTGAGTTGCGGCCGCTCTCCAGCGTCCTCCGGTGGGCACCACCACTCCTCACTCCACCGCTCGTCCGCTTCCTCGTCTTCTCCGATGTCGTCGTCGTCGTTCCTCGGCCTCTCCTCGTCCTTCCTCCCGTAACCACCTTCTTCGCTTCTCCGCTCCTCCTCGTCCGACTTCCTGCTTGCTCTCACTCCGGGGTTGGTCCAAGACAATCCTCCTTCATTCCCGTCTCCTTTCATTGGTTTCGGGAACGGACTTCCGAGGTCATCTCCTCCCACTTCCGGTCCCGGGTCAAGGTCCCGCTGTAGGGAGATAGGAGAGGGGGGTGTGTCTTGTCGCTTCACCTCCGCCATCGGATCGCCTCCTTTCGGGCATCGGAGGCCAGAGGGCACTATATTTCTACGGGGCGGATTCTCCAAATCAGGTAAGAATATGGCTCCCTCGCGTATCTTCTCACAGTGAGGTTGCGTGAGCACAACCATGACATGTAAAATGTTAATCATTCTCACACCTCCGTCAGACCTGATATCCTATGCCGCATGATACAAAGACAGGTATCCCTCTTTCTCATTGAAACTGCACGGCGCCCGGAGGGACAAATCATCTGACACAGCTCACCTTGACGAAAGTGTGACTATAGGGAGCTGTCCTCGCTCCCACGCCAGTTCAAGCTTTGATTTTAATAAACTCGGTTTCCCTCGGAGAGCAAGTTACTCTACCATACTTTCTCTGAGCATTTACTCAGAAGGGTGTCTTCACTCTACCCTTGGAACAAGGAGGTAGGGTTAGTACCCATGGGATCTTTCCTTTTGGGAGTCCTGATGAGAGCTGGGGTATTTTAGGTAGCCGGCTGATACATGTCGACGTTTTTGCAGAGTGGAGGGGTAGGGGACTCATTATAGCCTACCATACCACCATCAACTGGTCTTCTAGTGACCTTTTTACTCTGGTCAGAGAATCCAATATTAAAGTTGCATTTGGAATTCCCGTGATCAGTTTTAAATTGTTATTTCTGCACCATTTTTCACTTGTGATCCCAGATTGTTTCTCTTTGCGTGTTGTATTGTCTTCCCCCCCCCTCCCTATTGCTCCACCTCCAGCGTTGGTCTGCGCGGAGGTGTGTTAGCAGCCCTATGATGAAGCATGACACAGACTTCTGTGTGTGAGGGCAGTTTTAACACCCTGGTGTGTTTTCCCACCCTTGGATCACAGCGATTACAAGCACGAAGCCCCCCTTCTACTTGTGTGTGTAAGTTGTTTCAGGAGGTTGAAGTGGGGCTATATTTCCTCCTACCCCTTACTTTTGTGTGTGGTGAGATCCCTCTTTCCCAGCCATGCCAGTCTCCCAGGTTTATGCATGGCTAGCTGCTCCAGTCCAGGTTTTCCATTGCATTCTGGAACTTCTTATCCCATTATAAAACTAGGACTACATGTCCCAGAATACAAAGAAAAACATGGTCTGGAGCACCTAGTCACACATGGACCTGGGTAACCTGGCAGCCATATTACCAGCAGAGCTGCTGCCTTTTCTCAACATTGCTGCAAGAGAAGGGGTTAAAACTGAGCTTGCCAAACATTTAAGTCTTGTGCATTTTTAATTGTGAGATTACTGGTAAAATATTGCTAAATGTGAGCATGCATCCATCCAGATTCGGTGGTGTGATGTCACAGGATCAGCAGGTCCCCATGGCTCAGGATTACTTACACATCCATTTGTCTGTGTCGAAATTAGTGATTTAAAAAAAGAGCACAACACTTGCATTTAATTTTTACTGTTTTATTACCACTAAAGCAATGTCTCAGTAGCTACTTGATACCATATGGCTCTGTCAGCGAATCATGTGTTGTATTCCTATGCTAACACTTATTGCCTGTCCTGGACCTGGTCACCCTACACTTAGAAGAAATAAAACCTGCTCTCCAACTGAAGGTTAAGTCTCCCTGAGAGAGTCTATAACAAGATTACGACAGGCTAACACTCCCAATACTGCAGCCCCTCCCCCCTCACCTAGTGTACAGGTGAGATTCAACTAATATCTCTGAATTTATGTAGGTACACCTGTATAGCTCTATACGCCACATAAAAGCTTCTCAGCGCTTTGAAGATGGAGCCAGTTTAATAAACAGCAGAGTAAGCCATGGTGGGAGTGGACACAGTCCACCAACTCAGCGACAGACCTGCTACTCCCTGTTATTGTGGTGAGAAAGGGGTCACTCCTCGTTTGTTTGTTTTACAAGACTTCTTCCACAGTAGATGACACTCATGGTTAATCTACTCAGTAGTACTGATGGCTGCTGATTCCTTGATTCTGGCTGGTGAAGCAGAGTCGGGAGAGGATGTGGCGTACCAGCCAGAGCTGCCAAATTTGGAGCTGGGGAAACTGTGCGAGTCTCCGCATCGGCTCAACATCCTGTGATTCTGAGCAAATCACTTAATCTCACCATGCCTACGGAAAATGAGTGTGTCCTTGTGAAATGTAACAAGTGCTCATGTAAAGCGCTCCAATACCTTCGGGTCGAGCTTGCGCTATATAAAACTGGAAAAAATAAATAAAAAGAGTGGTGCCAGTGCCCTCGCTGCCCACTGCTACTGCTATAGCAGTGCAAAGTGAAGTCCAGATACTATGGATTACGGCAGCTACTGTAGCACGCAAGGGCCTTAGACACTAAAATGGTATGTGCCTGCAGATCGAAGGTACTGATGGCACAAGCTGGAAGGATGTAAATGGGGTCAGAAGCCATCTAGCTTCTTGGACAAAGGTGTGCACAACGTTAATGATATACAAACATTTCAAAACATCTCAACACTGAGTTTTGCATTTATCACATTGTGTTTAATGTTATTATCTTTGATCTGAAAAACAAGGTAATTCTTCACAATAATTCTCAAGGTATATTGACACTAAACATGTATCAACATCAAAATTATACTAGAAACTCAATTATTCATATCATACGATGTAACATCAGCCCAATGCATTTCGGGACCAGCGTCCCTTCGTCAGGGGCACATCTGTAAAAAAAAAAAAAAATCATATTTACAAGTACATTCGTGGATCCATATCCATCTTAATATCATCAAATCAACCCTTTCCCAACAATCCAGTATGATAGCCTCCTCTGTGATGACAATAAACTTATGCCATCTCTTCCTCCACACCAGTGTCATGAAAAAAGTGCACCAGTCCAAAACGTCCCGGGTCCAAAATTAGTAATGAACCATGTCATACTCCCACAATGTCATCCTGGTAACTCATCTGACACAAAACTCTTCACCAATTAAGTACTCAAATGCCTTGGCGGTCATAAGATGTTTACTGGAGGTGAAAAAATCCATCTGTGAACATTTCAAATCTAAGCTATTCCCTCACACATCTTCAATGCATAAGTTCGAAAAAGTAACTCACATACCTCTGGAGTATTAAAGCCACGTATACTTTGCCTAGAAACAATTCAAACTAGCCGTTACCATTGCCGGGTGAGGTAAGTAATTTATCCCACTCGCTGGAAGGAGGCATGCCAGGGGTGAGCAGCCATCGCTGTCACGTGTTTAGATCGGCAATGTGTGACATTTCTATGATTTCTGTACGCACATGAGTGACATTGTACAGTGAAATGTGTAACATTTTAAGTGACAGTTCTTTCTCACGCGTAAATCGAAGTAATGGCCCGTATCTGAGTGCAGCTTGTCTGTGAGTTTCCTGTTGTTATATCAAAACAGATCACACAACAATGAAAATACGCCTCAAACAGCCAAACCTATTGGGGTTGCCAATGCTTGTTAGCAAACTGAGCTCACTGAGCAATAACAATGATTTTATTGTGAATAATTAGAATGTAAAATGTTTCAATATGTAGAATATTAGACAGTGAACCCAAGCAGGAGTGGTCTTCGGGGTGTCTCAAACACTCCTTTTCTCTCCACATCACTTTCCTCTGTAGTTTCTCACTCTGTTAGACACTAACACCCTTTTTCTCCTCACATCTTTCTAAAATTCTCCATCTGCATAACTCACACATCATCTCTTTTCTCTTCATCACTGTGTTTTCATTCTGTCTTTCTGCTTGTACTTCAGTGTAGACCCACTTCAGTATGCTGTCTCTCTCTCTCTCACATGCACATGTGCATACTTTTTTCTCTCACCAGTAAATTCAGAATATTCTTTTCCTTGCTTTGATGCAATCAGTATTTCGACAGCCGTGTACCCCCTTCACACATGTTCATTACATGGTAATTAAAGCTGGCAAATGTATGACAACTGCTCTGTGTGCTGTGCGGAGGCTACGGATTGGATGAGCATATAGTCGAAAAATCTGTATGAGCCGACGAGAGGCCCTGTGAGAAACTCTCACTGCCTTCAGCCTCAACTCCAGAGTTCTCAATCGTGCCCTGTCATGCACCCCCACCCACAACATGGGCTCACCCAGGCACCTAGAGGCGACTCCGTCACAGTTTATGCACTATACAAAAGTCACGTGTTGCATGCAAATAAACTACAGACACCAAACATCTGGAAAAGCAGGACGTCCAAGATGAAGAAACAGTGAAATGTAAACAGATCTGCATTGCTGACGTGGCTTAACCCTCCTCCACTCTGCTCCTCACCCTGCCTGGGCCCCAGTGACCTTAGAGCAGGCCTGCAGAGCAGTCTAGCAGCAGGCCCACACACATTTAAATATTAATGTCACAAACTGAAAAACACAACAGCAAGACCTGTCATTTTTAGGGAGGCGCAAACGATAATATAGGCAGCCTAGGCAGTTCAGCCCCGCCCCCGTGAAAGCACGTACTAACGAACACATCTTGTATCTTATTTCTTCAACCAGATCTAATCAGTGCTTAATTTGTAAAATATTAAGTGCCAGGGCTCTGACCAGGAGGCCACTGCAGCTTGCGCCACCCATCACCCTTGTCATCGCTGCCAAAACAACTACTAACCATCTCTCTCGCATGTAAATGCGACAGTTCAGATTATTCCAGGTCCCCAAAGCTAAAGGAATGGCTGGGGAGGTGGGTGTTAGCAATTTTAATGTATATTGTATTCCTAAACTACCGTTGTTCTGCTCTTCTCTAAATTAGATGAGCAGCGCCACCATGTGGTGGACTGTTCTGAGTATGGTGTTGACAATTAGGTGCCTGTGCCGAGCACCGGAAACCAATTAGGTGCCTGTGCCGAGCACCGGAAACCAATTAATTGCCGGTGCTTAGCACTGGAAAGCCCCGGATCAAATTAAGCACTGGTTCTAATATTATACTTACTCAAAACCTCCCGTTACCAAGGGGAACGCACTGGATCTTGTTTGCTGAATTCTCGGCACCAAGGCCTTTAAGATGGCTACAACGCGGGCATTACAGCGCAATGCCTTTACCACACATCCTCTCAGTTTTAGGAGGCGCCACTAGTCTACTTATGAAACACCACAGTTCGCATTCTTTTAAAAGCTCTTGCAATACTACCCCAGTTGAAGTATCTGCTGTTTTATTTTATGTGTAATTCCAATGTACAGTTTTAGACATGTAATGATTGTAATTAATCGAACATGAATAAAAATGCTTCACACACATTCATTACCACGTAATGCCTTTACCACACATCCATTACCACAAAATGCCTTTACCACCATCCATTACCACGTTATGCCTTTACCATGCATCCATAACCTTAGAATGCCTTTACCACGCATCCATTACCATGGAATGCCTTTATCACACAACCATTACCACGTAATGCTTTTACCACACATCCATTACCACATAATTCCTTTACCATGCATCCACAACCTTGGAAGGCCTTTGCCGCGCTTCCATTACACAGAATGCCTTTATTACATATCCATTATCACTTAATGTTGTTACCACACATCCATTATCACAGAATGCCTTTACCACGCATCCATTACCATGGAATGCCTTTACCACGTATCCATTACCATGTAATGCTTTTACCATGCATCCATTATCACAGAATGCCTTTACCACGCATCCATTACCATGGAATGCCTTTACCACGCATCCATTACCATGTAATGCTTTTACCATGCATCCATTATCACAGAATGCCTTTACCACGCATCCATTACCATGGAATGCCTTTACCACGCATCCATTACCATGTAATGCTTTTACCATGCATCCATTATCACAGAATGCCTTTACCACGCATCCATTACCATGGAATGCCTTTACCACGCATCCATTACCATGTAATGCGTTTACCATGCATCCATTACCACGGAATGCCTTTACCACGCATCATTACCTCGGAATGCCTTTACCCCACATATACCTTTACCACTCATGCCTTTACAATGCAAGGTAAGTATATTTAAGGTAAGTGTGTGTATGTTTGTATATACATGTATTTATATCTATAGACAGATAGATAGATATTAAGAAGAAATAACTGTGTCCGGCAGCAGAATCTCTTGCAATGGATTCTTTTATTCATACATGTAATTGATTCTCAAACAGCCAACACGTGTTTTACGCACATTGAGCTCCTTCAGAGCTGTTACAAACATAGAAAATATGTACATAAGTATGTTTCATAACAATGCAAAATGATAAAAATACAATGCACACTATCTGATACAATTTTTAATTAATTCGCAAGCTCAAAAGCATCACGTATTTCCTTGTCTATTTACAGTCCTGTAACAGATACATAACATTACATCCTACCCAGGAGTCCCGCATCAATTATTATCAAACACTAGTGTTACATACAAGAACCTCTTGTTGGTGGATTGTTCCATAGCCATGAAAGTGGACTCTCTCTCTACCTATTCTATTGAGTATATACAAAAGTAAAACACACTCCTATTTCATACAATTTTTACAGGTTGTCAAACTTAGAAACATACATTTCTACCTTGTCTCTAAATTATGCTGTGACAGAAAACGTTGCAGTACATCCTACCCAAGGAAACAACTTAGGTTGTTGTCAAAATTATTATCAGTCACCAGACCCTCTCATTATTCAATAGTTCCATAGGGATTGAGTCTTTCTGTACCCATTCTATTGTTGTCCAGCGTTAAAGTTGTCCCATATAAGCCCCTGATCTTCAACAACGAAAAGGTGAAAAAATTAAGATTTAAAAATATCTTTTGTGTACGTAATTTCCACTTATTTGTTATTTCCCCATAAATATTTATTCCTTGGGTTGTCTTCCTGGAATTATATTTCCTATTGTGGATAGCTCTGTCAGTATAGTTATCTGTAATTTATAATGTTGTGTCTAATTACATTCTTTACGTTCCAAAGGGTATGTCACCATATTCAAATTGTCAAGTATATTCACACTTCCATGCTTGCATGCTTTTAAATTGAAATATTTTACCCTTTATCCATTACACAGCTTCCCTGCCGTTATATATGGATCCGCCTCTATTTACTTTTTAGCAACTGTGCTTCTGTAAGAACACATGTCACCATATGTTACTGGTCAAAGTTAAAGTCTTTTACCTAAGTCCCAATTATTACGAATTTTGGGTTCTCTCCTTGATAAGTGAATGATATTGCCCTCTAAGATCAGGCTGCCTTCTTTTATGTCATAAGTGCCCCATGATAAGGGAATCTAAAAATGAAATCCATCAGGCATGTTCAAATTTCTTTCCAGGTTTCACCTTCACAATCATATTTACAGTATATCCTGTCAAGTGAGCACTTAAAACACTTCACCCCATGAACAGGGGCTAGTTTAGCTTTCTAAGAGAAAGGAGACGACTTGATTTTCTGTTTGCATGGAAGAAACGAGTGACATGGTACTTGCTCTGCAGATTGCCTGACTACGTTTCTGTTAACAGTGTTTTCATTCCTACCCCGTGTTTATTATGAATAATTAACAATTCAGAAATGGCGTGTGTTAAAAATGAATAAATGAGGGGCGTGGTTTCGGCGCCGGTCAAGATGGCCGCCTGAGGGGGAAGCTCCGCATCACCGGGACATTTTCTAGAGCCGCCGGTGCGTTTTTCCGCACCCTTTCTTCCCGGAAACATCAATTTCGGGCGTCGGAAGATGCTGAGTCCTCGGTGAGCTGTTTCCTGATTCCAGTGCATCGCGCTTTTACTATTTATAGCCGTGGATGGCTTTTCCTCAGTGCGTCCGCCATTTTAGGTGCGCACGAGTCCTTCACTTTTGGAAATGAGTGCTGCCTACGAATTTTTTATTCGTTCTTTCATGCTTGGCATCCTGTTTCACCTTTATTAACGCTCACTGCCTGCTCCTGGTGAACAACATGAACTGCAATAAGGTTGGCATTTTTTTTTTTTTTTTAAAGATATTTATTCACCCTCATTTTGGTCTCAATACCCTGTCAGCTGTTGTTCTGAAGGACACGAAGGGCTCTGCTTCCCCAGACATTTTTTACTTTGTCCAGGATTTTTTGACGTGTCTGCGACTCTTTTAGCTGGAACTTGCTGCTATAAACTTCCTGTGTGGGCATTTAGCATCATCTATTCTGTGAAGGTTTGATTTTTACGTCCCAGGCGAACGCACCCAACGATCTTTCTACTACTCTGGTGTTACTGTATATGAGCATACTACACAAACCGAAATTTGTTTTTGGGGCTAACAGACGGGACGCGTCAACGTCTTTGCCTCTGCTTTGGCCTCATTGTCTACCGCAGGATCAATGGCTGGGGTAACTTCTAACCGCACTTCCTCATCACAGTCCTCATCCAAATCATCTCCGTCGTCTTCAGCTACTAAGCGTCTGAAGCAAGGCTCTCCTCCTCCTGACCAGCCATCTCCTTCTATTTCTATGGAGTTATTGTTGGAGGAGATCCGCGCCTTATGGCCGTTTGTAGAGGAAACAAATAGCAAGATGCAATTCCTGGAGGAGAAATGGTCGACAATGGAATCTAGAGTGACTTCAGTGGAACAGCAACTCTCGGTGGTTCAAGGTGACTCTCAGAGACTTTCCTCCTTAGAAAAAGAAGTCCGCAACTTGCAAAAACATACTGAGGACTTGGAAAACCGAAATAGGAGAAATAATCTGCGTATTTATGGTCTGCCCGAAACCTTGGAAGGTGATGACCCCGTCTCATTTTTTACAACCTTCTTGCCGAAACTTTTAGACATGCCTTCTTCCACAGCTCTCAATATCCAGAGAGCACACAGACTGGGATCCCGTTCCTCATCATCTACATCTCCGGCTAGACCAAGAGGGGTAATCATACTCTTCTTAAAATTTACGGATCTGCTTTCCGTGCTCTCTGCAACTAGAACCAAGCACCAGATCTCTTGGCTTGGACAGAAGGTTTTTCTCTCTCAAGATGTCTCCAATGCTACGGCAGCTAGGAGGAAGGAGTTCCTAAGTCTTCGCCCACCTCTTCGATCTCTTGGAGCAAGATATGGTCTTTTCCATCCCTGTATATTCAAGGTGACTTTTCAGAATTGATCTTGGTCATTTGAAGATCCTGCGGAACTTAAAACTTTTCTTCACATGCACTCTGCAAGTAACATGGACACTGCTGGTCCTTCTAATGGCTGATCATTTTTTCTTACTTATTTTATTGTAGTCTTTTTGGTTTTTGTAGTGGATTGTACTGATCCTCTCCAGGGTCTACTAATGGTTTCTTAGTTGTTCTTGATGTAGTTATCTATTTGTTGTAAGTTCTCTCTTTTCAATGATGTTTAAAGTAAGGTTTAATGTTGTTGTACTTGTTGGTCTTAGTTATGTCGATTCAACAGTCGCGTAGTTTGTTTTATGTATATGATGCCTAACTGTTTCATTTGTTTCTTTTTATAGGTTCATTTGCTTGTGTCCCATATTGGAGTTTCGTTTCCCTCCTCTTCCTTATCCCATTGTGGTCCGGACTCCCTGTGTCTTGGGTGTATCATCTTTTTGTGTGTCGTTCTCGCCCCAGTTTCTCTTTCATTCTTTCTCCCCCCAGGTATGTTTTTTCAGTCGTCCTTTTTGGATATGTACTGTCTCTTCTTCTTGTTTTTCTCTCTTTTTCTCCTTTCCCTCTCTTCCCTATTTTCTTTTTTCTTCTTATGTCTAACTTTTTCTTTCTTATATCCTCTTCTTTATCCTCTATTTTTCTCATCTCATTTCTTTATTCTTTACTATCTCATTCATTACTGTCATCTATTTATCCCAAAATGTCAGTGGTTCACTTTTCATTACATGCTCAGTTATATTTTTTCTCAATATTTTACTGTTTATATGATGTTAATTTTCTCCATTCCGAATTATCACATGGAATGTAAAAGGTTTTAATAACCCTATGAAGAGGCAGAGAATTCTTTCGCACCTAGCCTCATATAAACCTGATTTAGTTCTGTTACAAGAAACCCATTTATCTGAGGCTGAAGCTCTCAAACTTGAACGTAATTGGGTTGGCTCAGTATTGGTTTCTCCTACTAATACAAAAAAGAATGGAGTGGTTATTGTATGTCATAAAAAATTGAAATGTACTGTAGTCACACAAGATATTGATTCTGATGGTAGGTGGATTCTAGTTAAGCTTTTAATCAACAATATTCCGCTTACTATTTTTAACCTCTATGGCCCAACTCAACCTGATCCCTCTTTTTGGTCTAATGTTACAGACAAGTTTTTTCAAAATAAGGATGAATTTTTTATACTTGGTGGCGACTGCAATCAAGTTATAGACCCTTTTATTGATCGCAAATCTCAGGTACGCTTCATTCCCCACAAAACTCACAAACAATTTCTTAACACTATTGCACAGACTCAACTAATCCAGATCAATCAGAATTTTCTTTTTATTCCCCTCCACATGGATCCCTTTCCCGGATTGATTACATTTTCCTTTCTAAATCTTTGGCCCAAAGTCCTCCTCGATCGAGCCCATTTTGATTTCAGATCACGCTCCAGTAGTTGTTGACTTAGATTTGCTTCCTCCTCATGCTAAACTGCTTAGATGGAGATTCAATAATCATCTTCTACAAGATCCAGTTTTTTCCTCTTCTTTTACTTCTTTTGCTGAAGAATTTTTCTCCATTAATGAGGATCCTTCTATATCTCCTGTTTTGGTGTGGGATAGTTTTAAGGCCACTGCCCGGGGTTTTGTTATTGATTTTGTTTCTAAGAAAAAGAAACAGTCTCTTAATAAACATAAAGCTCTGTTAACTTCCATTAAACATTTGGAACACCAGTTTTATACCTCTTCATCGGACTCTACTTTACAGCAACTTATTCGTGCTAAGATGGAATTTAATAGAATCTCTACTGATAAGGCCTCTTTCACTATGCTTTGCAGTAGTGCCAGATACTATGGTGGCTGGAACAGAGTGGGCTCACTTCTTGCTAACTACCTAAAGTCTAGAAAAGAGAAAACCATAATTGAATCTATTCAGTCTGCTGATGGCAAACATCTCTTCAAAGATAAAGATATATCAGCAGAATTTACAAAATTTTATAGTGCTTTGTATACTCCTGAGTCGACCCCAACTGACATGCTCATTAATGAATATCTCAACTCTATTCCTCCTTCTTCTTCCTCCTCTGATCTAAACTTCTCCTCTCTCGACGTGGATCTTTCATTACAGGAAATCTCCTCCTCCTTGAACTCTTTAAAGAAGAATAAATCCCCTGGGCCTGATGGTTTCTCTGTAGAATTTTATCTTCATTTTGCTAATTTGTTATTACCAAAACTTTTTAACCTCTTTCAACATTTTTATTCCATGGGTGCAGCAAGTGGTTCTTTTCTAGAAGCCTCTATCTGTCTTATTCATAAGGAAGACAAAGATCCTACACTCTGCAAAAATTATCGTCCCATTTCCCTAATAAATGTCGATTATAAGATCTATGCTAAACTTTTAGCATTACGTCTTGAATCTTTTCTCCCTTATTTAATAGGTCCCGAACAATGTGGCTTTGTTAAAGGCAGACTAACTTCTGATAACTCACGTTTATTTCTCAATGTTCTCAATAAAGCCCCTTCCTTATCTTTTCCTCTCACAGCAATTTCCATTGATGCGGAAAAAGCTTTTGACAGAGTAGATTGGTCTTTTTGTTTAAATCTCTTCGATGGCATGGCTTTGGTACTAAATTTATTTCTCTTATTTCTTTGCTTTACTCTACTCCTTCTGCTTCTACCATCGTGAATGGACAAACATCGCAATATTTCTCTCTACATCGAGGGGTTCGGCAGGGTTGTCCTTTATCCCCCCTTTTGTTTGTTCTTTTTCTTGAACCCTTTCTTTCCCGTATTCGTCAAAACTCATCTATTTTTGGTTTTCCATATGGAGATCAGCATTTGAAATTGTCCGCTTATGCTGATGATGTTTTGTTTTTCATTTCCAATCCAGATTCTTCTATCCCTTCGTTATTGCAAGAAATTTCTGAATTCTCAGCGGTATCAGGATATAGGATTAACTTTGAAAAAACAGAAGTCCTACCACTCACAAAATGTTGCTTCAAACAGCACTTTGCTTCTACTTGTTTTCAATGGAACCGTTCTAAAATTAAATATCTTGGTATTTGGTTTTCCAACTCCATTACTGACTCTGTTAAATTGAACATGAATGCAGTCACAGATCGTATCTCCAAACTCTTCTCATCTTGGAATCCTCTCTTTCTCTCTTGGTGGGGACGTCTTGACTCCATTAAGATGATGATTACCCCTATTTTATTATATTAACTTTCAATGATTCTTGTTCCTATCCCTGTTGACCTTTTTCAAAAAAATAGATTCTCTTTTATCTACCTTTCTATGGAAGAATAAAAAAGCCAGAATCTCTTTACTTCACCTCCGAAAACCGAGACTGGTATGCGGGGTAAACTTTCCAAATTTTCGACTGTATCATAAAGCTTTTAGCTTAAAACAAGCTTCTTTTTGGCTTCTTACTAACTCTTCTCCTTTTACCCCTCTATGGGTCAATATAGAACGCTGCATATTTTCTCCTTTTTCAACCAATGAAGTTCTTTCTTTTACTGCCAAAAATGCTCTCACATCTCTTCCACTTTTTAAGCACACTTGCTCTTTTTTAAAACCCCACTTTCAGCCAAAGTCACTATCTAGGAATGCCTTTCTACATTCTCCTTTGTGGCATAACCGTCTTATAACCCTCAACAATAGACCTCTATACTGGTCCTCGTGGAGAAAGAGGGGCATTGTCTGGGTTACAGATTTATTTGATGGCACCTCTCTTTGTTTTTTTCCTGACTTTCAAGTTACATTCAATTACCCTCGCTCCTTTTTGCCTAAATTTTCCATACTTATGGAACTTCTTGTTAGTATCTTCTATTCCCTTCCTTCTGAAGATGCTTTAACCAATCAGGACTCTCTCATTAAAATCTTAGCATCAAATCCAAAGGCCTCTATTATTTATAAGTTCTTTTATACCACTAATCCTGAACGGGATAAAACTAAGGTGGAGCTTGCTTGGGAATCAGACTTAGGTTTTCAGTGGAGTACTGACATATGGAATAAGATTTGGGCTCGGTCGCTGAGGATTTCCAGATCTGCTTCCACTACCCAATCTGTTTTTTCTGTATCATAGATTATTTTTCACTCCCATTTCTATAGCTAACTTCACACACACATATAATAATAGCTGTTGGTCCTGTGATCTTCCATCTGCAGATCTCTCACATCTCCTCTTTTCATGTCCCCCTGTTGTTTCTTATTGGACACAAGTTTGGGCTCGTTTGTCTAAAATTTTTCAAATCCACACACCTATAACAAATATTCTCCTATTTACGAGAAGCTTATCAGAATCCATTTCTCTCCAGTCCTATGAAAAAGGGTTTTATGATCTTATATTGGCCTTGGCGTTTCAACAGATTACGATGAACTGGAAATGTTTGACCAACCTTTCAATTAAGTCATGGTGGAATACTGTTTGTCAATACCATAGGCTGGATATGGCGTATGCCTCCCAATACAATATACATGTGAATAGAGATGTTTTTTGGTTACCATTAACTTCTTATTTAAATAAGGTTTCACATAATAATGTTTCCTATTGTCGTTCCGAAAATTTCCAACCCCCTGAATTCCTTCCTCTCTGTTTTATCTTTTATCTTTCCTCTTCCTTTCTTATTTTGGCAAAGTCTTTACTCAACAGTTATTTGTTCTTTACATTTTATGATTTTTATGAGCATAGTATAATAATAATTGCTACTGTTTATGGTTATAATATATTCTATTTTCCTTCTTTCCTCTTCCTCTCTTTCCTTTCCTTTATATCCCAAAATATAAATAGCTTTATATTGTGATTTGTTGCCTACTACTATTTTGTATACAAAGTATTTTATATATTGATATGATTTTAGGCCTTTAATGTATCTCATTGACTTTCTTTGTTTCAATAAAGCTTATTAAACATAAAAAAAAGATGAATAAATATATCTTTCTGTGTATCTTTCTACACAAACAATACTTAGAAAACATCATGTGATTGCCAGAGGGGTCCTTCAAGTCATCACATCCACTCTAGATCGGTGCTCGTTAGTAGAGGGGATGTCCCCAAGTTTAAAACTTTAGAGGAAGCTTAAAAGAGTTTTTAAGAGTTTGTCACTTTACAGCACAAATTATGCAGCATTAAATCACAATAGTTTGGAATCCTTGCAGCATAATATTATATCATTTTAATCTAGACTAGGTTGTCTCCTTATTTTAAACAACTCTGCTCCGTGTTCAGGACCAATGCAGTCTAATAGCATAATGAACAAGCATTTGCAATGCAATCGGTCTCGCCTTTGGGACCTTATAAGTGTTTAGCCACAACTATTGGCTCTGCTAATGTGTTTGTTATATTATAAAAAAATACATATTTTAAAAGCTATTAGCGGTCGCCATGGCAACAGTCCTATTTGTGTATGAGCTCTCCTGTTATTTGGCAGACTTCTACCGTTATGAATTGCTGTTAGATTTATTAGCAAAAGATGAGAGTTTGGGACTACACAATGGCACAATCCCGCTGAATGCAGCTTCTCCACTGGAAAAGTGGGCCACATTCGGCTTAAATGTGTAAATGGCCACAAACTAGCAAGATCTGATAAAACGCTTCCAAAATGGGTGTGAGTTAAATCACATATACAAACAGAAGTCCACTATAGACATTATCTATAAGATAAACCTAATTTCCCTTGGAAAAAACGACACACAGAGAAGTCTCATTCATTCAATGATTGCACTCAAAATCAATCATAACCCACACAGGACTTAAATCTTATATAAGGTTTTTTTAACAAACCCAAAATCCGATGTAACGTTATAACAATTTTATTACATGTAATTCCTAAAAAGACAAATTTCAAATTAAAAAATATACATAAAAATATTCATTTGGTACATACAAAACAATTTCATTTCTAAAAATACCAAGTTGCCTATGATAAAAGTATCCCCATAAAACACTCTATTAGTGAAAGTAAAAACCCAAAAAGGCACAATGGTTTACACTGTTGCTAAAAATGATCCAACACTATATTGACAAACAGAAGAACTGGTGAGAATCTTAATCTTATCCGAGTAGATCTGGTTTGTTGGATTCTCAAAAAAGACTAGCGTCGACGCGTTTCGGTGGCATAACAACTCCTATATACAACCACCTTCTTCAGGACTCAACATTAATATGGGTTTATTCTTGTGGAAAGTTGATTACTATCTGCATAAATTAAAAGAGAAGACATGAAAACAGTATGAAAACAGTATGAATGTATAGAGAGGGAAATATTGATTCAATACATGTCTTCTCTTTTCATTTATGCAGATAGTAATCAACTTTCCACAAGA
The DNA here is from genome assembly GCA_963921515.1 of Calotriton arnoldi. Lineage (NCBI taxonomy): Eukaryota > Metazoa > Chordata > Amphibia > Caudata > Salamandridae > Calotriton > Calotriton arnoldi. The sequence continues at coordinate 1,080,643 of CAWUFW010003837.1, read as the reverse complement.
ATAAACCCATATTAATGTTGAGTCCTGAAGAAGGTGGTTGTATATAGGAGTGGTTATGCCACCGAAACGCGTTGACCCTAGTCTTTTTTGAGAATCCAACAAACCAGATCTACTCGGATAAGATTAAGATTCTCACCAGTTCTTCTGTTTGTCAATATAGTGTTGGATCATTTTTAGCAACAGTGTAAACCATTGCGCCTTTTTGGGTTTTTACTTTCACTAATAGAGTGTTTTATGGGGATACTTTTATCATAGGCAACTTGGTATTTTTAGAAATGAAATTGTTTTGTATGTACCAAATGAATATTTTTATGTATATTTTTTAATTTGAAATTTATTTGTCTTTTTATGAATTACATGTAATAAAATTGTGATAACGTTACATCGGATTTTGGGTTTATTGTTAAAAAAAACCTTATATAAGATTTAAGTCCCGTGTGGGTTATAATTGATTTTGAGTACAATCATTGAATGAATGAGACTTCTCTGTGTGTCGTTTTTTCCAAGGGAAATTAGGTTTATCTTATAGATATTGAGTGCTCTGTTCCCTTGGACTGTAGAGCCACCTCTCTGGTTTTTCACACTTTAGACATTAGCCAGTAAGTACTATTTCCTTGTAGATGGCTTAAAGCTGCACGAGGGAGGTCTGTGCAGGGAAGCAGATCTCCTGAATAAGGCAATCCGTCACATAGGCGAGACCTGTTGTAGGCGGGATAGTGATGGCATTGACCAGCGCGACCTGCACTGACTGAAGCACCACTTATTGCGTTGCATACTGGGTTCAGTAGGGGCGCAGTCTGACAGCATCTCCATGCGTGCGCAGGGTCTCTCACGTCACCTTGCGGAGACTTTCTTTAGTGTCCACCAACATTTGACATAAGTGGACGAGTGTGTGCCTGCGTGGAGGGTCCAAAACACGCACATAGAGCCAATTATTTCTAATTGTTTGCTTTCTACACTATCACCAAATGCTGGGGAATGCCACTGGAAAGGAAACAGAGTGGAGCTGCAAAACAGCATGAAGAGGAGAGATAGAAGCAAGGGCGGTGTAGAAAAGGATGGGGGGGGTTAGAGGAGATCATGAAAAGGGAGAGAGGCGCTCGAGAGGCAAACACAAGCAGAAGGGAAGTGCTGAGAGGAGGGGCAGAGCGATCTGGGAGGGGGCGTGTAGCCAAGCCAGAGGAAGCGAAAATGGCAGCAAAATAAAAGAATAAAAATGCAATATAAATGAACTAGCAGTAGGAGCATGAGGTAGCAGCACTAGGCAGTGACAGCGGCACTGGGGGTCGCGAGGACAGTGAGGTCGCAGAGGCACAGCAAGGCTGTAGCAGGCAGCTCTGGCTGCGGACGCCAGATCTTCTCCAAGCCATCCCTGCAGGGCGGGCTCTGCTCCCGGTAAGCTTCAGGCTGCTCACACAGTGAATGACACTCGCCCTGGCGCCACTGGGAACTTCAGTGCTCTTATTTCGCTTCTCAGGTGTAAATGCGTCTTTCAATCATGCATCCAAAAATACCTCTATGCAAGTCACTGTGGGGGAAAGGATGCACGCTTCCCACCTGTACCTGATACTACTCATTGAAAGCGTTTTGTATGGAAAGCACGTTCAGGCAGAAACAAATGAAAACAACAAGATAGAAGCACGCAAGCAGCATGCGCGTCGCTGCTCGTTCCCACGTAAATACTCCATGGGAGTTAACTTATGAGAAAAGGTGGGACATGCACCAACCTTGAACCAAAAGTGTGTTCAAGCAGAAACAAATGAAAACAACAAGATAAAGGCAAGCAAGCAGTATGCGCGTCGCTGCTCATTCCCGCGGCAATACTCCATGAGAGTTAACTTGTGAGAAAAAGTAGGACATGCGCCACCCATTAGCAGGCTACCATTTTTTACCAACACAGACAAAAGCCAATACAAAGCGGTGGGAGGAGTCAGACCCCACAAAGTATATACAACAGATCATCTCACAGTGCAAGCGCTGTCTAGGCTCGACCTAATAAATGATGTTTTACATGCATTGGCAAATAGAGTGGTAGCTTAATGGCAACACTTGAAGCATTCTATAGATGACAACCTCATGGGCTTGAATCTGCAGTGAAGTCCTAAAAAGCACAAATGAATTTTTCCCCATAAGTTTGGGTTTAGTGGAGCATGACCATTTAATTTTGTATTTAGTCTAAAATTTAGATCTATATATTGTGTGTGATATAGAGCATTCAAAATAAGTGGTTGAGTGCACACAATGCCCAGGACTGTGGCAAAACAGAATACTTGGAATAGCACTTTGCGTGCATGAGAGGTAGCATGATGGCAACGTCCGAAGGACTCAGTAGAACACCAGGGGTTCAATACTGCTGTGAAGTTTAAGTAATGTTTTTAATCATTTTATGCAGCTTTTGCGTAGTATAATGATTTATTTTTGTATGCAGTTAATTATAGAATTCTAAAAAGCTTTTAAAATAATTAGTTCTGTGTGCACGAGATCCGTAACCATGGCTCCTAAAAAGCATGGACTAATATCTTAAGCGCTTAATCAGTAGCGGTGGCTTTCTGGGCGCCTCTTTTCATCTTCATATGGTTAGTTTTAAATAGCTAGAGCCTGTAATGAACATATATTTCGGGCTGATTTTCACCTTAAGTAATAGAATCTCGAACAAGCCGTTAAGTTAGAAATCTACATTCCTGGCTGGAAGGCATGTGATGAAAGGGAAAGTGCAGGCAGGGCTGGCGGGCGTCTCTTTTCAACTTTTTATTTTCAGACGTGCCAGAACGGCCCCTACTTCGTTCCTTGCCGGCAGCGCTGCTCGTCGAATTGTTACTTCTTCAGAATAAACACGGGGTACGAACAAAAAATAACCAAAAATGTAATTGAGCAATTACTCAACACCTGCGGGAAGCAAGTACCATGTCACTCGTTTCTTCCATGCGAACAGAAAATCAAGTCGTCTCCTTTCTCTTAGAAAGCTAAACTAGCCCCTGTTCATGGGGTGAAGTGTTTTGAGTGCTCAATTGACAGGATATACTGTAAATATGATTGTGGAGGTGAAACCTGGAAAGAAATGTGAACATGTGTGATGGATTTAATTTTTAGATTGCCTTATCATGGGCCTCCTAGGACAAAAAAGAAGGCAGCCTGCCCTTCGAGGACAAGCTCGTTCACTTATCAAGGAGAGAACCAACATTTTGTAATAACTGGGAATTAGCTAAGACCGGGGCTGGCATTGGCTCCTGTAATCGTTTTGGCGCCTCTGCTTTATTTTTTTGACTGTTCTTAATTTCCCTTTTTGAATTGTTTTAAAAATCTGTGCATCACTCTCTGCATTTTCCTATCGCTGAATTTCACTTGCGCTTAAGTGTGGCAACGCGATTTTCGCAGGCATCTTGGTGGTGCCAGTCATTTTTGCTGGTTGCCATTTCAGCCCCCAGCTTAATTCTCCTTCTTGAAATGGGCGAGGAACAGACGCGCAGTGGGCGAATTAACGGCGCATGTAAGGCAAGCCCCGTTTGCTTTCGGCCGGGGCCAGGTGCCAGGAACCCTGGTCCTTCTCAACTGGAAAGGATGGTGTATTCCCCATCTCAGCTCAAAGCATTGTTTCCTGCCCGCCCGACAGATTGTTGGGTGCTTGAGGTTGGTACTAGTCATTTTACGTGTGATGTTTGTGATTTTATTTGCCCAACTTCTGATACCGGTTATGGTCGCACTGTGTCACCGCAACGGATGACACAGGCACTAATTTAATGACGAATACTGATGGCCACGTTTATCGGTCGGCAGGTGGCTTGGAACAGGAGAGAGATTTCTGCCTTCAAGTCTGAACTGCCGGTCTCTTCTGAGACACCTAGATCATCTTTTTAACTTCTTATAGAATAACAGCCCTGGCGCTGTTTTTATCACTGAGACCTGGCTTCATGAGGGATCCTCCGCACGTGATGTAATTGTGGCTCTCCCTCCTGGTTATTCAATAGTTAGGAAAGAGACACGATAGGACAGACCTGGGCATTGCTATTGTAGATAAGAATGACTATTGCTGTAAAATTGAAGACTTTGCCGTCCCTGCTGGCGAAGCTCTGCTTTTCGCACTTTCACTTACCCAGAATTTTACTCTAACAGGGTCCCTAATCTATGGACCCCCAGGGTATGCTGAGAATTGGGGCACTCCTTTCCTGGACTTACTTGCCCCTCTCATGTTAAAATCTGAACATTTTACAGTACTTGGAGATATTAAACTCCATTTGGAAGACACCAAGTGCAGTCAGAGTGCAACCCTGATAGAGGATCTGGGAGTCCTTGGCCTCAGGTTGTCCAATTCTGCACCCACCCATGTGGCTGGTCACCTTTTGGATCTGTTTTTTTTCTAATGTGGCAAATCTGGTTACTGATTCCCCTCTTTCTTTACTGTGGTCCGATAATTTTGCGGTACCGTTTAAGGTTAGCAGAACACATGACTGTGAGAAGCTGGCCTGGTATATGATGTCCACTAATGTAAGTGGGCACCTTGCACTAGTCCAGACAACCCTTATGGTGATTTAAGAGGTCTCAGACATTCTTAGAAAGCTCTCTAAGTGGTAGCTGTGGAGAGCAGCCTTCAGGCTTATTCCAGGAGGAGTGTAAAGCAGCTTGTTTTACCAGAATCCAATTTTATAGTATAGACTAAATGAAAGAGAACCACACAAGGAATTTATAAAAATATGTATTTATTATATAATATTCTCTAGTACGTTCCAGTATCTCCCACACGGAGATAGACACAAAGCACACAATACTATAGCAAAGAAATGACAGTAAATAGCACCAATACACAGTGGGACCCAGGGCACCAAACCATATACCAAGAAAGTGGTATAAGAACCACGACTCGAGTCAGGACAATGTCAAGAGGACGTAGAATCGCTTGGTCCCCAAGGAACCACCCAAGGTGAGTAGATAGGGACCCCATGGAGAGCGTGTGCAGTGAGTGAACACGACCGCGGGCTCCGTACAAGTCTATGTGTAAGTTGCGGTTGGAGTTTTAAAGGTTAAGGACCCTTCCAGTGGACGCTGAAGGAACCCCGTGGAAGACAGAAGGTTGGAGAGCCACCTCACCCGTGGATACCGTGGTACCCAAGTTACCTAACCCAGGGAAGCCGGGTGCATAGGTGTGAAGTGGTATCGTAAACCGCCGTCAAACCCAATGGAGGACTTCAGGAAAGTGCTGCTGCTGGAAGAGGAGAAAGTGTCCGTAGGAATCCAAACATGGATTCTTGATGAAGAGTACCTAAAAGCAGAGGGGACATAGTCTGGGTCACTTGGGAGTGACCAGGGGCTCGGTAGACGAATGCCCACTGATGTCGGGTTCTTCAGGATCGATGTCAATGACCTTGACTCTGCAGCTGTGGGGAGCAGGCGACGCTGAGGACAACCAGGAGCTGTATACGAGCTGTCCCACGAAGGATGTTGAGTGCTGAGGGGTCGGTGTCCTGCGGGAGCACCAACAAGCCTTGGCAAAAGCAACCCACGCAGGAAGTCAAGAAGTTGCAGGAAGAGGACCAGCAAGGTCCAGGAGACTCACCACAAGCAGAGGAGTCAGGGTCAGCCCAGAGCAATCAGGGGAGCCCAAAGAAGATGTAGTTGACGCTCCACAGGCCGAAGGCACTGGAGTTGCAGGAGGACCTCGTGCAGCTTTACAAAACAGCAGGCCACGGAGCACACGGTGCGATGTGGCTGAATCAGCTTTGATCATGGCCACAGAGGAGATCAGAAAGGTGATGGACGGAGGCGGCAGGGCCATCCTGATATTACTCGATCTAACTGCAGCGTTCGATACCGTAAATCATACGGTGTTGGTACAAAGGCTGAAAGAAGCTGGTATTGGGGAGAAGGCATTGGATCTTCTAGCCTCATACCTGGCAAATCGGGAACAGGCAATTCACTGGGATGGACTTCAGTCGGGAAAGTTTACACTTCCGTGTGGAGTGCCCCAGGGTTCTGCTCTTTCCCCCACCCTGTTCAATGTATATGTCGCCCCTTTGGCAAGAGTAATAAAAAGCCATGGTCTCTCTCTTGTATCATACGCGGACGACACCCAATTAGTGGTGTCAGTTGCGCAAAATCTGGACCTAACAGCAGAAAGGTTCCGGAACTGCCTAAGGGCTCTGATGGCCTGGATGAATCTAAACTTTTTAAAGCTAAATACAGAAAAAACTGAGGTCATAGAGTTCGGGCAAAAACCCTCTGTCTGGAGTGAACTCTGGTGGCCGCCTGAAGCAGGAACCCTCCCTGTCACTGCTCTGAAGGCTAGAAATCTGGGATTCCTGGTGGATAAGGATCTAACTCTTGCCTCCCAGATTAACCAAGTGACTTCGGCATGCTTCTTCACGTTGAAAATATTACGGAAGATTCTTCCATTCATTCCATCTTCATTAAGAAAAACGGTAGTCGGCGCATTGGTGTTGTCCAGAATAGACTACTGCAATGCGCTATACCTGGGGGCTGGCGTTAGACAACTCTCTAAACTACAGTCTCTACAAAATGCTGCTGCACGAGTATTGTTAGAGTTACCTAAATATCACCCAACATCCGCAAGCCTAAAAAGCCTCCATTGGCTACCAGTTCGTAGAAGAATAGACTTTAAGGCTTTATGTATAGTCCATAAAGCCCTTTACGGAGGAGGGGCGTCAGCCATCCAACTTCTATTCCCAAGATATCTACCGGTCCGCTGCCTCAGGTCAGCAAACACCGGATTGGTCCTGCTCTCAACTATAAGCAGAGTCAGATGGGGCGGTAGGGGGTTCTCCTACCAAGCTGCTAAGCTGTGGAATTCCCTCCCAACTCACATGAGACTGCAGCCAAGTAGGGATCTCTTTAGAAAGATGATTAAAACATGGCTCTTCACTAAGCCCTAGGTCTGTTAAATCTGGTGGTTGGCTATTTCCTCAGCGCCAAGACGCCCCGGCATAAGAGCGCTTTATAAATATTTCAGTCAGTCAGTCAGTCAAGATCTTTGTAGGAGAAGTTGCCAGAGGTTGGGGCTACTTGGAGCCCAATGCACTTGTTGCTAAGTTGCCAACAAGCATATGCACTTGCAAAAGTACGCAGTGCACAGGGGTTCGGCTAATGCAGCCCCCACAAGGGATTCTGACCTCAAACTCGGTGAGAGGGCAGCTCGGGCCTCGGGAGACGTAGATAGCCACCTCCTGTGTTGTTGAATCCTTCGGAGTCTGCAGGAGCTTGGGATCAGCAGATTTGTCAGCAGTGTTGAGATGCCTGCGAATGCAGGGGAGTGACTCCTTCACTCCAAGGGAGATTATCTTCCAGTGCCTTGGATGTTCCACAGGTCTTGCACGATCCTGTATGGTGCACTGACACAGAAGAGGCAGCAGACTGAAAGGGAGACTAAGTCAGGCCCAAATGAAGTCAAGCGAAGTCCAGAGTGCCCAGACGGTAGAAGTGCAGTGGTTTCAGTTCTGAATCTTTTCCACTATGAATATAGGGCCCTACACCCAGGTAAGCCCTTAAGTGCCCTAAGGAAAGGGTTGGAAAGATTCAGGGGACCCTCCGAGGGGAGGGTCTGGACAGGGGGAGGTTACTCCCATGTCCTTTGTCCAGTGTCGTGCCAGAGCGGGTGCCAACTGCTCCCAGGACTGGTTTGAACTGGACTATCCACAGGAACACCAAATGTGCCCCTCATGCAGACTTTCAGGCGATGGTAAGCGCACCCACCCAGCCCTAATACACTAAATCCTGTCTGGGAGGTGGTCACTGGCCCTGGCATAGATCAGTCACCCCTCTAGCTGGTTGCACTATACCAGTGGTGAGGGTACAGGTGCATGAGCCCTGTACCCCTACAGTGTCTTAGTCCATTCTTAGACATTGTAAGTGCAGTGCTGCCATTACAAGTATATGGTGCTGGGAGTTTGTCACTACGAACTCCACAGCACCATAATGGCTACACAGTCAAACTTCTCAGCACATTAAACCCACACTGATGCCAGTGTGGGATTTAATGAAAAATGCACACAGAGGGCATCTTAGAGATGCCCCCTGCAAAACGACCCACCACTAGTGTCCAGGCTGAGTGGCTGCTTTCAGCTTCCACCACCAGACCTGTTTCTGGAACCCTGGGTCGAGAGCCTGCTGCTCTCGGGGGCTTGAAACAATGCACATCCTGGGATTCGGTGCCTAGCCTCCTCCCCCAGGATGGGCAGGTTTCACGAAGGGGTTCACAGGCTTGCCGCCTTTGTGAGCTTCCCCAGGCCACTTGCTGCTTTCAGCAACTGGTCCCCACTGGTTCTGACCCACACTTTGAGCGGGAGAACCGGCGGGAAAAACAAGTGAGGAAGGGAGGTGTGCCCACCACTGCCAACTCCACCCCTCCGGTGGGGGAGGCGAGGTGAAGCACAACTCTCAGTCCCCGCCATCTTGCAGATGGGGGGACTCAGCCAACCAGGGAAAGTCTTATGCTCCCCCTCTGGGTGGCATAATAGGGGTTGTACCCACCCCAGGGCAGGTACCCATTGGTCCCAACCTTTTTACCTACCTGTAACACCCCTAAATCTAGTATTTAGGGGCACCCTTGACCCTTGCTTCCTCAGGCAAAAACCTGCAAGGAGAAAAGAAGAAGGACCGAACAGCCGTGCCGAAGCTAACAAGAGGAGGACGCCCACTGTCTTGGCCCCAGCCCTACCGGTCTGCCCCCACCTTGAATCTGCTCTAGCGAAATCCCGATATGTCCTGCAGCCAGCAACCTTGACAAACCCTGAGGACCTGCCTGCCTTCAATTCCAAAGACTCTGTCTCCCGTGAACACCAGATTTGTTCAAACAGCAGACTCCACCTCCGCAAGGATCCGCCTGTCTGCCCCAATCTGCACCCGACGCCCACGGCCCGAGTTCGAGTGGCCCAACACCAAGAGGAGGTCCCCCCGGCGATCCTGACCCGAGATCCTGCGACCCCTGACCTGCCTCAAGTCTCCAGCCGATGCATGCAGCCTCAAACCGGAAGCTCCCCCCAACCGCGACCAGGAGCTGGTAAGAACATCCAACCCTAAAAGGCACCCCTGCACCCGATGCCCCACGGCCTTGGGTGACCCAACCGACGGTGCCTAACCAACCCCCAAGATCCCAACTTACCTCTCCAAGTGGTGGTCGCACCCAGAAGACCTTCGTCCCGAGCCTGCAGAGCTTTTGCAAACCGGATACTCCCCATTGAAAGCTACAGGGATTCCGACGCCAAAACAGCACTCTGCACCTGGCCACCCCAGTGCCGCAGAGGGTGTATCTTTTGTGCTGGACGAAACCCCCATTTGCCCTGAGCTTAAGTCCAGGAGCTTGGCTCCCACAACCCAGTGGCCTGCTCGTCAGCAGCCACGAACCGGAGGCCCCCTATCCCCGATTGGACAACATTGGGCCTCAGCACTCTGCACCCGGCCCCCCTAGTGCCGCTGAGGGTGTAACAAGAGTGCATCCTTGACCCTGAGGGACCCCTGAGTCTAACCCCAGAACACCAACTCCCACAGCAAAGTACTTACCTTTAAACCGGTAACACTATTTTCCTCCATAGGATAACATTGACTGTTTTTCTATGAAAAGTTTCTAAGTGTGGAGGAAAACCTAAAGAAATTCTTTAAAATTGTACTAACGCTTTTACTTACCTGTTTACAGGAAATGTCCCAGTGCAGTATCCAGGCATACTGCACTGTGTAAGAAAAGTAATCTCAAAAGTAACTTACCTGTAATTTTACTAAACTTCCTATACAAAGTATACGTACTGTATTCTGAAAAGCATTGCATTATCAGTAACACTACTGTAATCAAATCAAAGTACATTTACAATTGCAATTCAAACTATTTACAAACTGCATTATTACTGTAAAGTATTTATTGCTTACCTGTGCCAGGCTTGCTTGGTTCTGGAAAATAAAATAACTAAAAGAATATTTTTGTACAAAAACAATTGGTCTGAAGTTCAGTCTATGAGTGTGTGAATTCATTTGCTGACTGAGTGTGTACAACAAATGCTTAACACTGTCCTCTGATAAAGCCTTACTGCTCGACCACACTAACACAAATAGAGAGCGAGGTGCTTTCTACTTTACCTCTGCCTACCTTTTGGGTTCCACTGGACTCTGTGCACACTATACCTCACTTTGGTACAGTATATACAGAGCCAGCTTCCTACATTGGTGGATCAGCGGTGGGATATACAACTTTGCATTTGTTGGACTACTTGGTTACCAACTGATCACACAACAGAACTCTTAAATTGTCTTTAGAATTCTGTTTTTTTCAAATTGGCATTTTTGCAAAATTACTAAAAGTCTTGCTAGGGCCTTGGTTAAGACCCTGTAGAATTTTAGAAAAATAAAAAGTCACTTTAGCTAGGGTTAGAGGGGTTAGAAGTTTTTTTTTAACAATGTATCAAAACAAGAACCCAGCTGTTAGTGAAAGTAACCACAATGCCATAGAGGACCTGGTTGAGGAGCTTGACCTCATCCCTTACCTTCACTTGTCTTTCAAGGAGGTAAGGTCCCTATGCAAAATTAAAAACATAGCCATCGGGTCCCATCCCACCAAACAAAAGCTCCAGGAGTTGTTGGCTGGGTATGCTAAGGACCACCCATCTGAAAATGGTGAAGACCAATCAGATGAGGAAGAAGAGGGAGAGGATGACCAGGTAGATCAATCTCCCCCACTTCATAGGGAGAAAAGGGCCCCAGTGGCCCTGACTCCAAGAATCAACCTCTCAGTACCTAGATCCCACACAGGTGGGGCAGGCACTACTGAGGACATTGAGGACAGCCTCAATGAGGAGGACAGCTTTTTAGCAAGGTTGACCAAAAGACTGGATCTAGAGACCAGGTTGCTGGCTCTGGAGAGAGAGAGCAGAGATGGGCTTAGCACCCATCAATGGTGGCAGCAATTTACTTAATAAGGATAAAGAGCATCTTATGATCCTAAAATCCCCAAAGGGATTGTCCCTAAATATGAAGAGAGTGATGATATCACAAAATGGTTCACAGCCTGCCTTTGAGAGGGCTTGTGAAATGAGAAAAGTGAAGAAGTCACACTGGGGGGCACTCCTTTGGGAACTGTTCTCTGGTAACTGCAGAGACAGACTCCTGATCCTTTCTGGGGCAGATGCTGAGTCTTATGACCTCATGAAGAGAACTCCGATTGAGGGATTTGGACTACCAACTGAGGAATATAGAATTAGATTCGGGGGGCTCACAAAACCCAAAACCAATCCTGCATTGACTTCGTAGACTACTCTGTTAAAACACTAGATTGTTGGTTAACTGGACACAATGTGCATGATTTCAATGGACTTTACAATCTATTTACGAAAGAACATATTTTAAGTAATTGCATTAATGAAAAGTTACATCAGCATTTGGTAGACCTAGGTCTAATTTCTCCCCAAGAATTGGGAAAGAAGGCAGACCATTGGGTCAAGACAAGGGTGACAAAAACAACCACTGGGGGTGACCAAAAGAAAGGGGTTACAAAACCTCCCCAGGGGAAAGGTGGTGAGAATCCCCAAGATAAAGTTCCTGAGTCTTCAAAAGGGCCCCAAAAACCTGCACAGGGCGGTGGGTCCCAAAACTCTTCCCAGTCCAATAATGGGTACAGTGGAAAGAACTTTGATCCTTTAAAGGCCTAGTGTAACAACTGTAAAAAGTTGGGACACTTAACTGGAGATGCTACTTGTCCTAACAAGAAGCCCCCTAGTCCTAGTACAGCTACTCCTGGTGTAAGCAGTCTCCAGATGGGGTCAACAGTGTGCCAATAGCAAATTGGGTTGCACACTGAAGCAGTTATAGTTTCAGAAGGGGAAGTTGAGTTTGCCACTGTAGCTGTGTGGCCACCCAACTTAAAGAAGTATTTGCAATACCCTTGGATTAATGGAACTAGGATAGAAGCTCTGAGGGATACAGGTGCCAGTGTCACTATGGTGAGAAATACACTGGTTTGCCCTGAGCAATACTTGATTGGGAGAACTTACCTAGTCACCAATGCTGACAGTGTTACCACTAACCATGCAATGGCTATGGTGACATTAGACTGGGAGGGGGAGTTACTGGCCTGAAACAGGTAGCGGTCTCTCCAAAGCTACCAGCTGCATGTCTGCTTGGCAATGACCTGGAAACCTCAGCATGGGCTGAGGTTGAACTGAAAACCCATGCAGCAATGCTGGATATCAATGAGATGGTGTGTGTAAAAACAAGAGCACAGAGCAGAAAACAGGGTGAAAAAGAAGTGTTGGAGCCTGAAAGTATGGCCCAACCTTCCAAGAGAAAAGGTAAGAATACTGGGAAACCAGCTTCTGAACAGCAAAAGGATCAGGACCCCTCTCCTCAGGAAGAGGACTTGGACACCCCAGAGGGAACTGAGCACATGGAGCATGACCCTTACCAGGTTGAACTCTTGGGCCCAGGGGGACCCTCTAGGGAATAACTGTGCCTTGGACAGCAGGACTGTCCAACTCTTGAAAGCCTGAGGCAGCAAACTGCTGCACAGGAAAAGGGAGATGTCAGTGGTACCCACAGAGTTTATTGGGAAGAGGGATTACTGTACACTGAGGCCAGAGACCCAAACCCTGGAGCCACTAGGAGAGTGGTAGTGCCTCAGAAGTACAGAGTGTTCCTCCTAACTTTAGCGCATGACATCCCTCTAGCTGGGCTTCTGAGCCAAACCAAAATCTGGGAAAGGCTAGTTAGCCACTTTTACTGGCCCCAGATGTCTCAGAAGGTGAAGGAGTTTGTCAGCTCCTGTGTCACCTGTCAAGCCAGTGGCAAGACAGGTGGCCACCCAAAGGCCCCCTTGATACCACTACTGGTGGGTGGGGTTCCCTTTGAAAGGGTAGGTGTGGACATAGTGGGTCCACTTAAACCTCCCACAGCATCAGGAAACAAATTAATTCTAGTGGTAGTGGATCATGCCACTAGGTATCCTGAGGCAATTCCCCTTAGGACTACTACAGCTCCTGCAGTAGCCAAGGCCCTCATTGGTGTCTTCACCAGGGTAGGGTTTCCTAACGAGGTGGTTTCAGATAGAGGTTCCAACTTCATGTCTGCTTACCTCAAACACATTTGGAAAGAGTGTGGAGTGCAGTACAAGTTTACTACACCCTATCACCCACAAACCAATGGCCTTGTTGAGAGATTTAACAAGACATTGAAAGGCCTGATTATGGGGCGCCCTGAAAAACTCAAAAGGAGATGGGATGTCCTCGTACCATGCTTGCTTTTCGCTTAAAGAGAGGTGCCACAGAAGGGAGTAGGGTTTTCCCCCTTTGAACTTCTGTTTGGCCATCCTGTGAGGGGACCACTCTGTCTTGTAAAAGAGGGTTGGGAGAAGCCTCTCCAAGAACCCAAACAAGATATTGTGGACTATGTGCTTGGTCTAAGGTCCAGAATGGCTGAGTACATGGAAAAAGCATCCAAGAATCTTGAGGCCAGCCAGGAGCTTCAGAAGCACTGGTATGACCAAAAAGCTGCACTGGTAGAATTTCAACCAGGGCAGAAGGTGTGGGTTTTGGAGCTAGTGGCACCAAGGGCTCTCCAGGACAGATGGAGTGGCCCTTACCCTATCCTAGCAAAGAAAAGTGAGGTCACCTACTTGGTTGACCTGGGCACAAGCAGGACTCCCAAAAGGGTGATCCATGTGAACCACCTTAAGCTTTTCCATGATAGGGCTGACATCGCCATGCTGATAGTGACTGATGAGGAACAGGAGGCAGAGAGTGAACCTCTCCCTGACCTCCTCTCATGCAGCCCAAAAGATGGGTCAGTAGATGGAGTTGTATTTTCAGACACCCTCTCTGCCCAACAGCAGACTGATTGCAAGCAAGTCTTGCAGCAGTACGCAAAGCTCTTTTCCTTGGCCCCTGGTCAGACAAACTGGTGTACCCATGATGTGGACACTGGTGACAGTTCACCTGTCAAAAACAAAATCTATCACCAGTCTGATCAAGTCAAGGAAAGCATCAGAGCTGAAGTCAGCAAAATGCTGGAGTTAGGGGTTATTGAACCCTCTGAGAGCCCCTGGGCCAGCCCAGTGGTTCTAGTCCCCAAACCTCATCTACAGGGAGGAAAGAGAGAAATGAGGATCTATGTGGACTATAGAGGGCTCAACTCTGTCACCAAGACAGATGCTCACCCTATTCCAAGAGCAGATGAGCTGACAGACAAACTAGGTGCAGCAAATTTCTAAGTACCTTTGACTTAACTGCAGGGTACTGGCAAATTGGCATGGCACCAGGAGCAAAAGAAAAGACAGAATTCTCCACACCTGATGGGCATTATAAGTTTACTGTTATGCCCTTTGGTTTAAAGAATGCCCCTGCCACTTGCCAGAGGTTGGTGAATCATGTCCTTGCAGGATTGGAATCCTTTAGTGCAGCTTATCTAGATCTTGCTATCTCTAGCTCCACCTGGCAGGATCACCTGATCCACATTGGGAAGGTTTTAAATGCCCTGCAAACTGCAGGCCTAACTATCAAGGCATCCAAATGCCAGATAGAGCAGGGACCTGTGGTGTATTTGGGCCACCTTGTTGGTGGAGGCCAAGTACAACCCTTACAGCCCAAGATCCAGGCCATCCTGGACTGGGCAGCTCCAACAACCCAGACTCAAGTCAGGGCATTCCTTGGCTTGACTGGGTACTTCAATCAATCAATCAATCATGTCACTTATAAAGCGCACTACATACCCGCGAGGGTCTCAAGGTACTTCAGGAGGTTTGTGAAGGGATATGGGTCCATTGTGGCTTCCCTCAGAGAACTCACCTCCAAGAAAATTCCCAAAAAGGTAAACTGGACAGTTAGTTGTCAACAGGCTTTTGACACCCTGAAAGAGGCTATGTGCTCAGCACCAATTCTGAAGGCTCCAGATTATGCCAAGCAGTTCATTGTGCACACTGATGCCTCTGAGCTAGGGGTAGGAGCGGTCCTATCCCAGACCAATGATGAAGGCCAAGCCCAACCTGTTGCTTTTATAAGCAGAAGGCTTCTGACCAGGGAGCAGCGTTGGAGTGCCATTGAGAGGGAGGCCTTTGCTGTGGTTTGGTCCCTGAAGAAGCTGAGACCATACCTGTTTGGGACTCACTTCCTAGTTCAAACTGATCACAGACCTCTCAGATGGCTAATGCAGATGAAAGGTGAAAATCCTAAACTGTTGAGGTGGTCCATCTCTCTACAGGGGATGGTCTTTGTATTGGAACACAGACCTGGGACTGCCCATGCCAATGCAGATGGACTTTCCAGGTTCTTCCACTTAGAAAATGAAGACTCTCTAGGGAAAGGTTAGTCTCATCCTCTTTCGTTGGGGGGTGGGGTGGGTTGTGTGAGAAAGTGCACTCTTTCTGCATGGTAGCCCCCACGGTTTGCTGAACTGCTGATGTGCTTTGACTGAGTGTGCCCTGGGCTCCTGCTAATCAGGTACCCAGGGCCTATGTTCTTTCCCTAAATCTGCATTGAAACCAAAACCCAGTTGGCATCTCTGGCCACAGGTCAGCCCATGGGCTAAATGGTACCACAGGTACCCAGGGCACTGTGACCAGGGAAGACCTCTAAGGGCTGCAGCACTTATTGTGCCACCTTTAGAGTCCCTGTATCATTACACACACACACTGCCTTTGCAGGCTGCGTGTCTTGGTGCAGAACAAAGTGAAGAGTCGACATGGCACACATCCCTGTGTGCCATGCCTACAACCCACTGCCCTGGCATAGATCAGTCACCCCTCTAGTTGGGTGCACTATACCAGTGATGAGGGTACAGGTGCATGAGCCCTGTACCCCTTCAGTGTCTAAGTCCATTCTTAGACATTGTAAGTGCAGTGTTGCCATTAAGAGTATATGGTGCTGGGAGTTTGTCATTACGAACTCCACAGCACCATAATGGCTACACTGAAAACTGAGAAGTTTGGTATCAAACTTCTCAGCACATTAAACCCACACTGATGCCAGTGTGGTATTTAATGAAAAATGCACACAGAGGGCATCTTAGAGATGCCCCCTGAAAAACAACCCACCACTAGTGTCCAGGCTGAGTGGCTGTTTTCAGCTGCCACCACCAGACCTGTTTCTGGACCCTTGGGTTGAGAGCTTGCTGCTCTCAGGGGCCTGAAACAATGCACATCCTGGGACTCAGTGCCAAGCCTCCTCCCCCAGGATTGGCAGGGTTCACGAAGGGGAAGCTTCAAAGGCTTGCCGCCTTTGTGAGCTTCCCCAGGTCACTTGCTGCTTTCAGCAACTGGTCCCCACTGGTTCTGACCCCCACTTTGGGCAGGAGAACCGGCGGGAAAAACAAGTGAGGAAGAGATGTGTGCCCACCTCTGCCAACTCCACCCCTCAGGTGGCGGAGGCGAGGTGAAGCACAACTCTCAGTCCCCGCCATCTTGCAGATGAGGGGACTCAGCCAACCAGGGAAAGGCTTATGCCCCCCGCCCACTGGAGGGTGGCATAATAGGGGGTGTACCCACCCGACCCTAAAAGGCACCCCTGAACCCGACGCCCCACGGCCTTGGTTGGCACAACCGATGGTGCCTAACCAACCCCCAAGATCCCAACTTACCTCTCCAAGTGGTCCCTGGGGTGTACCCACCCCAGGGAAGGGACTCATTGTCCCAACCTTTTTACCTACCTGTAACGCCCCTAAATCTAGTATTTAGGGGCACCCCTGAACCTTGCTTCCTCAGACAAGAACCTGCAAGAAGAAAAGAAGAAGGACCGAACAGCCGTGCCGAAGCTAAGAAGAGGAGGACACCCACTGACTTGGCCCCAGCCCTACCGGCCTGTCCCCACTTCGAATCTGCTCCAGCGAAATCCCGGTGTGTCCTGCAGCCAGCAACCTCGACAAACCCGGAGGACCTGCCTGCCTTCAATTCCAAAGACTCTGTCTCCCGTGAACACCGGATTTGTTCAAACAACAGACTCCAGGTCCGCAAGAATCCGCGGGTCTGCCCCACTCACCACCCGACGCCCACGGCCCGAGTTCGAGTGGCCCAACACCAAGAGGAGGTCCCACCGGCGATCCTGACCCGAGATCCGACGTCCCCTGACCAGCCTCAAGTCTCCAGCTGATGCCTGCAGCCTCAAACCGGAGGGTCCCCTCAACCCCGACCAGGAGTTGGTAAGAAGATCTGACCCTAAAAGGCACCCCTGCACCCGATGCCCCACAGCCTTGGGTGGCCCAGCCGACGGTGCCTAACCAACCCCCAAGATCCCAACTTACCTTTCCAAGTGGTGGTCGCACCCAGAAGACCTTCGTCCCCGAGCCTGCAGTGCTTTTGCAAACCGGAGACTCCCCATTGAAAGCTACAGGGCTTCCGATGCCAAAACAGCACTCTGCACCCGGCCGCCCCAGTGTCGCTGAGGGTGCATCTTTTGTGCTGGCATAAACCCCCATTTGCCCTGAGCTTAAGTCCAGGAGCTTTGCTCCCACAACCCAGTGGCCTGCTCGTCAGCAGCCACCAACCGAAGGCCCCCTATCCCCGATTGGACAACATTGAGCCTCAGCACTCTGCACCTGGCCGCCCTAGTGCTGCTGAAGGTGTAACAAGAGTGCATCCTTGACCCTGAAGGACCCCTGAGTCTAACCCCAGAACACCAACTCCCACAACAAAGTACTTACCTTTAAATCGATAACACAATTTTTCTCCATAGGATAACATTGACTGTTTAGGTCTCGCCTACGCAGCGCGCATGCGCTGCATAGGAAAAAGACCTTTAGCCATCGGCACAGCTTTGCGGGCAAAAACGTGCACGCGTTGCATTGCTTCCAATGGCAACGCGTGCACGTCTGGCGATTCCCTTGCGGGAGCGAGCTTTTTCGCCATGTGTTATCAATTATCTCTCCTGGCGCCGCTCGCTCCCGCAAGGGAAACGCTGCCTGCTCTCGGCCGCACTCCCCCCACCCCCTACTTGCGCGCGCGCGCTTGTTGGAGCTTTGTTGCCATTCCTGCAAGCATGTGTAGTGCTACCCAGGTGCGATAGGAGACACAGGATATTAAAAGAGAAGGGGCCGTGGCCGTCCCTCATGCCCGATAACACTGAGTGAAGGGTGATGCAGCCAGGCGCTTGGCATTCTGAGCAGGTGCGGCTGGTCGACTTTCTAGGCAATGCAGGCGGTGCTCCAGGGATTGCTGGTATGAATCTGCTGCTGCCGGGAGCCGGTCGTGCCTTTTTGTGTTAATGAGCCTGTTTCTTTTCTCATCACCAGCCTGTTCGAAGAGGAGATCATGTCCTACGTGTCACCACATGCCTTACTCCACCCCGGGTACTGCCAGTCCCCGCGAGCCTCCCCAGTCTCGTTGCCGCAGAACTCTCCAGGTACTGTCCATCTTTCAGCCGTCTTCCCGATGCCATCTGTGGGGGAAGTAATCGCCTGCCATTATTTTTTATCTCTTTGCTTTGATTCACATCCACTGCAGTTTTCTTCTGAATGTTGCGCAGATTTTGTAAAAAAAAAAAAGCCTTGGTGCAGAAGACCGAACTCTCATGCCTTGGATTCCTGGAATACCGACATCTAATACATCAAAGCGTTGCGGGTAAAATGGTAATCTCTGTTGTATCCAGAGATTGCCTTCTTACTTTCACTGCTATGCCAGGGTTACATTTGTAAAAATAAAAGAATGTGCCAGTGCTCAAAGATTTTCTTAGAAGGCATGCACCAGAGCTGTCTAATGCTGGCACTGCCCACGCCACCCGTCCGGGCCATGCCTGTTGTTCTGTCCCTTTTCCTATGCAGTGTACAGTGGTGCATGACACCTCCTCCCCCTTCCCCCCAAACTATAAATCTTCTAAGTACTGTGGGAATAATAATAGGCACTTTGCATTTTGCTCTTTATTTCAAGTGTGGTCCTGAGTTGTTCCATGTCTGGTATGAGTAACTTGCCCGGTGCTGTTTTTCCTTTCCCGTGTTTGTGTTCCTTTATTTCCTGTGGAAAAGAAACTAAGGCAGAGGAGTCACAGAAAAAAACATGGCTGAATTGGATCACTTGCATGCTATGCAGCAGCTTGGGAGCTCGGATTTAGGCCGAGGGTCCAAGTCTAACAAGGCCAATGCCAGAGAAGCCACCTGGTCACTGAATAGTTCAGCAGGAAGCACACAACGTACAGCGCTGGCCTGGCCCACCCTAGCGCATACAGTCAATGGCACGGAGCCAGTGGCTCTCCCTGTGTTGGACTGTAGTAGGCCCTGGGAGATGCCTCCTGTGCCACTGGAGCCAGTACCGCGTTGCCACAGTAGCAGCGCTATCCTTGTAATACAAATGCATGTGTGTGCCTCACAGTTCGTAACGCTGCTCAGCAGTAGCAGTCGATTAGTGCAAAATGTACAACCAGGGTCGATTTTAGCGTTGGTGGCGCCCAAAGCAATAAACTTTGTTGGCTCCCTTACCCCTCCCAGGACGGATTCCTCCCTACCACCCTCCAATGATGCCCATCATCTCTCCTTAGCCCTCTCTCGCATTTATTTATGTTACAGCACTAGTAGCCATCCCAATGTAGAGTGTCAGCGCTTTACATTACAGTTATACAGAGACAATTGGTAGTACAAGTGTGTAAATCCATGCATACTGGAAAGGAGTGAGGGCTCATCAGCAGCATACCTATGATATGGTGCTGTTGCTTTCTTCTCTAGTGCTGGTGTAACTTAGGCTGCCTTCAATGCTTGATTTGAGCCGGTGGTTGCAGGTGGGCCCACCAGCATCGATTTTTGGGCACTCATTTTTTATCTACAGACTTTGACCCAGAGCAAGAGAGAACAAGCATTTGCAATGCAACAGGTCTCGCATTTATGCAAATTTGAGCTATTGGCATTGTAAATGGCTATGCCTTTTATTTATGTTTTGGTTTTTAAAACCTAAATAAAAGGCATTGTCATTTACAATGCCAATAGCTTAAACTCGGGTAAATGCGAGACCTATTGCATTGCAAATGCTTGTTTTCTATGAAAAGTTTCTAAGTGTGGAGTTGGAAAACCTAAAGAAATTCTTTAAAATTGTACTAACTAACAAAAACGCTTTTACTTACCTGTTTACAGGAAATGTCCCAGTGCAGTATCCAGGCATACTGCACAGTGTAAGAAAAGTAATCTCAAAAGTAGCTTACCTGTAATTTTACTAAAAATCCTATACAAAGTATATGTAATGTATTCTGAAAAGCATTGCATTATCAGTAACACTACTGTAATCAAATCAAAGTACATTTGCAATTCAAACTATTTACAGACTGGATTATTATTGTAAAGTATTTATTGCTTACCTGTGCCAGGCTTGCTTGGTTCTAGAAAATAAAATAACTAAAAGAATATTTTTGTACAAAAACAATTGGTCTGAAGTTCAGTCTTTGAGTGTGTGAATTCATTTGCTGACTGAGTGTGTACAACAAATGCTTAACACTGCCCTCTGATAAAGCCTTACTGCTCGACCACACTACCACAAATAGAGAGTGAGGTGCTATCTACTTTACCTCTGCCTACCTTTTGGGTTCCACTGGACTCTGTGCAGTATATACAGAGCCAGCTTCCTACAGAGGGCTCTCCCAGTGTATGGAATCAAACCTCCCACACCGGTAACGGTGTGTGGGTATGATTCCAACATGTTTGACACCAAACACGATAGGATTCGTTTCAGCCGTTTTCGAGATGGTCATCGCGTAATTACGCGGTGACCGTCTATATGGTATATGGCTCATTCACTGACAACCGGGAAGAATGGACTCCGTAGGCTGCAGGGGTGCCCCGCTCATGCAGGGGCACCCTCTCACTTAGAACCAAGCACCCTGCCTTCAGGATTGTTAAGGCCTGCTATAGGGGTGCCTTATAGGTTTTAAGTGCAGTGACCCTAGGATATAGTAAACCTATATCTTTAGCAAGTGGTGCATGCACTAACTTTCACAGGCTGCAATGGCAGGCCTGTAGTTCCATTTTGAATGGTCTCTCATGGGTGGCACAATAGATGCTGCAGCCCATATGAGACCTCTGGGGTACCTATGCCCTGGGTACATGGGTACTATATACTAGGGACTGACAAGGGTACCCCAGTATCCAATCTGGGGTGTACCTAAGTACATAACACAACAGGTTAAGGAGAAAGCAGATAGACTGGGGTCCTGATTAGCAGGATCCCAGTCTGACTAGTCAAAAACAGTGTCACATCAAGCAAAAAGTGGGGGTAACCATAAGAAGCAGATCCTACTTTCCTACAATGACCTTCCAACTACACGCACTAAATCTTCCTCGAATTTTAGCAACTGGTCGAAACTGAATGTGTCCGACCTGAATGAAAGACTTAAGTGCACCCAGCCTGTCTTAAATTCAGCAACTGAGGGAGAGCAGGGATCTGGTTAATAATTGGCTTATGAAGGCTGTAGAGGAAGTTCTACCTGCTACAGGAAATGCTGTGGCCGTTGCCATTTGCCGGCCCCCTGGTTTAATGACACACTGAGAATAGAAAAAAAGCCAGTGTAAAGTCTTGGAACGCCGCTGGCAAAAAGTATTATGCAGAGGAAGACAAAGCTATTTATAAAGCAGGGCTCAATAAATACTGTGGGCTGTGTAAAGCGGCTCGCACAGCGTTCTACTCTAACAAAATCTTAAGTTTGCAGAACCGTCCTAAGACACTTTTTAAGGTAGTGCAGATATTGTCAGACCCTAAAAATTGGTCCCCCACTCCCCTTCTGTCCCATACTCAATACAAGGAATTGGCTCTTTTCTTCACTCTTTAAGTCGACAATATACATGCTCAATTGGAGAAAGATCGCTTCAAAGGAGCACATATGACTAATTCTGCTGCTGATGTTGACAACTGTAATTCCACCCTAGCAGGTCATAATGACACTCTGTCTAATTCTGCCTTGCGCCCCTCAATAGGGTTACGGTCCCCATTAGATATGATAACCTTTATGTTCATTTTTCAGTCCATCAAATCATGATCCCCGTTGGACCCTCTTCCGCCTAGTAAACTTGGGTCATTGGACTATAGCCTACTTCTAACAATCATGGACCTCTTGAACTCTTTGTTATGTGAGGGGTATATTCCTCCGAAGTTGAAGCATGCAATAGTTCTTCCACCGCTAAAGAAATCTCATCTTGACCTGACAAATTTGGTGAATTTTTCACCCCATCTCCCGTCTACCCATCTTCTCCAAAATTTTGGCTAATGCTTAGCTCACTGTGTTCATAGAAGCTCAAACCTTTTTGCATCCTTCTCAATCAGGCTTCAGGGCTGAACACAGCATGGAGTCCGCCTCAATAGGCGTAACTGAACTCCTGAGGTTGCGCCTGGATGAAGGCGAAAGAGCCGCGCTTACTTTTTTGGATCTTAGCGAGACATTTGACACTGTGTCTCACTCTATCTTGCTGGATAGACTGGTGTCATTAGGGCTCAAAGGATCAGCCTTCGAATAGATTAGCTATTTCTTACAAGATCGTTTATTCCAGATTTTTTTCATCTGGCGTCAAGTCTAGTTCACAAGCCTTAACTTCGGGAGTCCCCCAAGGCTCAGTCTTAAATCCCCTACTGTTTAACATGTACGTCTGGCCTTGGGCGAATTTAGCGGAGAGCTGTGGTTTGACCTTGTTTTTCAATGCAGATGACACACCAATCATTTTTATGCTGTCATCTGCACAGAGCTATGTACCTTCTGATCTTAGCCTGGGCTTGAGTCGGATCTCCCTTTGGATGAATAAAAACTCGCTCAAGCTCAATGGGCATAAGACGGAGAACATGATTCTGAGCAAACATCTCTTTAGGGACCTCAACACTGGCTAATCTCCCTTGGGGTTCTACTGACTCCTTCTGCGAAAGTTCAAAATCACTGTGCTTAAATGGCTCAGGAAGATTATTTGGATGATCCTTGTTTCAGCCCAAAGGACTGTGTTTTTGGCCCTAGTTTTGTCTAGGCTGGATTATGGGAATGTGCTTTACTTAAGCATGGACAAGGCATCCATCCGCCGGCTGCAGAATACGGCTGCCAGACTTCTTTACTGTTTGCCAAAATGTGCCTCAGTCTCACATCTTTGTTAAGAGTTGCACTGACTTTAAGTTCCCCAAATGTATTACTTTTATTGCCTTGTGCTATATGTTTAGGACCCCACTACATTCAGAATCTGGTGATGCTTTACCAGCCCTCTCGAACCTTGAGATCTTCAAATCGTGCTGTTTGCCATGCTTAGATTTTACTTGTCTCCCATGAAAGGGCACTCCTTCTCCTGCCTCGATCCAAAATTATGGAATTCCCTCCTAGAGCACCTAAGTACTTGTACGTCACTACTTGTTTTCTGCAAGGGCCTGAAGACCTGGCTTTTCTAGACTGACGTACCGTATTTCCTCTATCTCTGCTGCTCTGCCCCTGGAAACCTCTAGGGGTAGCTGTGCACACTACAAATCTGTTAAATAATAAAATAAATAATAATAGGTAGGTAGAAAACTTTAACTTTGACCAGTAACTTATGGTGACATAATGTGTTCTTACAGAAGCACAGTCCCTAAAAAGTAAATAGAGGCGGATCCATATATAACTGCAGGGAAGCTGTGTAATGGATAAAGGATAACATTTTTCAATTTAAAATCATGCAAATAAGTAAGTGTGACCATACTTGACAAATTGAGAATAGTTACGTACCCTTTGGAATGTGTGTAGTATGATTAGGCACAACATTATAAATTACAGGTAACTATACTGATAGAGATATCCACAATAGGAAATATAATTCCTGGAAGCAACCCAAGAAATAAATATTTATGGGGAAATAACACGATTGGAAATTACATAAGCAAAAGGTTTTTTAAAATGTTAATTTTTTCATCTTTTCATTGTTGGTGCTAATGAGGCTAATATGATGTACTGCAACGTTTTTGATCACAGGATAATTTAACTCACTTTAACTTGTGAACAACAGAGAG
The DNA here is from genome assembly GCA_963921515.1 of Calotriton arnoldi. Classification (NCBI taxonomy): domain Eukaryota; kingdom Metazoa; phylum Chordata; class Amphibia; order Caudata; family Salamandridae; genus Calotriton; species Calotriton arnoldi. The sequence goes on along the minus strand of CAWUFW010003837.1, from coordinate 1,056,759 downwards.
ACTGCTGCTAAGTCTTGGGACAGTACTCCTCTCTGTTCTCCCTTATCCCCAGGACTACTCACCTGTGTACCCATGATGTGGACACAGGGGACAATCTTCCTGGTAAGAATAAATCTTACAGGTTGTCAGATAAGGTGAGGTCCAGCGTTGAGGCTGAAGTATCTAAAATGTTGGAGTTGGGGGTGATAGAAACCTCCAGTAGCCGCTGGTCCAATCTGGTGGTTCTGGTACCAAAAGCTGCGCCAGTAGGCACCACACCTGAACTAAGGTTCCATGTGGATTGTAGAGGGATACATTGTGTGATAAAGACTGATGTTCATCCCATTCCCAGGGCTGATGAGCTGATTGATCAGTTAGCGGCTGCGCAGTATCTCAGAACCTTTGATCTTACATTGTCACATGGCCCCCATGGAGACATTGTCGTCTTCTCTAAGATAGCATGAGCACGCTGCAGATTGCCCGCTGCTTTGCGCACGTTACTACACAAGTTTATTTTGCAAATGTCTCTTTTGCCGTTTTCACATGAGAACGTGTGTTCACATTCTGCAGGTTCCTGGGATTTAGTCTGAACATTGTGAGCAAGGTCGAACAACAATGCCCCTTGTTATTCTGTTCTGGTCATGCCCTAGCACCTCTACAAAACATACTGATGCAGCTGTTGTTTGGGAATACATACTTTGGTCTTATTAGAATACACAATTAGCTAGCACACACTTGTAGAGGGACCTTTCCAGGGAGAAGAGCAAGACAGCACCTAAGATGTAGATTTACCATCTGTAGACTGAGGTACGGGGTCTGCAGATAACACCCAGAGGTATTCTAACATATAATCATCCTGCTTCTATACAAGGGGAGGGAGGTTAGGCTATGCTGCATTTTCATAATGACAGCTCCTTTCATGATTTATGGACTAATCGCTATGCTTACCATATTTATGTTATGTAGTTTCTTGCTTATTGTGGCACGTATACAAAATAATTATTTTGAACTTATTCGTGTCTCTGTCAGATCTTATTGTGGACAAGTACACGAGTGCGAGCGAAAGTGTGTGTCTTGCAACGGGGATTCCTGAGAGAGTCGGAAGTGTAGTGTTCTGGGGAGTCTAATCATTCGTTTCTCTGTGAGCGAGTATGCGAGCAAGTGAGACACTATAGCTAGTCGGTCCTGGGCTCATGGGTACTAAGTTGGTAGGATGACTCAGTCCCTATGCACTAAGGTCCCATAATCCTACACATAGTTCTGTGTTTGTGCAGAATCCCTGCAAAAACATCAGGGTACTGGCAGATCACCCTAACAGAGGGAGCAAAGGAGAGGTCAGCCTTCTCCACTCCAGAGGGCCACTACCAGTTCAGAGTGAAGCCCTTTGGATTAAAGAACGCTCCTGCCACCTTCCAGAAGCTGGTGAACCAGGTCCCTGCTGGTATGGAGGCCCTCTCTGCTGCTTATCTGGATGACACAACTGTCTTCAGTAGCAGCTGGAAGGTCCACACTTTTCACCTCCAGGAAGTGCTTCAGTCTCTGCAACAGGCAGGCCTGACTATCAAGGAAAGTAAGTGCCAGATAGGGCAGGGGTCTGTGGTGTACTTGGGACACCTGCTGGGCAGGGGGAAGGTGCAACCCCTTCAGGCTAAGATAGAAACCATCATGGCCTGGTGCCCCCCAAAAACCCAGACTGAGGTCAGATCATTCTTGGGCCTCACTGGGTACTATAAGAGATTTTTCAAGGGATATGGCACCATTGTTGCCCCCTTGACTGAGCTGACTTCCAAGAAGCTGCCCAGGAATGTGATTTGTACAGGGGCATGCTAAACTTCATTTGACTCCCTGAAGCAAGCCATGTGCACAGCTCCAGTGCTCAGGGCTCCTGACTTCTCCAAGGATTTTATTGTTCAGACAGATGCTTCACAGCATGTCATAGGGACAGTAACATCTCAACTTATGGAGGTGGGCCTAGATCAACCTGTAGCCTTCATCTCCACAAGGTTGCCCGCTAGAGAGCAGAGGTGGAGTGTGATTTAGTGAGAACGTTTTGCTGTGGTTTGGGCATTGAAGAAGCTGAGGCCATACCTATTTGGCACTCACTTCCTAGTTCAGACTGACCACAGGCCCCTCAGGTGGCTCATGCAAATGAGGGGTAAAAACCCAAAGCTGTTTTAGTAGTCCATTTCCTTACAGGGTATGGACTTTAGGGTGTAACACAGACCAGGGTAGACCACTCCAATGCTGGTAGTCTATCTAGGTCTTTCCACCTTAGTGAAGAGAACTCCCTAGAGATTAGGTAGATCTCCCCACTTTCAGCTGGGGTGACATGTGTTAGACCTGACATCCTTAGGGTGATCTTCCCCCTTTTTTTCTGCGTTTTGCCTCCATGTTTTGCTGTATCTTTTTGTTGGCCTTAGGACTCTGAGCACTTTACCACTGCTAAACAGTGCAAAAGTGCATGTACTTCATCCCTAAATTTGTGTGTAATTGGTGTATACCTGATTGGCATCTCATCTCAAATTTACTTGTAAGTCCCTTGTAAAGTGGTATACTATATACCCAAGGCCTGTAAGTTAAATGCTACTAGTGGGCCTGCAGCACTGATTGTGCCACCCACAGAAGTAGCCTTTCAAACCTGTCTCAGGCCTGCCACTGCAATGTCTGTGTGTGCAGCTTACTGGCACTTCGACTTGGCATTTAAAACTACTTGCCAAGCCTTAAACTCCCCTTTTATTACTCTAGGTCACCCCCTAGGTAGGCCCTAGGCAGCCCTAAGGGCAGGGTGCTATGTTAGTAAAAGGTAGGATATATACCAGTTGTGGTTTGCATGTCCTGGCAGTGACAAACAGCCTGTTTAGTTTTTTACTACAGTGAGGCCTACCCCTCTTATAGGATAGCGGTGGGAATTTTCTTATATCTTTTTAAGTGGTAATTCCTGATCAGAGAGGAGTAGCTTTTTGATGTTTCATATGTTTGGGATGGTATTGATGAATCCTACTTACTGGTGAGGTTGGACTTAACTTTACTATTTTAGAAATGCCACTTTTAGAAAGTAAACATTTCTCTGCACTTACTGCGCTATTTGCCTGATAGCCTGTCTCCAATATGCGTCTGGGCTGAACTGGGTGGCAGCTGCATTTGTGCATTCCCTCTAGACAGCCACAACACAGGTCACTCAACTGCATCTGCATCCATTTGCATTCTGATGAGTCTTCCTGGTCTGAGAGGGGTGGGAGGGGCTCACACTCCACTTGAATAGGTAGTGTCCTGCCCACACACAAGGCACAATTAACTCCCCATCAACAGCCTGGCAGACAAGACTTGGTTTAAAGGGATCTTTGTGCGCCTCAGAGAACTCCTTTGAAGTCACCCCCTACATCAAAGGCACTTTTGTGTATAAGTACTGGGGCCCTAACCCCCTAAAATCAGACACTTTGGACTTGCAACCAGACATCGCTGGCTCTATTCCTGCACATTGCCAGAAGGACTGCTGTGCTGTCAGGAGGGACTGCCACTTTGCTTACTGATCTGCTGTGTTGGCCTGCTGCTTGTTGAGCTGCAGGAGGGACTGCCACTTTGGAACCTGACTTGCTGTGCTGGCCAGCTACCTTTGCCTTGTGACTATCTTCCAGTGTTCTCCAAGGACTTGTTGCCTTGACCTTTGTTCATTGAAGTTTCAGGGTCATCAAAGACTTCAGCGCTGCTGTACCTCCATTGGCCGTGCTGTGAGTAGAAGCGGAGCATGCAAGGTGACTCGCTTACTGTATTCATCGGCTAGCGCCCAGCTTGGATGCGGAAGAGGCCACTTTTATGTTGCCCAGAATCAGCGCTTCAGTCAGTTCGACTCAATCTGCAACTTCCAGCAGCTGTGCATGCCTCATCCAGGACTGGCTAATGTCTGTCATTACTGGATGAGGCTAATGAACACACGCCGAGAGGCTGTTTTAAAGTACGAGACCAGGAAGATAATGAATAGATACCACGAAGATTTTCAGAAGAGGGATATCTGAAATAGCCCTGATGAAGTCCCTGTAAGGGATGAAACCTGTTGGCTGGGTCTGACTAATTATCATTGAAAATTGAATTTCTAATAAAAATAATTTTGTATGAAAAAAAGACACCAACGTCTGGGGATTAATTGGAGAAGAAAAAAAGTGGAATGAAGTGGTATAAACAAAGTGAAATCAAAAGAGTGACTTGAGTTACAAGTAAACTAAATTGAAAAGTTCAATGTGAACAAAGGAAATTGGTTGCCCTCCTACACTTGAGAAAATGTTCTAAAGATTGAGTGCTGCTAGCAGTCAGAACTCCAGGAGTGGGAACATGAAAATTTAATGCTTTAAGGATTTCTGACCTGCGCTTACCAAGAAACACTACTGCTGTCCTGTTGGAAACAGCATGGATAGCAGCAGACTCCTCTTACACATATACACAGCCGGTAAGTACAGGCAGCTACAGTGCTTGCTCTGACACTCATAAGGAACCGGTTATCACAGGCAGTTGCTGTGCTTGCTTCTTCACACACACACAAGTAAAGCATGTGCATCAGCATTGAAAGCTTCAGTCAGACTCTGTCTGTTGGTGCATAAACATGTGTGTTTAGTGTGTTAACCATTGACATCATTTAGGGGTCGCCAGGCTTGCCCATTGTGACCCCTGGCACTGCCTTTGCGACCTCTGGCCTCAGAGGTGGCAAAATCAGTGCCAGAAATACAAGGGCAGCTTGTGGACGTGGGTTGCAGCTCCACTTTCCTTGTTTTCTGTCAATTGTTTATTAAGGTAATAGTAAATAATACTTTATTGTTCAATATTACTGTAATAAAGAACGGATTACAATTAGCTGGAATATGACCCTCCCTGGCAGCTAAGGTAAGTAAAAAATGCTTTTAAAATATATGTTGTGTGCGTGCCTGCGGGTGAAAGCACGTTTAAGTGAGAGAGAATGTGCGTATGTGTAAATGTGTGTCTATGTGTAAGCATGTGTGAGTGAAAGTAAAGGTTAAATGGCATGTGATGTCACTTCTGCTACCCTTGGCATTTTGGTGAATTGACGTTCATGGTGTTAACAAATACGTCTCAACCATGTGCAGCTGGTTGGGGGGCGAGATTAAAACACGTGGGCTCATGCATGTCAATACCCTCACTTTAAATTGTGAAATACTTGCTTTTTTAGTTTAAAAATGTTGTTTTACTTTTCTTCTGCCTAGTTGAAGTCCTATGTGTAAAACACGTTACACTAATGGTTTGTCCCTCGATATTGTAACAATATTCTGCCCCGTTGATATTCGGGATTCGATATTCCCAGCTTACACCTATAAGAGAGATATTCAGTGAAGAGCTTTCCTTAGACTTGGAGCCAAGTCTCTAGTTCACAGCAAGTATGTCAGAAGCTTGTGTAGGGCCGTGGGCCAGCAACCTTTGCAGGGCCCTCTTTGGTTTCTATCAAAGGAGCAGCTTGTAATTCAGAGAGGATGTGGCTAACGGCTAGGGCGGTCGACCTCCATGCTGGGGAATCGGGTTTGAGTCTCGGCAGGGATGCTCAACATCCTGTGATTCTGGGCAAATCACGTACTCTTCCCGTGCCTACAAAAATGAATGTGTCCATCTGTAAAACAACTGGTGTTCATATAAAGCCCTCTGATATCTTCAGGTTGAGTTTGCTATATGTAAAACTCCCCCAAAAAAGGAAATACTTATTATTCAAATATGTGTCGAAACATAAGCAGGCCCTCCAAAAGGAGGAAGGCTGGGAGCAAAGATTCCTGGCTGCCCTCTTATTGAGACAGCCCTGCTCATAGTGGCAAGGAGGATGAAAAAGTGTCCTGTCAATTGAGTGGGTGTGAGACCCCCCTCCAGGACAAGTGCCACCTGCCAAAGGTGGAGTCAAGAGGGGTGTTAACATGCAGTGTGAGTGTCTGATGGTGTGTGGCAGATTGTAGACTGGAATATTGAATACTGGAATATCGTGATACTTTAATATCGCAGCCAAAACATCGGGCACCAAAATATCGAAAGATAAGTGCATAAATGAGAGTGGAGATTTGCTGTTCTTAACTCCACATCTACGTACCTTGAAGATACATATATATCATCGTGGTACATATACATGGCATTAGGTATAGAAAACCTATGCACAATTGCCTGTCGATATTTTCGTCTTGGATATTTTGTCTATGATATTAAGGAATGAGAATATTTCCTTCGCGATATACAGGATCCACACCTGTAACAGTGTGAGGTGACAGTGAGGAGAAAAGTGAGATGGAGAGAAGATGAAGTGGTGGAGAAGGATGGAAGCAGAGAGAATGGAGCAGTTCCATCTCTTTTAACTCCAACTCAAACAAAGTAAGGAATTGTGATGGAACCAGCTACCCTCTGCTGCAAGGTTCATCTCGACATGCAATCCGATACATCGTCTGCAAGGGATTGCAATGGTCCACAAATGAACCCTAGCAGCTTCTTTTAATCCTCAGCTTGCTTGTCTGGCACTCACCCACCCCAGTGGCCCCCTTTTGCTTTGATGTTCATAAACCACTCCTTGTTCATGCAACTGTTAAAACGTCACCTTTCTCCTGAACTGTAAACTGTTGTAATGTACTAATTACTCAATGCACTCTCCCTACAGAGGTTCTCTGCCTTGCTGCTCAGCCTATGATGAGGTCATTTAGAATGTTCAGTGTGTTTGTATTGAGCGGAGAATCAGTTGGTGTGAAAGGGCTGAGCAGCGAGGAGGCTGCTCCTGGTGGGGCACTTTTATGGATCAGAACATCTTCCTGTAACTTGTAACCTATGAAGTGATCTCAAGAATAAATCTACTACCTTTTCTACAAGACTTGCCTGCGCATCGTTCTTCATTTTAACCCTGGCGACGATCTGAAAGAACCTACATGAGCTACCTTGAATGGACTGGTACCTAAGAAACTGAAGAAGCGCATTTGGGAAAAGCAAGCTAGCAGTCCTGAAGCCCCACCAGTGACCAGAAGATCGGTCGGCCCCATCGTGGACGTGCCAGTTAATGATGGACTTGGGTGAGTGTTCCCCCAACAAGTAACTAGCCTAACAGCTAACAGCCTTGAGGAATAAGGCGTCTCTTCACCTGTGTTCCTCATCACTTGTGTCTGGTCAGCCCTAACCTGGGCCTGCCAGTCCCTGCTATGACTTGGAGAGAGTGTCTGTGTCCTGCTGCCTTGGATGACGTGTGCTTGGGAAAACCGGCACCTCTGTGTGGTGTTACACTTGGAAAAAATACGCAGAGGCTGGTGCTTTAAGCCTGTGGAGTGAGGCTACTGTTGTGAATTCTGGGGATACTGAATTGTTTGCTCCTCGGCACTCCAGAGGAAAGGGAGCGACCCGTTGTGGAGAAAATCAGCACCGCTGGACTGCCGCCACACTTGTTCAAGATGCAGAGGCTGGTGTTACTTTACTACTGGTGTAAGCATAGCATTTTGGATTGAGACTGCCTGTGATGCCTGTAGCTGGAACAAGTTTTCTTTTGCGGTATTTCCAACCACAAATTGTGTGACCCTGGGCACATTCGAGGTCCAGCAACTTTGGGCAATTTAAACGTCTACCTCTAGTTCAAAGTTAAAAGTATCGGCGCGTGCAACTTACCTTAGTCTTGGTGTTGTGCGTGGCTCCCGTGGGAACTTGGGTGACGTCGGTTGCAGTACGGAGCTCTTTGGCTGCTTATGGACGCATTCCAGTTTCGATGTGCCGTGAGCCATACGGCGTGACGTGGACGGGGTGCCGCCATGTTTTGGTTGGCTACCTCCGTTTTACTTCAATTTGCCAACCACGTCTTCAACGCAAGTGCGGCGTCCTCTACGTGCCTCTATGTTGGATTGCCTGCACAACACAAGCAGAGGGGCTATGGACTTTACTGTCTTCGTCATCTTGTGTTGACTATGGTTTTTACAAGCACCGTGGTGAAATACCGTGGTTATAAAGGTTGGAAGCCTAAGCCAGCTTCACGGTATTTCGCTGCTCGTTATTTCATCATTTAACACTGGACTGATATTGTCAGATAAGTTCTGATGACTGGGTTTTTGTTAACAGCATACCCCTTTCTGGTTTTATGTGGTGTTGTTTTACACGTTACCATTCCACATTTGTTTCATGCAGCTTAACAAATTTTGGCCAGCAATGTCTATCTTTTCTCTAAAGTGTGGACTGAAGTCTCAGTCCCGGCATCTGAGTCCTTGTGGATCGCGTACGACGCCTCACGATGATTGTTGCCTCTCCTCATGGTTTTTGCTGCAGCACTTTACATGTAAGCGCAGCAGTTGTCTGTTTCAACGTATGGTGGGGAGTTCGTGTCTTCGTTGCTGCAGACCCTGGACACTGGACTTTGCAAGCAGATGGTGTGCCATTAACAAGGACTTCATAGCTGGGAAATTTCGGGTGAGTGATCGCTCACCGGAGTAAGAGAATTCCTTTTTCCTCATTTTATCAATGTGATACTGCTTTGTGGGGGTGGTTTGTGTTTTTGTTATTTGAATGTGGTGTTGTCTCCCTAGGATGTGTAGGTTGTGGGCTGGTGAGTGCCCCAGTTTTGGGTTCATAGGTAAGTGCGTTCCTTGTTGCGCCTGAGTATGTTCTGAATTCCATGTTTTGGGTTTAAGGATACCCATAGTATGTTGCGAGAGTGTCATGACTGTGTGCATCTGTGCTAGATTTTCTGAATTTCATGTTTTGGCCAGTATGTCTCGGGTTCAAGGATACCCTGGATTGTCATGGGTTTAAGGATACCCATAGTATGTTGCGAGAGTGTCATGGGTTTAAGGATACCCTGGATTTGCCTTGGGTTTAAATATACCCATAGAGTGTTTTGAGTGTGTTTCGGGTTTAAGGTTACCCTGGTTTTGCTTGGGGTTTAAGGTTACCCTGAATTTGGTTTGGGTTATAATTACCCTGTTTTGGTATGGGTAGAGTCTTATTCCTCTTCTTTGAGGTAGACCTATCCTGCCACTAGTTTGTGCAGTTGAGGGTTGTAGATCCCTGTTCTGCCCCAGTCTTGTGCCCTAGTTTGTGGCGCAATGGGTACTCTGTGTGTTGTGGTACCTGCAGTTTGTAGTGTGAGTTATCGTGGATCAGCATCCACCGTTTTTAAGAATGTATTTCTTTATCTTGAAGGCTTTGTTGTTTATGATCATTATAAGGGGGGAGATGTGTATAATGATTTTGTTGTTAATGCATCCTCCTTTGCTGTCATTTGTGTGTTTTACATTCTCCATACATTTGATTGTTTTTGATCATTATAGGAGGGGGGTGATGTATAATGATTTTGTTGTTAATGCATCCTCCTTTGTTGACGTATGTGTGTTTTACCATCATACATTTTGATTGTTTTCGATCATTATAAGGGGGGAGATGTGTTGTAATGTACTAATTACTCAATGCACTCTCCCTACAGAGGTTCTCTGCCTTGCTGCTCAGCCTATGATGAGGTCATTTAGAATGTTCAGTGTGTTTGTATTGAGTGGAGAATCAGTTGGTGTGAAAGGGCTGAGCAGCGAGGAGGCTGCTCCTGGTGGGGCACTTTTATGGATCAGAACATCTTCCTGTAACTTGTAACCTATGAAGTGATCTCAAGAATAAATCTACTACCTTTTCTACAAGACTTGCCTGCGCATCATTCTTCATTTTAACATAAACCATGCAGCCATTGGGTTGCTTAATGTTTAACCTAACCTGTCCATTACAGTTGCTGATGTATTACAATGTCTAGCCAAAGGGAATTACAACATCCAGCCAAAGAGTGAATAATCGCACTATGTGCTTACTGCCAAGACCAATAATCTTTAACTAATTACATACTGTCATTCTAATTACAAACAATATTGAATATTAAAGGATAAGATGTTTCACTGTAACCAAAGTTTAAAAACCACACTGCTTTGTGTTATTTATTTTTAGGTCTGTCTTGACAGCGTCACTGTCGCCAGACATTATGTGATCAATGTAAACAAGCATTGGCAATGCCAATCGGTCTCGCCATTAGGATCTTATATGTATTGCCTGCCGATCACATAATCTCCCTTGTGTAACGTAACCGGAGCTCATGTAAAGCGCTCCAATACCTTCAGGTAGAGTTCGCGCTATAGAAATCTGCATAAAAAAAAATAAAACACCGTGCCAGCCTGCCTCAAGCGCTCCTCCCGAGCAGCCCTGCCTGCCGAGCACATAATCTCCCCGTGCCTGAATGTGCCCTTGTGTAACGTAACCGGAGCTCATGTAAAGAGCTCCAATACCTTCAGGTAGAGTTCGCGCTATAGAAATCTGCATTAAAAAACACCGTGCCAGCCTGCCTCAAGCGCTCCTCCCGAGCAGCCCTGCCTGCCGATCACATAATCTCCCCGTGCCTGAATGTGCCCTTGTGTAACGTAACCGGAGCTCATGTAAAGCGCTCCAATACCTTCAGGTAGAGTTCGCGCTATAGAAATCTGCATAAAAAAATAAAACACCGTGCCAGCCTGCCTCAAGCGCTCCTCCCGAGCAGCCCTGCCTGCCGATCACATAATCTCCCCATGCCTGAATGTGCCCTTGTGTAACGTAACCGGAGCTCATGTAAAGCGCTTCAATACCTTCAGGTAGAGTTTGCGCTATAGAAATCTGCATAAAAAAAAAAACACTGAGCCAGCCTGCCTGAAGCGCTCCTCCCGAGCAGCCCTGACTGCCGATCACATAATCTCCCCGTGCCTGAATGTGCCCTTGTGTAACGTAACCGGAGCTCATGTAAAGCGCTCCAATACCTTCAGGTAGAGTTCGCGCTATAGAAATCTGCATTAAAAAAAAACCACCATGCCAGCCTGCCTTAAGCGCTCCTCCCGAGCAGCCCTGCCTGCCGATCACATAATCTCCCCGTGCCTGAATGTGCCCTTGTGTAACGTAACCGGAACTCATGTAAAGCGCTCCAATACCTTCAGGTAGAGTTCGCGATATAGAAATCTGCATAAAAAAATAAAACACCGTGCCAGCCTGCCTCAAGCGCTCCTCCCGAGCAGCCTTGCCTGCCGATCACATAATCTCCCCGTGCCTGAATGTGCCCTTGTGTAACGTAACCGGAGCTCATGTAAAGCGCTCCAATACCTTCAGGTAGAGTTCGCGCTATAGAAATCTGCATAAAAAGAAAACACCGTGCCAGCCTACCTCAAGCGCTCCTCCCGAGCAGCCCTGCCTGCCGCGTCACCTGACCTCAGAGAGGGGCGCTGGCTGCGTGTCTGCTGCTGCGGACGAGGATCACGCGCCGACAACCACCATATGGGGGGGGAGGGAATCGGCACTCATAAACATCAGTGCAGCTGAAAAATATGTGTGTCTGTACACGATCGCCAGAAGTTTGCACTCGATCAACATCACACGCTTGGCTTAAACAAGTCACATTAAATAAAAACTCAACACACGCACCTCCTACTTCCCCAGCTCTTTCTTACACAATGTACTGCCTTCGCCCATCCCACCCCTCCTCCACAGTCCTTCATTCACCTACTCATCCTACTAAGAAATATACACGTAACACCACTGCCTCTACCACCCGCTGCCATTTCACATGAAGCCCTGAGCCCCGAGTTTTACCCCCCTTCCCCTCTGCACCTCTGCAAACACTGATGCAGCATGATCGGAGCCAAACCTCTGACTGCAACTTCCACCTCTGCTGTCCGGGCTCGGACCCATGCCAGGTCCAGCGCCTCGCCATGCATGGAGGAAAGCTCCTCTGCCCAGGACCACTCAATGTGCTCCGGTGAGCACAGTCCTGCACAAGTACACTGCACCTCCAGCCGGTCGCGGGCAGGCAGACAGGCTCCGCTCACACACATGGTTTGCCTACCTCATAAGAACAAGTGTGCGTACATATCACCAAGTTATAACAATAACCAGCACGCACTTTTATTCTAACTTTAACACCGAGCGCGGTGTCCTTTATGCGGGCGTGCGCTCAGTGTTAAAGTGAAAATAAACCAAAAAAAAAACAGAGCGCGGTGTCCCTGAAGTGGACGCCACGAAAACACAAATAAATAAGCAAGAGGCAGAAGCAGACTTTTGGCGCGCATGCGTATGATGTATAGCATCGCGCGCATACAAGAGTCTAGGTCAGGCAAAATAGAGTGCGAATGCAGCCAGCCAATCAGAGGGGCAAAAAAACATTTACAAATGCAATAGGACTCGTATTTACGCCAGTCCTATTGCATTGTAAATAAAACTGCGGTCATCGAAGAAGGCAGGAACAGGAGTGGGTGGGGGGGGTTGTGGTTGGCAGAGAAGTGACGGACTGCGGGAGGGAACGGGGGAGGCAGGGGAACAAAACAGTTTTAAAAGTAAAGGGGCCGATAGCTATGGAAGGAGAAAAATGACGACATGGCCGTCAGGAGGCCGGATTAAGTTGAGGAAAACGAATCAGATTGCAGCATTTCGGAATTCGGCCAATCAAAAAGCTAGGCGGAAAGTGGGCGGAGCTTCCCCCACTATACTGTATACAGCATCTCTCGACGAGACAGCGCATGCGCTGCCTAGGCGAGACCTAAAAAGGGCTTTAAGGAGCACTAATTGGAGAGGGTCTTTAGCTCACTCCACTTGTAGGTAGCCAGGGGTGCATGTTTTGGCAGTGCTTAATTTGTAAAATATTAAGTCCAGGTGCTCAAATTTTGTAGGAAGCCACACCCACTTCCCTGGCTCCACCCACTTCATTAATTGGCTCCACCCCCAGTCTATTGGCTCCACCCACATCCTCAACTGGCACTGCTGAAAGCTAGATATAATACCCGATCTGAATTTCTACCTTGGAAATTTGATGGTTGACTTGAAACACGTATTGGTTTTCAAGCTCTTTGGGAAGGATATCTTAATAAAATCAAGGCAAAACCGCAAAAGAGACTGGATGTCATGACTTCTGGAAACGAAGATAAAGACTCTAAAGTAATGCTGAAAAGACTATCTACTTCTGTTGTATTTTGTGTCTCCCCAGGATTGCTTTTCAAATAACACCCTAAGCTGCTCCGGACCAGTCATTTAGTAAGAGACAATACCACACCTTACACACTTCTCAATTCTTTTCCTCTGAGAATTTGGGGAATTTGCCACTGATATAAGTACATTTTGTTGCCAAAGAATATAGCACATTATAGAGCTCAGAGGCACAAGCCCACTATGAAGGCATCTATCACATAAAGAATATATTGGGCTCTGCTAGATGCACAATATGCACCTCTCTGGCATATGCACAACCTGTAACTGATTTATGCGCATCATTCAGCTCTGTATTATGCCAATATCGGCAGCTAAAACATCTGGTTATATGCACATATCAGATCTCCAAAATGTGCACATATCATAGGCTCATGTAAAATGTTATGTCACAGATATGCCTATAGTATGCAATGCAGACCCTTTGCATATGCACAGTATGTAATGCTGTGGTATCTGAAAATTTCACTTTTCACATGTGCAGATGACTTAAGCATTACAGCGCATATAATGAAGGTCTGCAAACTGGACATACCTGAGTCAGAAATGTTCACCTGTGCAGGCTTCTCTTTGGACTACTCACCCTGCACTCACACAGGCACATCACTCTGCCTGCACTCATACAGGCACACCGCTCTGCCCTGACTCATACAGGCACACCAACCGCTCTGCTCTCACTCATACAGGCACACCGCTCAGCCTGCACTCATACAGGCACACCCCTCATTCTGCAAGCATACAGGCACACCCCTCATTCTGCAAGCATTCAGGCACACACCACTCACCCTGCACTCCTACTGGCACACTACTCACCCTACATTCATACGGGGACACAGCACTCACCCTACACTCATACAGGACACAGCACTCACCCTTCACTCATACAGGCACACTACTCACCCTCCACTCATTAAGGCACAACACTCACCCGGCACTCATACAGGCACACAGCACTCACCCTGGCCTACACTCATACAAGCACACTATTCACCCTGCACTCATACAGGCACACCACTCACCCTGCACTCATACAGGCACAATGCTCACCCTGTACTCATACAGGCACACCGCTCACTCTGCACTCATACAGGCATACTACTCACCCTGCACTCATACAGGCACACAGCAATCACCCTTAACTCATACATGAAGAAAACGGAAAGACTCATAGCACACACAGAAATCCGTAGACATGTGGATATACATGATCACAGGTTAAGTCCATTTAATAACTTTAGAGGAACACCCTCTTTCTGAGTCAAGAACATTTAAGGTTAAATCAATTCATGCGCTGAGAAACTAACAAGTAACTCTCTGTGTTTCTCTTGCCAGCAGCTGTGATTAATGGCATCTCTTCATTGCAGTGGGCAATATAGACGGTAAGCAGAGGTGTTAACTGCTATTATTGCATACCTAGTGAAAATGTCCCTGGTCAATGGAGACGTGCGGGCTGGGGCTGCAGCCTGGCTCCAATCCACAAAGGCACACTGCAGCTCACAAGGGGTGGGCATTTGGCAGCACGGATACGTCTGCTATCCTGCTGCTGGAGGCAACAGTGGTGACAGGAGCAAGGCACACCATGCTGAGTTTAAAAAAAAGTTCTGCACCCATTACTTCTCTCACGTGCGCCAACTGCCAAATGTGCTGTGGGCCAATCCTCTAGCCTGCCCTTTTTGAAGCAAAAGCATTCCAGGCCAGCATGGGGTGGGGGAGAGATTCGCACGTTTACACCCAGGGCCGGCTTTAGCGCTGGTGGCGCCCAGTTCGACAATCATTTTTGATGCCCCCACACCTCATGACCGCCTCCTCGGATTCTCTCACTACCACCGGGCAAAAGTGCCCCTCATCTCTCCAATCATAAGCTATTGCTAAACACAGCGCCCCCACCTGAGCTCAGCGCCCCCTCCACAGGCCAGCGCCCAGTGCGGCCGCACTGGTCGCACTGCCCTAAAGCTGGCCCTGTTTACACCTAATCAATCCTGCCTCTCTTGTCTCTGGTGCTGCATGCACCCCGCCACAAGACTTAACGCCTATTAGGAATCAAATACACTGGCATTCACATGGCAAAATGCAGCGCCCACCATCTTGAAGAATTATCACTGACTTGTGCCTGTCACTTTCACAGTGCTTAAAACAAGAATGCCAATTGCGGTAGCAGTCGCCATCCAGAGTGTTAAAAGACGGTCATAAGAAGAGAACAAAGCAAAGTGTCAAAAGAACAAATGGGAAAATCAAAAAATGTAAATGGAGAAAATATAAAAAAACAGCTTCCACGAAGCAAAAGGCAACAGGGAAAAGCCCAAAGGGAAATCAAAGTAAACCAAGGTGGGAGGTAAAGTGACGGAGCGGGGATTGCGGGCAACGTGGGTGTTAAGGTGCAGCCCAATAAGTTAAAGAGTCTACATTGTGAAAATGATGAAGGACCTTTAGCATACCTTGTCTCTCCTTCTCCAGCCCCAAACCATTCAACCTCCCTAGCTGTTTCTCTTCATACCGGGCCGTATTCCTTGTTGGTAGTGGCGGTGACTCATGCTGAGAGTAGGTGATATGCTTGTACAGCGTAGGGCGGCAGCTGTGATATGAAAGCGGTTAAACATGTCTCTCACTCGTCAAATTATTTTGTCTAAGGAAACACAAATGTGGCTGCCCCAATACAAGTGACTCAAAACCAGCCAGACGTGTGCGCCCACAAAACGTGCTTGCCCTGCATGCAGCTGTGATCATTTTGTTTATTTATCCAGCTGACTGGGCTTGAATTTCCATAGCACACACATGATACTGTAATGGTATTAAAGGTTCTTAGAGACCGACATCATTTATGGTGTTTGTTTTTCTCTGGCAGCAGCACAGATGGGAGGAGTAAAGGCATTAACTTAAGACCTCAAAGTACAGTTTTGTGTTGACAACCCTGGGCTACACTAAACTACATGGCTTTTTAGGTCTTGATAGACAGTGCAACTGTTGCATTACCTTATGTGATCACCAAAAAGGAGCTTTCTGAGTCCTACGGAAAGAGGGGCTTATGCTCCAGCTACATGCTGCTTCCCCTGACTACAGGATTTGATTGGGCTGACTGAGTGTGCTTCCACTAAAAAGACTACTTGTATTGCACTTTTTGGCTTGCGGCAAAGCTTATACTCGATACAGAAGTGCTGACTTTATTATGGTTTTTAGACAATGATCATGGCTCTAGGTCTGATATATTTATTATGAAATGTTATGATAAAGGCACTAGGCCTGACATATTTATTGTAAAAAATGTATGTTAAAGTCAATAGGCATTTAAGGTTGGATTATTATTACTACAAAGCCTATAGAGGGGTATTTTATTACATGGAATCTCACAAATTACCATAGAAGGCAATGGTTTTGGTGCTGGCCACTCAGTGTGACAAACTGTGGACATAGATGGTTTGCTCTGTGAGAATCCTTTTTTTTAGTTTTTTTTTTTTAAAGTATGTTTATTGGCATTTATTATCATACATTCTTACATTTTCATAACTTAACACAAGATTTATTAAGTATTGCATATGTATACATCATTTCTTATTCGCTTGGACGATGGAAATACATCCGGCACCACTGTAACATTGACCCTATATCTCACATTTCCCATCCCCCTAAGAACTTCGTCACATGTATCAGTGTATCTAATATTTGGGTCGTATCTCCATTTTAACCTCATCCTTATGTGCCTTATAGTCGGAGTTCCTCAGTCCTGGGGCCGCCATACAATTAGTTCTAACATGCTTTCTAGTGTTACGTTCACTTACTAACGCAGCCTACACGCCATTAACTAACAAACAATTAAACTCAAACAATTAAAACGGTGTCAGTCTGTGCATGTGGGCATGGTCACCTTTCCCTCCTCCCGCACTGGAATGTATCATCTCGGTGTGTGTCCTCGTGGGGGACCGCAGCGGGGGGCCCCGACATGGGACTGGGGGAGAGAGCAGAAAAGGAAAAAGGGGGGGCTGTTATCCGTCACTCATTAATCTTACGTATATCTCAAAGTTCTGGCAAGCATCAGTGGTGTCGGTGGACGGATGGATGGGGGGGAAAGCACGCGCACAGTGGGAAGGGGGGAAAACCCCCAGTGGGGGGATTTATCCTGTACACGGGCCTACCCATCCGAGCTAGTCGATGTATCTCCCTCCCCCTCTTCTCCACTATTAGAGCAGCTCGGGTGTTTCCAATTATATAGTACCTCCCTCCACCCGTCCGCAATAGAGCACTTGCGTATGCCCTTTAGCTCTTCTTTATACAAGGCTCTGCCCTCTGCTGCCGCCAAATGTATCACCTCTTGATTCCAAACCCCTATCTGCGGCCCCGTCATTGACTTCCATGCTATCGCAATTCGTCTGCCAGGTACGTTCCCTCCAGGTTCACTCCCTCCAACCACTGCACCACCCACTGGAGCTGCGCAGCCAACTGGTAGAATTCAAAGTCTGGGACCCCCAAACCACCTTCGCTCCTAGGGAGCTGCATTGTCCGCAGCGCAACCCTCCGCCTGCCCAGATGAGGTCTCGCACCAATGTGTCTAGGTGTCTAAACCAGCCCGCAGGCATCATCACTGGCAAGTTAATGAAAAAATATAGCAACCGAGGCAGCATGACCATTTTGGTCAGCGAGATTCCAGCCATCAGTGGCAATCTCAGCGAGCTCCAGAAGGCCACGCTAGAGCGCAGGGAGCGAACTGCCCTCCCCAGGTTATGTCCTTCAATGAGTGAAAAATTTGAATGCCCAGGTACTTAAAGGAGTCCGAAGACCAATTATAACTAGCAGGAAGGTTCCCAGGCCTAGTATATGGGCCGGCTACCGGGAATAAGTGTGTTTTGTGGTGATTAACCCGCAGGCCAGAATGTTAGCCAAAGCTCTCCAATAATTGAAAAGCGGTGTGTGCTCCAGAGCTCGTATCGCATAAATAAATCAGCAGATCATCTGCATACAGGGATATGATATATGTTCTTCCATTCAGCGATATCCCAAGTCCCTCCCCCCGCGAAAGCACTCCGCCAGTGGTTCAACCGCTAGTGCAAACAGTAGCGGGGACAGCGGGCAGCCTTGTCGGGTCCCACGGGATATTGCGTATTCTGGGGAGATGGTACCACCAGTTTTGACCCTTGCTGTCGGGGAGGTATATAATAGCTGGACCCATTTGAGCCAATCCGGTCCCAGTCCCATTTTCTGCATAACCCCCAGTAGGTAAACCCAGCTGACCGTGTCAAATGCTTTCTCCAAGTCTACTGAGAGCAGTGCCGCTCCCGCCAGATCCCGGGCTGCAGCATGGTAGAGTACAGAGTATAGTCGACGTAGATTGTAAGATGTATTCCGAGAGGGAGAGTCAATATTGAGCATAGACAGAGGTCTATAATCTCTTACCCCTGCCTCCAAGCTCTCGGTCTTAGGGAGTGGTATCACCATTGCAGACCGAGTGGAGGGCGGCAGGTAACCTAATCCAAAAGCCTCATTATACAGAGTAACTAGGCGGGGGGCCAATATGGACCCATATTTCACATAAAACTCCGAGGGCAGACCATCGGGACCCGGAGTTTTACCTCTTGCTAACAATGCCATGGCCCCTCTGACTTCCTGGAGCATAACCGGTCCTCCCAAATCTTCCACGGCTTCCTCCTCGACCACCTTCATAGCCAGGGGAGCTAGGAAGGCGCTTATTTAATCTTGTGATGTTCCTCGCGGGGCTGTATATAATTGTTTATAGTAAGTCTGGAAGGCACTATTTATCCTGTCAGGGTCATACTCGATTCTGTCCTCCGTGGTCCTGATCCGAGTGATCGGAGAGCCCCGTGATTCAGGCCTGACGAGCCACGCCAGTAGTTGCCCTGCCTTCCCCTCCTCACTCTGTACTCTATCCATGTATTTGCTGTAATCATGCGAGCGAAGCCTTCCCAGTGCCTCATCGTATTGCTTTCGCTTTGCCAGTAATCGCTCGTGCATTCGGGTCCCCAACCCTTGCATATTATCTAGGGACCGCAGCTTGTCCTCAAGCCCTGTGAGCTCTCTATGCAGCTCTCTTTGTATTCCAATAGTTTGCCCCATACAAAATCCCCTTACCACCACATTAAACGCCTCCCATTCCACAATTGATGTGGAAGCAGTATCCGCATTTTCATTGAAGTATGCGTCCACGGTAGTGCGCAGAGACTCCGCAAATGGCTCATCGTCAAGTGTCACGGGGCTAAGCCGCCATGTGGGTAACGGGGACCTACGCCTCTGGGGGCAATATGTCACCAACAGGGGGCTGTGATCAGAGTAAGTGCGGCCTAAATATTCTGTAGATTGGGCAAGGGAACCAAAGGACTGGGAACACCAGATGCATCTATTCTCGTGTGGAGGTGATATAAGTGCGAATAGAAGGAGTATTCCCTAACCCCACTATGCTGTACGCGCCATATGTTATGCAGGTCCCAGTGTGCCATCCATTCCCGCAGCCCGGCAGCCGTCCTATGCGCTTGTGCTCCCGGAAGCGGTGGATGTGAACGATCCAGTAAGACATCTGCCACACAATTAAAATCACCCCCCAGTACCATCTGCCCCGTTGCCATGCTCGCTATATGCGCGGAAAGGGAAGTCAAGTATGTCAATTGGTCGTGGTTGGGAGCGTAGCAGCAGCCGATTGTTATCTCCTGACCTGATAGTCGCCCCGCCACCAATGCATAGCGTCCCTCTATGTCTATTGCAGTGCAAGTTGTCTCAAAGGGGACTCCCGGCCGAATCCACACCAACGCCCCTCGGGCAAACGCCGAATGCCCAGTTGCGTAAATCTGGCCTCTCCAGCGCCTACTCAGCCTCTCCACCTCCCCCCCCGGTCAAGTGCGTCTCCTGCAACAATGCAATTTGCACATCCCGTCGTTTCAGATAATTATAAATCTTATAGCATTTGGCCATTGTACCCATGCCCCTGATGTTCCAGGTTAGCAATTTCACTTCTTGTTGCGCCATCACGCACCTGTCAGGTTACACAAACCCCCCCCCCCCCCCCAAGACACCAAACAGCATCAGTGTGCCACCCCGACATGCAACAGAATCCTGACTGACCAACTGTAATGAACCTAAACTGGAAACAACTCCCCGGCCCAAGAGCATGTTGGCAACGGCCATCTGCCCAAACATCCCTGTATCAAAACTACAAATCAATGAAGGCCCAAACCATATGCAGTAAGGCCCTCAGGGGGGTTCGCGGTTATGCTACCTAATCCGTTCTATCACAGCCTGCAATAGATCAAGTCCTGTGTGTATCACTACGTGGACTTCAGCATCGGCCAAGCCCAAAAACATTCAAAGCGAGCGCTCCCAATTAAATAATGTCATCCGCCGTGTGTGGGGTCACCACTGGGAGCTACAGGCTACCTTTGCCAGACGAGTCTGATTCCGAGTCACCAGACCCCTTCGTGGATCTGGAGCCTTGTTCTGACGGGGGGGTCCCTCCCCGGGCTATCTCCACCACGGCCTGCAGTGCCGCCGCTCTTTCCAGTTCGGTCTGAGAGGAATTCGGTTTCTTCGCTCCTATCCTTTCCGGCCTTCTTTGGAAGCGCTTTCCAGCTCCCTTGCTGGCCGCTGAGGTTTCGGCGCCACACCCGGCTTTTCGGTACGATACGATTCGATCCAATCCCAAGCCATTTGGGGGGAGTCACAGAAGTGAGTCTTGCCATCAACTGTGATGCGGAGTTTGGCCGGGAACATAAGCGAGTACTGGACCCCCTCCTCTTTGAGTGCCTTTTTGACTTCATAGTAGGAGGCCCGTTTCCATTGAACATCCAATGTGTAGTCCGGGAACATGGAGACCTTAGCGTTATCAACTTTAAATGGGCCTTCCACACGAACTTTCTGTAAGATAAAGTCTCTATCTTTGTAGTGTAGTAACTTAGCCACTAATGGTCTTGGGGGACGACCCAGTGCCGCTGGGCGGGCCGGCACACGGTGCGCCCTTTCTAATGTGAAGAACTGGGTCAACGCTCCAGGGGCCACCACCTCTTTGAGCCACGACTCCAGGTAGGCCACCATGTCCCCTTTTTCAATTCCTTCCGGCAGCCCCAGAATTCTTATATTATTGCGGCGACTACAACCTTCTCCATCCTCCGCCCGTCGCTCCAGTATCCAGACCTTGTCCGTGAGCTCCGTCACTCGTTAGGAGAGGGCCTTATGTGCTGGCGTTAGTTCTTCGAGTCCCGTTTCCACTCCTTTCACCCGCTCACTCAATTTCTGGTGTTCTGCAAGGAGGAGGCCCAGGCCCACTGACACCATACTTATATCCTGGTGGAGCGTGGCCTTCGTGTCCGAGATGGCGTCTAATATTTTGTCCAACTGCTGCTGGATGGGGTCCGATCGCGTTTGAGGTTCACGGCTACCCTTCTGTCGCTCAGGAGGCTCTTCTTCATGTTCAAGGGCGGCGCCGGTTTGTTTCCCCCGTGGTTTCCCCATCATTACAGGCTTCAGAGGTAATGGGGCCCTTTTGCAACACCTTAGTGAGGCCTCTAGCTGTGCCCTGTTGGGTCTCAGAATGCTCAGCTGCCCTGCAACACACAGTCTTCACCCCCAGTCCGAAATCAGTGTCCCAAGGCTGCGCAGGCCTCTACCTCTGTGCCCTCCTAGTATATCCCACTCGGGGTCCCACTCAGTCTGGCTCCTACGCAGTTCCAACACCACAGGGAAGTTCTCAGGGCTACGATCCCCAGCTAGTTATTTTGTGTCCACCGCCGCTTCCACCGTTTCCCAGGTTAGGCCAGTTGTGCCAGAGTACAGATTACCCCACGCAGGCCTGATATGTGCTGCTGTCCCCTCAGTGCCTCTAGGTTCCCGAGTCCTTCCCAGGCCAGCACTTCATAGAGCTTCCACAGCTCAACAGTGGCCCTCCCACAACATGGCTTGCCGCCGGTCCACCACCTCTGGACAGGCTCCTCTGTTGCTCGGGGCTAGCATGTGCCTCACCTCAGTTTAGTGGTGCAGCAACGTCACGCCAACAAAGTTAGGGGCTCCAGATTAGGCCTCCAAGGCCACAATGGTATGAGGGGGTGTCCGTCCCAACAGGCCTGTCACTCCGATGCTGGGTCGCACTCCAAAACCTCACCCTTGCTGAGTGGCTACGGTGACATTTCCAGCACGTCAGCCCCGAGCGTAGCGCTCCTTGTCCTACCTCCTGGCCCAATCACTCAGCGCCAGGAGGGTTGTGCCGGTCCGGGGTGTGACACCCGCCTCCCGGTACCATACGCCGCTTTCCACCGCAGCAGGGTCGGCAAGGTCGTCTTCAGCGCGTCGGACCTCACAGCCGCTCCGCGGTGAATGCCTACCAATTCCGGCATCCTCGCCTCAGTCCGACGCTCGCAGACGGGGTTTCAGGCTCCGCCCCGCCCAACACTCGAGGCCGGGGCTTCAGATTTGTGGCCGCACTCGGGGGTCTTTTGCCAGCAGGTCGTGTCGCGCCTCCGTACCCTCGATCGGGATCAGCGCCTTGGCTCCTCAGATCGGGACCGCCACTCTCAGGTAGAGAAATGGGTTTGCGCCGCTCTGTTAAGCCAGATAAATTTAGGGCCGATGCGGAGCACTGTGCTCACGTGCCATCTTCGGCAGCTCGCCACGCCCCCCCTCTGTGAGAATCCTTGTTAAGCCTTTTTAGGAGAGATAATATTTTGCTTAGCCGACTGTAATCTGTGATGCGTTTCTACTTTTATGACTGTGTGTCTGACGGTTGTCTTGTGGAAAAGTTTATGCTCAAAACTATAGGCCTGAGTTGGTTATGGTGACAAGCAATATGCCTGTTTGCTGCATTTGAAATGTTATGTCCGATGCTATAGGTCAGGTCTGCTTTTTATTTGTGTAATTTTATTTTTTTACATTTTTTTATTTGTTTCATAAAACAACAAACACTGCAAGTGCAGTTCTCTCTGACAACCCCATCTTACATTAATAGCATGTAGACCATCACAATGCTCTCCATAACAATATTGTATATCTCACCCATGTGTCCATGCCCACCCCATGGGTGCTGCCATCTCAGACATAGTGATCCTTTCCAGAGGACTTCACACCCTGGGAAGTCCGTATTCCTGAATCAGAGTCCAACTCCAGCAGCATGTCCGTCATAACCGCCAGGTCTGGATATCTTCTTAAGCCATACCCATTTGAGCTATCGCAAGACAGAGCTCCTCGGCCACCAACCATTCCCTGACATCCCCGAACCAACGTGAAATGAGGGGTCCACCCGGGCTTGACCAGTGTATCATCATTCTGCATTTGCTAGGAGCAATAACAGTGACTCAAATCTACATTTTATGTTTCCCTTTAATATGTAACATGTAACCCCAACACACAGTGTTTCATGGCGCACTCCACTCTCAACCCTTGTCCTATGCCCTTGTGGCCTAGGATATATAGGCGAGACAGGAAGGGAATTCCGCATAAGATTCTCTGAACACAAGTCAGCGATTAGGACTCACAAAATGCAGGCACCCATGGTCAGACACTGTGTGGATAGCTATCATAGAGAGAACGAGCTTAAATGGCTCATCCTGGAGAGAATAGTAACTAAACCTGGCCAGGACATAGAGAAAACAAGGAAGGAAAGGAAAACCTACTGGATATTCCTTCTTGATACCGTCCGCAAAGGGCTTAATGAGGAAATTGTGTGGCTAGTAACATGATACCTTTCCCTTGGTAAAGATTTTATAGGTTGACCGCACAACTTCTGGCCTCTCCAGAGCCGATATCTCTGTTATGACTCACTATCAGGGAGTTAAGTATAGCTTCTTTCTTATGAGAAGGTCATTATGAATAGAACACTGACCTCGGCCCCTGAGATGCCTTAATACCATCTAATTCAGAGACAGCTGTGTCCATTGAAAAATAAGTTGGCATTTTCAATAATTTTAGCAATCATTTGGGCTCAGCTAAGCTCCCATATACCTCTCTTTGTGCATTGGAGTACATCTGTACTCAGAAGTACACAGTGCTCTACCATCTAGAACGGATGTATGGGCAGACATGGTTGGAGAAACACAACTTACCTGGATCATACATCTATGCCATATACCACACACATTTGCATATGTCTTACAGGATATTTAGCACATCGCAAACTATTGGTTTAAGAGCTACAACTTTCCCTGTTAACTACCATCTGCTTAGGCACATTGAGGGTACAGGTAACAGTTGTGGGCAACATCAGAGCATACCAAAACATTAGCATGTACCAGGATAGAATTCTCAAAAGGGCATGTCTCATAGAATAACAATTGGTGGAACTGACATAGCCATCTTTGATAGCAACCAACAACCATACTTTGGGCAGTCACTCACATCGCAGGTAACACAACGCATAATAAAATATTTCCATCCACTATGATAGAATTTTCTTGCGCTGTTGCCTTTATTAAGCGAGCATGGTATTTGGGAAAAACAGGTGGCAGACTGTGACGGTTTCACTATATCTGACACATTTGTGCCCCGTCCAGAAGGCATATATCTGTATGCATAGCTGGGAATATATCTAGGGTCGGATCTTCTCTTGCCACAGCAATATGGCGACTATGATTAAGAAGATATTTGGTAAAACACTTACAATACCGGTCACGTGATGTCTGACGACATCCACACATCGCGAGAAGATCTACGTTCCCCCAGGCAGGCGCCATATTCAAGGACCCGAGCCGCGATTGTTTGAAAATTGCCACAACCGTACCGTGGATCGAGCTGGAGACTCGTTGACTTATAACTGGACTGCCTCACAGCAAGGTTAGAATGAGATAGGGCTAGCAGGGAACTCCACATTCCCGCTTTGGTTACCAGGACTCTCTGAATCAATGCACGGGGAGGGAGGCTCTGAATACCTACAGACTCAGGATTGTAACGCGTGGTAGCCTACAGAACATAGCCGCGCTCCTATTTGCTGAGTATGGGAACCTAACAGCAAAAGAAATTTGATGGCCGTTTAACCCTTAGTGTCGCTAGCACCAATATATGTTTAGTGAGGGGCCTGTCATATTATATGGTCATGCTCTACATGAGCCGTAGGAGCTTGACGTATAACACTCGGCACAGCTGCAGACTACATGCGACATGCAGTACAACTCTCCCGGTGCAACGAAGCACTAGTATATATAAGTGAGAAAAGGTTTTTGTCGATCTTCTAGCTTGTCAGATACATAGGAGAGCCTTATGATATCATTTTTGTGACTCATAGATGAATGTGAGCACACTGAAAGATCTGTTGAAATTATCAAGACAGTCTTCCTCTCTTGCCTTAAAGCACACCGGAGGTCCAAATAATAACTGAAAAATAGCGGCCCTA
The DNA here is from genome assembly GCA_963921515.1 of Calotriton arnoldi. Taxonomy (NCBI): domain Eukaryota; kingdom Metazoa; phylum Chordata; class Amphibia; order Caudata; family Salamandridae; genus Calotriton; species Calotriton arnoldi. The sequence continues at coordinate 1,031,513 of CAWUFW010003837.1, read as the reverse complement.
AAGATACGCCTCATCATGCATCAATGGTGGAGCCCGATTGAAGGCTTCAATGAGGGTAAGATGCTTCTTAATCAATCATTTGAGAAGATAAATTAAAAAATAGCACACTATATATTTTTTCAAATATACTCATGGCATCCTTCCGTTCTCAGATTAAATCCGTACTTCTGCGAACGGGAGAGCTTTTTTCTGCTCGTAGCTGGCTGTGTCTCATCAGCTGATAATACTCCAGACACACGCTGAACGTGATTGCTAGTAGTCGCTGGCCAAACGTAGATAAAGCTCATGGCACTGTATGCCACCTAGCGTTAAAGCTGCAAACAATTTTCTTTTTCTTCTTTCTTCAAATAATGAAATACTGTGCGCTTCAGTCACATGGTGTAGGTCTTTCTTCATCATCTTTTAATAAATTTCACTTTGTGTGTTTTCTCTCTCTACTTGGGTCACATGTCTCGCTTGCATGTACGCATGGTGGCATGACATGAGGTTTTCGGTCTATTCGTCACGGGCACTTGGTGCACAATGGATGTTAGAATGGTAGTACCTGATATCTGATTATGGTTGGCAGTTAGCCTTGTCAAATTATTTCATTAAATGTCAAACCCTCATTTTGCTGTTACTGACTCACATCATTATTTCACAGATAACCCCCGGCCACTCCATTTGAGATTCATTTTTATCTTATTATGGTCCTGAGGAAGGTGGTCTAATTGCGGATCCACCGAAACGCGCGTAGACCAGCAATACATATGTGGAGAGGTCCTTGGGAGACAGACTCACCAGAGGCTTCTGATGGGTGTGATTTACATCACCAACAATTATAGAACCTGTCCCTATTATATTGATATCGGATCTCCCCTATGTTTGAATCTCCTTTTTTTATGTATGTGTGTAGGTTCGAATGAGCAGGTTTGAATGGTGAGAATGATTTGTTGATGGCTTATGTGGGGTTATGTATTTATTCACTCACTGACTGGTACTGTATTGCATTTAATCCTTGACCAAATGTATGTGCAGACAATGATGAATTAACCTTTTAAATTACTTGTATAATTAAAAAATAATCTAAAAAATCTTTGTGTATAAAGAAACATTAAAGAAATTTAAAAAGTTAAAAAAAATATATAAATATTTTTGTGATTAATTGTTTCGTATAACAGGGATGTTGGGTTTGTGGCAATCTTGAGCCAATTATGGCCATACCAAAAGAGATATAGGTCAGTCTAGAGGTTTTTCTTTGTTAGTTTCTTTGCTTCCCCCTCCTCTAGGACCTCAAAGTAACTAGGGGGTGCCTTTTTTTCATAGCTGATTTTTACTCGGTATTTACCGTAGGTAGCATAGCTTTCCAGTTATTGGTTTATTTTAATTTTATTCCCATAAGCAGCAGGTACTGTGAGAATGGTTATCTTTCACTAGCACACTATCTTCTTCCAGTGTATATTACTCTGTAGTCTTTTTCACACTTGGTGTTTGTTGGTGTCTGTCTATTATTTGTTGATATTTTGAGCATACAACTTTGCCAAGATGGAAGTCCTTAAGACCTTTGGCTTCACAGACGATGAATTCACAGCGCTCATTGGACAAATAGCTGGCACCAATTCTGACACAGGTGCCGTAATGGGAGATAACAGTGAATGAATGAAATTACTCAACCTAAAGAAAAAAGAAAAAAGGATGGAGTCTCATGCTCACTACATGCTTGAGTATTTGAAGGTGGGAGTGATACCATCGGGCCTGAGAGTCAGAAACATCCCAGCTCTGTTTGTTGAGGTACGCAAATTCCTGGAGCGATGGTCTCAGATTGCAAACCGTTGCTCCAGGGATTGGATGATCCTCATCATAGAGACCATTAGGGAAATGATAGAGATCCTTAACCAAGAGATTCTAGATTTAGAAGAAAAACTAAAGACAAGCACAGCCTTAGAGGAGGCAAAAAGCAAATTACTGAATATAAATCAAGAACTACAGGACTTTGAGGAATATCTCATAAAGAAAAAAACAGACAAACTGAAAAAAGATGTGCGGTGGTTCACGCAAGAAAAGGTAAATCCCTACCTATGTAGCAACTACTTCCAAGAAGATCGACAGGAAGGAGGGCAATATAATCAACGTCCCTACAAAAGACAGAAAACTCTTACGTTCTCTGACCCTAACTCATCGGACTCAGAATATGAAGGTCCAAGGATGAGTGAAGGGCCCTTTTATAATTCTAGAAATCAAAGAGGGCAGCACACAGACCAATATCAACAAGGGCAGTCACCTTTTTTACAGAGAGGCAGGGGCAGAGGTCGTGTCAAATTTTAGACACAAGAAAGGAACTACTATCCACAGATGGAGCCACCACATCCACAGCCCTATATGCGGACACGGAACCAGCAGTACTGGAAATCCTAGATAGGAGACCACTTACTTCAGATACCATCCCCATTTATAATCTGTCAGGCTATGATCTCTCATCAGAAGAGATCAGCCTTTTGAGTAAAGGGTTGTCGTTTGTTCCAAGCAAGCAGCAGGACCTATTCAAATTTAATAAAGATCTTTTTTCATTTTTTCGCAAAATTAGATTAAAGAAGTTTATGCTCAACAATATATCACCAGAACAAGAAATCAATTACTCAGGTTGTAAACCTCCTTCAAAATTCACACCATCTCTAGAAATGGTAGGGCCGGAAGTGGCTATCTTTGAAAAATCGGTTATTAAAGAACTCCAGAAAGTCACCAAGTATGTCCCCAAAGTGACCCCTAATCTTACGATTCAAGAAAACCTGGCACTGAAGAATCTACAAAATAATATGCTCATCACCATTAAACAATGTGACAAAGCAGGCGGAATAGTGGTGATGGACACAGACCATTATTCGAGCAAAATAGATACTATGCTTCAAGTCCATGAGCCCTACCGACGAACTAACAGAACAGTGCTTACAGATCTTAAAACTCGGATAGAAAACATCACAGCGAAAGCATTTATGGATGGTTTTATTTGTCAAAAAGAACTGGATTTCCTTAATAAGAGCAACACAGTTACTCCTGCTTTATATGGAGTCCCCAAAATGCATAAAAATGCAGAGGATCTTCCCCTCAGACCGATTGTTTCATCTATTACCTCATGTACAGAACCACTTTCTCAATATGTGGATGCTTTTCTATGCCCTTTGACTAAGTTATACGCATCGTATATAAAAGACACCGGACACATGATAGCCACCATAGAACACAAACCCTTTAACCAAGAGATACAGCTACTGATTACTCTAGACATAGAGTCCTTATATACCAACATTTCCCTGGACCTGGCCATGGAGTCTGTGGCAACTCTTTTGGCCAGAGTCCCTGGGGACAGACCGGATAGCTTTATCCTAGAATGTCTGGACATTGTCTTACATCATAACTATTTTGAATTCAAGGACAATTTATTCCAACAAATCAAGGGCACCAGTATGGGGGCTTCCTGTGCGCCGAGTGTAGCAAACATCTACATGGGGGAATTTGAACTCAAACATATCTTCAATGAGATAGCCCCCCTTTTATGAGAACATAGACAGCTGGCATAGATTTATAGATGACATTTTCTTTATTTGGTCAGGAGAAGAGTCAGATCTCCTCCAGTTCATTGAATGGCTTAACTTAAGCGACAGGAACCTTAAGTTCACAGCTAAGTATTCAGCTGGAAAAGTAGAGTTCCTCGATTTCTGGATTAAGGGTAGGGAAGGATGCATTGAGGTAAGTCTGTACAGAAAACCTACAGCAAAGAACACCATTTTAGATCACAGTAGCTTCTACCCTCCCTGTCAAAAAGACTCCATTCCCTTTGGAGAATTCCTTAGGATTAGGCGTAACTGCACGAACATCAGAGATTTTATGACACATGCAGAACAACTTCAGAACAGACTTTTACTTCGAGGTTATCCAAAACGCCTTGTAAGACAATCGGTGAAACGAGCAAAGTATTACAACAGAGATTGTCTCATTAGTGGCAAAGAAAAACAACCTTTGGACACATTGGTATGTGTTGTGAATCACTCTAGCCTGAACCACAGGATCAAATAGATCCTGAATAAGAACTGGAAGATTCTTAATGTCAACGAAGATGACACGGCACTCCAAAAACCGATTGTAGCATTTAGAAGGAACCCCAACTTGAGAGATAAGTTGGTACATAGTAGATTTAAACCTAGAGAAGCCACTGGCCAAAAGACGATAGATGGACTTCCACCTATCTTAGGGAACCACAGGTGTGGCAATTGTCATGCCTGTGAGTCAGCCATTACTACTCAATCATGGTCATATGGAAACAAATCAGGAAAACTGAAAAGCCACACCGACTGCAGAAGCAGTAACAGTCTATCTTATCCTATGCCCTTGTGGCCTAGGATATATAGGCGAGACAGGAAGGGAATTCCGCATAAGATTCTCTGAACACAAGTCAGCGATTAGGACTCACAAAATGCAGGCACCCATGGTCAGACACTGTGTGGATAGCTATCATTGAGAGAATGAGCTTAAATGGCTCATCCTGGAGAGAATAGTAACTAAACCTGGCCAGGACATAGAGAAAACGAGGAAGGAAAGGGAAACCTACTGGATATTCCTTCTTGATACCGTCCGCAAAGGGCTTAATGAGGAAATTGTGTGGATAGTAACATGATACCTTTCCCTTGGTAAAGATTTTATAGGTTGACCGCACAACTTCTGGCCTCTCCAGAGCCGATATCTCTGTTATGACTCACTATCAGGGAGTTAAGTATAGCTTCTTTCTTATTAGAAGGTCATTATGAATAGAACACTGACCTCGGCCCCTGAGATGCCTTAATACCATCTAATTCAGAGACAGCTGTGTCCATTGAAAAATAAGTTGGCATTTTCAATAATTTTAGCAATCATTTGGGCTCAGCTAAGCTCCCATATACCTCTCTTTGTGCATTGGAGTACATCTGTACTCAGAAGTACACAGTGCTCTACCATCTAGAACGGATGTATGGGCAGACATGGTTGGAGAAACACAACTTACCTGGATCACACCTCTATGCCATATACCACACACATTTGCATATGTCTTACAGGACATTTAGCACATCGCATACTATTGGTTTAAGAGCTACAACTTTCCCTGTTAACTACCATCTGCTTAGGCACATTGAGGGTACAGGTAACAGTTGTGGGCAACATCAGAGCACACCAAAACATTAGCATGTACCAGGATAGAATTCTCGAAAGGGCATGTCTCATAGAATAATGATTGGTGGAACTGACATAGCCATCTTTGATAGCAACCAACAACCATACTTTGGACAGTCACTCACATCGCAGGTAACACACAATGCATAATAAAATATTTCCATCCACTATGATAGAATTTTCTTGCGCTGTTGCCTTTATTAAGCGAGCGTGGTATTTGGGAAAAACAGGTGGCAGACTGTGACGGTTTCACTACATCTGACACCTTTGTGCCCCGTCCAGAAGCCATATATCTGTATGCATAGCTGGGAATATATCTAGGGTCGGATCTTCACTTGCCACAGCAATATGGCGACTATGATTAAGAAGATATTCGGTAAAACACTTACAATACCGGTCACGTGATGTCTGACGACATCCACACATCGCGAGAGGATCTACGTTCCCCCAGGCAGGCGCCATATTTAAGGACCCGAGCCGCGATTGTTTGAAAATTGCCGCAACCGTACCGTGGATCGAGCGGGAGACTCGTTGACTTATAACTGGACTGTCTCACAGCAAGGTAAGATTGAGATAGGGCTAGCAGGGAACTCCACATTCCCGCTTTGGTTACCAGGACTCTCTGAATCAATGCACGGGGGAAGGAGGCTCTGAATACCTACAGACTCAGGATTGTAACGCGTGGTAGCCTACAGAACATAGCCGCGCTCCTATTTGCTGAGTATGGGAACCTAACAGCAAAAGAAATATGATGGCCGTTTAACCCTTGGTGTCGCTAGCATCAATATATGTTTAGTGAGGGGCCTGTCATATTATATGGTCATGCTCTACATGAGCTGTAGGAGCTTGATGTATAACACTCGGCACAGCTGCAGACTACATGCGACATGCAGTACAACTCTCCCGGTGCAACGAAGCACTAGTATATATAAGTGAGAAAAGGTTTTTGTCGATCTTCTAGCTTGTCAGATACATAGGAGAGCTTTAATATCATTTTTGTGACTCATAGATGAATGTGAGCACACTGAAAGATCTGTTAAAAATTATCATGACAGTCTTCCTCTCTTGCCTTAAAGCACACCGGAGGTCCAAATAATAGCTGAAAAATAGCGGCCCTAAAGATACGCCTCATCGTGCATCAATGGTGGAGCCCGATTGAAGGCTTCAATGAGGGTAAGATGCTTCTTAATCAATCATTTGAGAAGATAAATTAAAAAATAGTACACTATATATTTTTTCAAATATACTCATGGCATCCTTCCGTTCTCAGATTAAATCCGTTCTTCTGCGAACGGGAGAGCTTTTGTTTGCTCGTAGCTGGCTGTGTCTCATCAGCTGATAATACTCCGGACACACGCTGAACGTGATTGCTAGTAGTCGCTGGCCAAAGGTAGATAAAGCTCATGGCACTGTATGCCACCTAGCGTTAAAGCTGCAAACAATTTTCTTTTTCTTTCTTCAAATAATGAAATACTGTGCGCTTCAGTCACATGGTGTAGGTCTTTCTTCATCATCTTTTAATAAATTTCACTTTGTGTGTTTTCTCTCTCTACTTGGGTCACATGTCTCGCTTGCATATACGCATGGTGGCATGACATGAGGTTTTCGGTCTATTCGTCACGGGCACTTGGTGCACAATGGATGTTAGAATGGTAGTACCTGATATCTGATTATGGTTGGCAGTTAGCCTTGTCAAATTATTTAATTAAATGTCAAATCCTCATTTTGCTGTTACTGACTCACATCATTATTTCACAGATAACCCCCGGGCACTCCATTTGAGATTCATTTTTATCTTATTATGGTCCTGAGGAAGGTGGTCTAATTGCGGATCCACCGAAACGCGCGTAGACCAGCAATACATATGTGGAGAGGTCCTTGAGAGACAGACTCACCAGAGGCTTCTGATGGGTGTGATTTACATCACCAACAATTATAGAACCTGTCCCTATTAGATTGATATCGGATCTCCCCTATGTTTGAATCTCCTTTTTTTATGTATGTGTGTAGGTTCGAATTAGCAGGTTTGAATGGTGAGAATGATTTGTTGATGGCTTATGTGGGGTTATGTATTTATTTACTCATTGACTTGTACTGTATTGCATTTAATCCTTGACCAAATGTATGTGCAGACAATGATGAATTCACCTTTTAAATTACTTGTATAGTGAAAAAATAATCTAAAAAATCTTTGTGTATAAAGAAACATTAAAGAAATTTAAAAAGTTTAAAAAAATATATAATTTGTTTTTTGATTAATTGTTTCGTATAACAGTGATGTTGGGTTTGTGGCAATCTTGAGCCAATTATGGCCATACCAAAAGAGATATAGGTCAGTCTACAGGTTTTTCTTTGTTAGTTTCTTTGCTTCCCCCTCCTCTTGGACCTCAAAGTAACTAGGGGGTGCCTTTTTTTCTTAGCTGCACTCCACTCTCAACCCTGGGATCGAAGCCAAGGGGTCCGTGATATTACCCCAGAATTGTGTGATCACCGGACAGGATCATAGCATATGCAGCAGTTCCACTGCTGGCTGCCAGGTCTGGTCTACTTATTATGAAACATTATGACTCTGAAAAACCCTGTTTGTTGAGAGAGGTTGTATATTGTTTTACACACTGTGTTTGTCTACATTTTTGCAATTTTATTTTATTTATTTAGGGGCATATTCTACAGGACTTTTCGGCACTTTAGCGCAGCAAAAGTGGTAAAAGAATTATCGCCCTATTCTCAAGCTGGTGCAAACAGCCCATATCGCCAGTTTTCTAGTGATAGCTTCCGCAAAAAACTTTGCCCCGGATGAGAGAGACAACTAACGCTAATGATATGCAGAGTAGGCGTTCCCGTGCAAAAACACACGAAAACACCACTTCGCGATATTCTCAACGACCAGACAGATCTGCGATGCGACCCAAAAACAGGCGATAAGGCGCGTTAGCAGCAGGGATTTAACACCTGCCTTTTACTGGTGTTAAGCAGGACGACTACCTGTAGTATGAAAGGGAGCCCAGCCCAGAGCCACACCTGAAGACCAACACATGTCATGGTGACACTGATCGTGCAGCTCGGAGACCCGAGAGGGCCACAACACCCACCGCACCGCCACCACCCCCAGCCCCCCAGGACCCTCCCCCCGACTACCACCGAGGCAGCGCAGAACAGGACAGCGGACGTTCCCAAAAAGCACCAGCCTCAGAGACTCAACACCAGAGGAAGTCATTGCCCACTACAGGCACAAAGGGACAACCATCCTCCACATCCTGACCCACATTGCCCACAGGCTGACGGTACCAACACAGCGGACAACCAACATCCCTCCGCAGACAAAGCTGCTGGCTGTGCTGCACCTGTTGGCCCCTGGTACCTCCCAAACAACAACTGCCAGAGTTGGAGGAGTCTCACGGCCAGCCCTATCAAACTTCCTCACCCATGTCATGGATGCATGTCCACAATAGCAACGGCGGGCCCCTGTATCCGCACCACACGACAGTTCCAATTCGTAGTGTTCCTGCGCAACCAACCCCAACGCCAGCCGTTGCCAGACGCCACTGTGCCCCAGACCCAATACTGTAGTAACTGAAATGGGGTGCGCACGGTCATGAAGTCCAGTAGTCAACAGTAGTGTAAAAACAGTCCTTTATTACAAATACACCAAAAAACAATACGAAAAGCACAACCAATGCCCAACGGGGAACTTCATCAGGGCAACGTGTGGATTCATGTAACTGCATATGCTGCGGGAACTCCCCCATACCATTCCATACTCCGGAAGTCAGTATCCAGAAAACTGTTGGACAAATGGTGACAATGGTCAAGCGTCCGTATAGTCACAAACCTAATCTGGTACAGTGTGTAGCACTTGGACAAACCGGAATGCTCACAGGAAAGACAAATCCTGCACAAAAGGACCGTAACAGAAGTACGTGTGGTCGTAACCTACGTAGGATAGAAAAGGAAGGTTACGGTCACACTAACTTCTGTTACGGTCTCATGATGCAGGATTACTCATACCTGTAAGCATCACGGTTTGTATCAGCTTGATACCCCTGCACCTTCACTCCCCCCACACAGCCACGAGGGCGCCGCCGGGACCGGTGGTGCCTACGCGATCCTGTGCGCCTGCTGCACCCTAGCCCTGGTCCCCAGACCAGTCCGCCAACCAGCGATGAGTGCCCGCCCCTGCGCACCCAGGCCTCAATGCTCACCTGCCGCCACCGGCGTGTCTCCAAGAGGGCCCACCTCGTGCCGGTGCAACCTCCTCAGCCGATCGCTGCATTCCGCGCCACAGGCCCCCAGTGCACCCTGCAGCGCCGCGGAGTCATGTCTGTGCAGCCTGCTGCCCTCGGCATACACTGCGGTCCAGCTGGGATCACAATTCAAATCGAATCTTGATTGGCAGGACGGCGTATTGAGGCCTACGCATCATCGCAGGCTGCACACCCGCTCAGCTCTGGTGCCACTAACTCAGTGCACCGCAAGTCACCGTCCCGTGGCGGTAGGACCGTGCCAGCCAAAGTGCCACGCATGCCACCAACTCTGTGCACCTCAATTCATGGGCCCTTTATGATTGAGTCTTGTGGTGCGGACACCATCATGTCACCTCCGGGGTAAATAGACATAATATCGGCAAAAAAATATAGAATGGACAGAATATCGAATACAAAATATAGAATGGACATAATATCAAATGGACATAATATAGTGGTTAATAATATCGGAATGCAGGTAAGTAATATCGATTGCCAAAATATAGAAGTACATAATATAGGCATTAAAAAATATCGAATTTTTAATATCGAATTTTTTGTAAGTGTTTTGTATGTTAGTATATGAGTTAAAAATGTATAATATTTTTGTAATGTATGTTTAATTTTTTTTAAAGTTACGAAATTTATGTAAAATTATTTTTGCGTATATTACTTCCGTATTACGTTAATTAATTTAGTATTAATTAATTATAATTTGACTAATAATAATTAATTAATTGCTAATTATGTTAATTATGTTAAAAAAATGAATTCATTAGTAATTAAAAAGATATTAATTATTAAAAATTATTTTGTTAATATGTTAATTGTGTATGTTTTTTAGGAGCGGGACGAGGGTTGATAGGGGAGTAGGGTGGGAAGTAATTTAATTTTAAGGAAATTTTATAATAATTTAAAAATAATATTTATTAAAAGTTATTTTATAATGTTAATTGTGTTAATTAATTTAGATTTGATCATTATTAATTTGATTGTTAATTGCTATTAGTTAATTAATTAATTGTTAATTAATTATGTTAAATAATTAATAATTTAGTAAATTGGAGGTGACGTTTATAGGGGAAAATGGTGGAAGGTAAATTAATTTACAAAAATTAATTAATTGTTAATTAATGTTGATTAAATTGCTGGAGTGGGAATATTAAATTATTCCTATCTGCTATCCAACGCTTTCCTTACTGTTCCACTCGCTCGAGTGGGAATAGTAAATTTTACCCTCCCGCTATCCAACGCTTTCCCTACTGTTCCACTCGCTGGAGTGGGAATAGTAAATTTTACCCTCCCGCTATTCAACGCTTTCCCTACTGTTCCACTCGCTGGAGTGGGAATAGTAAATTTTACCCTCCCGCTATCCAACGCTTTCCCTACTGTTCCACTCGCTGGAGTGGGAATAGTAAATTTTACTCTCCCGCTATCCAACGCTTTCCCTACTGTTCCACTCGCTGGAGTGGGAATAGTAAATTTTACCCTCCCGCTATCCAACACTTTCCCTACTGTTCCACTCGGTGGAGTGGGAATAGTACATTTTACCCTCCCGCTATCCAACGCTTTCCCTACTGTTCCACTCGCTGGAGTGGGAATAGTAAATTTTACTCTCCCGCTATCCAACGCTTTCCCTACTGTTCCACTCGCTGGAGTGGGAATAGTAAATTTTACCCTCCCGCTATCCAACACTTTCCCTACTGTTCCACTCGGTGGAGTGGGAATAGTAAATTTTACCCTCCCGCTATCCAACGCTTTCCCTACTGTTCCACTCGCTGGAGTGGGAATAGTAAATTTTACTCTCCCGCTATCCAACGCTTTCCCTACTGTTCCACTCGCTGGAGTGGGAATAGTACATTTTACCCTCCCGCTATCCAACGCTTTCCCTACTGTTCCACTCGCTGGAGTGGGAATAGTAAATTTTACCCTCCCTCTATCCAACGCTTTCCCTACTGTTCCACTCGCTGGAGTGGGAATAGTAAATTTTACCCTCCCGCTATCCAACACTTTCCCTACTGTTCCACTCGCAGGAGTGGGAATAGTAAATTTTACCCTCCCGCTATCCAACATTGATGTACACATTTTTTAACAGATTATATATATATTTTATATTAATTTTATCATTTTTAAATTAATTTTAAGTATGTTTTAATTAATTATATTGATTATTTAATTAAGTTAATATTACTTTTAACATATTTAAAAAATTCGATATTTTTTACAAACTATATTTAAAACAACGATATTTTGTCTTCGATATTTTTGTACTTACCTGTTTGTAGATAGGGAGACGATATTTTGTCCATCGATATTTTGGCGACGATATTCTGTCCAGACTATATTTTGGTCGTCGATATTATGTCAGTGATCCCACCTCCGGCAGTGGGGAATGTGATGTGGTAAGGCCCTAGGCCCTCATGCATAAATAATGACCACACGGACAGACTCAGCTACATAGTGGAAATGGCCTCTGCCACGTGCGCCCGGCCCCTTTTATTGGCAGGGTCACATGTCCTGTGACGCCTGTGCAGGATGGGTGTGGTGTGGGTGTGAACCAGCCCTCAGGAAGTGGCTGTGGTATGCTGACAACTAGACCTGTGATCAGCAGATCACTACAGGGAAGACCTGGGACATGTAGCGTTGTCGTCCCCCCCTGTAAGCGGAGTGGGCTGGCCTGGCGTATGCCAGTCCAGCGTAGGGGTGTGAACGATGACCCCGGCGCTCTGGGCGTGGTTCCGTTCTGGGCTGGACAAGAAGGTAACTAATGCGTGTGTCTCTGATGTGGTGTCGGCGCAACCCGGTCCGCAATCGGTAATGTTGCACCCTGTGACTCAAGTCCCACAACATGTGCAACATGGACGTAAGGGGGAATCACTGACCCTACATACATCCATACTTCCATACTTGAATGATCATAGACATGACACATCCGTGTGAATCTGATTGTTTAATGCACATTCAGTGGAGTTTTGTGGCTGGAGCAGTACAGGGCCAAGCAAACCCCACTTTACATTGTTGGCCCGTGGAGGGCCAGCCAGAGTCCCTCAGGGAATTTCAAAGTTCATCGGAAGAGGAAGAATTTAGTCTGCAGTCTGATTGCTGTGTCATTGGTAATCAAACAGAATATGGCAGTCCATGTCGAGGTCCAAGGTGAGTGTCGCAGAGTGTATCGGGGGGACAGTGGAAGGTGATGATGCAGAGGGCAGAACCAAGCAGAAACAGGCCATATGGCGGAGAAGAATGCTACCGCTTCCTTAATACCAGAAAGGCAGATTCATCCGCATCTTCGTCCTCTGATGTCTCATGTGCCTCACATGTGGGTGGTGGTGTTTTCTCTGCAGCACTGTGTGGCACTGACACATCAGGGGCCGGAGGTGGATTGGCTGCCGCACTGTGTGGCACTGACACATCAGGGGCCGGAGGTGGATTGGCTGCCGCACTGTGAGGCACTGACATATCAGGGGGCGGAGATGTGGATGTCGAAGCAGCAGCAGCATTAATCTGCGCCAGGCCTTGTGGCAGCAATGCCATGACGAAGATCTGCAGGGCATGGTAGATCCCAGCTACATCACGCTGGTGTGCAGCCGTGGCAGCCATTCTTTCCACCTGCATCCGCTCCCTGTTCTCCATGATCCTCCACATGTGTCCCAACTCCCGGCTGACATTGCTGGAGCCACTCTGACTAGACAGTTGTCCTTGTCTCAGTCAGGACTCCAGCGATGTCAGCCATGGATCGTTGGAGAGCATGGAGCGGACTGTGGGTGTCCGTTAGGGACTGTAAATGGTCCCTGATGGGACTTAGACACCCACGTATGGCATCGAGTTTGGTTGCCATGAGGTCGAACCCCACCCGCACCTGATCAGCCATCTTCTCCTGGCACCCTAACACACGGCGTTGGAAGGCCATGTGTTGTTCGTGGGGGTCCTGGGAGACAGCCGTGGTGGTGGGTGCTTCCTGCTGTGTGGTCTGTGCAGGGGGTGGGGTTTCCTCGATGCAGCTGGGCTGCCCTGCTCCTGGAGGTGGGGTGCCGAAGCTGTCCATGAGCCATTGGAGGGCGTCGGTGTCGATGGAGGGGAGGTCCTCTTCATCATCCGTGAAGAGGTGTACCGTCTGCTCGGCAGGAGGTGTTGATTCACCCTCTGCAATGTAAAGGGGAGATGCAGTTTAACATTGTTTTCACATGTATGTTGACGCATTGTACCGGTTTACATACAAACTGCATGACAATGTACATTGTGACTGTTTGGGAGGAGCTGCCTATTTGATGCGGGACAGTGGACATTTCGACAACATCACGGATGTGTGTTTGTACTTGTGCATGGGTTTGTTGTGAGATTAGTGATGTGTGGGGAGGGCCCCCTCTGGGCACATAGTCGACGGGGGCCTACTTGCTGTTTCTAGGTGTGCTGCAGTGTGCCAAGGGGATCAGGGACATGATCCAGAGTCATTGTGGGTGTGCACTGTGCTATACTTAATTGTGCATGTGTGCCATTGTGCACATCTCCCCCTGTCCCCCCAGTCCCTGGTCGTTACTCACCCTGTTGCTGTTGTGTCGGGTCATGTTGAGCAGTGTCCGGTCCCCCAACTCCTGCCACTGTCTCCACACTGATGACTGTGGACACCATTTCCTCCATCTCATCCAGCTCCTCCTGTGGCGGTGGACTCCCACCTCCAGTCTGCATTGCTGCCTTCTGGTTGTTGCCGAGTTTCTGCTTGGTTTTGCGCTTCACATCATTCCAGCGCCTCTTGACCTCTTCCATTGTCCTCCTCAGCACTCCGATTGCATTCACCTTGGCCACGATGGACTGCCATATTCCATTTTTTGTCGCCAATGACACATTGGAGGTGACAAACAGTTGTTGATGGTATTTCATCACCTCCGTTATCAGGATCCTGTTTTCCTGCGGACTGAACCGCGTCTTCCTCCTGTCCTTGCCCTTCCCTGACCCCGAGGTCCCGGCCTGGTCCTCCGGGGGGCTTGTGGAGTTCTGCTCGTCCTCTGTTCCTGCTCCGGCTACCTCCATTGTGCTTCGCAGTTGTTTTGTTTTTGTTTGTGTTTTTTTTTTCTGCTTTTGTAGTGATTTTTCCTGCCTGACGTGTGTGAATTGCAGGCCTGGCGCTGCTTATCGCTGATTTTTGTATCGCGGTTGGGCCCATCGCGACTTTTTTCGCGTTCGGGTTTGGATTTTTATCGCCGTCCTGGTAATGTTATCGCAGACATTTGACGCGTTCTTGGGAGACTATCGCATGTTACCACCGTGTTTAGAATACGACGTTATCACAGAGTTATTTTCCCGCGATAGACGGCGATATGAAAACGTGCGTTAGCCTTTTTTGGCGATGATTATCGCACGTTCTTGAGAATATCCCCCTCAGTGTTTTATAGAGCGCGAACGTGACCCGTTAGGGTATCAGAGCGCTTTACAGGGATAACACGTTGTATACAAGTATGAAATAGTAAAAAAAAAAACATAAATAGGAGTAGAAGGAGGTGAAACATTTGGGGAATAACAGGGTGTATACAATGTCCAGATCATAATGCAGAGAAATTTAGCAAATACATTTGTGGGAGTACAAGGTCAGTACAAGATGGATAGCAGCCAGTCAGTCCAAACTCTAGCGGCAACAAAAATAAGCAAAGTCAATGAGCGGTGTGTGCAATGCATGATTTATGGGAGAAACTTGCCCATTAGGAAGGTTTTGGCTTCCTTTTTAAATATTGGCAGAGAGAGAATTTTTCTGATGAAAGACTGCAGCGAGTTCCAGATTCTTGGTGCGGGCCCAGAGAAATCATGATTGTAAGTTTTTTCCTTTCGGAAGCGTGGTGGCTGGAGCACAAAGTCTTTGGCGTACCTGGAGTTTCTGGCTCCTCCAGAAACCATGATTTTCTGGGGGAGATATGCTGGGGATTTCGTGTGTAGTGCTTTGTGGGTGATAGATGCCAGTTTGACTTGGATTCTGGCTTCAAGAGGAAGCCAGTTCAGCGCCTTCAGATGCGGTGAGATGTGGTCAAATTGTTTTGAGCCTGTTAAGAGTCTGGCGGCGGCGTTGAGGCAAGCTTTTAGGGGGGTCGTGGAGATCTTGGGCAGGCCTGAAAGGGTTGAGCATCCATATTCGATTCTGGAGATAACTAATGCCTGGACTGCCATTTTTAGGTCCGAGGCATCAAGGAAAGGTTTTAGTTTCCTCAGGTAGCTCAGGTGAAACCTGGCAGTTTTAGCCATCGAGTTGATGTGGTCTCGCATATTCAGGTTGCTGTCCAGGGTTATGCCGAGAGATTTGGCAGATTCCACTATGGTGGGTGGTCAGTTTAGTGCTGTGATCGACTTGGTCCATTCCTGGATGTCAGTGTTACTTTTAGGGGGGAGATTAGAAGGAACTCCGTTTTTTGTGCATTTAGTTTGAGCTGGTTGCAGGCGAGCCATTGAACAGTCAGCTTTAGGGCCTCATTCAAAGAGTAGATCTCCTCTAGATATGAGATTTTGATGTAGATCTGGGTATCATCGGCATACATGTGGAAGGCGATGTTGGCTAACGGTTCAAGGTAGAGATTGAAGAGGTTTGGAAAGAGTTGATCCTTGGGGGACTCCGATCGTTTTCGGGGAAGGAACAGATAGATTACTGTTGACTAAGAATCTCTGGGTGCGGTTCTGGAGGAAGGATCTAAACCATTTGAGAACGGTTCCCCTTACTCCCATCCTGAATTCGAGGCGTTCAAGTAATTTCTCGCGGTTGACTGCCGAGGATAAATCCAGTAGAATTAGGAGACATGTTTTGCCTTGGCCAAGGGCTTGGAGAGCATCATCCACAATATGGAGAATAGTAGTTTCCGTGCTGTGCCCAGGCCTGAACCCGGATTGGAATTCGTCTAGCAGATTAAAGTTGGTGATAAGTTGGCTCAGTTGAAGTTGCACACATTTCTGCAGAGCTTTCGCTAGAAGTGGGATATTGGATATTGGTCTGAAGTTGTCTAGAGTAGCAGGATTCAAGGTGGGTTTTTTTAAGATGAGGACGACTTGACCGGCTTTTAGAGAGTCAGGTATGGACCCTTGTGGTAGGGAAGCGTCGACTATTGTAGTCCAAATGGGAATAATAAATTGGGAGGTCGCGACCATGCAGCTGGAGGGGAGTGGGTCATTAAAGTGGTTATTCGGATTTAAGGAGGATAGAATTTTCGAGATGAATGGTCGTCATATAATTTGAAGTTGGACCAGTGCGCTTAGTTCTTGGGTGTTGTCTGGGGGGAAGTGAGGAGAGATGGGACCCGGCAGGCAGAGATTGGATGTTGGTGGCACAATTAAGTTCTTTTCCTAGGGAGGTAATTTTGCCTGTAAAGAAGGAGGAGAACTCCTCACAGGTTATTAGGGTTTTTACGGTTTCTTTGGAAGTTTTAGCAAGTTTGTTAGATTGGTGTTTGAGCATTTCAAAGAGCTTAACGAGGTCTGTTCTTAGCGTTCTCCAGTTCCGATCTAAAGAACTCTTTTTTTGATTTGAGGATGTTCCTGTTGTAAGCATTTCTGGTCTGTCGGAGAAGTTTTAGTTGGGAGGCTGAGGGGTGCTGTCTCCAGGTTCTTTCTGTTAGCCGGAGGGTTCTCCTTTCATTGTTGAGGGATCCTTTGAACCAGGGGTTTTTGTCTTATACTCTGGATCTTTTTAGCTTTAGCGGGGCAAGATCATCAATTATGTCAGACATAGTCGAGTTGTAGTGTTTGTGAGAAGTTGGTCTGGCATATGCTGTCCACTAATTATAGTGGGCACCTTGCACCAGTCCAAACAACCCCTTATTGGAGATAGGTTAAAGACAACCTTTATTGAAAGCTATCCTAGTGGTAGCTATGGAGAGCAGCCTTCAGGCTAAGTCTTGAAGGAATGTAAAGCAGCTTGTTTTACCAGTCTATAATCTCTTGAGTGACCAAATGAAAGAGGACCACACCAGGTATATATTCAAAATATATGTATTGATTGCTAAACACACCCCTCTAGTCTCTTTATGAGGCTAGAGTTCGAAGTACATAAATTATAAGTTAGTTATCTACAGTAATAGCACAAATACACGTTTGAGCCCTAGGGGCGTACCAAACCATATACCAATAAAGTGGTATAAGAACCACGACTGAGCTAGACACAGGGCCTAGAGCCTGTAGAAGTGCTTGGACCCCAAGGAACCACCCAAGGTAGTGACACAGGGGACCCACGGGGACGCGTGCAGTGTATGAACACAGCCGCGAATCGCCGTTAACTTCTATGGGGAAAGTCCCGATTTGAATTTAAAAGAAAAGGGACACTTAGAGGAGGACTTGGAGCAAACCCTTTGAGAACTAGGCTGTTCTAGTGTCAATACCCACGGGAGCACCGGAGTACTCGAGTTACCTCACCCAGGGGAGCCGGGTGCATAGGTGTCTTTCGGGGTCGGGTTTCGTCGTCGCTTTCAATGGCGATCTGCTGCAAAGTGCTGCTGGCGGCCAAGTCGAAAGTGTTCGGGTGGATCCAAAGGTGGATCGAAGATCTGAAGAACCTGAAAGCAGAGGGGACAGAGTCTGGGTCACTAGCCAGTGACCAGGAAGGCGATGAGCAGATGCCCACCAATGTCGAGTGCTTCAGGTAGGTTGATGGTCGTCTTGACTCTTCAGCCACGAGGTCCAGAAGGCGTCGACGACGACCAGGAGCTGGATTCGAGCTGTCCCACAACGTCTGTCGATTGCAGGGGTATTGGCGACCGGATTGGACCCAACAAGCCTTGGCAACGGCAAGTCTCGTGGAAATGGAAGAAGGACGATGTTGCAGACCAGCAAGGTCTGTGGGACTCACCCAGCGAAGGTAAGTCAGGGCACACCTGGAGCAACCAGGGAGCCCAAGCAGAAGAAGATTGGCCTTCGGGAGGGCCTACTAGCCAATGGACTAGCGACCGCGAAGGAGCCTCGAGTCGATGCACATGGAGCTGGCTCACAGGGCACTCGTGGAGTGGAGGCCAGTGGTCTTCGGTGCAGTTGTTGCTGGAGACTGGGGCTACTCGGAGCCCAAAGCACGACTTCATGGGAGACCCAGAAGAGGATGCACTTGCAAATGCGATTGGTGTCCAGGGGTCACGGTTCCACATTACCCACGACAGCTACGGGCCTCAGCTTTGCTGGGGACACAGGGCAGCCTCGGGGAAGTCTGGAAATCCACCTCTGGTGATGCAAAGACTTCGGCGTCCGGCGGGAGCTTCAGCGATGCAGACCGGACAATTGCTTTTTTGGTGCCTGCCAAGCAGGGGAGTCACTCCTTGACCCCAAGGGAGATTCTTCAGTCCTCTAATCTTAAAGTAGAGCGTCGAAGGTCCAGGATTCTGTGTCAGAGTTTCATCCAGGTAAATCTAAAGTCCTAAGGACTGGGGTCCCATACTTATACTAAGGTAGGGGGTTGGACATACTCTGTGGCCCCACCTATGGGAGGGTCAGGGCAGAGGGGTGGTTACACCCTTTCCCTTTGTCCAGTTTCACGCCAGAGCAGGGGCTGGAAGCCCCTGAGCCGGTTTGAACTGGGGTATGCACAGGGACACCAAATGTGCCCCCAGTGCAGGACTTCAAAGCACCAGAGAGTGCTCCCGCCCAGCCCCAATACACACTATCCTGTCTGGGGAGGTGGTTACACCTCCCTGGGACAGGAAACCTATTGTCCAGGCCTCCCCTGCCGGAGTTTCGGTCAGCAGCAGGAGGCCAGACTCGTGTCTGTGGCAGCGGCATCCATTTTGTGATGCCAGGGCTCTGGAAAGTCAGTACCGGGTATACCGGTGTGTACATGTCTCTCCCTCTAGAAGGGTGGAATGCTACCCCCGCCGCCAGAACTGGCGGGGGGGGTAGTATTCCAAGATGTTTGACACCAAACACGACATGTTTCCGTGCAGCCTTCCCAAAGTTAGCATTTAACGCGAGGTTATAATGCGCTTAAGAGTATATGGTCGGGCTGCACTACAAACAGCATCAGAGAAGGGTCTCCGAACGCTGCAGAGGGGCCCAGCTCATGCAGGGGCACCCTCTCACATAGGAACCACGCACTCTGCCTTCAGGATTGATAAGGCCTGCCATAGGAGTGACTTATAGGTTTATATGTGTGTATGTATGTAGTGATATAGGTAGCCTATATCACAGTAAGGGGTGCATGCACCACCTTACCCAGGCTGCAGTAGCAGACCTGTGGTGTCATTTTGGATGGCCTTCCAGGGGTGGCACAATACATGCTGCAGCCCCTGGTAGGCCTCTGAGGTACCTATGCCCTGGGTACATAGTATACCATATACTAGGGACTTATAAGGGCACTCCAGATACCAATCAGAGATATGCCTAAGGCACATGGAAACCATTTTAAAGAGGAAGCAGCTAGGCTGGGGTTCTGATTAGCAGGGCCCCAGCCAGACTAAGGTCGAAAAACAGTGAAGCATCAGCAAAAAGTGGGGGTACCCATGTGAAGCAGATCCTACTCTCCTACACAACCGCCCCCAAACGTAGGGACATTAAACTAACCTTGCCCAGTTAAGTCTTCATGTTCTAAGTGGAAGTACCTAGAGAGTCCATCTGCATTGGCATGGTTACTCCCAGGTCTATGTTCCACTGTGAAGTCCATCCCCTGTAGGGAAATGGACCACCTAAGCAGTTTGGGGTTTTCACCCTTCATTTGTTTTAACCATAAGAGGGGCTTATGGTCTGTTTGAACAAGGAAGTGAGTACCAAACAAGTATGGCCTCAACTTCTTCAGAGCCCAGACCACAGCAAAGGCCTCCCTCTCAATGGCTGACCAACGTTTCTCTCTAGGGGTCAGCCTTCTGCTAATAAAAGCTACTGGCTGATCCTGACCTTCATCATTCAATTGTGACAGTACAGCCCCTACCCCCAATTCAGATGCATCTGTTTGGACAATGAACTTCTTGGAGTAATCAGGACTCTGTAGAATGGGAGCAGTGCACATGGCCTGCTTTAGGTCATCAAATGCCTTTTGACAGCTAACTGTCCACTGAACCTTTTTGGGCATTTTCTTGGAAGTTAAGTCATTCAGGGGTGTCACTATTGATCCATACCCCTTGACAAATCTCCTATAGTACCCAGTCAGGCCTAAGAAGGCTCTCACCTGAGTCTGGGTAGTTGGAGCAGTCCAGTCCATGATGGTCTGGATCTTGCTCTGCAGTGGTTGAACCTGGCCTCCACCCACAAGGTGGCCCAGGTACACAACCTGACTCTGCCCTATCTGGCACTTGGTGGCCTTGATAGTCAGGCCTGCTTTCTGCAGGGCCTGCAAAACATTTCTGAGGTGGACCAGGTGATCCTCCCAGGTGGAGCTAAAGACAGCAATATCATCTAGATATGCTGCACTATAGGCTTCCAGACCTGTAAGGACTGTATTCACCAACCTCTGAAAAGTGGCAGGTGCATTCTTCAGACCAAAGGGCATCACCACAAATTGATAATGCCCACTAGGGGTTGAGAATGCTGTCTTTGGCTTTGCATCATCAGCTAGTCTGATCTGCCAGTAGCCAGCTGTCAGGTCAAATGTGCTTAGATACTTGGCTGAGGCCAAAGTGTCTATTAGCTCATCTGCCCTTGGTATTGGATGGGCATCAGTCCTAGTGACTGCATTGAGACCCCTGTAGTCCACACAAAACCTCATCTCTATTTTCCCACCATTGGTGTGAGGTTTTGGCACAAGGACCACTGGACTAGCCCAAGGGCTATCTGAGGGTTCAATAACTCCCAAATCCAACATCTTCTGGACTTCTGTCCTGATACAGTCCCTGACATGGTCAGGTTGCCTATAAATCTTATTTTTAATAGGCAGACTGTCCCCAGTGTCCACTTCATGAGTGCACCAGGTAGTCTGACTGGGTGTCAGTGAGAATATGTGTCTGAACTGATTGAGCACCTGTCTGCAATCAGTCTGCTGCTGGGTAGTGAGGCTGCCTGCGAAGGCTACACCGTCCACTGACCCATCATCAGGGTTCTGTGAGAGCAGGTCAGGGAGTGGGTCACTCTCTTCCTCCTGTCCCTGTCCTCCTGCCCTGTCCACATATGGTTTTAACCTGTTGACATGGAGAACCCTGTGGGGACTCCTGGGTGTTCTTAGGTCCACCAAATAGGTAACCTCACCCTTCTGTTCAACAATGGTATGGGGTCCACTCCATTTGTCTTGGAGAGCTGCTGGGGCCACTGGCTCCAACACCCACACCTTCTGTCCTGGCTGGTAAACAGTCAGTACAGCCTTTGGTCATGCCAGGCTTTTTGAAGTTCCTGGCTAGCCTCAAGGTTTTTAGTTGCCTTTTTCATATACTCAGCCATCCGGGAGCGGAGACCAAGTACATAGTCCACTATGTCTTGCTTTGGGGGCTTGAGAGGTAACTCCCATCCTTCCTTCACCAAGCACAATGGACCCCTGACAGGGTGACCAAACAAAAGTTCAAAAGGGCTGTAGCCAACCCACTTTTGAGGCACCTCCCTGTATGCAAATAAAAGGCAGGGCAAGAGTATGTCCCATCTTCGCCTAAGCTTTTCTGGGAGCCCTTTAATCATGCCCTTCAAGGTTTTGTTGAATCTCCCAACTAAACCGTTGCATTGTGGGTGATAGGGTGTGGTGAACTTGTAAGTCACTCCACACTCCTTCCACATTGCTTTTAAGTATCCAGACATAAAGTTAGCACCCCTGTCTGATACAACCTCCTTAGGAAAGCCCACTCTTGAGAAAATTCCCAGGAGGGCTCTTGCCACCACAGGTGCTGTAGTGGTCCTAAGGGGAATAGCCTCTAGGTACCTGGTGGCATGATCCACTACCACCAGGATAAACCTGTGCCCAGATGCTGTTTGGGGATCCATGGGACCAACAATGTCAATCCCCACCCTTTCAAAGAGAACCCCCACCACAGGTAGTGGTATCAGGGGGGCCTTTGTAGTGCCACCTGCCTTGCCACTGGCCTGGCAGGTTACACAGGAGCGACAAAACTCCTTGGTGTCTTCAGACATGTGGGGCCAGTGAAAGTGAGGGACAATTCTGGCCCAAGTCTTGTTCTGGCCCAGGTGACCTGCTCAGGGAATGTCATGGGCTAGGGTCAATAGGAAGCTACTGAACTTCAGAGGTATAACCAACCTCCTGGTGGTACCAGGCTTGGGGACTCTACACTCTGAGTACAAGAGTCCATCATCCCAATACACAGTATGGAGACCACTAGCTTTCCCAGCAGCCTCAGCAGCAGCTTGCTGTCTGAGGGGTTCAAGAGAGGGGCAGCTCTGCTGCTCCTGGCTCAGATCTGCCCTGGAAGGGCCCCCTGTCCCCAAGAACTCAACCTGGTCAGGTTCAAGCTCCTCTGGGACAGTTCCTTCCTCAGGACTGAGATTGTCCCCCTCAAGAGACTGATCTTCCTTCTGAGCCAAGGGGGAAGGCACTGCCTTTACCCTACTACTCCTCTTCTTGGAGGGCACTTGGTCCATTATTCCAGAATCCAAGGCCTGTTCAGTGTTAGACATTTTGGCTTGTGACCTGGTCACAGCAAACACATCTGCAGGGATGCCCAGCATTTCTGCATGGGTCCTGAGCTCCACTTCTGCCCAAGCTGAAGTTTCTAAGTCATTGCCAAGCAAGCATTCAACGGGTAGGTCTGCACTTACCACAACCTTCTTAAGGCCAGTTACCCCTCCCCAGGAGAAGTTAACAACTGCCAGAGTATGGTCTGTTCTGACGTTGCTAGCATTGGTCACTTGGTACATTTCACCAAGTATAATCTGCCCAGGATTCACAAGGTCTTGTGTCACCATGGTGACACTTGCCCCTGTGTCCCTAAATGGCAAAGCCTCTTTTCCATTGATTAAGGGCTGTTGCCTGTACTTACCCAGATTACTGGGACTCACAGAGGAGGTCATATCCATGCCTCCATCACAGACTAGGACAGCCTGAGTGAGTTCTCTGACTAGGTCAGAGCTCATCTCCTTACCCAGGGTCAACCCTACTAAACCCTTGGCTTGTGTAGTCCCACCACCAACTGTAACTGCACTAGGGGGAGCAGGTGCCTTAGGGGCATTGGTGGGGGCTGGAGTAGAGTCTTTGGACTTGGTGCAATCACTGGTCCAGTGGGTCTTTTGCTTACAGACCTTGCACCATGGTTTCCTTTGACCTTTCCCTTTGTTAGACTGTGAATCCCCACCTGAAGAAGATTTTTGGGGGCCTTGTGAAGACTTTTGATCTTTACCCTTCTCCCCACCCTTATCAGAGGTTTTCGAATCTTGCTTCTTAGGGTCACCACCTTGGTTCTGTACCTTCTGCCTCACCCTGGTTCTGACCCATTTGTCTGCCTTCTTTCCCAATTCTTGGGGAGAGGTCAGATCAGAGTCCACCAGGTGCTGATGCAACAGCTGATTTTGACAATTGTTAAGGATCTGCTCCCTCATGATAAGATTGTACAATCCTGTGAAGTCACATACCTTACTGCCCAATAACCAACCTTCCAGAGCCTTGGCAGAACAATCAACAAAGTCCACCCAGTCTTGAGTCTGTGCTTTTTGGGTATCCCTGAACTTTAACCTGTATTGTTCAGTGGTTAGGCCAAACCCATCAATTAGAGCACTCTTCAAGACTTTGTAATTATCAGCATCCTCCTCTCTAACAGTGAGGAGCTTGTCTCTACCTTTGTCTGCAAAGGAGAGCCACAAGATTGCTGCCCACTGCTCCTGAGGGACCCTCTGTACTTTACAGGCCCTCTCTAGAGCAGTTATCCATTTGTGGATGTCATCCCCACTCTGGTAGGGAGGGACAATCTTGCTCAGGTTTCTATGGTCATAAGACCTTTCCCTATCTTTGGGGAAACTGCTGCCACCATGGGACTCTAGTCCCAACTTTTGTCTCTCTCTATAGAGATCTAGGGACTCCTGTCTATAGCCAATTGCTGTTTTCTGAGTTCAAGCTGGGCTTGCTCATACTGAATCAGTCTCTTCCTCCTCTCATGAGAGGATTCCCTCCTATGAGAGGAGACAGAGGTCCCTATTGAGGTGTCAGAGTGGTTAGACTCCTGAGAAGGAGACCTAGACCTTCTGGGCACACTCAGAACTCTTCCTGGGGGACAAAGGGGAGGTCAGTCTGATCCTCCTCCTCCTCCTCCACAGGAGGAATTGGGTTCTCCAGGACAAGGTCATTTTCACCTTCCTGGCCAGTTTCAGAGGGGGGCCTGGGTTTCTTCACCCCTGGCCCCTTCCTCATCTTCTGCCCCACCCTCTTTGCCTACCCCTTCAGACCCTATGGGTCTGCTGAGATCATCAGCTAGTAACACCTCCCTGAGGTGTTGGGTGCTGGCACTTTTGCCTGCCTTCAACTTCCTAGTATTGCATAATGCTCTCAATTCCAAGAATGGGAGTTTATCATACTTGGAGGGAAGAAGCCCACTGGCTTCTGGCGAGGACTCACTGGGTCCTGGCTTTGAAGACATTACTAGTGAGGTGTGGTGTATGCACTACCTACTCTAGTGTGGCCTACTAAACTCTCTTGAGTTGTAGAAAGGGTGTGCTATCCCTTAACACACAACTCTAAGTTCAGTAGAACTTACTGTATTACTAAGCTTGATTTATATGTACCTTAGGTACCCTTAGTGGTTTTCAGTTGATCAATTCAATTGAGATTATCTGGTAAAACAATAGCAAGCTGGAATCCCACACGCTGCACACCAATGTGAGAAGTTGGCCTGGCATATGCTGTCCACTAATTATAGTGGGCACCTTGCACCAGTCCAAACAACCCCTTATTGGAGATAGGTTAAAGACAACCTTTATTGAAAGCTATCCTAGTGGTAGCTATGGAGAGCAGCCTTCAGGCTAAGTCTTGAAGGAATGTAAAGCAGCTTGTTTTACCAGTCTATAATCTCTTGAGTGACCAAATGAAAGAGGACCACACCAGGTATATATTCAAAATATATGTATTTATTGCTAAACACACCACTCTAGTCTCTTTATGAGGCTAGAGTTCGAAGTACATAAATTATAAGTTAGTTATCTACAGTAATAGCACAAATACACGTTTGAGCCCTAGGGGCGTACCAAACCATATACCAATAAAGTGGTATAAGAACCACGACTGAGCTAGACACAGGGCCTAGAGCCTGTAGAAGTGCTTGGACCCCAAGGAACCACCCAAGGTAGTGACACAGGGGACCCACGGGGGACGCGTGCAGTGTATGAACACAGCCGCGAATCGCCGTTAACTTCTATGGGGAAAGTCGCGATTTGAATTTAAAAGAAAAGGGACACTTAGAGGAGGACTTGGAGCAAACCCTTTGAGAACTAGGCTGTTCTAGTGTCAATACCCACGGGAGCACCGGAGTACTCGAGTTACCTCACCCAGGGGAGCCGGGTGCATAGGTGTCTTTCGGGGTCGGGTTTCGTCGTCGCTTTCAATGGCGATCTGCTGCAAAGTGCTGCTGGCGGCCAAGTCGAAAGTGTTCGGGTGGATCCAAAGGTGGATCAAAGATCTGAAGAACCTGAAAGCAGAGGGGACAGAGTCTGGGTCACTAGCCAGTGACCAGGAAGGCGATGAGCAGATGCCCACCGATGTTGAGGGCTTCAGGTAGGTTGACGGTTGTCTTGACTCTTCAGCCACGAGGTCCAGGAGGTGTCGACGATGACCAGGAGCTGGATTCGAGCTGTCCCACGACGTCTGTCGATTGCAGGGGTGTCGGTGACCGGATTGGACCCAACAAGCCTTGGCAACGGCAAGTCTCGTGGAAATGGAAGAAGGACGATGTTGCAGACCAGCAAGGTCTGTGGACTCACCCAGCGAGGGTAAGTCAGGGCACACCTGGAGCAACCAGGGAGCCCAAGCAGAAGAAGATTGGCCTTCAGGAGGGCCTACTAGCCAACGGACTAGCGACCGCAAAGGAGCCTCGAGTCGATGCACGTGGAGCTGGCTCACAGGACACTCGTGGAGTGGAGGCCAGTGATCTTTGGTGCAGTTGGTGCTGGAGGCTGGGGCTACTCGGAGCCCAAAGCACGACTTCGTGGGAGATCCAGAAGAGGATGCACTTGCAAATGCGATCGGTGTCCAGGGGTCACGGTTCCACGTTACCCACGACAGCTACGGGCCTCAGCTTTGCTGGGGACTCAGGGCAGCCTCGGGGAAGTCTGGAAATCCACCTCTGGTGATGCAAAGACTTCGGCGTCCGGCGGGAGCTTCAGCGATGCAGACCGGACAATTGCTTCTTTGGTGCCTGCCAAGCAGGGGAGTCACTCCTTGACCCCAAGGGAGATTCTTCAGTCCTCTAATCTTAAAGTAGAGCGTCGAAGGTCCAGGATTCTGTGTCAGAGTTTCGTCCAGGTAAATCTAAAGTCCTAAGGACTGGGGTCCCATACTTATACTAAGGTAGGGGGTTGGACATACTCTGTGGCCCCACCTATGGGAGGGTCAGGGCAGAGGGGTGGTTACACCCCTTTCCCTTTGTCCAGTTTCGCGCCAGAGCAGGGGCTGGAAGCCCCTGAGCCGGTTTGAACTGGGGTATGCACAGGGACACCAAATGTGCCCCCAGTGCAGGACTTCAAAGCACCAGAGAGTGCTCCCGCCCAGCCCCAATACACACTATCCTGTCTGGGGAGGTGGTTACACCTCCCTGGGACAGGAAACCTATTGTCCAGGCCTCCCCTGCCGGAGTTTCGGTCAGCAGCAGGAGGCCAGACTCGTGTCTGTGGCAGCGGCATCCATTTTGTGATGCCAGGGCTCTGGAAAGTCAGTACCGGGTATACCGGTGTGTACATGTCTCTCCCTCTAGAAGGGTGGAATGCTACCCCCGCCGCCAGAACTGGCGGGGGGGTAGTATTCCAAGATGTTTGACACCAAACATGACATGTTTCCGTGCAGCCAGCCCAAAGTTAGCATTTAACGCGAGGTTATAATGCGCTTCAGAGTATATGGTCGGGCTGCACTACAAACAGCATCAGAGAAGGGTCCCCGAACGCAGCAGTGGGGCCCAGCTCATGCAGGGGCACCCTCTCACATAGGAACCACGTACTCTGCCTTCAGGATTGATAAGGCCTGCCATAGGAGTGACTTATAGGTTTATTATGTGTGTATGTATGTAGTGATATAGGTAGCCTATATCACAGTAAGGGGTGCATGCACCACCTTACCCAGGCTGCAGTAGCAGACCTGTGGTGTCATTTTGGATGGCCTTCCAGGGGTGGCACAATACATGCTGCAGCCCCTGGTAGGCCTCTGAGGTACCTATGCCCTGGGTACATAGTATACCATATACTAGGGACTTATAAGGGCACTCCAGATTCCAATCAGAGATGTGCCTAAGGCACATGGAAACCATTTTAAAGAGGAAGCAGCTAGGCTGGGGTTCTGATTAGCAGGGCCCCAGCCAGACTAAGGTCGAAAAACAGTGAAGCATCAGCAAAAAGTGGGGGTACCCATGTGAAGCAGATCCTACTCTCCTACAGTGTTCTGTTAGGTCGTTGACCTTTGAGAGATTGGGGGGGGGGGAGGTCATTCTCGCAACGTGCAGCAAGCTTCTCGAGATCTAGGCTCTTTGGGTCCCTATGCCAGAGTATTGGATTCACAGGTTGCGCTGGCCTTGTCTTGTGGGTGCCAGGCAATAGGAAGGTAATAGCGTGGTGGTCAGACCAGTCGCATGGATCTATTGAGTTAAGCCTGACCGCCGTTGCCTTTGCAATGATCCAATCCAGTTTGGCGCCTTTCGTGTGAGTTGGTAATGTGCAGGCTTGAGTAAGTGATTGGTCAGCAAGGAAGTCTTCAAGGGTGTTAACCTGAGGGTCATTGAGGTCATTCCAGTGCAGATTAAAGTCTCCGAGGAAAATGTCATTGGAGTGGGGGGAAACCTTAGCTGTAATGATTTCCATGAGGTGGTCGATGAAGGTGCCGTTCTTGCCTGGGGGGTGATAGAAGATGTGCAGTTTGCACAACTGGGTAGCATTGTTACATATGGAGAGTGCAAGATATTCGCAGGAGTTGGTGGGGTCAGCGTGAAGTTCAGTGACGAGGAGGTCTGAGCGGCAAATGCAAGCAATGCCTCCCCCTTTTTGTAATTGCCTGTCAAGCCTTACAATGCTATAATTTGAAGGGACCAATAAATCAAGGTAAGGTGACGATTCATTGAGCCATGATTCGGTAAGGATTGCTACGTCAGATTTTTGGTTCAGGATGAGAGCGGCGATGTCGGAGGCATGCTTTGCTGCTGATCAGCAGTTAATTAGGAGGCTGGAGAGAGGAGGGTCGGTGCATGTCTTGTGAGTTAGGGAGGATTAGGGTACTTGCGCTAAGTTGTTGCTGTTTACTCCTCTGTTACGGAGAGTTGATGGTCTATTAGAGTTGATTGCAACTGTGTGAATTAAGCATTCATCTTTCTTGTCTGGAGGACTGGGGGCGTCATAAGATGACTTATAGGATAAGAGGAGGGTTTGAATTTCGTCCTCCGAGAGGTTGTTGGGATGCTTGCGAGGGCGAAGGTGTCTAAAGGCCAGCGGCAAGGGTTGAAGGAAGGGCTGGGTGTGGGGGAAGAACTGAGTTCTGGGATAGCTTGATAATCGAGATAGATTGTTCCGTGAGGTTAAGGATGCTTTTCAGTTCAAGAACGGAGTTATGGATGCTCTGAGCTATGTTGGTTGCTCTGAGGTTCAGAGTTTCAAGGACCATAAGTGAAGGTTGAACCTGCGGGAAGGTGACCAATGGGTCAGGACTTGTTCTGCTGGCGAGGTTGGGTAGCCTTGAAGTGGAGCTCGACCACCCTGCGTCTAGGTTTCTGAGAGAAGGGGTGTGCGAAGGGCTAGGCACGCTCAGCAGGGTGGACATAGGGCTATTGGGGTGGGTGTCCGCTGTGCTGTGAGTGACTAGTGTGTTAGTCACTATGAATGATGGAGAGGAGCGAGGGTTGGAAGAGGGCGGCGGCGTTGTCTTATTGAGAGATGATGGAGGTTGGGGGGGAGTGGAGGGAGGTTCACTAGTAGATATAGGGGAGATGCTGCCCAGAGTGTCATCTTGCGTGGGGAACACCATGGGTAGAGTCGGGTCAGTCTGAACCTTAGGAGAGGGGGTGCAAGTGGGAGTGGCTGTAGCTTTGATGGACATTAATGGGAAGCCCTTAGCCTTGTCCTTAGAGCTGCATTGACCGGAGCTATGAGAAGAGTCAGATGGCGAAAGCAGGCGCTGGGGAAGCATAGAGGGATAGGAGTCATGCACATATTTTTTAAGGAAGGTAAAAAAGTCAGCAAATTTGTTGAGATCTGTGTTTGGCTCTTGGATCAGAACGGTGCCGTTTTTGTATAGGGTAATGATAAGGTCAGATTATGGGAGGGCACGATCGTGAGTTTGGCGCCGTACGGAATGTTCCTGGATTCATGTACGTTAAGTAGGTTAGATATGGCTGTGCGCCATAGTGCTGTTTTTCTTGAGTAGAAAATAAGGTCATTGATAATTGTGCCCTTGTCGGGGTTAAAGTACAGGTCAGAGATCAGAGTCTCAGGGTGTCTTCTCAGGAGATTATGTTTGAAGGTTTTAGCAGCGCGACTGGTGAGGTTAGGAGGGTATACTATGGTGTAGGAGTTGCCCCCTGTTGCATTCAGGCAAGAGCCTGCCATACTGGTGAGAGAAGGGAATCGGTGAGGCCAGGAGCTGTATTCATGATGTATGCTGATTTATGTGCACTTGAATAGGCAGGTGTAAAGTGTGAAGCCAATGTTTAAGGGTAAAGGCTTCATCGGTTCATTGGGGTTTCTTAGATTTGATCTGCTTGTAATGAAAAGGTTTGACAAAGCCAGTAGGCCTGGCCTACTTATTGTGAGAAGCATGCATTAAAGACGATAGGCTTTTAAGGGTGGATTATTAATACACTGTGCTAAAGGCTGTAGGGTGGGTGTAGGGAAAAGATGTTTTTCGAAGGTTGAAAAAAAATTTACAAATAGAAAAGAAAATTTGGAAGATAATGAATACAGTTGCTCCATTTTTATTCTTGCATGTGAAAATATGTGCTTGTATGTTTATGCATGTAAAAATGGAATTAACAAAAATCTTTCAGGGACCTGTGACTGGGAGATCATAAACTTGCGGGCGTAGATTTATTCACTTTCTGTGCCTGGTGCCCAGTATGATGAGGAAGTGGGGGATAGAATCATGGTCATAACCATGCCACCAAGTTTCAATGTGTTTTCATTTTTCTTTAGCTTTTCCCTGCTTGTGTGTGTGTGGGAGTACAGGAGCTTAAGGAGAGATTGGTTTAAACAGTTCACAGATGCAGTGAGACATGTCTCTTTGTCTCCTATGCCCCTGTTGACCCTGAAATCTGACATAGACACTGCAAACATGTTTGGAATTTCCAACAAAATCCAGCTACCAACTTTTAATAAAGGGATGCAACATCCCAAACACCCCCTCTATAGCCATGCCTTTGTTGTTTTGGTTGGAGAGGTAGGAATTTAATGACAGGGAATGTTGATAATGTTTCTTCTTTGAGTGATGCCTAACTCCGAGAGATATCTTTTACTATTTGAGTAACACATGGGTACGAAGGTGAGATGGCTTTACTTGACCAGGTGCTTGAGGGCCAAGGTCTATTGTTTGCCAGTGGGCAGAGTCCTATTAGGCCTGGTCTGAGTAGCCTGTTATGTTGGATGTCCTGCTCCTGAGTTCCTTCATAATTGCAGTGAGAGGCAAAGGTCCTTGATGGTACCCTAGAAAGTCTGGGGGTGAAAGATCTTTGTGACAATCTATGAGGATCCTTTGTAGTTCCCTGGAAGGGCATTTGGTTTGTTGACCATTCGAAGTAGTGGAATACTTTTGGCTTCTTGATGGAAGATTTTGTGATCTTTTTGAATCATTGGGTGCATCTTTTGTCCATTTGATTGTTAGATTCTTCCATTGTGGTGCAGTGATTTCTGCGTCAAGCTTTTGTATATCTTCGTTGAGCTGAGGAGTCTTAAGTAAGTGGTTAGGACAAGTGGATATCTTGATGGGTATGGGTCTGCCAAAGCCTTCAGAGAGCCAGGTGTAGTGCTACAGTGCTTCAGTGTTTTTGAACTGTAGGGTGGGAGAGAGATGAGAGTGAGTGTAGGCAGGTTGTGTTTGTTTTATGGTCTGTAGGAGGTCTTGGTTGTCACTGTGGATATAGTGGTTTTCCTCTTCTTGTGGTGAGTCCAGGCGGAGAGAAGATTGCACTTGTGTCGTGGACACTTGGATGTATAGGTGCAGAGACAAGGTGGGAGAACTTAAGGCCCCTGAGTTTGTTGTAAGCACTCTAGTTCGGTTGGGCAAATGCAGAAGTGGTTGTTGCTTATATTGATGCCAGAAATGGCATCTAAGAAGGCACAGGTGAAAGCTCTGTTTTTTGGTAAGGTCTGATGTCTGTAAATGCTCTGTGTTTACCAGATGACTGTATTGAAGCAGGAATGAGCAAGAGATTAGTAAGGGGGAGCAAAGGAAGAAAAGTGGTTTGCACTCAGTGATGATAAAAGCTCCAATTTATATGTTGGCGGAAAGGGTATTCAGTCGCAACGACGACAGAGTACCTTTTCCGCCAGCATAATGGTCCGCCCACCAGATCTAAAAGTGGGTAGACATTAGATGTAACAACAGCAGAGACTAATAGGTTTCTTTTGTTTTTAGACCCCTCTGATGAAGTAAGGACCGTCAGAGAGTGACCTGTGTGTCCGCCCACCTAATTTAGATGGGTGGATATACAGGTCAGTTTTCACTGCCTGGCACTTCCAGGAAAATGTTAATGGTAAGAGGCAGTAAAAACTGTAAAATGCCCCCCTCGTCGTGGGAGGAAACTCCCATGGCAAGGGGGCATTGTTTTCTTTTTTAATAGTCTCAATAACAAAATGCCATTTTGGAGTTTTGTTTTTGAAAAAATATTTTTTATAACTTTTCTGTACGAGTCTGTCTTATTTGACAGAGCTGTACAGCAAAGTTACAATATATTGATAGCTATTACTGCCAATGTATTAAATCTGCCGGCCTGATGAACATTTAAAAATTTGGCAGTCAGTACCTCCACCAGGACGACGGAGTAATATATTCCGTTGCCCTGCAGGAGGACAGCTTAGCTGCCAAAGTATAAATTGGACCCTAAATCTTCAAAGCTTGTTCATTTTTTGGAATCCCTGAGGATGACTGCTGGAGCTCCGGTGATCCTCCAGTGTGGTTTTAAGTACAGATTCCTAATCAAGGGAGGACTGGGCATAGATTGTGTCATAATTAGGTGTTAGACTTGGCATCTTTGGTGTGGTTTCCCCCTGACTTTTTGCCTCTACCCCCTGTATTCTTGATTTCGTTTTTGCTGGCTTATATGCTTTGAACACTTTGCTACTGCTGATCAGTGTCAAAGTGCAAGTGCTCCCTGTGTAAATTGTTGTTACAATTGGTTCTCCCTGATTGGCATATTTGATTTACTAGTAAGCCCCTAGTAAAGTGCACTGTGTGTGTCAGGGCCCGTAAATCAAATGCTACTAGTGGACCTGCAGCACTGATTGTGCCACCCACATGATTAGCCCTGAAAAGGTATCTCAGACGTGCCACTGCAGTGTCTGTGTGCAGTTGTTAACTGCCATGTCGACTTGGCAAGTGCACCCACTTGCCAGGCCCTAACCTTCCCTTTTCTTACATGTAAGGCACCCCTATAGTAGGCCCAAGGTACCCCTGTGGGCAGGGTGCAGTGTATGTGAAAGGTAGGACATGTACTGGTGGGTGTGGCATGTTCTGATAGTGAAATACTGCCGATTTCGTTTTTCACTTTTGAAAGGCTATCTTGCCCCATAGGATAGAATGGGAAATGCTTTGTAACATCTTACGAGTATAACGTCCCATTGAGACAAGATAGAGAAATACAATTTAGGCTCTCTGAACTCAGAATTTAATAAAACATCTTTTAGTAAAGATGGTTTTTAAATTGTGTGTTTGAAAATGCCACTTTTAGAAAGTAGGCATTTTCTTGTTTAACCATTCTGTGTGCCTCTGCCTGTTTGTGTAGTGACTGTCTAGTTTTGGAGTGACAGGGGCTGGGGATGTACATTCACTGTAGACAGCCACTGGGGGGAAGGGGGTTGAGGTGTGCCTGGCCCTTCCTGGATAACTCAGAGCTGGACTGAATAGACCTTGGCTGAATTTAGAATAGTGGGAGGAGATTTCCTTGCACCTGAATAGGGCCTGTCTCCCTTGCACAATGCTGTCTCCACCCCTTGTGGTCATACTGCACCAGTGAGGACAGAACTGGTTTGGACTGGGCTCAGAGACCCTTGCACAAAGAGAACAAAGACATTTTGGGGTATAAGCATTAGACCTAAAACCCCAGAACTTTAGATTACTACTGGACTCAAGAGGAACCTTTGCCAAGGAGAAGAGCTGAAGAGCTGTAAGGAGGAGTACTGCCCCTTTGCTGTGTGCTGTGTGGGGTTGGCCTGCAGTTGCTGTTTCTGCCAAGGAGAGGACAAAGACTGGAACTTTGCTTTGAACCCGCTTGAAGAAGATCTCCAAGGGCCTGTGTGTGCTGGTCTCCTGTTCTGAAGTCTCAGGGACACAAAAACTTCACCTCCAGCTCCCCTGAACTCTGCTGCTGAGACTTCTGACCTGCCAGAAGGTGCCTGTTCCAGTCCTGGGCCTCTGTAGGTTGTGCTTGCTGCTGGGAGTTGGAAGAAACCTGAAGAACTAAGAAAATTGATGCATCGCTCTTCTTGTGGCTGTTTTTCAGATGCATCACCGCTGTGCGAGAAGAATCTCCACACATCGCTGCGCAGCTGCCGAAACCAACGCAGCGCCTGTCACCACTGCAAGAACAGACACATCGAGGGATCGTGGCTGAACAGACCGACGCAGCGCCGCTCGATGCCGCCGCATCAATCGCCGACGCATCTTGGATTTCCATGCATCGTACCTGTGCAGCAAGTTTTCATGGCACAATACCCGCGGACCAGAACCGTCTTGAAGTCGACGCATCACTTCCCCCCTACAGACCGGATTCAATGCATCACTTCTCCTGCGTGAAACAGAACTGTTGCATCGCCTCCCCATGGTTTCAGGAACTGATGCATCTCTTTGTTTCTTGACGCTTTCCAGCTCTGCAGCTGTTTGGCCATGTGAATTTCGACGCATCTACAGGTACTTTGGGAGAAATCACGCATCTATATTTTCTATGGACCAGGGGGCATATTCACAAGGAGCTATCGCCGAATTAACGACACTTTATCGCAGCCAAAGTCATGATAAATTTACCCCCCCATTCACAAGCCGGTGTTAACAGCCCACAGCACCAGTTAACCCGCGATAGCAGCCGCAAAAAACATCGCCACAGAGGACCCTCGCAAATATCGCTAATGAGATGCAGAGTAGGCGTTCCCGTGACAAAAGCAGAGACAACAGCACACCTCAACATTCACAAGGACCAGCCACATCCGCGATAAAAACACAAAACAGGCGTTAAGGCGCGTTAGCACCAGGAAATCTACACCTGCTCTGACCTGGTGTAAAGTCCGACGGCAGCCAGCACCACAAAAGGGAGCACAGCCCAGGGCCACATCCGAAGGGCAACAGATGCCATGGAGCCACCCATCATGCGGCCCGGACACCCAAGAGTGCCACAACACCCACCGACACCACACCCAGGCCCGCAACACCCCCCCCCCCCGGGACCACCCCCAACCCCGGACTAAGAAAGTGCACACCAACACCACGAATCCCAAAACAAACATTTTGCCTGATGTCGCACAAGCAGGAAAATAAACATACATGCGTGGCCAGAAAATGGAGAATCAGTCATACAGCAATGCAATCACCAACACAAAACACCATACAAACAAAAGCAGAAACAACCCTTAGGATGAGTCCTAGCTGCTCCTCACTGGACAATCCGTAGCACACAGCCTGGAAGACCAAATACAAGAGAAGAAGGTGTGTCATGCGCCCAACAAAGGAAAGCGAGGGAGAGAGCGAGGGAGAGAGACGGAGTGAGATAGCACAAGCAGCGCAAGGCCGCTCGGGCACCTGGCTCCACATGCCAACGTGTGGGTGTGCCTCGCCATCCGTACACCATGAGCCCAAGGCTGTGTCCCAATCTCAGCGCCAAACCCACATCACATTCCGAAAACGAAAGTAGTAGTCAGACAAACATCAGGGATGAAAGCACCATTGTCCCAATGCAGAATGCGGGAGGACACCTGCACCTCTGACCTTGGTCCAGAATGCGCCTGGAACACCCTGATAGAGATGCAATGGCAGATGGGGACGACTCCCACACCACGCATTCCGCAAATGAACCATCCGACTCATCCACAGCCCACACACAGAAGCCCCTGCCTGTGGTACCCCCGCATGGGATGCCCTTGACACTCACGGAAACAGCAACCCATAACCCACAACGTTGCACACACATTCGAATCATTGCTCAGAGCTGTGGAATATCCTCCACACAACTGCGGCAGTCCAGAAGAGTGCCTGTTCACGAGACGCACCAACGCAATGGCAGGCCATACCGGGCACATGCACAACCCCCGTCACGTGGAACAGTACCGTGCACGTATGCTGCATTTACTGGCCGCACTGCCACTGGCAGTGCTGCGGATCAGTTACAGGCTCATCTTCCGCATTGCCCACGTCACCTGCATCCAGCCCTGGTTCCACTGCCGAACATGCACATTCGAGTGTCCCAGATGTCTGCCTAACCAACACAACTGTTGATGAATTGGACTATGACTCGTGTCTTCGCCCCCTGTTGGATCACAAACAGGAGTGTAACCAAGACAGCCGTGCATGGGATGCCTTGACATACTGCGTATGTATTGGTAGTTGTGCATGGGAGATAGCACAATTTCTCGTGTGCAGTGACCACATCGAGGCGCTCCCCTATTGGGCTGTGTTGTGGATCGGTGAGATGGCGTGGGCTGAGCACACCTGCCCTGACCACCTAATGGACTGGCTCACCCTGGTGTTCCTTGAACACGACAACGACGTACTATTGGAACACATTGCACATGAAGCTGCACGGGCATTCATGGACGAGTAACTACGTTCCTGCAGCCACATCCGATTGCCACCCACAGCACATGGCCCAACAACTTGTTGCATCGTGGGGATTGCTCACATATCCCACCACAACAGAGGACACGCCTGCCAACGTTCGGGCTCTGGATGCATGTGCGTGGAATAAAGCGTGTGTACACACACCTGTGCAAGGCGACGCAGGTCCATGGTCGGAGCAACACAGCATCGTCTGGCAACGTTGCCAATTCGGACACACTGCTGAGTGAGAGCACACACATGGCAATGTAGCACGACATGTGAACCTGTCGGACCCTCACACCTGATCACTGTCGGCAGAGCAGACAATGGGCGCACCCCGGAGGCAGAGCACCATGCAGACCCCACGTGCAGTGAGTCATGCCCCCTCACACGGGGCAATGTGCAGACGCCAAACAACACATGACTCGTCCAGCAAGGCAAGGTGGGCTGTGAGCGTTGCCATCCGTGATGAATGATGTCCATTTCAGCCCCACCATCATCTGAACCTCGACATGTACCCATGCTGCGTGTAAGTGTCTTAAGCATGTCCCTGCCTGTTGTGGCCGTTGCCTCGTCCGTACTGACACGCACATGCCAATAAAGCCTATGCCACTCCACTGGTGTCTAACTGTGAGGTGTGTTGTTTAGATTGTCCACTCGTGTGCCACAATGAGCCTGGTCACAACACAGGGAGGAACTGACTGACGCATGTGCAATGGGGGTGTGTCCCTTTGGCAAGCTCCGCCTCTTTGAGCCAGACATTGTTTTTGGATAGGTGCTGGACGACATGTGCACTCACATGACTCCAGCTATGTGTGTATGGTGTCCAACCTCTGACCATGTGGAGTAATGTCATACATCACAACAGATTGTGTCCACACAGATGTGTGTAAGTCGGTATGCGACGTGAAGTTCTGCTGTCACACGTGGTGTGGGATACCACTCCTGGCCTGCCACAGTTTTGGTCACTCCTACACACAGCCCTATTCAACACATGGACGTGTGCCTACGTTGGGGTGTTGTGAGATTGCTGTTGATGTGCAATGGGGACACAGCTAGTACTCACCTTCACAGTCATCCAATTGGCCATGTGTCTCAGGGATAGACATGCGCATAGATGTCAGTTACCAGGGTGTACCTTCATGTGCAATCATCGTCCCCACATCCAGCCATACTTCCATACGTGAGTGAACATAGTGATGACACATCTGTGTGAATTAGAATGTTTTATTCACATTCAGGTGATTGACGGACCTGGAGCTGTACCTGGCCATCCAAGCCCACATCACATGGCAGCCCAGTGGTGGGCCAACCAGAGTCCTTTGGGGATTGCACAGTGATTGGCCAGCGGGGAAGAAAATGGCAGTCCGTGTCGTGGTCCGGGTGAATGTCGCAGGGTGTTCCAGAGGTCAGTAGGAGGTATTTCCCAGGGCATGATGCATAGGTCATGAGCAGGCAGGGACAGGCCATATGGCGGTGATGGATGCTACTGCCTCCTTCCTCACACAGTAGTTCCCATCCCCTTCTCACTCCCCTGATACGGGTTCTGTGTCCGGTGTGTCCGGTGTGTGTGGCGGGGTGATGGCTGCATCGCTGTGTGCCCCTGACACATCAGACTGCGCAGGTGATGGGGCAGCATCACAGTGTGCCACGTACACATCAGGGGTCGGAGCTGTGTGTGTGGATGTTCCCGCTGCAGTCATCTGGGAATGGCTCAGTGGCAGCAATGGCAAGTTGGAGTACTGCAGGGCGTTGCTGTTCCCAGCCACTACTCGCTGGTGTCCAGCAGTGGCAGACATACTTCCGGCCTGCATCTCCTTCATGGTGTCCATTGCCCTCCACATCCGTGCCAACTCTGTGCTATCAGGGCTGGTGCCTGACTGACCAGACAGTGCTTGTATTAGACTCATGGCACCAGCGAGGTTAGCCAAGGTCTGTGGCGGAGCATGGTGCGTACAGGGTGTGTCCGATAGGGACTGTACGTGGTCCCTAATGGGACTCAGATACCCACGTATGGCATCGAGTTTGGCTGCCACGAGCTCGAAACCCACCCGCAGCTGATGAGCCAACTCCACCTGGCAACCCAACACACGACGTTGGAATTCCATGTATTGGTCGGGGGGTCCTGGGAGACAGCCGTGGTGGTGTGTGTTTCCTGCGGTGTGGTCTGTGCAGGTGGTGGGGTCACCTCGAGGCAGCTGGCCTGGCCTGCTCCTGGGGGTGGGGTGCAGAGGCTGTCCAGCATCCATTGGAGGGTGTCTTGACATGTGTGCAGGTTGTCCTCTTCATCATCAATGGTGGGATGTGTGGTGTGCTCTGCAGGGGGTGGTGTTTGTCCCTCTGCAATGTAAAGGGGAGATGCAGGTTAACAGAGTTTCACATGTATGGTGATGATTTGCAGATGTTCACATTCAGACTGCATGCCAATGTACATTGTGACTGTTTTGGGGGAGCTGGCTATTTGATGGCAGTCAGTGTGTTTTTCGACTACATGACGGATGTGTGGTGGTACCCGAACATTATCATCACACAGTGTCAGGCAATGCCAGATGTGGGTGGACAGTTACTACGCATGAGGGGAACCTGTTGTGGGCTCTGTCCTGTGGTGCTGGTGTTGCACTTTGTACCACATTGCCTTCATTGCGGATGTCCTGTGATTGCTATGTGTGTGTGCTGCATTGTGGGGGAGTTGACCCTGCAGCTCTGATTTCGTGTAGCCTTCTCCCTTTGAGGCGGGGTGCCTTTGAATTGTGTGCTTTTCGGGGCCTGATTTGCTTTTGACTTGGGTCATGTGTGCTCGCGGACTGTTTTTGTGGCCTGGTGCATTGTTCGTCTGCTGCGTGTATTGTAAGGCATGGGTTGTGGGTGCACGTGGACATGTCGGAGTGTGACCTGCTCCTTTACGGATGTGATCCGCACTTGGCTACCTCCATGTCGCTTTGTGGGCCATGTCATTTTTTTGGGGCAGCTGCCATGCTATCGGACATACAGTGTTACTTGCATAGTCAGTGTGGGTCACGGAGCCGCTGCTTTGCTGGATTTAGCACGTGTGCACAGGTCGGTTGTGATATTGGTGATAGGGAGGGCCCCTCTGTGCACATTGTGGATGGGGGCCTACTTGGCGTTTCAATGTGTGCTGCAGTGTGCCAAGGCATTCAGGGACATGTTCCACGGTCATTGTGGGTGTGCTGTGTGCTGCGCGTAATTGTGCATGTGTGCCATTGTGCCCATCTCCACCATCCCCCCGTCCCTAGTGGTTACTCACCCTGTTGCTGTTGGGTCAGGTGGTATCTTGCTGTGTCCAGGTCCCCCAATCCTGCCACCGTCTCCTCACTGCTGACTGTGGACACCATTTGCTCCAGCTCCTCCTGTGTCGCAGGACTCCCACCTCCAGTCGCCGTTGCTGCCTCCCTGTTGGCGGCGAGCTTATGTTTGGTCTGACTTTTTAGATCATGCCAGCGCCTCTTGACCTCCTCCAGTTACCTCCTGGACACTCCGACTGCATTGATGTTGGTGATGATGGCCTGCCATATTTCGGTTTGGGTTGCCAGTGCCGCAGTGGAGGTGCCGAACAGTTGTTGATGGCGTTCGGTCACCCCCGTGACGATGATCCGGTCTTCCTGCGGACTGAACCCCGTCTTCCTCTTCCTCTTGTCCTTGCCCTTCCCCGACAGCGGGGTTCCTGGATGGTCCTCCGTAGGGCTTGTGGTGTTCGGCTTGTCCTCTGCACTCGGTCCGGGTGCATCCATGTTGCTACGCAGTTTGAATAGTTTTTGGCTTTTTTTTCCCTTTCTTTTATGGTGCTTTTTTCTGCCAGCCGTGTGGGATTTACAGGCCTGTGGCTGGTGTTCGCTGATTTCTGTACCGCGATTGGCCTCATCGCATGATTTCTCGCGTTTCGCATTTTTTGGGCGTGGCGTTGATTTTCACGCTGACATTTGACGCGTTATCTGGTGGCTATCGCATGGTACCGCCTTGTTGTGAATTCCACGTTGACACGGGGTTATTTTCCCATGATAGGCTGCGCTATTGAAAGTTGCGTTACGCTACTCTTGCGGTAGTTATCACACGTTCTTGTGAATATACCCCCAAGTTGTTTGAAACCTTTCTAAAGTCATATGCTTATTACATGTATGTTGGACTTTTGTTGTTTTGGTCTTGTTGAGTTTAGATTTTTCCTAAACTGGTGTGGTGTCCATTTGTGGTGTTATCACTGTATTACTGTGTGTTTTGAGTACAAATAATTTACATATTGCCTTTGGGATAAGTCTGTCTGCTCGTGCCAAGCTACCCACGGGGTGAGCAGGGGTTATCTAAAGTGTGTATCCCTGTTACCCTGACTAGAAGCAAGGGCCCCTATTTGGACAAAGGTACCTACCTCTGCCAACTAGATACCCCCATTTCTAACATTAGGATTTGGTGATAAACAATAGGCCCTGTTTTAAGTCTGAGATTAGTTCATAGCTGTTTAAGTGTTTTTTGTAAATGATTGTGCATTGATTATTAGGCAGCTGGGCGTGGGTGCTGGTAGGTATGTTACAGGGAAATAGGAGCAGAAGGAAGAGGATTGGCCTCTGGGGAGTGAGAAGAGTTAGAGGGGGGTAGATATTGAAGGTGGACAAGTGGCTGTCGGGTTAAGGTTGGTGAGATGTACCAAGCTCCAGACCTAAACCGAAGTTAGGGCCTGATTTAGATCTCAGTGGATAGGTTAGAGCCACAACGGTGACGGATATCCCATCCGCTAAAATATAAATCTCATAGGATAGAATAGGAGTTATATTTTGGCGGACGGGATATCAGTCACCTCTGTGACAGAGTAACCCATCTGCCAAGATCTAAATCAGGCCTTAATTATGTTGCATCAATCTTCCATAGTTTTAATCCATACTTCTCGAGCTTAACCACTAAACTTTTCCTGGAAAAACAATTATTCTTCCTGCACTTCACCAACTTTATCTGCCAAATGTGGGAGGGAGTGACTAATTACTGGTGAAATGATTACATTTAAGCATATCAATAAATAAACAATCTATCAACACAACTGGAAATGCTTCATGTGCTACACAGTGCACATTTGTTGTGTGAATACAGACAATTGTATTTGCTGTGTGCATTCTGACGTGAAATTCAATGCAGCTGATTGACTTAATTTCTCTCTCTGGCATGCTCTTTTATGTAGTGATGATGCCTGTGTTTATTTCATTCTATGAGCTTTTCCTAACTGTGCCACAACTGATCAGCACAACTGTAAGTGCTTCGAGTCTTACTGGCATCAAGGGTTGAATTAAGAAATGGGTAT
Source organism: Calotriton arnoldi (assembly GCA_963921515.1). NCBI lineage: Eukaryota > Metazoa > Chordata > Amphibia > Caudata > Salamandridae > Calotriton > Calotriton arnoldi. Next base: position 989,797 of record CAWUFW010003837.1, on the reverse strand, counting down.
TTACACCTATGCCCCTTTATCATTTAACCTTCCCCCTCTTTAAATTACTTCACCTGCATTATCCATTGTCCCCTCACATCTGGCCCCTCCACTCTTTGTGCAAACATCAGTTATTTGTCTGCTCTCCAGCTGTTGTACAAACCACAGTTGTACTTGGACGAAATCCATGAAATGACTCATGCAAGACTTTACAAACATATTTAATCATCTGTTCCTCAGGAAACAAAGGCAATGATGTACCTCTTAAGTTAACCAAAAATTCCAACAATGCACTGACTTCACCAGGGTCTTTAGCTCTCTGCCCAGTATCCTGTCCAGTCTCATCGTGTAAGATGGGTACACCTTAGACCATGCACAGTAAGGACATTCTTACTTACCTGTAAGAAAGGGTTTGCAGCCTGGTGTGTTGTTGGCCCATGCCGATCACTCTCTGGGCATTACAATTACAACCTCTCCCTCCACGGAGTCCACCATCTCAGCGGAGGCTGAGCATCGACTCACTCACAATGACGCTCCCTTAATCACATAATGCACAAGGACACAGACTTCCCCTCAGATTATGCATCGCTTATCCCATCGGAACAGGTGACTATGAACATGTGTGACAACATCAGACTGGAAATGAAGAAGTCGTAAAAAAGGAAAAAAGCAATTAATGAAAATCAACAACAAGGGGCAAACCAATATCCCAGCAACCTGGGAAATAGATAAGCATCACAAAAGTGGTTGTTTTGCATATTTATTTGAAAGATTTAATTATTCAGGGGGCAATGAATGCAAATCCACTATGTAAAGCACAGCACAAAACAATCCAGTAAAAGTGAAGCACAAGCACATGGAGCAGCTCTTCGTGCAGCCCCCCCCCCCGCAACAGTTCTCCTGTCCAGCTTGCCCGCAGTCCGCCACCCTCTGCTGCCTTCGGAAGAAACCCTAGACCTGGCTCTTCGACGGAGACATCGCATCCAGAGTGCCCAGATATCCCTTGGGGTGACAGTGATGCGCTCTACAAATGCTGATTGATTGATTGATTGATTGACAGTGAACAGTCACCGGTGATGGTGCGGTGTTCATGTAACTTGTGAGTACAAAGAAATTAAATAGAAGCGGTTTGACTGTGGTAATTGCAAAGAGGACATCATGTGCCCATGAACAACAGTCTCTGTTCAATGAGATCTATAACAGAGCCCTAAGGAAGGAGAGTAATCAGAGTACGTTTCAACCCCTGGAAGAAATTTAAGCGGATCTTCATCAGGACATGGAGGCTGGGCCACTTTAGCTTAACACCCTGTGGAATATAAACTAATGGGTTTGAGTGAAAGACCCAAGTTAGCTTGAATGGAAAACATGAGTCAAAATAATCCTTATCAAATTAATAAACAAGACCCTGTGTATGAACGAATCCTACAAGGCTTTGACAGGAGTGCAGGAAAACGCACAGGTGTGAGGATCTACTGTGCTGGGCTAGTGTTCCTGTAAGCGATATGCATGACTGAAATGCTAGAAGCTAAATGTCAGCAGAACGCAAGTCCAAGATGTTCACGCATATGGGACATGAGTCAGAAACATATTGGTGAAAGACGGACCGGCTGTTTGAAGGCACCCGTCTGCCTTTCACTGTGCAGGTGGCAACCGGCCTGTGTTTCAAAGGAGGGCAGAGATCCCCCTGCAGGCAGATGCAGTGAGTGACTGCACATGTCTACAAGGGGATGCACTGGGGGTACCTTGGACCTCCATCGTCCCTTCCAAGGGAAGCAGTTGTGGGCTCACCGACTGTATGCCCCCTCTGTGTGGTGTACAGTCAGTACAGCTCCTGAAGGTCTCTTTGCCTCTGTGCCAGCGTGTATAATATGGCACAGTCCAAAGCACAGGATGTCCTGATTTGCATGAGGCCACATCACTGTGCAAATGAGGGACACTTTCTCATAAGAGCACATTTAGCACTTGTACTATCTGTGTTACAGAAAGAGCCATGCAAGTGTCTGCAGCCCCTTCTGTAATACCAAAGTGGTTTGGGTGGTGCAAAAAGTCCACGTACATGCCTGTGGCACCGCCAGGCACTTTCTATAATGAACCGTAGGACTTCCTGCTTTTAAGCTGCAATAGCCAAGACAGTACACTGTGTATTTATGTAAGTCCTGACATTGCTACATACCTGGCCTCCATGCAAGATGCTATCATGGATCTCACAGCGGTCTTTTTCCCATGTGAGAGTTGCCAAACTTTAACCTGAGGACTTCCTAAATCATTCTCTTTTAAAGATCACAAATTTGTCCCTTCTGAAAATGTAATTTGAAAGAATGTGCATAAGCAACTCTAGTGAGTTCAGTCATTAAAGGTTTTGCACCCAAGATGAAAACTCCTGGCATTTCCCACTCCTAGTGACAAGTGCAAACACTTTGGGATTAGATGTCTTATTTGTTTGCAAGCTTTATCATTTAAACCTTCAGCACCTGGGTCTGGTGGCTTGGTGAACTAATGCATCAAGTCAAGGGTTCTGTGTTTGCCTCTCACGGTTGTTGGTTCAAATCCAGGTAGGTCTTCTCGGCCTTTCGTCCCCCTGAGGTTGATAAAATCAGTAACATTGAGTTGCGTAACAATAAACATTTGTGACCCATCACTCCTTGGGGTGAACCTTGTGCTCTACAAACATGCATTATGCGATAGTGAAACATTAAAAAGTTTCCCATGATTGATTATTCTTTAATGCAGGAGGGTCTGTTACCTGTTACGATAGACATTTCAAAAAAACGTCTTTAGTTGTAATCTCTGCTCAGGAACCTTTTTGCTGATATCTGTTGTGGAACCAATCCCTTATCCTTCAGACATCAATAGGCTGTGCAGTTCTGAGGTGAACTTGACTTTTACTCTGAGATTGAAGTTACCAAAGGCCATAATAACTAGTGGAGCAAATAGAGCGTTTGGGTGTCTTATAAACAGAAGCCTGATTGCCCTTTGAGCCACTGGGGTAATATTCCAATCCCTGAGTTCTGGTAAGGTAGCCATAAGCATATTTGACAATATAGTCCCTTGCATTATCTCCTTTGTCTTCTGGAATACAAAAAAATTGTAGTATTGAGGTTGCAATTACAAATTCTGGAGCCGCAATGCACTTACGCATATTATCCTGAATTCTGGGTTTTTGGAAGACCTGTGACTCAATATTGTTGTAGGATTGTTCAGCCTAATCAAGTCTCTTTATATTTGCCCCATTCCTGGTTCTCTATTTGTGCTTCAATTGTTCTTTAAGAGATAACGGTAAAAGTAACCAGTGTGTGATCTTCTGTGAGACCGGTGTTACTGTTTTCTTCTTCTCGATGGACCACATCTGGTTATTCTCTGGTGGATTTTTGGTTTTCTTTGCCTCTGCCATATTTGGGTGCAACCAATCCAGACTATGTGACAAATGAGTTTCAAGAATATCTGATTGACTCCGGAGTGGTGAAAGAATTTGAAGTTGCAGCGTGCTGATGCTCTGTTAGCACAAGTTCCCTCTTGATTCATAAGCTTTCTGGTCATGAAGTATTGTTGTGGTGTTAAAGCCAGAAAGGTGGGTATGCTGATGTAGGACGTGATTTGCTAAAGTTCTTCCTTGACTAAAGAGAGTCTCAAGACCTGTTAAACCATGACTGTTGTCCAAGATACACAAAAGGTTTTGTCTTGACTTAGACATTCTTATTAAGGTATTTTCTTTGTGGGGTTTGGCTACAGAGGCCTTAGCTGTCTGTTAAGATTGTATTTTCTTTTTAGGACTTGGCAACAGAGAGCTTTTGCTGTCTGTTGAAGACATATACACAGAGTAGAATGTGGGTTAACCTCTTGCTCATGAATCGATAGATTTGTTCTCTATTACACAACTGATTCAGTGACTTTCCATCTTATTCTTGTGTTTGTCCCACCTGAAAGCATTTCCGTCGCACAGTGTTTTGAACGATCGCTGTATTCTTCCTCTGCAGACATCAGACCCTCCATTGCAGTGCATGTGAGGGACAAATTTATCTCCCTCGCTCTCTCCTTGCTCCCCTTCACCTTTGTTTTCACCACATCTCCTTCTCTCTCTTTTACTCTCCCTTGCCCACCCCCATCCCAGTGTTCTCTTGCCTGAGACCTCCTTGCTAATTTTTCACAACCCCTGCACTATCTTTGGGCAGCTATGTTAAAAGAGTTTCTTGACCATTCCAAGATGGTTGCCCCCACATTTGCACACATGCGCCACAGACATGTTCAATTGGCTTTTGATTTAGTTGAATAAATCCCATTTGCAGATGGCCACTGTGAATATGTGTGCATTCACAGTCGTCATCTTTCAACAGACTTTATTAAAATCTTCCAAAATGTTTTTGGATATGGCCGCCATGGATGCATCCACATCCGCAGCAGCCATCTGTGGATGCATTTTGTAATACTTAACCAAATTTATTTCAACGATGGCATCCGTGGTGGCCATCTAGGATTAAAAAACGCATCAGCTAAGCTAAGCAAGAATTCATGGTGAGACTTACTGGCTTTGCCAGTCCTAAAACGATATCAAGGGACACCCTTAGAAAATCAAACTCATATTTCCTGGGTTAAGACAATCTTAAAATCGACTTAAAACATGGACAAATTTTAGTAAACCAGGCCCTATGGATGCCTTTCTGTGATTCGACAGATCCTTTATCTTTATGTCTTTATTGTCCTATAAGATGAAAGTGCATATTCTATATCATGTACCAAGGGCTTTGTTAATCACCCACTTTAGCAGCTGCAATAAGCTAGGATGTTTCCTCTGATGCATTCTTTGCATCATGCGTTGTTACATTGAATAATTCTATTGGTATTAGAGGGCCTCATTAAATATCTTGAGATAGGAACTCATAAATAACCTATAAAAATAGCATGGTAGAGGGAGAAAAGGGGAACCTACAGTTTCAAATAAGCCAAATACACAGAACCCAAGAGAAAGCCAAAGAGTGTGAGATAAAGAAAGAGAGGAAGAGAATGAAAGGAAAGAAAGAGGCAGAGAAATAACGGCAGGACGTAAATAATAAAAAAGTATAAGCAAGATGGAAAGAAAGGGAGAAATAAGTGAAGAAAAATGAAGAGAGACAGAAAGAACATAGGACAAAAAGATGACAAATGGAAAGCAAGACGGAAGAGAAGTGAAGAAAACAGCAAAGAAAGCTAGCAAGAAACAAAAAAACGAGAGAAAGATGGATGAACGTATAAAAGAAAAAAGAAGCACAGAATGAAGAAAAAGAAAGAAGAAAAGATTACTAAAACACTGAAAGAATGTGAGGAAAATGGAAAATGGAAAGAAAATGGAAAGAAAGTAACAAACAAAGAATTAAACAGTTATATAAAACAATTTGATAAAGGTTGGATGAAGGAAAGTAAAACGGAGAAAAAAACTGATGGAAGGATAGAAGGAATAAAGAAGTGATGGAGCAAAAAGGAGTGAGAATGTGAAAGAAAGAAGAAAGCTAGAAGGAAAGAATGGGAAGGCTGTGGTCCCATATTTTGCTTGCTCGCTCGCCCAATGGCATACGTGAAATGGTTCATGGTGGGGTTGTTTTTTTTTTTTTTTACTGCTCCCTTGTCACGTATGCAGGTGACGTTCCCAGTCTCTGACTCATCTGTGTTCAAGATCTAGAGCCTTGCAATTGTTTAGCAGGCTTGCACATGGCTGGGTAGCACAATGCTCTGATGTTGTTGACCACTTGGGCTTGGTTGGTTATTCACTTAGAATGTGCCCTTGAAGATTCCAGAGTTTGAACAAAAGGTGATTACTTATTTTCTTGGCTACCATCTCTGGAGGCGGTGTGACAGACACAAGTAGAATGTCGCCCAAACCTTTTCCTTCCATCATGCCCTGTATCAGTGAATAAATAGATGTCACAGGTTGGCGTGTCCGTTTGCACTACTACCTGCCTGAGGCTTCCGCCCTCCCTCCCTTAAAAATCACAACTAGTCAGACGTCCATGCAACTCTGTAATACAAACAGTATGCCTCACCTTGCACATCATCTGCAGTTCCAGCAATGCAAGGCATGCTCCTGAGTGCTGCCCCCTCCAGCTACTTCTGATTGCTGATCAAAGTGTTGATTCTCTCCACATCACCGTTGCCTTCAGGATGATAACTGGAAGTCGGCTTATGTAAACTTCCTTTTCTAGTAAAACAAATTGTACCGCACCAGATACACATTGAGGTCTCTTATCACTAATCAACATTGTGGGCAATCAGTCTCATGAGAAACTCACATCCCTAAACTTTACTACAGCCATAATATCCCTACTTCCAACAGTTTCTACTTCCAGCCATTTTGAGAAAACATCAGGCAATACAATAATATATATATTACCTTTAGTTTCACGCCACACAGTTCATGCCACACAGTGTCAAACGTTTTTCTCATGTGCAATTGTGGGTGACAAATGACAATTTGAGTGAATTAATCATTTTAATGATGCATATAGTTGTAACTGATGAATTAATGATGTTGCACTTCAAATGATTTTATTATTTTGTTCAGAAGTGTGATTAATCATGTAGAATAGCTAAACCACATTCTAGTACAGGACACCATTTATTTAAAATGGATGCAGTTTCTGGTGTTCTGATCATCTTCCTTCTGCTCATTCCACCCTCCAATCAGTAACCTGCTGCAAGTCCGCTCTACTCATAGTTTCCACGGAGCACAGAATGTTATGACATTGAAGGATTCCCACTGGGAGTTCCGATGCGGGCGTGCAAAGAATATCATTCTATGAGCCATTGTTTAAGAACATTTTTCATATTATGTTGTAGATCTCTGGAGTGCAGCTGCTGCGGAAGCAAATGGATGACTTCGCTTGCCTTCCTTGAGAAATTGGTTATTGCTAAGACTTGTAAAAATAATTATGTGGTTGTTTTTGATTTGCCAATGCGACCTAACCATGATCATGCCATGCTTAATTTGCAGTTTTATTAATTGTTATGCATATATTGTGTATGAAAACACCCTGTTTTTGAGGGTTCGTCAGTGACTTTCCATTTTCCTCCTGAGATTCTGTCTGATTATTTTGAGACTTTTCCTCTCTCAGGATGCTGTCAGTACTCTTTATGAGTTTGACATTTAGAATTTTCCTCGTTTTATTACCTTACATAGGGATTTTGATTCTGTATTTATGTATTTGAGCCTTCATGACAGATTTATGCATTTTTTTGTATCGTTCTTAATAACAATTTTGTAATAAATCTATTTTTCCTATTGTGATCTAGAACTCAGTTATTAAATTTTCCTAGTTTTATTCTGACCTTTACTTTGGTAAAGTAATGTTTTATTAAGGAGGAGTGTAGTCTCTTACTGCTAGATCAACAAAAGCTGAACTGCCAAGGTAAAAATTGTGGTGTATAATATGTTAGAATTCAGAGGATTATTGAAGTTTGGCTCCAACAGCTGGCTCCATGGTGTTCATTTCTACCTTCTGCCAGGGCACACTTGGACATTTAGTTTTCAAAACACCACTTGAGATTTATCAGCATTTTCACACTATTACAGGCATTCCCCAAATATTCTTGCCGATAATGTTGCAGACCCCAAACACAAGCTAGAGTCTCCTTCTCGATCACTGAAAATTTTATTCTGCTGGTGTAAAAGATTGAGATGGAAAGAGTGTGTGCCTGCAATGATAAAAATCTATCAAGCTGAATGTCTCAACACTGCAACATATGATGCTGGGATTGGGGGTACTCTAACCTATTGCTTCTCCAAGCTACTGAGAACAGTTTTTTAAGTGCTTACTTTCTCTACCCTGCAGTGTATCCTCCTTTAACGTTCACAAGAGCTTTCTGTTGGCTATGTTTCTAATCTAATTCAGTTCCGCTCCCTGTCTTTGTGGTTAGCTGTTTAGATTAAAAAGGACCTTGAGATTAATAGAGTCATTATTAAAGACTGTCTAAACCTTGTCTACGCCAACAGAATTCCATGGCTTACGTATGTCAGGGAGTGGCTCTTTAAACTTGGACGCTCCGACCTGTTCAGCTGCCCAGTATCTATATCTAAGGCTGACATTACTTGGGTTAGGGAGGCATTCGTGTCATTTAAATCCGAAGCTAGTAAATCTAGAGCGCTGACTATGTCATCGGTGAGATCCTATGGCTTGGTCCAAACTTCGCCCTTACTGGACTCCTATCCCACCTATGGGCTCCTTTATAATCAGTGTTTCTTGCTTATTCGCTTCAGGCTCAATCTAGGACAACATTTATTACTTGTTCCAAAGGGCTGGGCACATGATGAATTAAACACTCCCTGCCAATGCAACGCTTGTTCAGCTCAAGATACTATGCACTCGGTCCCTATATGTCCTTTTTATCTGTCCATAAGCAAACACTTCTTGAAACCGATTTTGGCATAGATTAATTTTAGACGAGCTAGACTTGCCTTGCTGTATTTGCAGTTGTTGACTTGCCTTGCTGTATTTGCAGTTGTTGACTGATTTTAGAACTAGTTATCATGTGGTGTGTTTTTAAATTGCGCAATCAAAGTAAGAAACACAATGGTTTTTGACTGATCTAATGATCCTAATGACTGTTTTCTCCTCTGTTTTGTTTTTAGTTGAATTTGGTGATGGATCCACAATGTATTTATTATTATGTCGGTCTTATTCATTATTCTGCAATTTTAGCAATTTTAGCATATTTTAACTTTTTTTTATGGTTTACCTGTTGTAAATCGAATAAAGATTTTGATTGATTGATTGAGATGGAAATGCAGTTATCACGTCCCCTCCATGAACTTCCTTCTATGCTATTATCGCCCACAAACCTTTAATGCTTGCATCTGCCGTGATTATTGTTGTAAGGGTGGGGTACCACAAATGTCACTCTTGATGTTACAAAATGGCTCTCGGTATTCCTGGGTCCATTCGAATTTCACTGACGTGCAGACAAATGGTGTGCTTTTCCTGTTGACATCATGCCCAACAAAAGGTGATCGATGTGGCATCAGATCGCCAACGTGTAGGGTAGGTGCGCTGACATCACAATTGCCACATGGTAACTGGTATTTACCGGGACCCAGTGCCGGACTGAGAACACAAACCAGCCCTGGCAATTTAGTTGGACCGGCCTGAGGGGGTGAGTAGCACTGCTGCTGCTTTTTTTTTTTAAAGGGGTCCGATATTGCAGCACTGCTGCAAAACCAGCCCCAAGTAACAACAAGCATTGGTAAATGCACTAGGCGTTGCCTATGTGACCAATAATAAGCTGTTTTTTGTTGTAAGTTGTAGCTTGCTGACTAGTTGTACAATATAAGTTACAGAAAGTCTGTTAAAGTGTTATGACTTGTTTACGTACAAAAAGTCAATATATTGTGCTGTTACTAGTGGTATAGCCAGGTCTGGTGGCTCAGTGGACTAATGCATCCACTGCAGGGGCCTGTCTTCGACCTCATGGTCACAGGTTCAAATCCCGGCGGGTCCACTCAGCCTTTCATCCATTTGAGGTCGATAAAATGAGTACCGTTGGGTAACAATAAACATCTGTTATTCAGCACCAAGATGCCCTGTTGCTGGGGTGAACGTGCGCTTTACAAATACTTATGTTATAGTGCAAATAAGTAATAGCAACGTTTTGAAAAATGAAATGAAAGAGGGAACTAATAGAATTAATTGATGTAATAGCAATATTTTGTGTTTAGAGGAGTTCTGACAACTTTTGGTCCCGGTGTCACTGCACCTGCTGCACCATTGAAATCATAACCCTAGTGCCTGCAAGGTAACTGCACTTCTGACTGCTTATTTAGTAGTTAAATAGAGCAATATTTGGTGTTTAGTGGCCTCGATGCCTCTGCACCCACTGCACCATTCAAATCAAGCCCCTTCTAACTGCAAGATAACTGCAATTGTGTCTGCCTGTGTAGTAGTAAAATATAGCAATATTAGGTGTTTAAAGGAGTTCTGACAACTTTTGGGCCTGGTGCCACAGCACCTGCTGCACCATTCAAATCATGACCCTATTGCCTGCTAGATAAATGCACTTGTGACTGTATTGCTTAGTAGTAACAGTTAGCAAAAATCTGGGTTTAGTGGGGTCCTTGGAGCTTTTGGCCCCAGTGCCACTGCACTTGCTGCACCATTCGAATAATGACCCTGTTGCCTGCAAAGTAACTGCACATATGACTGCCTGTTTAGCAGTAATATATAGCTATATTTGGCATTTAGTGGAGTTATGACAACTTTTGGCCCTGGTACCACTGCACCTGCTGCACCATTTAAATCAAGCCCCTTTCAACTGCAAGGTATATGCAATTGTGACTGCCTGTTTAGTAGTAAAATATAGCAATATTAGGTGTTTAGAGGAGTTCTGAAAAGTGTTTGGCCTGGTGCCACTGCACCTGCTGCACCATTCAAATCATGTCCCTAGTGCCTGAAAGATAATTAAACTTGTGACTGCCTGTTTAGTTGTAAAATATAGCAATAATCGGTGTTTAATAAGGAGACTGGAGCTTTTGGTCCCAGTACCACTGCACCTGCTGCACTATTGAATTCATGAACCTAGTGCTTCCTAGATAACTGCACTTGTCTGTTTAGCTGTAAAATATAGCAATATTAGGTGTTTAGAGGAGTTCCGATGTGCCACTGCACCTGTTGCACCATTCAAATAATCATCCTGTTGCCTGCAAGATAACTGCACTTGTGACTGTCTGTTTAGTAGTAAAATATAGCAATATTTGGTGTTTAGTGGAGTTATGACAACTTTTGTCCCCGGTGCCACTGCACCTGCAGCCCCATTCAACTCATGACCCTGTTGTCTGCAAGGTAACTGCACTTGTGACTACCTGTTTAGTAGTACAATATGGCAATTTTAGGTGTTTAGTGGGGTTCCTAGAGCTTTTGTCCTCGGTGGCACAGCACCTGCTGCACCACTCAAATCAAGTCCCTTTTAATTGCAAGGTAACTGCAATTGTGACTGTCTGCTTAATAGTCAAATATAGCAATATTATGTGCTTAGAGGAGTTCTGACAACTTTTGGGCCCGGTGCTACTGCAGCTGCTGCGCCATGAAAACAGCTACAGCCGGTGCAGGTAAGAGCAGTGGGGCCGGTTGGGGAGGGGGATTCCAATGGACGATGACGAGGGAAAATTAAATAAATAATTAATTTTCCCTCATCATCGTCCGTCGAAACTCACCCCACCGGCCCCACTGCCCCACCGCTCTTACCTGCACCAGCCGTGGCTGCATGAAAATCATGACCCTGATGTTTGCAAGGTAACTGTGCCTGCCTGTTTCGTAGTAAAATATAGCACAGCTCTTGTATAGTAACTTTATTTTTAACATGCAATGTTTATTACAACATTTAGAATTTGATCATAATGACCAAATAGATTACGTTGAAATAAAATCAATCCGATAATGCCTACAAAGTGCAAAGAAAGGTACTGAGGCATGAATAAGAAATGCCACAATCTGCTTTACACAACTAAGGGGTCAATTCCAATATCGTTCGGGAGGGCACCGATCGGATTCGGGTTTGCCAAATCCGATCCGGAACCCTTGTTTCTGACCAAATGGTACACACTTCCCAACGACCGATTCCGATGCCTAGAAACCATTAGGGCTGTCCCAATGGGTTCCGAAAGGCATTCGGACAGATTGCGTCTTTCGGAGCCGAATGGTACAGCTCTATGGACTCGGTTTCCGAGCGAGCAAGTACGATGACCGATTCGGACAGCCGTTCCGATTCGGTTTCTCCTTAACTAATCAGCTGCCGGAATCTGTCTATGGGGGCCCATAACAGGCCCCCCTTCACCCGGGGCCTTCCGACTGGGGCCCGTGGGGTACCGAAGGGACCCCCCTTTCCAACCATGCACAGTGTGGCAGGCACCATGGGGTGCCCGCCACAGGGTGCAAGGTTTTCCCCAGCCACCCCTTACTTCAATGGGAGCCTGTGTTCTCATACGGGACACAGGAGTCCGGCCGAATCGTTTCCGGAAGCATCCGGATACATCCAAATCGCTCGGTCGGACTCCCCCGATCCGAGTCGTCCAGAACCGATTCGGTAGGAATGCTTTCCGAACGACATCGGAATCAACCCCTAAGTAATAAAATGCAAGCATTCCAGCATACTGTTAGAAATTGTCTGCCTTTTCCGTGGGAAGAGATCTTATCTTGACAGTGAATAGGGCTTAAACAGTGTGAACAGCTTTAGTAGTAGTAGCGTAAATGCCTTCAGCCAGTGGAAGGTAACAAAAAAAAGTTCCACACAAAAGCGAAGGAGCACAGTAATTCGGCAGTGGGAACTGATAAGAGGCCCCTTTTAAAATATGTTAAATACAAGAGATTTCACAAGCACAGCGCAACCGCTGTGCTGGTGAAACCTAAAAACGGCCCCAACCACTCAAAAAATGGCCCCCACCCTTCTGGCCCACCGGGAAAATGCCCGGTACCCGGTACGGCCAGTCCGGCCCTGCCCGGACTTCAGTTCTGTTTTTGCAGGTGCGTTGCCAGAATTGACACACAGGTACAAACCCACCCTCCTTTCCCTAAAGATAAAAAAACGTTTTTAAGGTGGCAGGTGGATGCTAGTTGGTTCTTCTGAAACTTTGGTGGCCAAATGAGAAACGAATGCGGTCCCTTATCTGGAGAAGCTGTTGGGCATTGAGTGTATAGACTGCTGATGGGGTCGAAGGCCAATCTGCTAATAGCCCCAAGCTTTCTGAAGTCAGTGGCCCACCCGTTTCCGCCTCGCTCCATATATGTGATAGACCTTCCTTTGGCGACTTCAGCATGGTTCAGTGGCGGGGTCTGATTTCTGGAAGCTTCTTTGCCTTGTTCATTGTACTGGGTGTCTGTCTACCTGTGGGTCAGTGAATAACTCTCAGATAAAATATTCTGACTTAATTAAAATGGAGCTGAAGTAAGTCAACGTATATCCTTTAACCAAAACCCATTAGCCTGCATTGCTAGTTTATTTACAAACTGTCCTCGAGCCCCTCTGAAGGACTGGCGTGACCCCCCTCTCCCGGATGGGAAGGGAACACACGAGAAAGGGATAACAGTTTAGAAGTAGGGGTTTCTTGTTGCGGAAAAATATTTCCCACTTGTTCAGATCTTTTTTGCACGTGAAAATAGATTTGACGAAAGTGTTCCAGCAGTAGGCACGGGAAAGCTGCAACTGGCAGTTTTCCAGTCATTACCTGAATAACTTTCGTGAATTCTAAAAACAAGTAAATAAATCTACACCCAGGCAGGGTGAACTGAGGCCCTTTGTCACCAATCAGCACCTTTTCAGAGTGAAATGTATCAGATTTAGTCTGTTTCTTTGTCTTTGCGACGCAGATAGGATGCAGACTCTGTTCCATTTCCTGTTGACGTCCCTTTAAGTGGGCGGGGTTTTCATCTCTCACCTGGCATCTTCGGTCCTGTGCAGCGGTGCGCTGCTGTCTCAGGTGCACTGCCAAGCTTTTCAGCCTGTGGCTTCAGGGCTGCAGTTGTCGCTGCCAACTCGTCATGGCTCAAGTGTCACATTAATCCACATTAGTATTAGGTGTGTGACGTGTCTCCCGCTGCCCTGAGGCGCAGACAGACTGAGGGCATCGGCGAGGTCAACAGTTTTTAAATACTTCAAAGCAGGGCTTAGGAAGTCTGTTTATGCAGGTAAAAAGAATGTCATCAGTTTAGGTTCGCGCAATAATTAGACTGCACGCTGTTACTTGAAGCGTAAAAGGCCATTTTATTAGGACAAGGTTGTAACAATTCACATTAACCAAAAAACATCAATAACTATAACATTTCCCATTATCAACCCCCTCATTCACTCTATCCATCTTCAACCATCACACCTGTTGCGCTCATCCCGTTTCACTCTGTGACCTCCTCCATCTCTCCATTCTCGTCTTCACTTTTCTTTCGACATCCTCTCTTGTATTTTCTGCCGTCGCTCTCTTGCATTCCGCACCCCACCATCATTCACCTGTTCCCCCCCGAGGGGTGGATAGGTCCATCTGTGACTCACCACCCCTCCAAAGTACTGCTAACCCAAAATGCCCGCAACCTGTCCTAAACTGGCACGCTCAACTCACCCATATCCCTTGCCCTGAAACTTGTAGGGTGGGTGGATGGACTAATTTTGCTTAACCCTCCCCGGTGATGCCAGGTGTAGGAAGAGGCAGAGACCTCCCATCCTGCACCTTTATACCCACCCTAATCCCTCCCATTGCCCAACCCCTTGGGAGGGGCCCCAGCATGTCTTTCCGCCTATTGCGCGAACAACCCCGGGGAAAGACTGGTCTGCGACCCTACTTCCCCCGGGGGCGACATTGCGCAATAATTACACTCCACGCTGTTACTTGAAGCGTAAAAGGCCATTTTATTAGGACAAGGTTGTACCAATTCACATTAACCAAAAACCACATTTCCCATCATCAACCCCCTCATTCACTCTATCCATCCTCAACCATCACACCTGTTGCGCTCATCCTGTTTCACTCTGCGACCTTCAACATCCTCTCTTGGATTTCCTGCCGTCGCTCTCTTGCATCCCGTACCCCACCATCATTCACCTGTTTCCACCCCCCCCGAGGGGTGGATGCGCCCGTCTGTGACTCACCACCCCTCCAAAGTACTGCAAACCAGGGAACACCCGTAGGGCGGTTACCTGCCTCCCTCTCTCTCCTGTGCACCTTTCGCTTCACTCCCGTTCTTCCCTGCGGCACCAGATGGATTCGTTCCACAACCTACTGATCACATCCTGCATCTCCATCATGTAGTGGGCATTCCCTAGCTGCAAAAGGTGCACTCCATTGTCCCTGGATAACAACGGCTCTTCCAATTTGAGCCCCATGTGAGCAATCACCTGAATGTCTTTCGTTTGGCAGAACACCCTCATTGCCCTATTCAATTTTCTGCTGGCTTTTTCCACGGCTGCGTGTTTAAATGCCCCTTTCCACACTTTGCGCGGTACAAATTCGGTCCATACTATGCACGTTCCCGCCAAATTGCATTTTATCACCTCCAAATCCCTCCGCATGTGCTGAAAAATTGACAATCCTGATAGCCATATCAAGTCATTTTCGCCCAAGTGTAGGACCACCATATCGGGATAGCCTCTTTGTGACACCATCTTCGTCAGCCACGGCAATAAAGCCCCCCAACGCATCCCTCCTTTACCCCACCAGTGTCAGACCCTCAAAATGGAACTCCTCAGAACCGGAATGATGCACAAGTGCTCCACCTCCTGACATCCCCAACTCTGTAGCTATAATAGATACACAGAGTAGTGAAGTGGTCAAGCGAGGGATAGGGGTAAAGGAAGGGAACTGCAGGGATTTTGAACCTGTGGAAAACAGAAAAGAGGAAATAAATACGGTACACAAATACAAGTCTACTCTCAGTATGTCTCACTAAGTATCCATAAATACCTTTAGAAACATAGAAATGTTCTCCTAAGTGACAGAAATTCTGAAATATAACCATCAGTATATTTCTCCCTGCATGAACCTAGCGAAATAAGAACAAATAGTATCAACACCATACTCATATATCATACATTCCAACTGTACTGAGAGATGAAATGTAAATTAACCATACGCCAAACATACCACATGAAATAATGAAAAGATAGTTTAGGAGATGTGACAATACTGAGTAGATAACCTCTTCATTTCAAAAGTCATGCCCATTTGTATTTACTCCTTTAAGCACTGTAAAGCACGTCGAAGGTAAACCATAAATGTGTTCCTTTTATGTGCCCAATAGCACTTCTTCACATTCACAATGAACGCTAATCCTTAATATCCAAGAGAAGGACTGAAAGTAAAAATCGCTAACCACAAAAGAACAAGAAGCAACAGTAGCTTAACTTTGCTTCACTCCGTATACCAAGTTACAGCAACCATCAAGCAGAATCTCAGCCTGGAAGTCAAATGAACCGTTAATGGTTGAGAAAATAGAAACAGAGTCTCCCCACACTGCGGGATGCAACCCTGTTTTCCCCCGCTGTGGCGTCCGGATACAGAAATACCTGAAAGACGATCCCTCAAGGACGCTGGCGATCAACGTGGCGAAGACTCCTCGTCTTGCCGTGCGCGTGAACAGAGCCCTGCAAACACACGCTGAATGACCACAGGAGACACGGAGTCAAAGCGTCTTCCAAAATGCAAAGGTTCCAAAGAAAACAGCACCCGATCCGCCGATACGGGTCTCCAAACAAACACAGGAGCGAGAATTACGCACGTCGGTCAAAGTGCGTACACTTCCTTAAATACCCATGAGCCTCTGCTGTTGCATCATGGGGATTGAAGTCTTTATGGACAGTTTAGGTATTACGCGGTAGGCGCTTCGGCCTGCAGACCCTGACAACCAGTGCACTTTATGATGGCTGCTCCTCAGACCCAGGTTACGACCATAGACCTGCCAATCTGCGTATTTTGCTGCCCAATGTACGAAAGAATGTCCCACGATCCAGGTAACCGTCTTGGTTCCTAGGCCGCCCACACAACCTGCGACAAAAGAGAATATATTAGTTCATAAAACTAACCCCTCTTGTCCTACTTCTGCCCCCCCAAAAACCCCCTTTACTTGCGCACATATCTCTCGCAGCACCTAGACCTCCATCTCCCAATCTGGCATATTCTGTCCCAGGACCAACCTAAACGTGCTGCCGCCGTAGGTGCGCCAATGTGGAAAGAATGTGTGCCATATCTGACCAGTTCCCTGCCCAAACACCTTAACGCAATGCGCAACACCGCCAGCAGCTGAAACGCTGTCAACCTGCCCCCTGACGCATGACAAAAAATTCCTCTCGCCGGCCTTCCTGCTTTTGCTAAGAAATCCCACCATTCCTGCACCGGGCACACACCACTGCATCCGCTCTCATTCAGCCAAACCCATCTCCCCCTTCCAGCCTGATCTGTCTTGGAATGGCCCAGGCAAATCCCTGGTCGGCCTTGATCCAATCTCACTTCATCATAAGTTCTTCCTGCCTGTTGACCCGTACCCAACTATTCCGAAACCCGGAAAGCCCCAAAAAACATCCAGACCATGCATAAACAAAATACCAACACCTCGAAATTGTCATAACAACAACTTGGCAACACCCCCAGTAAACTTTGCAACAATTCAAACGTTATGGCCTCCCTCGGAGCTCCTCCCCCCTTTAACACCCCCAACCTTTCAACATCCTACTCAGAATCTCATCCTTTGCAGGATCGAAACCGAGGTACAGTTTGCTATAGAATGAGATCCCTGCCAGTTTCCCTGCTATTGTCATCTGTGACAAACCCTTATCAATACAACTTAAAACAAAATGCATAACTCTCTGCTCAGTGTCCTGCCTTGTCATGTTCCATGCATCTACGGTCTGTCCCATGAAACCTCCAAATTCAGCCCACACCAGCCTTTAACTCCGCCTTGTGGATTCCGCCAGAGATTTTTCGACCAGGCCTATCACTCTCACTCCCCCCAGACCCTGATGCCGTTCGGCAGCTCTGTCTTGCATGCGTCCGCTCCAGGTGCCAGTCGTCTGAATCACCGCCACTGCGAACGAGACAAAGCATCGGCAATGTGGTTACTTGCTCCTGGAACGTGTTTTGCCCGAAATACTACATTCAGTCTCAAGCACTTCAACATGAACCTGCGCAATAGCCGCAAGACACTCTAATCCCTCGCTTTCTGCCTGTTCACTAGCTCCACCACCGTCATGTTGTCCACATGGAACAAAACCGTCCTATTCTGTAGTTCCATGCCTCACACCGCCAGTGCTACCAACAGTGGAAAAAACTCCGGGAAAGCTATGCTCCGTCCTTGCTTCAACCAATGTGCCGGCCATTGTTCCGCGCACCGACGTCCATCCCAAAACAGTCCAAAACCATAGGCCCCTGCTGCATCCGAAAAAATGTGAACCTGCCAGATTGTCCTGTCTTCCACAAAGTCCAAAGACACTCCATTGAAGTCTGCTAAAAGATCTGCCCTGACTCCCATCGAGATCCTGATTCTGTGGTGTGGTAGCACTGCCCAAGACATGGCCATGCCGAGGCGTCAGCATTATGTTCTCACCCCTCTCACCACCCGGCAGGCAAAGTTCAGGAAACCCATCAATTGTTGAACCGTTCTTAGGTCAATCTTCTTCTCCCCACCACCCACAGCAGAAAAGCCTGTATGTCCATCAATTTCTCACTAGGCAGTCTCGCCACCCATTGGACCGAGTCCAATTCAATGCCCAGAAAAGTCAGTCTACAGCTGGGCCCAGCTGTTTTTCCCGGTGCTAAGTGACCCCGGGCGGAGCTGGCATAGTGCCGCTACGCGGAGTTCCACGGAGTTTGGAAAAAACTCTGTGGAACTCCGCTCCTCGCCTCCAACCCCAATACAAAATATTTAAAAAATAATTTTAAAATAAAAAAACAGACTTACCTGTACTGCGGCGTCCCCGGGCTGCTCTCCTACTCCTCGCTGTCTCTCTCCTGCAAACCCCCTACGTCGGTCAGACGTCTTGCGAGAAATGCGCGTGCATGTTGTGCAGTTCTCGCAAGATGTACGTCCGATGTAGGGGGTTTGCAGAAGAGAGACGGCGAGGAGGAAGAGGGTAGCCCGGGAACGCGACAGTACAGGTAAGTCTGTTTTTTTTATTTTAAAATTCTTTTTAAAATATTTTGTATTGGGGGTGGAGGCGGGGAGCCTATATTAGCAGGGGGGGTGGCTAACTCCGCTCTGCTGCGGAGTCAGAGTTTTGCCTAAACTCCGCGTTCCCAGCAGAGCACGGAGTAGGCAAAACTCCGCCCACTCCGCTGGCGGAGCGGAGTTCTCTGCCCGCCCTTAGTGCTAAGGGGACCCCAAATGACTGTGCCAATTCCTGGAATTGCTGCAGCACCTTCCCGCACTCTCCTGAACTTCCCGCCCCTTTGAACAGAAAGTCATCCAGGAAATGGGACACTTCCCGGTGACCACTACTCTTCGTGAAAACCCACTGTAAGAAAGTGATGAACATCTCGAAGAGTGCACAAGAAATCGCACAACCCATCGGCAGGACCTTGTCTACAAAGATGGCGCCTTCAAACTGCATCCCCAGCAACGAGAAATCCGCAGGGTGTATAGGCAGCAAGCGAAAGGTCGATTTTACATCACATTTTGCCATTTCTGCTCCCTGCCCACATGACCTCACTATGCGGATCGCACCGTCAACTAACACATATACGGCACCCTTGAATCTTCCTCTGCAATGAAGTCATTGACTGACCTCCCTTCGGGCCAAGATAAATGATGGATGATTCTTTCTTCGGCACCACCCTAGAGGTGATATAATCAGATCCTCCACTGGCCAATCTTCAAATGGGCCCGCTATCCTCCTTTCTTCAACTTCCATTTTTCAATTTTGCCACTACTACCTCAGGCAACTCTCTGGCTGACTTCAAATTCTCTGCCCACCTTCGTTCTCTGGGACCTTGGTATCCCACCGAAAACCTTCAATAAAACCCCATTGAATCCTCAACGCAGCCTCTCTATCGAGGTAAATCGAGTGCCACGGGCCCATGGCTTCGATCCTAACTGGGGTAGGTGCCCTTTGGCCCAGACTGTCCCCGGCCCTTAGTAGCCCTCCATTGCTTGGCTGGGGTGGACAGTGTAAAACACTGCGTGAGTGGGTGCCGACCCCGCACTTGGAGCACTCATGCTTAAACTCGCAAGGTTGTCTTGAACAGAAACCCTTATTAAAATTCCAGCATGCCCCCGTGGTGCTTCCCCCTTGCTTTGGTGTCAGACCTGTACTTCCTGTGCTGAAATTAGCCCCTCCCGCCCCTGACTGGGCGGGACGCGCTGGAAAGGACCGGTACGTCACTGGTAGGCCGCTAGCCGTATGGGTAGATGCTGATGACTGCGTGGATAACATCCATTGCATCCACAGTTCTTGATCTACCTCCCCCCATGGCTTGTCAGGGTTGATGCTGATCCTGGCCCTAAACTCCTCATCATAACTCAACCATGCGAAACTCCCGAAGTGCATCTGTGCCTTCCGTATGATATCCACATATTTCAGTAATGTGATTGCCCTGTCTAAATGCTTCTCACAGTAAATACTGGCGTATATGAGGAAGGCTGAGGTCCAGTTCTCCATGTTGATGGGAACCCTGGGCCTCCTCGTCAGTTCCCACTCTTCTTCTTTTGATCCTTCCTTCGCCTGGATCCCCCTATGGAGCAACTTAAATACGTCAACAAATTTGTGCTTCCATATCCTATTTCTTGTTTTGTCAGATAGGTGTGACCCCAAAGGCATTGCCAGGCCCATGTATGGCAGCTTCTTATGGTGTATGTCCTCCCCTTTGTCCTCTTTCCCTTCACTCCCTTCTACCTTGTCCATCTGGACACTCGCGCCAATTAACTGTTTTGCCCCGCTGTCCTTCGCACCTAACGCTGGCACCCCTGCTGAACCTGCGTGAATCACTGAGTTTCTAACAGACCCGTCTCCCACACCCACCGACCGGCAGGTCTTTTTCTTCCCTGCCTGCAGCCCCCCATCCCAAGGTGCCCACCATTCACCCTCACCTGATAGACTTCCATGGGCCTCCTTGTCCCTGCCCTTGTTGCCGGCCTTCTTCTGGCTTGTTGACTTCGGTTTGTCCTGGAAAACACCAACCTTTCTGGTTGCCTTCTCCGGTGCCCCAGAAACCCCCGCACTCGCATCATCTCCATCATGTACTTCACCCTCTTCCAACTCGTCACTCTCGTCACCATAATCCATCAGCAACTCAGTCTCATCTTCTGCAGGCGCCCACATCACTTCATGCACCGCTCTCTTCTGCCCCTTCCCACTCTTTCTAAGCACACCACTGCATTTATCTGTCGCTGCCGCCCGATCCCTTGTTGGAGGGTAGGCCGCCGCGGACCCCCCTGCTGCTTCTGGCCAGCGTCCTGGAGCTGTTTTGCGCCTCACTGGTGCCACCCCGCTTCTACCGGCCTCAACCGCCGGTTTGTGCCCCCCCCCCTTAGGATGCTCCAACCTGAGGGGTCCCCAGCATCACTGGGTCTCTCCTCCGCCATGGCTGTCTCTGGTCCTCTCCCTCGCTGTTGTGCCTCCTCTACCCACACCCACTTGCCCCTTTCTCCCTCTGCCCCTAGATCCTGCTCCGGAGCTGCTTCTACATCCCGCGATGGGGTAGGCGGCCCACCACCCATGGTCTCCAACCCACTGACCTCCCTGGCTGTGCACAAGGCTTCCCACCTCCCTTCAGTCTCCTGGATGATCCGACGTTGTTCCCGGATCTTTGCCTCCAAGTTGAACCCTTCCCACCTGGGAAGGATGGGGGGGGCTCTCCCCCATGTTGTCCACCTCCCCATCCCCCCTTCCTACATTGAGGTGAACTGTTTGGACTCCCACCCTTTTTAATTTCTTTGCTGTGGGAGGGGGAACCCAACTCTCCTTACTATCCTGCCTGCTCCCAGGGAGAGGCTTCCATGTGAGGTCCATAGGGGCCTCCTCTCCCTGGGAAGCAACTATTCTGTGCCTCATACCGGCTCCAGCGTGCTGCTGGGCCGGTTCATAACTATACAGCCCCTCCCCCTGGGGCACAACATCTCTATGCTTCGCACCGGCTCCAGTGTGCTGCAGGGCCGGTCCCTGGCTTTCCCGCCCCTTCCCCTGAAGCACTACGTCTACCAGCCTCCTACCGGCCCCAGCGTGCTGCTGGGCCGTTTCATGAGCTTTCAGGCCCGCTCCCTGGCTCACCGTGTCAACATACATTGGGAGCGTCCTCCAGCAGCCACGCGGGCAGGCTCTGTCTCCGGCCTCTGCGCTTCGGCTGCTGCTGCTTGGGCTGGCCCCGCCCCTTGTTTCCGGCCAGCTTCTTAGATGGTGGCGGCTCCTCCTGACACGCTGCCACCGCTGTTGCAACGCCCGCCGATGCGGACCGCGGGGGTCGGACCATGCCAACCCACGCTTGGTCCAGTACATAGGGCCGCAGCAGGTCCTCGCGGCCCGCCTGGCCCAACACTCTCAGTGTGGCCCTCACCGCCTCGAAATCGGGCCCCCGCCATGCCCACTCTGAACAGGCAGGTAAGGGAGTATAATTCCGCAATGAAGTTAACGGTCCTAACAAAACGCCTCCACCAACTGTCAAGCTGGTCTCGCTCACCCTACCAGCTACACTGCCCCAAATTACTCACTAATTTTTCTTAACCCTCCCCGGTGATGCCAGGTTCAGGAAGAGGCAGAGACCTCCCCTCCTGCACCTTTATACCCACCCTAATCCCTCGCCTTGCCCAACCCCTTGACCCCCCTCCCCAGCATGTCCTTCCGCCTATTGCGCGAAGAACCCCGGGGGAAGACTGGTCTGCGGCCCTACTTCCCCTGGGGGCCGACATTCTGCTGAGCCTCGAGCAAAGGAACCCCGCAGCAGGAACACCAGCATCCCTGTGCAAATGACAAGGCGCTATGAAGAGTAAAGCTCAGTGAGACGAAACCTTGATGCTGGCACATGGAGTGATGCATGGCTGTAGCATGGAGAGCTTCTGAGTGGTCTGATGTGCCTGCTTGAGCATAAGGAGGAAGGGCTTTCAGGTTCAGACACCACAAAACTGAAGGCTGTCTTAGGCCACACATGGTGTGGTTTTCCACAGCAAAGCTTTCCTTCAGGAGTTATATACCTTTCAGGTTAGGCAGCTTGTGTCCCAATAAGTGCTTAATTTGTAAAAAAATAAGTGCCAAGGCTCTCATCAGGAGGCCACTGCAGCTTGCACAACACATTGCCCCTGCCAGCGTTGGCAATGATAGTAACAACACAACTACTAGCCATCACTCCTACAAGTGTGACAATGCAGACTATTCCAGTCCCTCAAAACTATAAGATTGGCTTGGGTGGCAGGAAATAGTCATTTTTAATGTATATTGAATTCATAATTAACTGTTGTTGTGATCATCTCAAAATTGGCCAGACAGCACCACCTTGTGGCAGACTGTCACAAGCACCAGTGTAGACAATTAAGTGCCGGTGCCGAGCACCGGAAACCACCGGTTCAAGTCAAGCACTGGTCCCAATGCTTCCCAGCGCAGACCTCAAACAACATCCCTATCATCCAGCTTAGACATATCTTAAAGGCATTAGTGTTTGACAGCAGATCTGTCCCTCGGCTTATGCCACTCTTCCCCTTCTCCAGTGAACGCTGAATGTCGAATTTTCGGTATACAGAGTTCACTTGGGTTATTTTAGTTACTTCTATTAGTTTTAGTTATGCAGCAAATCTGGTCCTTGTATACTGCATTTCTAGCTGGGCCACTGACATTGGGTAACAGTAAATACCAACTTATGTGACAAGACAGACTAAATTATGTGGCCTTGAAAAACAAATTGAGTGACCAGAAGAGGAGAAATATGAGGCATATTATGCAATTAAAAACAATCGATGTTATGCATTCTGAAGCAATATTGCCTCGCTGTTTTAAAATGATTTAAAACATAGAGGGGCATATTCACAAGAACGTGTGATAACCACCGCAAGTTTAGCTTAACGCAACTTCTCACATCGCAGTCCATCGCGGGAAAACAACGCCGTGTTAATGTAGCATTCTCAACCTGGCGTCACCATGCGATAGTCCCACGATAACGCGTCAAATGACCGCGTTAAAAACAACGCGACGCCGAAAAAATGAGAAACACCAACGCGAATAAAGTTGCGATGAGGCCAACCACGAAAAAAAAAACAGCGACAGGCCTGCAATCCCACGCGTCTGGCGGGAAAATGCACCATAAAAGCGGAACAAGAAAAACACACCATAAACAAATCAAACTGCGCAGCAACATGGATGCACCCGGAACGAGTGCCTAGGTCAACGCGAACCCCACAAGCCACACAGACCACCAGCAATGAACCTCGGGGTCGGGGAAGGCCAAGGAGAAGAGGAAGACGGGGTACAGTCCGCAGGAAAACCCGATCGTCGTCACGGAGGTGACAGAGCACCAACAACAACAACTGTCCGTCACCAACACCGTGTCATTGGCAATACAGACGGAAAAATGGCATCCCATCGTGAATGCAGTCGGAGTGCCGAGGAGGCCAAGATGCGCCGGCACAATGTGAAAAGCCAAACCAAGCAGAAACCCCCTGCCAACAGGAAGGCAGCAACGGCGAATGGAGGTGGGAGTCCTGCGCCACAAGAGGAGCTGGAGCAAATGGCGCCCACAGTCATCAGTGTGGAGACGGTGCAAGGAGTCGGGAGTCCAGACACTGCTCGACATGACCTGACACAACAGCAACAGGGTGAGTAACGAACAGGGACTGTGGGGACGGGCACAATGGCACACATGCACAACGACGTGTAGCACACCGCACACCCACAATAACCCTGGGTCATGTCCCTGATCCCCGTGGCACACTGCAGCACACATACAAACATCAAGTAGGCCCCCATTCACCATGTGCCCAAAGGGGTTCCACCCCACACAACACCAATTACACAACACACACATGCACCCGTGCGAAACACAGCAAAGATGCGTATGTGAGAGCCACACTGACAATGCAAGTGACACCACATGACCAGCAGCATGGCTGGAGTACAATCACCATGACACTGTGCACGCCACGAGACTGAGGTGGCTGAGTGTGGACCACATCCGGAAAGGAGCAGGTCACACTCTGACACATCCACCTGCACAAACAACCACTGATGTCAACAACACATCTGCAGACAAACAATGCACAAGAGTACAAAAACCGTCCAAGAGCACAAATGACCCAAGTCGCCAATATCACAGCACCTCAAAAGCACAAAAGCCAAAGGCACACCGCCTCCAAGGGATAAGGGGCAGCAAAATCACAGCTGCAGGTGCGACTCCCACACAAAGCAGCACACACACATAGCAATTACAGCACACCCACATGGACGACAACGTGGTACACAGCCCAACACCTACACTGCAGAACAGAGGACACAACTGGGTCCGCCTGTGCGTAGAAAAGGGCCAATCACATCTGACATAGCAGGAAACTGTGAGATGCAAATGTACGTGTACAACCTCACCTACGTCATGTAGTCCAAATGTCCACTGTCCCGCATCAAATAGTCCGCCCCTCCCAAACAGTCACAATGTACATTGTCATGAGGTCTGAATGTAAACTTGAACAATGCAGCAACATACATGCCAACACAATGTCAACAAGCATCTCCCATTCACATTGCAGAGGGACAAACAACACCTCCAGCAGAGCAGACCAGACAACTCTACAGTGATGCTGAAGAGGACCACCACACTTCCGACACCTACGCCCCACAACAGTCCATGAACATATTAGGCAATCGACCTCCAGGAGCAGGGCAGCACCACTGCATCGAGGATACCCCACCCCCTGCACAGACAACACAGCTGGATGCACCCACCACCCCGGCTGGCTCCCAGCAGCCCACCCGACCACACATCGCATTCCAAGGCCAGGTGTCAGACTGCCAGAAAGGGGTGGCCGAACATGTGCAGGTGGGGCACTACCTCATGGAAGCCGAACCAGATCACATACGTGGGTGTCTAAGTCCCATCAGGGCCCACCAACACTCCCCAACGGAGACCCACACTGCGACAGAGACACATGCCTTTGCACATTTCCAGTACTGAACCACACCCAGGGCCACGGGATGATCATCCACACCCCCATGCCAGACTGGCGTACGCCGGCCCAGTTCACTCCTTTTACGTATTGAGTGGGGGACGACAAAGCTACATGTGCAATGTCCCACCCGCTGCCTGCGGTGACATGGCTGCGTCCTCTGTACACGGCACAATGTAATGTTGTAGTGCCCGGGGCATAAATGCATACATCATGAGCACACGGACACACACAGATAGTTCGTTGAACTGGCCACGGGCACGTGCGCTCGACACCTTTATTGGCATGGTCACATGTACAGTGATGCATGTGCTGGATGTGTGTGAGGTGAGTGTAAGCCAGCCCTCATGGAGTCGTTGGTGCTGGCAACAACTTGAACAGTGATCACAATGGAAGCACAAACACAAAACACCAGCACAACAGAAACAACTGTGAAGCATCATGATGGTAGCCGGAGGGAGTACAGTGTTCACCCAACATGCAAGCAGAATGTTCCTTGATTTGTGGTGCACTGAGTTAGTGGCACCTGAAGAGCTGAGCAGGGTATCAAGCTGATGATGGCCCCCACGACAGGTGTGAGCAACTCTGACAGTCTGGCAGTAAGACACTTACGACTCTGGCACCTGTCGTTTGGAGTTGGTCCGGGCGGTGGTGGCGTGTGCATCCTGCGGTGATGCGACATCCGGGCAGGTCAGGACTTGATTTGATGTGTGAGCCAAGGTGGACCGCAGTTGAGGCCGGAGGCAGCGGAAGGTGCGTGGCCACAGACACATGGCGTTGATGACCCCCGGACCATCGACCCATAGGCCATCCAACATGCGATCAAACTGGGGCCATGGTTTGAGCTGCACAGAGTTAGTGGCCCCGGAAGCACTGCGGCCGGCACAGGCACACCACCATGGGACGGTGACTTGCGGTGCAGTGAGATAGGGCCACGCGAGGTGAGCGGGTCCTCGTCGATGTCGACGGTGAATGTAGCGGAGGTTTGCGGGGGACAGTGGAAGGTGTCCTCTAGGGCATGATGCAGAGGGCAGGAGCCGGCCGGAAGCGGCAAATGGAGGAGTGGAATGCTACAGCCTCGTTTTGGCCACATAGTCAGTATCACCGACATGATGATGAAGACAACCCCCAGTCCATCGACTCAGTCGCCAACAAATCTCAAGAAGAAAGTGATAACGCCGGATTCCATTGTACAACTTACCGGGAACCCTCGGCCGACTGAACCTTTTTACCTGCTGAAAAGTGTAAAGGGGAGAAACAATACTCTGTTCCAATCCTGTCATGAAACAATTTAATTCTCGGAAAAGATCACTGACTCCGAATTCCAAGTTTAGAGATTTATTACAAAACCAAAAATAACTGAACATACAGACACCTCAGAACGAGGTTGCAAAAATACAAAGGCACTAATACAAAGTCCATCCTACGCACCAATCTAATTTGATCTAGCATAAAGAGAATGAGCAATTTCCAAGAATATTAAACAAGCAATAACTGCACCAACATCTATATTAGTCTTCATTGAACTCTGTAAAGAAAATCTGTTAGGCTATCCCTACTCGATTCTAAAGGGGCATCCCTACTTAGCTTTGCCCAGCAAGATCATGAAAAGGTGTCAGCTCTTGATGACTTCCTCAGAAGTGCACTCACGTTGTAAAAGACCGTCTAAATCTTCATCCTAAGAATCGATCCCTTCCTTTACCCTCTTAGCTCTTTCTACCTCTCCTCAATCGGCTCCTGCTCAATCTGCCCTCTCTGCTGACTGCTCCCTCCTCCCTCGGGGCACTGTCCCTAATACGAAATGGACATTCCATAGGCCCGCCCAGGTAACACCTCTCCTGGGTAAGCTCCTCTCCTAGGTAACTTTCCATTAAAAGTTGAACTCGGTCCAACGACAGTTAGAGTGTCCTTGGGTCTCAGGCTTCTTCAGCGCAACTTCCAATTATCAGCATTCCTGGATACTCTGTAGCGGATCTCCTCCATGCCTAACTCCTAAAACAAAAGCATTATTCTAACTAACGAAGACGATGTCCTTGCACCTGCAACGAATACATGAGAACGAAGCAACCTTGCACACAAATGAATTTCGCTGACTGCCTCCAAATGAGAGCCTCACCAGGGGAAAATACATTTTGGGCCTACATAAACCAGCTAACATAAGAAAACGAATAGGCCGTTCTTAACGCGAAGGAGCAGATACTCCATCTATGCCTTTAACATCAACTTAAACACATTTAAAATGTTACATCTGTAAGCACTACATTTCATTACGTTTAAGCACAATTAATCATCTATGCGTGTGCAATTTCAACATGATGCACGTTTAAATCTACTGCATTACATTACATATAACTACTTCATTATGCATTTGCAATGAACATCGAAAGCTACAGAATTTCTTCTAGATGCCACTTTACGTTTCTTGAATGGTTTAACATTTCAATTACCACTGATTATTACAACACGAATTCTACTTGACGTTAGCACACACATAAGAATATATGTGGGTACGGACTATCAACGAATATAATGTACCCCAACAATTTTCAGAATATCTTTGCGCTCTATCAGTTCCCCCCTCTGATGACTAGTGTCATCAACAACATCACAATTCCCTGGAGAAAGAACCGACCTAAACAGAGCTCGTAGCCATCCTTCCCTGTTGGAATCTTTCCAAATTCTTGATATTCTCATAATGACTGTCCTGCAGTCTAGTCATCCTTACTTCTCTTGCCCTAAGGGACCTTTCGACCTGATTCGCCTTGTACCACTGATAAACCCTCACAAAACCCCATAGGCAAATCACACAGACCACGATTATAAGGATAGGTCTCAGAATGTAACCAAGAATACCTTTTCCCAAGCTCGCAAACCAACTCCCCACTTTACCAAATCCCTTTCCAACTTTCTCCCAAACGCCCTCTTCGGTCAGATCCTGGTTCTCATGATGAATCTCAGTGATGTTACTTATATACTTCTTCAGATCTTTATCATTATCTGGTATATAAGTACAGCACTCTTGCACCTTCAGCATTTTACAGACTCCGCCCTCTTTTTCCAATAAGACATCCAACGCAAGACGGTTCTGCAGCACCATTGTCCTTATCGACAACATCTCTCCATCCACGAGCAATAGTGATTTAGCTGTATTCGTCGACAATCTGTCCACCACAGTCGCCAGCTTTCTAATCTTCGCATCATTCAAAATCACTCCCAAACCTGGTATTACAGCTCCAAAAATATCTCCAATCACTCCTCCTGCACTTGCATCTCTCCTTACCCTAGAATGTATTCCTCCTTCGAGGAGTCCTAGCTCCTCTACATGGTAAATCTTGGGGAAAACAGCTGCCAGGTAACAGGTACCATACCAGTTGGCAGGCAATCTCACATAAGCGTTTTTCCCACATACGTAGTATACTGTTGGCACCACTTGTACCAAACCCTGCAAAAAGTTCTTCGCCGACTCTTCCATGGTTAAAACGTGATCACACGCACTCTGTCCCACGTAAACCTTATCATAATAGGTTTGGACACGTTTCACACATAGTTTCCCTTTTTGCACCAGATCTAATGTTATAGGGCCATAGCTCCCTTTCGCTCTGTGAGTTAACTCCTCCTTTGTCCAATCCAATGGCCTTTCTCCAGTGTTACGTGTTTGTGTTAACTGTCTATATCTATCCTCTACTTGATCTACAAACTTCTTTTCTGTCTCTGTTAGAGAACATGTTAGGTTGTGTCTATGTGCATAAGCTGTATCTAGTGATGCAGTCAGTATGAAATACTTCCCAATTCTATCTTCTTGCTTGTAATAATCATACTTGTTCAGGTGCTTATATGCTGGAACCTCTGAAAGCACCGCGTCATAATTGGAAAAGAAGTATTCATAATGACCTCTTCCATAAAACATGCTAAGCAACAAACTACATGAAATCCCATAAGTCAACAGAAGATGATGATATCTAATGCCCTCATCCACCGATGCAGGCAATTGCATACACACATAACAATCACTCACGTCCATCGTTTCAATGTACTTATACAGCAGCTTGGCATACGCATTAAGCTTAAAATCACTTCTAGACAAATCTACATGCAATCTACGACTATTCTGATCTAGCATAGCCTTTTCAGCTCCTATGGAGTCCTCTTTCTTGCTAGAAGTACTAGGTGTAGGTGTCCCTTTCACCTCCACGACTCCTGGCTCATGTGAAATAGTAACTGACACTATAATAACTATAACTATTGAAACTATCACTCCCACTATGGAAGTACCTATCACACACTTGGATCTACGGTTCGGATTTCCAGACTGCATTTTCTAATTAGTCGTTCAATTTAGAGGATACACAAAAGTCTCTTTCTTCCACCTCGATTTGCTGCTCAAACGTTCAAGCAAAGTTCATTGGAATTCTGGAAATTCGTTCAAAGTTTGGGTCTTACGGATTTATTTACACAGTCCAAAAAGACTTCCCTAGCCCTCTTTCTTCTTCTATTGGTAAAGCCCTGAATTTATTCTTCTTCCACTCGGGCCTAGGTTATCTTCTTTCGAACACCTATTTACAATGCACAGTTCATTCACAATCCATGATAAGTTCGGATCCAATTGCAGCTAAAACATGTTGCAAAATCTCAAGACGAACCTCTACCAGTTCATGAGGTGATGCTTCAAATCCAAACGTCGGGAAAACTAATTTATGCAATATCAGAATTTGCACCTTGCTCAAAACTGGAGGTTTTGGGACCGTGATTGTCAGCACTCCTTCAACTTCGAGTCCTGGAACTATCAGTCCCACATCAATCTTCAGTAGGGGATTTCTGCTGATCACTCGCACGGACCTCAGCCTCCCGGAACTCACTACTCCCGGCATCACTTACTGCGTAAGTCCACTCCGGGGCAGCGTATCTCTGGCAAGGCACTCTTGTCCTTCTCGACCTTCTCAGGCCTCCTTGTGCTTGCTCTTCTTCACTCACTTCTGATTCAGATGTCTCAGACACAGGGGCGAGATCTCTCTCAGGGGCCAACCTCAGATTCAACCTTCTTTGTCTTTCAGGCCACGATTCTTCTGCTCGAACAGCCCTTTTGTTTTTCTCTCGAACCCTCTGCGCACCACTTCCTGCGGCTGAGTCTGACTCTATATTACCCACAATGTTACCTTCTTCCTCAGAGTCAATACCTGGGTTGTGTGTAGCGTAACCCTCCTCAGCCTGATCTGGTGAGCAACCAGCTTCGTCAGCAACCCTCACATCTTGGCTTGTCCTCTCTCATGGCCCTGCCGCCACAGCTGGATTTTCATTCTCGAGAGGAGCTGTTTCTTCCAAGGGTTCTGAAACTCAGCGAGTGTGGGAAGCATGTATCCAATTCGGCAACCCTCCGCACTTCACTGCTGTGTTCGTTACCAGTATCACCTGGTAAGGGCCTCGCCACCGAGCATCCAGACAGCTCTTCCTCACGTGCTTCCGGACCAGCACCCACTCTCCCGGGCACAAGTCGTGGCAGAGATCCCTTGAAGCCGGAACAGCAGCAGCAGCTTCCACCTGCTGAGACATAGAACGGACCACATCAGCTAGTCCTTTGCAGTAATCAAGGATTAAGTCATCAGTGATGTTTATCAAGGCTGAATACGGTATTGCTGGCAATCGCATCGCCCTCCCGATAATGATTTCGTGCGGGGAAAGACCGGTCCTCCTATCTGGGACACTGCGAACACTCATCAACACTAGAGGCAACGCATCAGGCCACTTCAGGGATGTAGACGAACACACTTTCGCCATCTGTGCTTTCAAAGTTCCATTGATCTGCTCCACTATCCCAGAAGCCTCTGGTCGATAGCTACAATGTAGTCTCTGATCAACATTTAAAGCCACGCAAAGCATTTTCATGATCTCACTGTGGAAGTGTGTTCCTCTATCCGACTCCAACGAAGTTGGAAAACCGAACCTAGGAATCAACTCTCTCAACAATAGCTTGGCTACTGTAAGAGTGTCACACCTTCGTGTTGGGCAAGCTTCCACCCACCGTGAAAAGACACATACCACCACTAAGATGTATCTCAATCCGTTACACCTAGGCATTTCAATAAAGTCAAGCTGTATCCTGTTGAAAGGTCCTCCTGACCTTCCAATGTGACTCAATGCAACCACAGTCTTCTTTCCAGCATTCATTTGTTGGCAGGTAACACACCTATGACACACTGCTTCAGCAAACACACGGAACCGTGGATTGTACCATGTCTGTCTGAACACTTGCACCATCGCATCTCTCCCTAGATGTACAGCACCATGAATTTGCCTTGCCATCGGGCTCAATAGGTCATCTGGTAACACTGCTCGACCATCATTTGAAACCCAAATTCCAACGTCTCCCTTCTCACATCCTGACCTGACCCATACATCCCTTTCCTGACCTGGAGCTCCTTCCTGCAGGCTCTTGAGTGCCTCCCAAGTGTCTGCCATGGCTAACATCATGTTGAGCTCGGTTCCCTCTTGGCTCTCTCCAGTGTAATCTCCAGTAAATATACACCCTTGTTCAGGGCAAAAACGTGCAATTTCGTCCGCGTACTTGTTTCCCACCGAAACAAAATCCGTCCCCCTCCCATGGGCAGCGCACTTTACCACTGCAATTTCCCTGGGACATTGCAACGCTTCCAACAGTCGTCTCACATAATCTCCATTTCTGATGGGAGATCCAGATGAGGTCAAGAAACCCCTCTGAGACCATAGCTTTCCAACGTCGTGAACCACACCAAACCCATATTGGCTGTCGGTATAGATGGTGATTCGGATCTGATCAGCTGCCAAACAGGCGCGAGTCAAAGCAATGATTTCAGCCACCTGTGCGGAGTATACTCCTTCTAGGCAAGCAGCTTCAACCACTCCAGTAATGGTACATACAGCAAATGCTGCTCTCAAATGACCCACATTGTCTCTGAGACATGAACCATCGACAAAGAATATTTCATCAGGATCAGACAGAGGTTCATCAACAATGTCGGGTCTTGGTTAGGTGCAAAGTTCAGTCACATCAAGACAGTCATGGTCTTCACAATCTTCATCATCTACATTTGGCAATGGTATTAATGTAGCAGGATTTAAAACAGAACACCTTTTCAGAGTCACATTCTCCGCGGCAAGTATGATTTGCTCGTAGCGTGTGAGTCTATTGTTCGTCAGGTGCTGTGTTTTGGTCCTTATCATCAACAGTTCAACAGAATGCGGAACATAGACAGTCAAAGGGTGACCCATGACAATGCTTTCACACCTTTCAATGCTGACACCCGTTGCAGCAACAGATTTGAGACATCCGGGCAACGCTGAAGCTACTGGATCTAAAGTAGCTGAAAAGTAGGCAACTGGTCTACGGACACCTCCATGACTCTGAGACAGGGCTGACAATGCGCAACCTTCTCGATCACAGCAGATAAATGAAAAGGACTTGTTGTAGTGAGGCATTCCCAGAGCCAGAGCATGACATAAGCCCTCTCTCAACTCCAAGAACGCAATCAGACAGTCATTGTCCCATGGTACCGGATCACTCACATCCTTATGTGTCAGTCTCTGCAGGGGCTTCGCCTTCAATGAGAAGTTGGGAATCCATTGGCGACAGTAACCAACCATTCCCAAAAACATTCTGACTTCCTTCTGAGTGGTAGGCACAGTCATGTTCATGATCGCCTCAATTCGATCTGGTGACACTTTTCTCTTGCCTTTCTCAATTCGATGGCCTAAGTACTGAACCTCACTCAGACAGTACTGCAACTTGTTCGGGGACACCTTGTGTCCATTTTCCCCTAAATGATTCAGTAAGGCAATCGTGTCAATCCTGCAAGCATCCTCCGTTTCGGACGCAATGAGGAGATCATCAATGTACTGCACGAAAACAGAATTCTGTGGCAGTACAAGACTCTCAAGATTCATTTTCAAGATCTGATTAAAGATTGATGGACTCTCTGTATACCCTTGAGGGATACGACACCACGTTAACACACGATCTTCCAAACGGAACGCAAACAAAAATTGGCTCTCCTCGTGCAAGGGTATCGGAAAGAATGCTTGGCACAAGTCAATCACTGTGAACCACTCGGCTTCACATGGAATCTGGAATAGTATCACTGATGGATTCGGTATCACTGGACAACATGGAATCACAATCGTGTTGACCTTTCGCAGGTCTTGCACGATTCTGTATTTCCCACTTGGTTTCTGTAATCCCATAATGGGTGAGTTACATGGACTGCCCATTATCTCCTTAAGAATTCCCTGCTGAATCATGGATTCGATGACAGGTTTTATCCCTGTAATCGTTTCAGGCGACAGATTATACTGGGGTGTTCTCGGAAACTCAGCATTTTGCTTGACCTGGATCTTAACTGGCTCGACACCTCTGATCAATCCGATCTCCTCCCCTGTAAAGTCCCACACATCCAATGAAACAGAGTCTCTTAGGTCAAGTGGAAGCTCTTCCACTGTTAACATAGGATACATCTCTATACAGAGATGCTGATTTGCAACCTTGAAGGTGGCATCATTATCATTCGTCTGTAATTCCACTCCCTTTGGGGTGCAATAGATGGTACAACTCAATTTGCACAACAGATCACGTCCTAGCAAACAGACTGGACTTGAGTCGCACACAACAAATTGGTGTCGATCTCGGAAAGTTTCTATTCTCACAGGAATCGGCTCGGTCAAAGGGCTATTCATCTTCTTATTTCCCACTCCTACTACTTGGCTCGATTGTCCCGAGAGGGGTAGGTTGGGAACTACTGCAGATCTCACAGTAGAACGGGTAGCACCAGTATCAACCAAAAAGGTGGTGGGATGACCGTCAACATCCGCCTCGACAAATGGTCCCCTCTGGTCTACCTCTAAGACTGCCCCAAGAGTGCAGTCTTCCTCCCCCCTCAGGCACCGTCATGCCAACGGGTCTGAGCTGTACTCATCACAATCCTCGAAAAGGGGAATCTGCTGGTACGTTCGATTTCCCTGTGGAATTCTCGGAGGTTGCGGAACTTGCACCTGCGGGCACAATGTCCCCCCTTGCATGGACCTGGGTCTCGTCACTGTATTGACGACCTCAGATACCTGAACCGTTTCTCCCTCTGGTTGCACTTGGTTCGCTGGATTCGATCTACACTCACGTTTCCAATGCCCGATCTTGTGACAAAAGTGACATGCAGTTGTCTTTTTCAGTGTTGCCACATCCATCCCTGTCTTAGGGTCTATAGGTTTCCCCCTTCCTGGATCCTGCCCATTCTGGGTCCCTCCTTGGTTGTTTCCCTGTCTTCTCCCTAATGTTCCTCCGCTTGGCTGTGTCTGCACTTCCCTGTCAGCACTTTGCATCTGGACTAGCATTAGCTTATCCTTAAGCTTCCTATGTTTCGAGTCCACTTCATCGCTGCAGTACCTGGCGTACCGCAGTATCTCGTCCACTGACTTGTTCTGCCAACAGATCAAGTGCTGCTGAATCATGAAGCTGATTTCTGATCTTAGACCCAAAACGAACTTGGAAACAAACTGTCCCATGTCTTTGGGGTCTAACGTGTCTAGCCCACTGTACTGCTTAAAGGCTTGTAAGAGCCTCTCGTAATATTCATGTACAGACTCTTTTGGTTCCTGAACAGTTCGATCTATCTGAACCCAATCAATGTCGTGTGGAGAGATTTTGGATTTCAGCCATGTAATTACTTGTTCAAACTTCTTCATGACAATTGGTGAAGGACCATTGGTAACCAAATCCCTGTCTGGTTCGGAAGTTGGCCAATCAACTGCAACTTTACAAGCTGCCCACAAATCACTTGGTACCACAATATCAAACAGTGTATTCAAGTCAACCCACAACACCTTCGAGATTTTAACAAATCGATCGACCTGTTTGTACCACTCGACAGGTTTCTCCCTCAGCCGAGGAAAGTAGTTTGTAAACGCTGTCAAGTCACCTCTACTCCAAGGCACATGCACATACCCTCCGTTCTATACCTCTCGCGAAAGAAAATTCCCTACTCCTGTCATCCCCCCTCCTGGAGGCGGTGTCTCTCCTATACTCTTTTTAGTGGTTTTCTTTTTGGACCATCTTTCCTCCCACTTGTCAAGCATGCTCCATGCACGTATTCCTACAATCAGTTCTCGAATATGAGTCCTTAGCCCTATCACTCTCTTCTCTTCCAGTTCCTGGTCACTGTACTGCAACCTGTGACTTCCCTGCAGCGTCTTAGTTTAGGATAGATCTACCTCGTGTCTTTTTGCCAATTCTGTCAGTTTCTCATGTGCTGACCTTGCCTTGCGAGTTACATCTTTTGCTACAAACAGCAACTCGTCTGGTCCATAAAGCTCTACTCTTTCCAATGGCAGGTTCCCACTAATTATCTCATCTACCTCAGCTTTTAATCTCATCACATCCAGCATCTTTGCCCTTATAGCAGTTTTAAGCATCCCTCGACTTGATGTACCACTTGATTCTCCATTCTCATTGTCCTGATCCTCACATCGGTTCCCTTCCGCTATATTCCCTAGGACTGGTCGGCTTCCTGTATTCCCACGATCCCATTCTCCTGTCATCCTATCATTAGGGTTTCTCACTGGTGGTTCCCACATCCTTATGTCAGATCTCGAATTGGCCAAAGACCTTGGTCTCGCCGTTCTTACTTCTACCTGTCCTCTAGAGGAGTCTGCCGTGGCTGGGAAAGGAGTACTTGATTCCATGGGCCTCTGAAGGTGACCTATTCCACTCACTATGCCATTCCCTTCTCCTGCTACTGATCGTGCTAGACTTCCATTTACTGCCTGGTCTGGGTCATATACTGACACTATGGGGCCAATGGTAACCGGTACTGTAAGAGCATCCGGTAGCCTTGTAACAACTGTAAGTCCATTAGCTTCGATGCTTGTTGGTGTGTGTGTTCCCATCCCTTCTGTTCCAGTTGATATTCTTCTGACTACTCTCGCTCTAGGTTGAGTCTGCGATTCTCCAGTTCCCTCTGTTGATACTGCCTTTCCTTCTTCGGAATCTGGATTGTATGGAGGTGGTCTTTCTGATAGCAATCTATCTAGCAAGCTGTCATCTGCGTCACTATCGTCTTCCTCACCCCACTTCTTCTGGGCCTCTCCTACGTTTATCAGCAACGGAAATAGCCTATCCCCTTCAATGGTTTCCACCCTCCATCCCTTCTCCAATGCGTCCCATCGCGCATCCTGAAACGCCCTGATTGACTTTTTCACCCTTTCCTGACTTCTGTCTCTTTTCCTAATGCGCTACTCTTATCCATGCATGTAGCGACTCAAACTGTGTTGGTCTGGGTAAAGGTCGCAATGAGGACATCACCGTTTTCAATTGGTACAACACTTCCATCCTGAAAGTGCCATAACGCGGAAAGGTCAATTCTCCCTCATGTTCAGTCATTTTATGCCAATTTTCGAGCCAAATTATAGTATGCATCCCACATTCGTAGCCATATAATGGGCTGGGGTATCCTCGGGTGGAGCTTCTTCTCCCCCCCAAGTAACCACTCGTCTGTCTCCTCTACACATATCTCGGAAAACTTTAAAACATTTCATGATGAAATCAACGTTTTCTTCACTTGTTTTCACTCGACTTCCTGATGACAATCCACCAATACCAGCGCGGCTTCACACCAACCGACCTATCACAGCGTGACACTCTCTGATGTCACTCGTCCTCCTCATGCAGCAGTTCCCCTCCTTTACAATTCGTCTCTCGCACACTCATGCGTCTCTCTCATGCTCTGAAATAACTGTTTGTCCACCAAATGACCGAACAGTTACTTCTCTGACTGTCTGTCCACACAACGACCGGACAGTCTCGTAATTGTCGACCTCAACTCTAGCAGCCGTCTGTCCGCGAATGACCGGACAATTGCCCCAGACTATCTGCCCACGAACGGCCGGACAGTCATGTACTTAATCGATAGGATCCAATTACTCGATGTTCCACATGCAGCAACCCACGACCTGCGTTGGTTACTCACGCACTCACACACGCGTTTCCCTATCACCGGTGGGTTAGTCGACGACGTCTCATAACTCCCACAATCTCTGGTCAGACAATTTCAACTCTGGGTGTCTTCTACACCACGATCTCTTATCCCGGGATATCAATAAATCAAGTCTCATGGACCGCACGCGTTCGGCCCGAAACCACAATCACTCAACTCTCATTCCAGCTCCGCAAGACATCACACAATTAACACAACACCGCAATCTAACAGACATACATCCCTGTTCATACTCACTCCACCACGAACTGCTGTTTCCGCCACACCGTCACTCGCCGTCGGTTTCCATTAAGCGCCGTCGTCCTCCGCTCACAATCCACTGGATAACCATCACTTGGGCTGTATGGGGATTCAATGACTACCCTTCTCTACTTCTCCCCTTACTACAGAGGTAACCATCCTACTCTGCTACCAACTGTTAACGCTGGATTCCATTGTACAACTTACCAGGAACCCTCGGCCGACTGAACCTTTTTACCTGCTGAAAAGTGTAAAGGGGAGAAACAATACTCTGTTCCAATCCTGTCATGAAACAATTTAATTCTCGGAAAAGATCACTGACTCCGAATTCCAAGTTTAGAGATTTATTACAAAACCAAAAATAACTGAACATACAGACACCTCAGAACGAGGTTGCAAAAATACAAAGGCACTAATACAAAGTCCATCCTACGCACCAATCTAATTCGATATAGCATAAAGAGAATGAGCAATTTCCAAGAATATTAAACAAGCAATAACTGCACCAACATCTATATTAGTCTTCATTGAACTCTGTAAAGAAAATCTGTTAGGCTATCCCTACTCGATTCTAAAGGGGCATCCCTACTTAGCTTTGCCCAGCAAGATCATTAAAAGGTGTCAGCTCGTGATGACTTCCTCAGAAGTGCACTCACGTTGTAAAAGACCGTCTAAATCTTCATCCTAAGAATCGATCCCTTCCTTTACCCTCTTTGCTCTTTCTACCTCTCCTCAATCGGCTCCTGCTCAATCTGCCCTCTCTGCTGACTGCTCCCTCCTCCCTCGGGGCACTGTCCCTAATACAAAATGGACATTCCATGGGCCCGCCCAGGTAACACCTCTCCTGGGTAAGCACCTCTCCTAGGTAACTTTCCATTAAAAGTTGAACTCGGTCGAACGACGGTTGGAGTGTCCTTGGGTCTCAGGCTTCTTCAGCGCAACTTCCAATTATCAGCATTCCTGGATACTCTGTAGCGGATCTCCTCCATGCCTAACTCCTAAAACAAAAGCATTATTCTAACTAACGAAGACGATGTCCTTGCACCTGCAACGAATACATGAGAACGAAGCAACCTTGCACACAAATGAATTTCGCTGACTGCCTCCAAATGAGAGCCTCACCAGGGGAAAATACATTTCGGGCTTACATAAACCAGCTAACATAAGAAAACGAATAGGCCGTTCTTAACGCGAAGGAGCAGATACTCCATCTATGCCTTTAACATCAACTTAAACACTTTTAAAATGTTACATCTGTAAGCACTACATTTCATTACGTTTAAGCACAATTAATCATCTATGCGTGTGCAATTTCAACATGATGCACGTTTAAATCTACTGCATTACATTACATATAACTACTTCATTATGCATTTGCAATGAACATCGAAAGCTACATAATTTCTTCTAGATGCCACTTTACGTTTCTTGAATGGCTTAACATTTCAATTACCACTGATTATTACAACACGAATTCTACTTGACGTTAGCGCACACATAAGAATATATGTGGGTACGGACTATCAACGAATATAATGTACCCCTACAATTTTCAGAATATCTTTGCGCTCTATCAAAAGTGTCCATGGTTGTCAGGGAACAGACTTAGTGGCCCCGGAGCTGAAAGGGGGTGCAGTCTGCGACGAGGCCAGTACAATGATATCAGGTCTGCCATAAATGAATCATGACTGAGTTCCCAATGTGTGCCCTACTCGACCGATGTGTAGTCCGGAGGCAGCGGGCCAACCGCTGTTCAGCAAGCTCCTCCTGGAACCCTGACACACGGCGTTGAAATGGCATGTGGGGATGACTCGTGGTTGACCGAGGCAGTAGCGACAGAGCTGAGCGGGTGTTTAGCCAGCGACGATGCCGTGTCCTGCCTGGTACGGACTGGCATGGATTTGTGTGGGGCCTGCAGGACCGCAGTGTAGTCCGAAGGCGTAGTCATCAAGGGTCCACAGACACATGTGGTTGGGATGCCATGCACATACTTTGTGTCACCACATCGAAGGGAGTATAGTGAGATAAACTCAGCCATGAAGTGTGTACTCTGCCATAGCATAATCAAGACTCAGTTCCAAATGTGTGACCTACTTGGGCGTAGTGTAGGCACGAGGCAGCGGTGGAGTACGTCAACGAAAAAGGAATAAAGTGGGCCTGTGTCGCGGAGCCCGTGATGGTCTGAGGAGGCTGCGAAGGTCGCGGGCCTCGGGCTTGGAGCTTGCGCAGGCACGTGGTGGGCCCTCTTTGACACACTCCGGTGTCGGCAGGTGAGCAGTGAGGCCTGGCTGCGCAGGGGCGGGCATGACGGGTCCGGGGACCAGATGCCCGGGTGCAGCAGGCGCACAGGATCGCAAGCCACACCGCTCATGGCGACGGCGTCGGCCTTGTGGCGGGGTGGGAGGCGCCGCCCTGGCAGACGCGTTGGGCATTCCGGAAGAGAACCACGCCCAGTGCTATGTGCTTTTTATTCACACCCCTGCGCTGGCCTGGCGTCCTCCGGGCCAGCCCACTCTGCACACGCTTACAGGGGGGGACGTCACAAGCTACATTTCCGCGATCTTCCCCACTGGCTGGGGTGACATGGTTGCGTCCACTACACGCCAAACACCAGCCGTGCATGTAGACATGGCTGTGGTCTGCATACTGCAGTCTGTCCAGCACATCTCCGCCACACTTGGCATTGTGTACATACTCATTCATGGGTCACTTGCCTCCTTCGCACATGCCTGGTTCCCACCTCTCCCCACATTCCGGTATTGTGTGGCTGAGGTGCCATGCCGTCGATGACTCATGTACATGGCTGACCAAGGTTGCCACAGTAAGTTGTGCTGTCGTGTCTGGTGGGGGGGCATGTTGTAAGTGATCTTGTGACGTGTGCAGTGCCAGAGTTGTGAGTTGCATGATTGTGGGGTTGAGGTGTGTGGTGTGTTCATTTGGTACTTGCCAACGGGCAGTGCATTCCCATGGGTGCCATCCTGGAAGCGCTGGTTGATGTTGGACTGTCGGAAGATGAAGGGATCATGCACAC
Organism: Calotriton arnoldi; assembly: GCA_963921515.1. Classification (NCBI taxonomy): domain Eukaryota; kingdom Metazoa; phylum Chordata; class Amphibia; order Caudata; family Salamandridae; genus Calotriton; species Calotriton arnoldi. Next base: position 948,980 of record CAWUFW010003837.1, on the reverse strand, counting down.
TGCCTGGGTAGTTGGCCATGACATTGGTGAGGAGTCCCCTGTGGTCCACTATTGCCTGCACGTTGATGGAATGCGTGTGCTTTCTGTTGGGGTATTGTGTGCGGTGTTGGCAGGGGGCACAAGTGGGACAAGTGTGCAGTCGATTGCCCCGACACGTGCGGGGGATCCAGCTATGGCGTATAGTCCTTGCTTGGTCTCCAGCTGGTCCTGCGCATTGTGGGGGACGTATGGGTGCTGGGGTCCCTAGCTGGTGAGGGCATCCAGGACAGGTGTGAGGAACTTGGATGGGGCTGGCTGTGGGACTCCTCCGACTCGGGCGGTTGTTGTTTGGGAGGATGCCAGAGGCCAACAGGTGCAGCACAGCCACCAGCTTTGTCTGCGGAGGGATGTTGGTTGTCCGCTGTGTTGGTACCGTCAGCCTGTGGGCAATGATGTTCAGGATGCGGAGGATGGTTGTCCATTTGGGCCTGTAGTGGGCATTGGCATTGTCTGGTGTTAGGTCTGTGGGGCTGGTGCATTTCCTGAAGGTCCACTGTCTTTGTCTGCGCTGCCTCTGTGGTGGTCCGGGGGAGGGTGGGCCCGTTGGGGGGGTGGCGGTCCTGGGGGTGGTGGCGGTGGGTGTTGTTGCCCTCTCGGGGCTCCAGGGTGCATGGTGAGTGGCTCCATGGCATCTGTTGTTCTTCATGTGTGGCTCTGGGCTGGGCTCCCTTTCATGGTGCAGCTTGTCGTCCGACTTTACACCAGGTCAGAGCAGGTATTAATTTCCTGCTGCTAACGCGCCTTATCGCCTGTTTTGTGGTCTTATCGCCGATGTGGCTGGTCGTTGAGAATGTTGAGGTGTGGTGTTGTTGCGGGTTTTTGCTCGGGAACGCCTACTCTGCATCTCATTAGCGTTAGTTGCCGGGGTCATCTGTGGCGATGTTTTTTGCGACTGCTTTCGCAGGAAAACTGGTGTTATGGGCTGTTAGCACCAGCTTGTGAATGAGGCGATAAATTTAGTGCGACTTTGGATGCGTTAAAGTGCCGATAACTCGGCGATAGCTCCTTGAGAATATGCCCAGAGTGTTGTATTTAGCCCAAATCAAGCCTACGTGTGTGCACCTCTCGTAATAAGAGGTATGGTCCTTTTATGCTGCGCATCCATGTTATATGTACAACTTGTCTGGTTCCATATGTGTTCGAACAGAGGATCTCTGGAAACACCATTTCTGTTAAGCAAGAGCTTCAGTGAGCATTGTTCTACCTCTAGTGTTTATTATATGCATATCTCACTTAAGGATTTAAGACATCTTGAAAAGAGATGCTACATCTCTGTGGTTCTTCTAAAATCTAAGAGCTCTCTTGATGCTTTGTTTTCATCAGAGGATGATGTGAACACAAATAGGTTTGACTAGTGAAACAAAACATTCTCTCGTCAAACAAGCATTGGCAAAGCCAATCGTTTTTGCCTATGCGAAATCAAATGGCTTTGTCAATGTTTTTTTACATGTTGCACAGAAGTTGAGCTGCTGTACAACATGGCTTGAAGTAAAAAGAAACCACTATGAGCAATCAATGGGGCCACGTCATAGCACTTTTTAAAATTTTACTTTAAGCCATGTAAAAAAAACATTGAGAACACCAATAGATTTCTCATAGGGGAATCCTAACGGCTTTGCCAATGCTTGTTCCAGCTTCCCGTGGTTTAACAAGAGAGCTCAGAGCGGGAGAAGAGAGAGACAGAGGGAGGGAAAGAATGGAGGGACGGAGAGAGAGATAGTGCGCGAGGAGGAAAGGAGCCAGAATGGTATGAACTTTTGTATTTAGTATATATCTTAAAAGGGGCTTACATCCCGCCTTTACTTCTTATTTGTTCGTCTGCTTGCCACTTTACTTTTCCTCCGTTTCTATTGGCCGCAGCATTCTATTTCTTGTTTTTCCTCATGTGTTTCTCTTATCAGATGGTGCTCAGCTTTAAGAAGTGCCTTATAAACAAATTAAAAAACCTCATCTTTCGCAGAACCCTCAACTGTAGAGAACTCTCAGACACCTTGCCCTGTTGGTGACCACAGACTGTATTCCCCTTATGTGTTGTGTGCTCTGTGGGTGCTGCTGCACACCGCTGCAATTTAATCAGGGGCAACAAATGACCAGGAGTGGGAATTAAAAGCAGCCCTGGAAAATAGATTTCACAAGCACAACACATGCGCTGTGCAGGCAAAACCTAACAAGCATTTGCCATGCAATAGGTCTCGCATTGACGCGAGTTTGAGCTATTGGCATTGCAAATAACAATGCCTTTTATTTTTGTTTTCTTTTTAAAAACATAAATAAAAGGCATTGTTATTTGCAATACCAATAGCTTAAACTCGCGTAACTGCGAGACCTATTGCATTGAAATGCTTGTTATTATAATAGTAAAGACTCTGTTGGTGAAAGGTGCGCACACTAAACATGAAAGGGACTGTCCTGCTCGGGGGGAGGGGTCTGCTTCTACACTGGAAACGGTGCTTCCAGACTTTTTATAATCTGATCACAAGACGCACTCCAAACAGCATAACTTGGAAGCACAGAATAAATAAATGTGGCAAGAGGTGTGTACATGAAGGGTTCTTTTGTGCTGAAGCGACACTAGATGTGTTTGTGCAATCTACCTGGTTGTGGAGAGTACAGAGGAGGTCTGCGTTAATAAAAAATGATGTGCTGGGCAACCCATTGTCCCGCCCGTCCTGCTTACAAGATAATTCTTAGGAAAGGAAAGGGGCAAACGTGCAAGGGCACCAGGCCCGGCTGACGATGGTATGGGCGGGGCCTCCTGGCAGGAGTGTGCAGAAGCCGCGGGGTGTTACACCAGAGCAACACTGTGCAGGAAAGCAAATCCAAGGCCGCAAAGTTCACAATTACACGTGTACTTAATGGGTGGCTATGCGAGAAGATCTCTGGACACTGGAATTTAAAAACGTAATTATGTAGAGCATAAGCAATAAAAGGCAACAGAAGAAATACGATGGGGCAGACATTAAGCTCAGGCACATCAGGGAATAGTGAGACACTCGGCGATGACTAGACGGCCAATCTTTTGAGAAAGCCCGTCATAACACTTGTATGGTGATGGGGGAGGCCTTTGAAGTTTGCCGCTGGCCATGACAATAGTGTGGACAGCTAAAGTTTGCACCTGTTTGGGAAAACACTCGTTTGAATTGATTCTGGGCGTTGAAGGTGTGTGTGGGGGCGGGGGTGGTTCAAGATTCACTCAGAGGGCTGAAGCTGGGAGTGAAGGGAATGGCCTGGAGCGGAGGCCCCGTGAGCACGTCAGCCCACAGGAAGTGGAAATGAAAGGTCATGGACAGAAATGTCTCTGGGCATAGACAACGTTTAGAAACTCGGGGGAATTTATTTGTTGCAGAGTCCAACAGCCAAACTCTTACGTTAACAAATCTAATATTTTTCCTCAACACCTCCCCTCTTTGGAGTTGTGTTAGCACTGTGATCTACACAAGTGAACACACAAAAATAGGGCTGCGGGTCCCTAATCCGGGGTGCAATTTTTCGGGCGCAGTAAAATGCCCACGAAACGCTATCTTTTTTTCACCAATGAAAACAACATTCTGCTGTGCATTACCTGCTTTAGGTTCGTTATAAGCATCACGTTTCTTCGTTACTTCCCTAAAAATGCGACCCGAATCGCGCAGCTGTGCTGACACCCAAGTGCAGTCCAAGGACGGCTGTTCACCAAGGCAACAATGTTGCAGTTCACAGTTGAACATCTACAGCAAGCGCACACATGAACGGGCTGCTTAAAATGCCTCCAGTAGCAAGGCATGTTCCCAGACCAATCTGTCGCGATTCTGTGCCAATCTACAGAGGGGTGGCTAGAAGAAGCCATACGTCGGGACGAGAATGTGGCAAGTCTCTGTTGCTGAAAACAAGTCGCTCAGGTATTCTGCCGCTGACATATACCATGCTGACATATGCAGCTGTCCATCCCACCGCTCCTGAGCAAGGGGAGGGGGCTGTCGAGTCCATAAATAGCCCCAACACTTGTGAACCGGCATGAAAAAACCGTGCCCCCTGCCTGCAGGGTAACCCGCCCCGTATCTCGGCTCTTACAGATAAGCACCTATTCCCACACTCCCCAGGGTGTCACGTGCCTGTCTGAGATCACCCCTTTATTGCTCCCACATGCAGCCCCGGCACGGCGGCTGGTCGAGGCTACCATGCAAGCGTCAAAACACTGAAAACAGCCCTCTGCATCCGTCGTGCAACAAAGGCCCATTTGCAATCGTATGCTCTGCGGCCATCACCAGTGACACTCCTGCTGTGAGAACAATGCACCGCACACAAAAAAAACCCAAGACAAGCTGGCAAAAAACAAACCCACCTTCAGGGGCCGAGCCAGGCAACCATAAGCAACACACTCTCATAACAAGCCCGGAAGTGGTGCGAGTGGTGCGCGCGCGCGCGCACCGCAAATAATTTCAGGAATGCAGCAGGCACAGTGCGGGGCCGCTGCTCGCTCCCGAGCTCCCTGGGCCAGGGGAGAGAGAAGGCAGAACATGCACCCGCCTTTGGCCAATTGCGTGCTGTCTTTCTTAGAAAGACGCACGCAAAGGCCAATAGTGTGTGACTTTAAACTCGGACCACACGCACGAGCGTGTGGTCCGAGTTTAAAGTCCTTACTAGAAGCCTCGAAGAGCAGCGCATGTGCGCTGGCTCAGGCGAGACCTAAAAAGGGATCATGGTTTACGCCCTCCTGCAATCACATTTAAGTATTTAAGGTTTTTGTTTCCGCTGCCAACAAAAGACCCATCCCCTGTCTATCAACGTGGGATGTTTACACTAGCAGGGAAAACATTTCACCCCTTCAACTGCTTGAAGACAGCAACGAACAGCTAAAAGGTGAGCAGTAAGCTCTTGCCAAGTGTCAAGAGTAGCACTGTCCCTCGTGAGAAGCGGCTTTTGGTGTGTTTCAGTAGGAAACATTTTGGCATCAGAGGGACTGTTCCCTGTGAACCTGCTTAATGCTAAGTCTTCCCACATAACCTCTCTCACTCACCATTGTCACTCGCTCTTATTCCCTCTTCCTCTCTACCTTCCTATGTCTCTTTCTCTCACTCTCTCACACTAGTCTTAGCCCTGTGGTAGAAAAGAGGATTTATTTGCAACCTGAATGCCTCTGAATGGATCACCGACAGAATATTGGAACAAATACATCGTGTGTGCAGAATATCGTGTCAAAATTTTGAGGCCAAAAATATCAAGAAGGTAAGTGAATATAGGTAAGCATAGATTTACTATTCTTATCTCCACATCTATGTACCTTGAAGATATATATATATCATCTAGGTACACATCTGGGGAGGTATATATAGTAGAACTTTACTTACCCATAGAAACTTACCTTCACAATATTTTTGTCCTCTATATTCTTGACACAATATTTTGGCCCACAATATTTTTGGTTACGATATTCTGTCAAAACACCCTCTAAATATATCCCTTCGCTGCATCTTCATTTGATGATATGTACACAAAATATACCATCCAAACTGGGCCCTCTGAAGGACTATTCATTCATTTTTCTTCACTTCACTTCTCTCTCTCGATTGCACTTCAGCCAACACAAAACCAGTTCTGCATCCGATTTCCATCTGTATCACCAGTACTCGCCCTAACATAGACTATGTGCCGTGGATGGGCAGTGTTAGTTCTGCGTTTGAGACAGACACACACACATTCAAAACACACTCTTTAACTCTCTTACTCACACACACACATACTCTCTCTCACACACACACACATACATTCTCCCTCTCACACACCCTACACACGCACACACACATACCCTCTCTGACACACACACACACACACAAACACACATTCTCTCTCACACACCCATACACATTATCACCATCTTTCTTTCTCTCTCGCTCTACTTCTATCCCCCACCCTCACTGTCCCACCATTATTTTAGCAGCAGGAAGCCTCAAGCCCAGTGTTCCCCAAACTATGGTCTCCATTCGGTTTGCAAAAGTCCAAGCAGTAAATAAAGATGTATTTAAATTCTGTGTTTCTCTTGTCACATTTTCTGCACTTCAAAGACGGAGGTCAAATATCAGGTTATGTCTTCTGCTCTTTTTTTTAACATGGGGATTGGTGTTTACAAACTCCTCTCGCTTTGCACATTTTTTTGTAATTCTGAAGTGGTATGGAAATAAAGATTTTAATAAGATCAGAACAAAATAGTTTTTTCAGTAAAACTGTATGTCTGTGCAAATTTAGTGGCTGTTTCAGTGGAAACTATGCTGTCTGTAAATGACAATGCGCTACCACACGATGCTTGAGTTACATTAAAAAACTGCCCACCTTATGTCCATTAAAGCTAGGTGGGTCATGTAAGTTTTGCATACTAAAAAATAGGGTGTGGTTGTAAACAGTTAGGGTAGCAGTGCTCTAGCTCCAAAGCACAGGAAATCAAGTGATTCTAGCTCAGAGGCTGGTCATGGCAGCACAGAACCATAACCACTAAGCCTCAAAGCCATAACCCACGTGAAGCATTTTTAAGCAAGAGCAGGCTCTGAGTGAAAAGAAGATTTCAGGCACCGTAACCCTAGGACTGTAGGAGAAACCTGGTAAAGGTGTGAGAGCAGGGAAAGGCCACAAAGAGTGAGACATGGCATATGGAACTGAAACACATCACAAAACCTTGGTGAAGCAGACACATGCATCAGAAGGAAAAACAATAATACATTGAAGACAAGAGTTGAATTAAGTAATAGAGCCCTCAACAAAATACACAGTAGTCAAACCAGGTAAGTAAATGCAGGAAAGTTAAAATAGAGTGGAGGGAAGGGGAGTGAAGTGGCAGCGGTGGCTGGCATGTAGGCAGAGTGGGGGGGGGGGGGCGGGCGTATGTGGTGTAGGTGCATGCATGCAAGGTGAGTGGTGTGTGTAAATAAAAAGAAAATCACCTACCTTGCTTGCTGCACAACCCCCGACGTCCTCCTCTCTCCGGTCTTCCCGGGCTCCAGTAAATTCCCTAAAGCAATCCTGGCACTGTTGTCATGCTGGTAACCAGCATGAGAGAAGCACCAGGATTGGAGTGAGCGGCCTCTCTCAGCGCTCTCAAGAGCGCTGGAGGCCTGTGCTTTCTCTAACCCAGCTGTCTTAAGTTAGAGAAGTTTAAAATACGCATGTCTGGCTGGCTGTCGCAAGACAGCAGGCCAAAAAGACATGCACACTTTAAACTGAAGTGCACAGCTCCTGCTGCCACTCAGCAGCAATGGCCCTGCCCCATCCTGACACTCAGTTCAGGACGGGAGGATAGAAAATAAAATAACTTTACTACCATTTTATTTTTCATATGTGGGGGGCATTTTGGGCAGTGGGGCGACGCTCCTCCATCCTAATGGAGGAGCCTCTCCTGTGAAGTGGAGAGACAGGCATGTGGCAAGGTATAGACCAAGGAAAGGGGTGGAATTGACCAGGAGTGTGAAGGAAACAGGACAGAGGGCAAGTGTAGATGGGACAGGGTCCAAAAGAGATATTAGAGTGAGAGAGAAGGCGAGGGGGAGATACATGAGCGATATGTATAGGGAGATATTAGACACTGTGGGAGACCAAATTAAATCCTTGTACATTGTCATTTCTGCGGACCACGCCCCCTAAATATATATTCCTAGCTATGGCCTTGCTGCATGCTAGTGTGTGGCATGCCCAATTCAATCCTGCAGTGGGGGAAATAAAGATAGGTCCATCAGCCATGCTGGCATTCCTAGCCCTGGTCTCATCTTCATTTACAAAATGTGTTTCCTTGCATGTGATTTGTTAAAAAGGAGAGTGTATTGCAGGAAAAAATGAGTTAATAAGTGTAAATTGCCACCAAGTTCTGACACAGGACTGTGTAAACCCAATTCTTATTTTTATAATCAGTCATTTATAAAGCGCACTATCACCCAGCGGGCATTTTGGCCCTGCAAGACTAAGAGTTTTAGGGGACTTCTGTCATAGAAAGGGATACAAAAAGTTGTTTAATTAGCAGTTGTCCTTCCTACAGGGGAAAAAGACATGTCTCTAAGTTTTTCCTGAAACTTAGTAGATTTGGATTAGTCCTCAGATATAGTGGCATGTTGTTTCATATTTGAGCAGCTTTGACCTGGAAAGCTCTGCCTCCCTGTTGTATCTTTTTAAAATGGGGCACAGATACCAGGTGGGCGTCAGATGACCTCAGCCATCAAGCTGGTCCGTAGGGTTTTACTTTTAGCTGCAAGGCCTTAGGTCCTGTGCCACGTAAAGCCCTATGCAGTATACATTGGGCTTTGATTGTGCACCGCTCCTTGACCGGGAGCCAGTGGAGGTCCTGCAGCATTTTAGTTGCGGAATCCCTTCTCCTCTTGTTTAGCGCTAGCTTAGCAGCCAGCACCTAGATCCTTTGGAGCCTTTTGAGCAGATATTCCGGACATTCTAAAAGTAGGGCGTTACAATAGTCCAGTCTGCTCATTATAGAGGCCTGTACCACAAGTCTTCTGAAAGGTTGTGGAAGCATCAGGACAATTTTCTTTAAGCTTCTTAATAGCCCATAGCATACTGCTGCTGTTTTGTTTACCTGTGTTTTCATTGAGAGGTGATCGTCAAGATGGACACCCAGGTTCCATACTGAATGTGCAGGTTCCGGAGTCGAATTCATTGGCCAGGGCCAGAAATTGGAAGGAAGTTGTTCCTGTATAATTCCAGGAGAGCAACAGAGAAATTCTGTCTATCTCCATTGAATTTCAGTGTGTTCTGGTCAAGTTATTGTGCCATCTCTTTCAGACATGAGTGGAAGTTGTTTATCTGATTTGTGTCCGATTTATCTAGTGAGATTATCAGTTGGGTATCGTCCGCATAATTCACAAACGATATCCCAAATGATTTAATCAGGGTCAGCAGAGGCCCTAGATATATATTAAACAAGATAGGGCTCAGTGCAGAGCCTTGCGGAACTCCATGCCTAATCTCCTTGTAATCAGATGGATATGGCGGGAGGGTTACTGCTTGACATCTATCTGATAGGTAGGATGTGGACCATTTGAGCAGCACACCACTTCTTCCAATCTCTTTTAGATGTGTCAGCAGAATTTCATGATGTCAAATATTGCCGATAGGTCCAGTAGGACCAGGACTTTCATATGACCACCGTCAATTTGCATCCTCAGTTCATTAGATGCTATATTTATTGCAGACCATGGACTGGCCTAAAACCCATCTGTACTGGTTCGTGTAAGTCATTTTCTTCTAGATAACCTGCCAAAATCTTACTGAGGTGTTTCTCCAGTATTTTAATTGGAAAGGGGAGTCTCGATATGGGATGACAATTGCTGGGCTCTTAAATATCTGCCAGGGGTTTCCTTAGTAGGGAGAGACCAGAGCCTTCTTCCAGTCCCTTGGAACCGTCCCAGTAGCAAGGGATTGGTTGCATATCAATTGTGGTGTTGGAAGGAGTTCGTACGACCTCTCTTTCCATATCATAGGTGGAATGGGGTCTAACGGTGAGCCCGACGAGGTGAAACGAGGGTCCTAAAGTCTATCTCTGTTAGCAGATCCAATTCTTCAAGGGATTTTTTGGTGGGTCATCCTTGGGCTAAAATTGAATTATTGTCCATTGTACCATGTTCTTTCTTGTGATCAGGCTTAGCCTGCAGCCTTATATCTGCAATAATGTGGTTTATTTTATTATAGAAGAAATCTGAGAGATTATTGTAGAGTTCTTGAGATGGTGAGATAATTTGTTTTAGGCAGGCAGGGTTGGTTAGTTTTTTAACCAAATCAAAGACTTTCTTTGATTTGTTGGTTGCCTCCATAATGGTTGTTGATAGGAAAGCAGATCTAGCTTTCCTTAATTTTGCTTTGTATTCCTTACGTTTCATGAGATATCAAAGAGACAGAGGCCTGTGTGATCATTTGAGTCGTAGTCTGGTGTCAGTGTCCCTGTCATACATACTTCCATCCAGCCTCCTCAGCTAAGGAGGACTGAATGTCTCGAATGCGGGTTGTAAAAAACTCCACATCTCTATCCCTTATCTGCACTTGTTCAGAGGAAAGGGCAACTGTGTCCCGAGGAACGCCCTAACACCTTGCTTGATGGTGCATTGTGGCAAGAACATGTTCACCTCTACATGTGGATTGAATTAACCCACACACTTTTATATCTACCCTTGGGAACCCAATAAAATTGCACGGGTACATCAATAGGTAGCTTTAACACAAATTTCTTTTTCCATTTCCCTCTGCACTCTTTCACCCACTACTCTTTCCTCTGTTCATCATCAACTCACATCCTGTCATTCAATCAAAAAAACAGCTCCGGAGCTCCCCAATATCTGGCTATCAGCTCACACCTGGATCATTCCGACCGGTGCCAGGAAGAGTCAGATGATGACGCATGCCACCGGCAGGCGGGTGGGGCCTTTCGTCCTGAAAACCAGAGTACATTTGACTCTTTTCTCCTTTTGGCAGACAGTATGGTTGTGTGTTAATTAAGTGCTTTTAGAGGAAGTACTGCTGATGCCTCTTCCTTCTTACCCTCTTTTCTGATAATTGATCACTACATTCCCCTCATTGGATCTTGGAAGCCACTGACCATAACATGTTTCTCCTATTCTTGATACTGATATTTACAGGTAAGATAAAGCAAGGAAAACTGAATGCCAAGACCATTTTCTTGCATTATTTTTCCTGATATTTGGATGGATCCTTGTGGGTTTATATTCTATATCATAGGCACTCGCAAACATTTTCCCAAGGGCCACAAAGTTTGGTCTGTGATGTGACCGAGAGCCCCATCGATGCCAGCGTTGAGATTAACTGGGGGGAGGGGGTAGTAAGGTGGGTATAGGGGAAGCAAATCAAATACATCTAGTGGCTGAATTGCACAATGCGAAACCAGAAAACCTGGGATTAATCCCAGCTTCCCCAGTTTACCAAATTGTGTGATCCAAGATAATTATTTATTTCTCTTTCCCTCCTTTTTTCTTTTATTATTACATATAAGAGGACTTCAAAATACATGACTTCAGGATGTGCGTTGTACAAAACCTTCTTCTGTGTTTGATTTAATAAACTATAATGTTGCTCATGTATAATAGGAGACCACGCTAGCAGCGCACATAACAACTGACTTGCCTCTTAGTTCACTTTTGGCATGATTGTCAGTCTGGGGCGAAGAATGAATGTTTCTAAATCCATATTTGAAAACTATCACTTCAAAAATACTTCTCAATGCACTGATATACTGTGATATACTGAGGTGAAATGGTCTTGCATGTTAATGAAATACACTTTTAGAATTTTGAAGAGACCCTATATTTTTACACTTCTGCTGCAAAATGGCTTTGAAAATGAAAATGTTCCTAAAGTTTAGTGGTGCAAGACAATCTAGATACTTTGTTTCTTTAACTTTCAATTAACCTTTAAATAAAGGCTTGCCTGTATATAATTTTTTTAATGCTAGTGCTGAGTATTGTGAACAGCAGCCCTGCGCTGCTGTTGATCAGGGGTGCGCGTGTAAATGTTGGAGGGCCGTACTCTGAGTATCACTGGTATATTAGTTGATTAGGAGAACCATAAATGTTTGCACTAAATTTAGAATAGTCCATAATATAAAAATCACAAAATCTATGATCAAATGTACAACAAAAAATAAAATATAAAAAGGGCTACTCCATCTCTGCCGTGGTTAAATCCCTCAAATGGCCTAGTGGAGTAAGGGCCATCGCAGACCTCTAATTCCGCCCACCTGATTTAGATGGGTGGAATTAAAGGTCAGTTTTCCATTCCTGTCACCTCCAGAAAAACACTGGTGGTAAGGGGCAGTAAGCACTGCTAAATGCTCCAGTCGCCATGTGAGGGGCCTTCCATGGTAAGGGGAGCATTTTATTTTTTATTTTCAAAAAGAAAATCCCTCTTCTGGATTTTCTTTCTGAAAATAAAAATGTAAACAGTTTGGTGCAAAGCTCTGTCACATTGATGGAGCCTTGCACCAAAGTGCAAAAAGCATGGATAGGAAATGCTATCAATGTGCTTCCTGCCAATGTGTTAGAAATGACCGCCAGCTCGGTGGTCATTTCTAAGTTAGGTGGGCAGCATCTCCGTCAGGGCGATGAAGTTGGACAAGAAAGTTTGGAGTTTTTTTTTAAATTAGATATGAGAACTAGTATTTCTGATATCCAGAGGAATGAGTTACAGGCCGATGGGGACAAATATAAAAAGGAGTGGCCGCTAAGCATGGATTTATGGAATCAGGGACTTTCTAGCAGATGAGGAAGGGATGGGCATAGAGTTTGTGTCAGGCTGAAGGATATGTTTGATGAGTAAAGAAATTTAGGGAGGTGCCCTAGATACAATGTTGATCTAGGCAAATGGACTTAAACCTGATTCTTGAATGCATTGAAAGCTGGGCTAGTTGATGGATTAGAGGAGAAACGCTTAAATACCCAGGAGCAGGTAAAACTAGTCTGGCAGCTTTATTGTGCAAGCATTGTAGACAGAGGATCAGTGACTTGACAATTGCCAGTTAAACTGCATTACGATCGTTAAGGTGAGAGGCTGTTGGAGCGGCTATAGCTGAGCACCGGGCATCAAAGATGAGTATAGGAGGAATCTTGGGTGGTTTGTACATCTGAAATATGCAGGGCGATGACCCTGCCGGCGTAAGATATCATCAGCTTTCAGGAGGGCAGGAACACAAGGACCATGCTCAGTGGTCCAAAGATGATGAGACACGAGATTTGCACCGCCCCCCTAATCCCAGGATCTTCATCGCCCCCAAACCAAACAAAAGAAACTTTCATCATCTATTAGGAAATGATTAACTCAGAAGAAATAAAAAATAATGTATCTGCTCATGTGCTGTCCCACACCATTCTTAGGACTTTTTCCTTTTATCTAATCAAAAATAACACATACTTGTGATTCAGCTCTAAGCAAGCCCCAGTCGTTGCCTTGCTCGCCTATACACCCTGCCCAAGTTTAGATATTCTGCACCACCTCCAAACCTGTACCAGAGGAGGAGATGATTGGCAGCAGTGGCCAGTGTGCTGGACAAGTGGTGGGCTGGGCTGGAGTGGTTAGGGGGGCATAGGGGTCGCGGGGGATATTGAAAAAAAGTAATAAAAAAAACCTATCTGCAGCTGGCCGCGTTGTGCTCTTCTGTTCCTCTTCTCCAGGTGGCACAGGCTCCCAGAATGCCCTGCGGCCAATCCTGAAGATGCTCTCACGCATGAGAGCAGCTTCAGGATTGGCCTGAGTGCCCTCGATTTGCGCTCCAGGACAGACTGGGTGTCTGTGCCAGCTCTCTCCAACCCCCCTGCGTTGCTGGGTTGGAGAGAGCTTTCACTGCCCATAACTGGTTTGGCTGGTCTGAGACAGCTGGCCAAACCGTTCTGCGCAGTGAAGGGAGTGCACCTCCCAAGTCAAAAAGGAAGATCATCCTGGAGTCATTCTGAAGCCACCCGATAACTTCAACCAGGCTATTCCTGCAATTATCTGAGGAAGTCATCCGAAGCCATCCTGAAGTATGCCTATAGGGCATAATATTTAAATGAGATGACTCAGAGAAACTACTCCAGGATTAGTTCCTGATTACTTCAGTGGAAAACATGTGATGATCTTGTACTACTGCAGGATGATCCCATGATGATTTCAGGATTAAGCTGGATTACTCCAGGATGGGTTCCTGATTAATTCAGTGGAAAACATGTGATGATTTTGTACTACTGCAGGATGATCCCATGACGATTTCAGGATTAGGCTGGATTACTCCAGAATGATCCTATGAGTATTTCAGGATGGGGCTGTATTATTACAGAATCATCTTGTGATGACTTCAGAATGAGGCTGCATTACTCAAGGATGATCCAAGGATAACTTTAGAATGGGACTGGGACCGTATTAGTCTATGATTTCATGATGGGGATGTATTACCCTAGGATGGGTTCTGGCTGTGATACTGCATGGCGGTTTCAATATGCAGATGCATTATTCTAGGATGATCTCGAGTGGTAATACTTGTTTGACATACACTGGATGTTAAGAAATACACTGTTTTATTAGTTCGTTGGCAGAGCAAATTATTGCTGCAAAAACAAGCATTGGCAAAGCCAATAGGTCTTGCCTTTTTGACCAAGTGGCTTGCCAATGTCTTCTGTCGATGGTCTGCAAAATTGGTTAAAATAAACAAGCATATGGGAAAGCCAAAAGTCTGGCCTTTGCAAGAGCTATTAGCTTTGCCAATATGTTTTAGCCATATTGTACACCAGTGTGTCTGCTGTTCAGCATGGTTAAAAGTTAGTGGGGTGAAGGAGAGTGGCGTGTGATGAAGTGGCGTAGAGTGCAGTGGTGCAGAATAGATTAGGGTGGCATGGAGGGATGCAGTGTAGTGGTGCAGAGTGCAGAACAGTTGAGTGGTGCAGAGTAGAGTGCAGTGACGAGTGTAGAGTGCAGTGGCTTAAAGCGCAGGGGTGTAGAGTGGCGTAGCGTGCAGTGACTGAGTGCAGTCGTGCAGAGTAGCGTGGCATTGAGTTTAGTGGCGGAGAGTGCAGTCTTGCAGAGCGTCAGAGTGCAATGGTGTGGAGTGCAGCAGCGCAGAGTAGAATAGTGGTGCAGAATAGAGTGGTGCAGCTTAAAGTGCAGTGTTGCAGAGTTCAGTGGCAGAAAGTGCAGTGTTGCAGAGTAGACTGTCAGAGTGCAGTGGTATATAGTAGAGTGGCGTAGAATACATTGGCATGATGTGCAGTGGCCTAAAGTGGTGAGTAGAGGTGCACTGAGAACAGTGGTAGCACTATGGTGGTGCCAGAGTGGAAGCGTAGGGTGGTGTTGAGTGGTGGCGCAGAGTGGTGTTGTCGAACAGAGTGGCGTAGCATAGAGTGCTGTGGAGGGGGAGAGGGTGGACCGGCAGAGAGTAGAGTGACGTGGAGTGGCATAGAGTTGAAGAGAAAACTCAGCCTACTATACTTCCGAGATTGGTAAATGGAGAAAGATGAGAGTGTAATAGTAACAAGTGTAAGATATAGCGCTTAAAATAAGGAAGTATAGTATAAAATTATTTATACTTGGGTGATAGCAGACATTTAATGTAAGAAATCACCATATGGTACCCTAACTTCACTGCAGAATCATTGACACTAACAGGACTCCCTGTCACCAAATGTGTTTTCAATACAAGGCAAGGAGCCTACCTGACTCACAGCTCTGTTTTAAGTCTGGCATTAGCCAAGACCAGGGGTCACCAAAGTCGGTCCATGATATATTTTTTATCATACCCCCATCTAGATACATGTATTTATCTTAATCTGGCATTGATCCAGCCCTCCAGGACTGACTTTGGAGAACCCTGACCGAGACCTTTCGAATTATATATACATGTATATACATATACACACACATACTTAGCTACAGAGGCTTTCAGCCAACCCTCTTCATCAATTGGTCTATTATTGTGTCATTTGCATTTTTCATCCATCCACTGCAGCATACAGCTTGGGACAGGACAGTGGGCCAGCCCACTACAGCCATTGGCTAACTTTACTGCGAGTGATGGCATTCTTCCCCTTCACAAGAAGTAAATCCACACACAAAGAAGTGCCCTTAAGAGTTGATAACTACTATGGCACAAAGCGTGGCAAAGCGTTCTTTTTGAGATCAAAAATATATTTGCTTTTAGACATTTTTTTTTTTTTAACATTGATGCGTGGCCTACAGGTTCTCAATAAATAAAGTTTTGCAAAAACCATGAGAAAACAACAACAAAGCCAAAAGGCCTATTAGCTTTGCCATTGTTGGCATCATATTCTAGAACATTCAAACCCAGTCAAGATCTCAAAAACATACTTAGACAGCTAAATAGATGTCAATATTTAAAGATCAAAATGAGGGGGACATCCGTGTACAACTGGAAACATCATCAGCATGTCACACAGTTGAGGGGGAGTCGAGCAGTGATGGCAAGTCTGGCAAGCAGTTTTTTGTGAGTAAATTTCAAGAAATGGCGCCAGTGCAAGGCCACATGAGATTCTGCCTGGTCTATCACTTTGTGGCCTCACTGTGACCATTGCCCGGCAGTAGCATCATCATAAGAGAGTGATTCTACGTTTTGTGATCTATGCTGGCTGGGTGAGGGAGGCAAGTTGAAATTGTTTTCAATTGCTGTGTTCGCTGTCTGGAGAAGACTGCATGCTGCACTTTTCCTGGAGTCTGAGTGAGCACTGGGTTGGACAGATAAATCCTGAACAAACAGTTCTGGGGGATACCAGTACTGCACAACAATTTAAAAAGGCATCTCCACAGTGAATAAGCCATCTTTGTACTAATGTACCAGAATTGGATTACAACATGCAAACACTTTCTGAAATGGAGGTGTAGGGAACAACAACGGAGACAGAGGTGGAAACCATGAAAGGTAGTTGCAAGATTGAACAGGCAATGAAAATGCAATTGGTCTCGCATTTGTTTGAGTTAGAGCTATTGGCATTGTAAATGGCAATGTATTTTACCTATGTGTTATGGAATGTATGTATGTGGTGTAATTAGTGTGTTGGATTGGATTAGTTAGTTGTGTAATTGTGTGGCATGGAATTGTGTGATGTGGCATGGATTGGATTTGTGGAGTGGAATTATGTGGCATGGTATGCTGTGGAATTATATGGACAGTAAATGTGGTATTGAGTGTAGTGGAATTATGTGCAGTGGGATTGTGTTATGGAGTTTAATTTTGTGTTGTGGTATGCAGTGGAGTTTAATTATATGGTGTGCTGTTGAAATGTGTGGCAGGATGTGGAATTGTGTGGTGTGGATTAGATGTATGTGGTGAGTTGTGTAATTGTGTTGCTGAGTTGTATTATGTGGTTTGGTGTTGAATTATGTGGTGTGAATTGCAAGTGTGTGGAGTTGAATTGTGTGGTGTGTAACTGTGTGGAAAGCTATACCTGTTTGGTTACGAAAAAGAGGAAATAGGTAGGACCTAAGCTTCAGATGTGTTAAAAAAAGAGAAAGAATTGGAGCTAGTGGCGTTGTAAATGTCTCTTACCTATGTGTTATGGATTGAAGTTGATGTATGTGGTGTGTAGTCGAATTATGTTGGTTGGACTTGAATTGTTAATTGTAGCATGGAATTGTGTGGTGTAGAGTGGATTTGTGTAGTGGAATTATGAGGCATGGTGTGCAGTTGTATTATGTAGATAGTAATTATGTATGTTTGAGTGTACTGGAAGTATGTGGAGAGGGTTTGTGATTATGTAGTGGAGTTTAATTACATGGTGTGCTGTTGAATTGTATGGTATGATGTTGAATTAGGTGTTGTAAATTGGATATATGTGATGTGTAGTGGAACTGTGGTGGAATAATGTTTCTTTTTGTAATTATGTGGTGTGGAATGGATTTATGTGGAGTTGAACAGTGTGGCATGGAAAAGTGTAGTATAGAGTGAAATTATGTTGAGTGGAATAATGTAGGATGATGTGGAGTGTTTTTATCTGGATTGTTAAGTGGTATAGAGTGGATTTATGTGAGGTGTATTTATGTGGTATTGAGAAGAGTGTAATTAGATGGAGTTGAATTGTGTGGTGGTGAGTGGTATTATGTGGATTGTAATTATATTGCGTGGTGTGGTTGTATGGATTGGCATTATATTGAGTGGTGTTGCGTGGAGTGGCGTAAAGTGGAGTGCAGGTGTGGAGTGCAGTTGGTTGGAGTGGTGTTGCATAGAGCAGAGTGGCATTGTGTGGAGATGAGTGGGGTTGCGTGCAGTGGCACTGCAAGAAGTGGCATTGCGTGTTTGGCACTGCGTTGGGTAGTGTGGCGTGGAGTGCAGTTGTGTTTAGTGGGGCAGCATTGTGTAGAGTGCAGTTGCGTGGAGTGGCGTTGTGTAGAGTAAAGCAGAGTGTAGTAAAGCAGAGTGGAGTGAAGCAGAGTGACTGGAGTAAAGTAGAGTGGCTGTGAGTAAAGCAGAGTGGAGTAAAGCGGAGCAGAGTAAAGCAGAGTGGCATTGAGCGGAGTAAAGCTGAGTGGCATTGAGCGGAGTGGCGTTGAGTGGAGTAAATCAGAGTGGCGTAGAGTAAAGCAGAGTGGCGTAGAGTAAAGCAGAATGGCGTGGAGTAAAGCAGAATGGCGTGGAGTAAAGCAGAATGGCGTGGAGTAAAGCGGAGCGGTGTGGAGTAAAGTGGAGTGGAAAAAAGCAGAGTGGAGTAAAGCAGGGTAGAGCAAAGCAGGGTGGCGTTGCATGGAATAAAACAGAGTGGCGTTGCATGGAGTGGTGTTGCGTAGAGCGGGGTGGCGTTGCATAGAGGGACATTACGTAGATTAGAGAGGTGCGGCATACAGTGTGTTGTGTGGAGTGCAGTGGCGTTGCGTAGAGCGAGTGGCGTTGCCTTGAGTCTCACTGCTTGGAGTGGCGTGGCATAGAGTGGAGTAGATTGGGTAGAGTGAAGTGAGGTTGTAGGAGTACACCTGCATAGAGTGATTTTGAATTGCGTGGAGTGGCATTAGTGAAACAACTGGATTGAAAGGAAATATCAGATTCAGAACTACATTAAAGAATTGTACTTCAACAGCAGAAGGAGAAATACCAAAACTGTGAAAATGTGCATAAACAGTATTAGCAGTAACATAAAGCAATGTAATTGGTTCCCTGTTTACAGAAATAGAGCGTTCAGATGTGAGGGCCTTCTAGCTGGATTGGGATGGGGCGGGTGGGTGGGAAGGAGCGAGAAAGAGGCTACAGGAGAGAGAGAGAGAGAGAATGAAGAGATATATTTTAAACATTGGCCACAACATGCACCGAGTCTTAACAGGCCTATTAATCAGTTTAACATAAGGACAAGGGAACCATCTACAGCATCGGAGGTCTTTGAATGCACAGCAAATGGGACAAGATAAGAGCAAGATTTACAGCCCTGTTTACAACAGAGCTCTGTAAAGCACTGGTCTTGAGTGCTCTAGCTTAAAGAAACAAATAGTGCCACAAACTGTCTGAGTAACTACACATGTAATAGGGGCAGTCCTTAAAAATAGGCAGAGCTTAATGCCCATATTCAGAATACAAAATGTGTTGCAGAGACAGCGCAAGGGCTGCCTAGGCGAGACCTAAAAACAGGTAAATGGGAGAGGTACTAAGGAGGAGATATCAGAGCGGTAGCCAAAGACAGGTACAGAAGGAACGAGAAGAGTAAAGAGAACTGGTAATAGCAGAAATTGGAGTGTGAGAAAGGAGGATGATGAGAATTAAAAGTGGAAAGGGAATGGAAGGGAAAAGGCAGACCCTATGAAGACAGCGTGAAAAAGGAGTGAAAGGAAAGTGAGCAAGAAAGATAAAAAGTAGTTTCGGAGGGGAGAGTTGAAAGAAAGCGTACGGCAGAGCATGAAACACTGGATAATAGGAAAGGAGCATGGTGCAATGGGAAGTAAGAGAAGAAAATAGTGCGGGGATGGAAAAAGGGTGTATGCCTCTGCTTTATAATATACATGTATAAAAATAAAATATATAACGTTCAGGGAGGACAGGCCTGTATCATTGCTGGACTTCACCTAATGCATAGCTCTGCTGCCCAGACACACAATAGTGATTCATTCACCGTCACAGAGTTTTCTGACATCGATATGTTTTACCTTATTAGTTAACTGGGTCAGGGAAAAAAATATGAAAGCGTCACCAGGAAAGGAAAAATAGGCAGAGAGAATTAAGATTCTCTCTGCCTATTTTTCCTTTCCTGGTGACGTTTTCATATTTTTTTCCTTGAACAAATTACGTAATAAAGTAAAATATATCAAATGACAGAGCAATGGCTGTGGAATGGGGAGGTTAATGATGGATAAATGCTCTTTACATGCTTTGCGAGGGTTTTATGTGAGGAGCAATTGTCTGCTAAAAGCAAGGAAAACCCCATTGAAAAGAATCCTCGGAAGCAGTCTTAGGTTTTAATAGGCGACTAAAACAGCTCATCCTACCATCGCAACTTTTTTGCATGTAAGTACCTCAAGCATTACATGGTTTACATCTATTAAGTGATTTGCCCAGAATCACAGGATGTGTATCCAACGCTGGGACTCGAACCCGGGTCCCCAGTTTCAACGTCTACAGTTGTGACCGTAAGGCCATGCCAATGATCTGGTACGGCGATACAAAATCCCCCATTTAATCTCTACCACCTATGCTGTATCATTAGAGCAAGTTATTAATCTGAGCTTGAAGCGCCCATGTTGTGAGGTGAGCTCAGACACACTGCCTCAATTGGAAGTGCCACATTACCTCCCGTCCCTCCCTCGCCTTCCTTCAGTACTAATGAGGCCCCGCCTCCCACCCAGACCCACCCCCAGCATAAAAACTCTGCCCGCCCCCACCTCCACCTGTTTTTTTTCTGTCTCCCTAGTGAGACTTACCTTCAGTTCCTCCCTGTGGCGGTGCCGGGGAGTCTTCGAGTTGGTTCTCTGCGACGGCGGTGCCCTCGACAGCGTTCTCCTGGCGATGCCTCCTCTCCTCGTCTCCCTCGTGGTATGGGGGCGGAGCGGTGGCTCAGGAAGCTGCTGCGTTGTTTGGTGGTCCTCCTGTGGCTGGGGCTGTGTTTCCGGGTCGGGCTGTCTTGGCTGCCTCCTCTCGGACTGCACTCTTTCTAGGAGACCTGGTAGGACTGGTTTGTGCCCGATCTTTTATTTTGGCTGGCATTTTGTGGTTTATTTCCTGTTTTTGGCAGTTTCCTGGCCTGGGCATTCATTGGATGGTTCCTGGTGGGTTTTCTCTACATTTAGGTGTCGGGGAGTTGCTTCTCCATTCCTCTGCTGCCATGGGTCGCAAAAGGGTGTTCAAGAGGAACAACCTGGTTTCTTCTTCCTCTTCTTCCTCTCCTGATGATTCTCCTGTTCCCCCCAAGCGCCCTCGGGGTCGGGGCCTTTCTGGGGGTGATGTGCCTCTCATGTCCAAGGATGAAGTGCAGGGCATGATTGAGGCTGCTGTGGCTAAGGCTCTCTTGGCTCGTCCGGTGCCTGCTGCTCCTTCGCGTCCTCGCTTGCTGGATCCTGCTGGGGCTGTTTCCCTGTCGGATGAGGAGGGTCCTTCTACCTCCTCTGGGGGTAAATATATCTCCAGGGAGGAGAGGTGGGATGTTCTGGCTCATGTGCGGGACAATTTGGGGTTCCCTCCGTTCCAGCTGGGGGAGACGGAGGGAGTCTTTTCCTCAGTATGCTTCTCCCTCCAAGTTGGGCATGCCCTTTCAGGGTCTGGTCAAGGACATGGTGTTGCGGGAGTGGCGTGAGATCGATAAGTTGCAGGTCCCTCGCTTGCTTCAGAAGCTTTACCTTTTGGAGGGGGAGGATCCCTTGCCTCACAGTTTGAAACTGGACTCTATCCTGGCCACTCTGATTGGCAAAACTGTGATTCTGCCTGAGGATTGTACCCCGGCGGATGCTACTGATAGGAAGGTGGACTCTGGCCTTAAACGCTCCTTTGCTGCTGGGAACCTGGCGCTGCGGGCTAGCCTTTTCTCTGCCTACTCGGCGCAGTCTTTGGTGCAAGATTTCGAGAAATTGGCTGCCGCGGTTCAGGAGGGGTCTGAATGCTCTGACCTCCTGGCTGCTATGGAGCAGCAGGCTAGGCTGCTGGCGGACATTTCATCGGACGTGATAAAGTCTTCAGCTATGTCCACTGGTGCTTTGGTGGCGGCGCGTCGTTCCCTCTGGCTCCGGTCCTGGAAGGCTGATCCTGGAGAGAAGGCGGCTCTGTTGAAGTTGCCTTTTGATGGACTGGCTCTGTTTGGGGACCAATTGCCTGCCATGATTTCGAAGGCTTTCAAGGAGCGGAAGCATGCCTTGCCCTATAAGGGCGGATCGGCTCCATCTGGCAAGCCTTGGAATAGGGCCCCTCGTTCTTCCCCTAAGCATGATTCTCGTCAGTCTTTCCGCAGGCGGCGTTTTCAGCCCCGTTTTTCTCCCAAGCACGGTGCCTCCGCGCCTAAAGGCCCTGCCAAGAAGGGTCCCTGACAACTACTGTCTGGCCGGTTCCCTGCCGGTGGGTGGTCGTCTTCGGCGTTTTCTTCCTCGGTGGCAGCAGGACGTTTCGGATGGCTGGGTCCTGAGCACTGTGGGTCGTGGGTACGTGATCGACTTTGTGCTGGTTCCGCCGGATTCGGGGGTTCGGCTGACTCCGGTGCCTGTCTCCGGTCCCCGCAGGGTGGCTCTGCTGGACGGGGTGTCCTGTTTGCTTGCCAAGAATGCCATCTGCCGGGTTCCTGTCGAGGAGATGGGGACGGGGACCTACTCCATTCTGTTTCTGGTGCGGAAGGTGACCGGCGGCTTTCGGCCTGTCCTCGATCTCAAGTGGGTCAACTCCTGGGTTCGGCCCGTTCACTTCCGCATGTTGACCCTTCAGGCCATCATTCCTCTGGTTCAACCTGGTGACTTCCTGGCCTCCGTGGATCTCGAGGACGCCTATCTCCACATCCCTGTGGCCGCTTCTTCTCAGCGTTTCCTGAGGTTCGCTGTGGGAGACGCCCATTTTCAGTTTTGCGTGCTTCCCTTCGGCCTCAGGTCCCCGCCCAGGGTTTTCACAAAGGTCCTGGCGCCTCTCATGGCTCTCCTTCATGCAGAGGGGGTTTTCATTCATCCTTATCTGGACGACCTCTTGCTGCATGCTGCGGGGGAGTCTCTTTTGCTCGCTCACATCGGGAGGGCCTTGGAGGTTCTTCAGGGGCACGGGTTTTTGGTGAACTGGGGAAAGTCTTCTTTGGTCCCCTCTCAAGACATGGTGTTCATCGGGGCTCGTTTTCAGACTTTGCTCGGCCTTGTTACCTTGTCCGACAAGCGCTTGGTCTCTCTTCAGTCGCAGGTTCGGGCCTTGATGTCCCGGGAGGCTTCTGCGGCGGTCCAGTGGCTGCGGGTGCAGGGGCACATGGCTTCCGTGGTGTTTCTGGTTCCTTGGGCTCGTTTTCATCTCCTCCGCCTGGCCAACTGGATCCTGTTGGGTTGGTCTCCAGGGTCTCAGAGTCTCCTGTCCCTGCTACCCATGACGGACCGGATCCGGGGGGAGCTCTCCTGGTGGCTCTGCCGGCGTCACCTTCTGGCCGAGGTTTCACTGGCTCCTCCGGCTCCGCTTGTGGTGACTACGGACGCCAGCCTGTCCGGTTGGGGTGCTTGGCTGGGGTCGGATCAGGTTCAGCGGTGCTGGTCCCTGCTGAACTCACGGAGGTCCTCCAACTGGCGGGAGTTGAGGGCGATTTGGCTTGCCCTGGTGCACTTTCAGGACTCTCTGCAAGGTCGTTGGGTGTTGATTCAGACGGACAATCTGGTGGCGAAGTCCTATGTCAACCGTCAGGGGGGGACCCGGTCCCGGTCCTTGAACTTGATTGCCAGCGTCATCTTTCAGTGGGCTCGGGTCTGGGTGCTGGGTCTGTCGGCTCTCTACATTCGGGGGGTGGACAATGTGAGGACGGATCTGTTGAGCAGGGACATTCCGTCTTCTCGGGAGTTCTCTCTCCTTCCCGGTGTGTTCGTCCAGTTGGTGGGTCGTTGGGGCCTCCCTGTGGTGGACCTGTTTGCGGATCCGGGGAATGCCAAAGTGGTCCAGTTCTGTTCTCTGGGCAGGTGTCCCGGGTCTCTGGGGGTCGACGGCTTGACCTGTCCTTGGCCTCGGGGTCTGCTGTACGCCTTCCCCCCCTTTCCGCTGCTCCGCTCCTTTCTGGTGCGGGTCCGCAGGGACTGTGCTCAGGTGTTGTTGGTGGCTCCCTGTTGGCCACGGGCGAATTGGTTTCCTCTCCTGTCCAAGCTGTGTTGCGACCGGGAGTGGGTCCTTCCACTGGTTCCGTCCCCTTTGGAGTTTCCGGCCCTTCCTCTGGATTCTCTGCGGAGGTTGCACCTGACGGCCTGGCGGTTGAACGGCAGGGCTTAGCTGGGTTGGGGGTTCCTGCCCAGTTGGCAGTTACTTTGCAGGCTTCCCGTAGATCCTCTACTCTGCTTTCCTATGCTAGGCATTGGCGGGTCTTTTCGGCCTGGTGTGCTGGCAAGGGTATTGATCCCACGGTTGCTGACCTCTTTGTGGTGATGCAGTTCCTTCAGGATGGGGCTCTTCTGGGGTTGTCGGTGGCTTCTCTGCGGGTGCAGTGGGCGGCTATTCAGGCTTTTCGGGGCTCCTGGCGTAATTTGCGGGATGAGGGGGCTCTGATGCCTCGTTTTTTCAGGGTCTGTTGAATTTGTTTCCCCGCCCTGTTCGGTCCTTCCCTTCGTGGGATTTGCATTTGGTGTTGGATGTCCTGTCTGGTCCTCCCTTTGAGCCCCTTGAGGGTCTTGAGTTGCGTCTCTTGACTTTTAAGACTTGTTTTTTGGTCGCTATCACCTCAGCGCGGCGCTTGGGGGAGTTGGGAGCCTTGTCTTATAAGTTTCCCTTCTGTAAGGTCTTTTCGGATCGGGTGGTTCTGGTTCCGGTTCCGTCCTTTGTCCCTAAAGTCAATTCGGCTTTTCACCTCAGTCAGGAGGTGATTTTGCCTGAATTCTGTCCTGCTCCTTCCTCGGCTGAGGATTGTCGCTTGCATTGTTTGGATGTCCGTCGGGCTTTGCTGTAGTACCTACAGGTTGTGGAGTCCTTCCGGGTGGGGGACTTTTTGTTTGTTAACTTCGGTCCGGCTAGGAAGGGTGTTAAGCCTTCCACGGCTACTTTGAGTCGTTGGATTCGGTCCACGGTCTTGATGGCTTACCATCTTAAGGGGGTGGCTCCTCCTGTGGGGGTTCAGGGGCGTTCCACTCGCAGTATGGCGGCTATGGTGGCTGAGTTGCAGGGGCTTCGGTGGTGGAAATCTGTAGGGCGGCAACCTGGTCTTCTCCCTCTACTTTTGTCCGTCACTATCGAATTGCGAGTCTGGAGCGTTTGGATACTGTTCTGGGCCACAGGGTTTTGTCCTCTATGCGGGACCAGGGATGTTGATCAGCTGTGTTTGGGGCACTGTATTAAATTTTGGTGTTTCTTTATCACTCAGTTGTCCGTCTCTGTTTTTTTCTGCTTGCTGTGTCCTCATTAGTACTGAAGGAAGGCGAGGGAGGGACGGGAGGTAATGCTTCCATTTCTAACGATAATGGCATTACTCCTAGTCCTACTCCCTCGCCTTCCTTCGAGGACCCTCCCTCCCGGTGCGGTTCAACTGAGTGCTAGCTCGGCTTGTTTACGTACAGGTGGAGGTGGGGGCGGGCAGAGTTTTTATGCTGGGGGTGAGTCTGGGTGGGAGGCGGGGCCTCATTGGTACTGAAGGAAGGCGAGGGAGTAGGACTAGGAGTAATGCCATTATCGTTAGAAATGGAAGCATTCTGTGCCCTGTAGCGTCCCAAAAGCCCACAAATGATGGGATCCTATTCCCACCTCTCTGAAAAGTCCCCACACTCGGTAAAGTTAAGTGAGGAGCGGAATCCTACCTCCAGCTCTCTCACATAAAGCATCACATTACAGCGCCATATGTTAAAGAAAGGCGGGCTCCCGCCTTTCAAACAAAAGCGCAGCAGAGTTCCCCAAAGTGGAGGAGAGGCGGGAAATCACACCCACCTCACTTCCCACGTCTCACTCGCACCCCTAACCCCACCAAAAAAATACCACCGAAACGGAGCAATGTTTTCTCTTTCCCTCTGAGCCTGATCAGTCTGCACACACTCCGGTGCAGCAACGTGTTAGTCTTCTCTCTCGACGGTCCAGCACAACTCGGCTAAGGCTTCCGCTTCCGTTCCAACCAGAAACGGCTGCGGCATGGTTGCCTGGACCCTACCAAAACTAGCCCAAAGGTAGCCCTTAGTGCTACTTCGAGGCTGGAGGGGCTGGGCCAGGAACTCCCGCCTGACCTCCGAAATTAAACAGCCCACGTCCACATCAGAATCAGTGCGCAAATGCTCCGGACAAGTATGACATTTAAAAAAAGTTACTCAATCAGTTCATATAAAAATAGATGTCTGTTCTTGCTGCTTTTGGGCAGTCTTCGTGATGACAGGAAGTGCAGGTGGATGGTTCGTTTTTGTCGCAAATGACCCACCCCTGGCCTTGATGCTGGAAAAGATGACTGAATAGGGACGTGGGGAACACCTGGAATTATCATAGCAATAAATAAATGAATAAAAAGGAGCATTGTTGCAAAGTTGTACATTTTGAAAAAGAAGTTCTGAAGAAGAAAACAGATTGCGGAGGTATTGTAGAAAGAAGAGAGAATTTGCATAAAGAAGGAAGGTTACTCGAGCAGTACATGCATGAATTATGGATCGAGAATGCTGGAGGGTGTGGGTGAGCTACAGGAAGCAGCCATAACCAGGCAGATTGAAAGCGACAGGTGGGAAAAACTAATCTTAACAGTAAATGATACTCTGAATACGCTGGATTGGCAGACATCTTTTTCACAAAGTGACAACCTGCCAAATGTCAAAGTCGGTCGCAGATCTGCATGAGTAGCTTCATGTTCACGTCAGATATTTGTGTGGGAAAGTCACAGTGTTAAATAGGTCCTAGCACAATCTGGATGGAGGCGAAGGGAGACGAAAGGAACTGGTCGCATAGGGGAAGGAGTTTGATTTAGCCTTAGGGTATAACGGGCTCTGAGAGGATACCACAGTCCGGGGCAGACAGAACTGAGGTTTATAGACAGCTTGTCGTGGCCGATGCAGGCAGTTTCAGCTGGCACACGCAGAGACGTATGAGGCAAGCAGACTTGCATTTCAGGTAGCCTGAGTTAAGCAGAAAGGTATGGGGGAAGCAGAAAGAGGTGCAGCTAAGTCAGGAGCAGTTTCAGACGAGGCGAACAATTGCAGATGAAGGAGATAAGAAAGGTATGGGGGAAGCAGAAAGAGGTGCAGCTAAGTCAGGAGCATTCCAGACGAGGCGAACAATTGCAGATGAAGGAGATAAGAAAGGTATGGGGGAAGCAGAAAGAGGTGCAGCTAAGTCAGGAGCAGTTTCAGACGAGGCGAACAATTGCAGATGAAGGAGATAAGATCACATTTTTGGGCTGGAACCGGAGGCAGTGACGAAGCTGGCTGCTTGAGCACCATCTGCACTATATAGGCAAAATATGTAAACAGCTAACTCGAATTTCGTGAACAAGCAGGGGCATCACTGCTCTTTGACATAAGTGCATATACTCGCACTTTGCTGTTTTAAAGGAAGTGACTGGCATGTTGTGTGTCCATGACGTGCATTGCAACTTACAAAGGGCCTCAGTCTGAGTGTTGAAGAGGAACGCCTCACCTTGAGTTACCATTTGGGCTTGCAATACTTTGCTGGTCACCATACCTACCCCTCACAATACCCTGGTGCTTTCTGATTGCTCAAATGAAAAGACCAATGTATGCGACACAAAACGTTGCCAGTGTCAATGTCAACTGAGTAAAGAAGGAATAATGCAAATATCAGCTCCCAATATGCACCTTTGTATTAAGTTTATAAACCTGTTGTGCAAATACTTTACAAAATGACTTTAATGGCAAGCACCAGAGAGAACATTGCCCAAAAGCTGCAGCGGTCTCCAAGAAATAATGATAGCTATGTATTCAGGTGGCCATACGATTTGAGCTAGCATATATAAAAATCAACTGTTTGAAAATAAACTGAATTTGGATTTTATTAACTGTATAGCACCCAGGCCTTCTGGCTTCGAAGTCTCCGCTAATGCTAAGGTTTAATTGCAGAGTTGAAAATGCAGTAATGTGTAATTGGTGTTCATTATGCAATAAAAGGAGATTCTGAAATCTTCGAAAGGGTTGAGCATCTCTAAAAATAAATAAACAAAAATGTTGGACATGTTCCTGAAGCAATCAACAAATCATCCTGAAATCATCACGAACCAGTCTTTTTAATTAGAAGACTGTGGTGCTAGTCAGGTAATCTGACAGTCATTTTCAAACAATCCTAAAACCACCAGTAGCAATGCATCTCGTGAAGTAATCAGGTACTCAGTTTCAAGTCATTCTGAAATCATCAGGAGCAGTCAAACCTTGTGGAGTCATCAGATAATCCTTTTCAAGTCATCCTGAAATCGTCGGGGTTAATCACATCTTGTGAAGTCATCAGAATCTCATTTTCAAGTCATCTTCAAATCATCAGGCTCAGGTTTCTAAACTCTGCTGATGACTTTAAGAGCTTGATGATGTGAAAATGACTTCTACAGTAGTTGGATGATCATCCAATGACTCTGGGATGACTTCTAAAGTAATCCTGTTTGACCTGGGCTACCACTCCCCTCAGTGCCTGTCACCCCCCAGGCCCTGCCCCCAAGACTCGGCAGGAAAGGAAAAGTAAAACGAGTGTTTATTATCGTTTTATTTTTCCTTTCCTGCCATTGTTGGGGGAGGTGACGCTCCTCTCCCATAGCGGAGGAGACGCTGCTGATGATTGGGTTAAATTAAAAAATCAAAGCATCCAGTTTTCCATATCCTGCCGTCTGCTAGAACCAATGCTCATCCTCTGCAGGAATCGAGAGAGCAAAGTGCTTACCTCCACTATTGGCTGGCATAGTACCAATTAGAACACACATTTAACTTGCCGTGGCTTAGAAACCTATGACAAATCCTCAAGCACTCGCCAAACTACCAAACCTCAGCAAAATCCTCAAAAGAGAGGTTATGGTCAGGGCCACTGCAATTATGTGGCTGAGCAGGACCAAATTATGCAGCAGGGTTGACTAAATTATGTTGCAAGGAAAGGCAAATTATGTGGCATAATGCTACACATTTTCTCATTTCTACACATGGGAATCCCATCTGGAAAAGAGTTTACCCTATTAGTATCAATTTAACACCCAAATCCAGCAATAAGTAACTTAAAGATGGCTGGTCAGCCTTTGTGAAGGGCTTTCCTGTGCGCAGAAACATGTGTTGCCATGTTATTAGTAACTTTTGATATATTTAAGCTAGAAACAATTTTTTTGCTAAAATCAGCAGAATATGCAGCAAATGATGGATTATGTAGCAAATGTGACAAATCCATAGCGATGCAAAAAACGCCCCAGCAGCAGAAACGCATAATTTAATTCCAGCCCTGGTTATGGTACAATTCAATTTAATCCATTGATTTGCCCCTCAAAAGGATACTGTGGTTAAAAGAGTCTATATGCCCAGAAAATTCTCCCAGTCCTGTAAACCCATCATTGCATTGGTCTGAAGATGTCTTGTCTTGTCCAGGCTGCTAGAGTGTGTCTACCTAAGGAGGCTGAACCACGCCAGCCCACCCCTGAAAGATCTCATCTGGATCCCAGTGCAACAGCCTAGGTCCTTACCTCAGATCACAGCCAAAGTATCTCTGGTTGAGGCTACTCATTAAAGCTCAATCAAGTTGCATCCAAACCTTCTTTACCCTGAATTCATTTGACCAATGGCGGCTCGCATAGGGCGTGCTGCGGGGAGGTGGGGCGGGGTGGGGGAGGGGCAGGGTGGGGAGGTAGTAAACTTGGACATACGACGGAACGGAGGAAAGTAATTATTACGTTCCTCCGTTCCGTCGTATGTCCGAGTTTACTACCCCCCCACCCTGACCCACCCCGCCTCACCGACTCGCAGCACGCCCTATGCGAGCCGCCACTGCATTTGACTGAAGTCTTTTTTTCTGAGCTAGTGATTCAAGAATCTCAGATAAGGGCTCCCTTCTCATCCTTCTGGACTCCAAGGGCCTGTGCTTAGTTACTGTTTCATTTACTTTACACAACACCTAAATAAATAAATAGTCTGGTCACCGTGGTCGAAATGTCCAACATATATAACTGAATGTGGTGCCTTACTCCTGAGAGCAATTGCTGTATTTACTAATATTGAGATTTTAAATGGATTTCCAAGTTAGTCTAGCACAGATTATGCACCAAATAATCTCTTTTACATATTCTCAGGATTTAGGTCTTTGAGGGTTCTGTTCATTGTGACAAATAAAAACACAAGCGGACTGCGTAAAACTTTGTTGAACTTGGGGATTTCTGTAAATTGTATTCTGTATTTACTGCCGGTGCTGATCTGAAAATCCACAGTGGGGCTGAATTCTGCTCACTGTGCACATTTCTGTACGTTATGCTTTTGTAATAGTTGTCATCCAGATTGCAAGTAAAATAGAGGTGTGCAGTGTCAATTCAAAAGTACTTTATTCGGTTGCCATAACAATCAAAACATAAAATAAAAACATCAAAAACAGCATAATAAAATCAGTCATGAACACATATAAAACCAGCAATCTTAAAAAATGTGATTGTTAATATATTTTTCATCTCTAAAAACCTCTCAGTAAGCAACCATGGAATACTTATTAGGTGCCAGATTACACTAGCACTACATATCGTACATAAAAAAAAGAACTCAAGATCAGATTCGTGCAATCGTTTAACAGTGTTCCACAGCAGGACCAAATAGAGCAACGTTTATAAAGTGCAGAGTGTCAAAAATTCCACAAAGCCCTAGCAATCCACAGTTTAATAAGCAATAATACAGCACTTAATCAGAAAGTGCAAAGTTTGTAAAGGGCAAAGTTCCTAAGATCTATAAAACCTAGTCATACACAATGTTGAGGAGTCTTAGCGGTCAAAAAAAGCAGCTACTCAGGATCTTCAAGTGGATCCCCACCGAAACAAGAAAAACAGTCACCCAGGCCCTCGTCACCAGCAGGCTGGACTACGGAAACGCCCTCTACGCAGGAACGACGGCTAAGCTCCTGAGACGGCTGCAACGCATCCAGAACGCCTCTGCACGTCTTATCCTCGACATCCCCCGACGCAGCCACATCACACCCCACCTGAGAGACCTGCACTGGCTCCCTGTCAACAAGAGGATAACCTTCAAGCTCCTCACCCACGCACACAAAGCACTCCACAACTCCGGACCAGCCTACCTCAACAGACGACTCAGCTTCTACACCCCCACCCGCCAGCTCCGCTCGACCAGCCTCGCCCTCGCCACAGTCCCCCGCATCTGGAAAACGACCGCCGGCGGCAGATCCTTCTCCCACCTCGCCGCCAAGACCTGGAACACCCTCCCCACCAACCTCCGACAGACCCAAGACCTACTGGCCTTCAGAAGACTCCTCAAGACCTGGCTCTTCGATCAGTAGCAGCACCACCCCCCTCTTCCCCCAGCGCCTTGAGACCCTCGCGGGTATGTAGTGCGCTTTATAAGTGACATGATTGATTGATTGATTGACTCAAGTAAGCCAACTTAAAAAATAAATAAATAATTGAAATGGTTATCCAGGACAGAGGATCTATATGTCTGCAAAGACCTAGCCGTACACAATGCTATACTATAATGCCTAGCACTTTTAACACCATCTCATTTGTGTGGCTAGGTCAAGAACGTTTAACAAGAAGCGACTAACCGCAAACACAATTGGACTTGAGGTGTCAGTTTTTAGAATTCTCTGGGCAACTAAATAGTGGGTTGTCCCCAGATTCGGTCACACTGGGCGAATCCATTTGTGGGTGGAGCCATGATACTTTGTGCAGAAGAACAACAGGGGCCAGAGCGCAGGCTGGGATAAACATCAGAAGTCTGGTCTTTGTTCCATTTGCAACTAAAGGCTTTCAAGGGTAGGCTGCCTAAACCAAACCGCATATGTAAACCTTAGCTAGAGGTGGAGTGATAGTATCCAGAAACCTTTCAAAGTATGGGCTTAACTTGAACTCGAGAAACTGTTTACTTAAAATGCCCGTGGGTCCCCCTCACAGCTTGCAGGTCGTAAACATGGACCCAATAACATGATTTCAGAGGAGCAGTCTTTGCCTTTCGAATATTGCCAGAGTCTTCCTATAGTCTAAGTAAACCTAGCGCCTTACACCAACTAAAAACAAATTTCAACCAGGGAATCTTTGCAGCACTACTCATCAAATCCCCTAGAGAATCTCTACTCTGTTTTAGCTCTGGTGTTGACCAAATATGAATCCAATATATTAGTGGCTTCAATTGCGGCACATCTGTGATTCGTTTGGTACCCAGATCGAGGAAAAGAGGGATCAGGGGAGTGCTGACAGAGACCGAGATGAGCGATCTTATAAATTTATTCTCAGCTACTGGCAGCTTCTGGGTGTCAGCATACCCCCAGACTTCGGCTCCAAAGAGTGCTGCACTTTGGGCCTAAGCGCAATAAACCTCGAGAGCAGGTGATATTGAACGAGAATGGGTCCGCTTGTGTAGTCGAAGGATGCCTTTGGATCTATGTACTGTTAGCAGGGCCGGTCCTAGAACTTCTGGGGCCCCGGGCGAGAGGGAAGATGTGAGGCCCCTCTAATTTGCATGTAACATCACAAGAAGTGACATCACAAAAGTGACATCGCAGGACTTTTGATCTTATTTGGCATCACTGAAGAGACCTAATGTGGATATCAGTAACATGGACAAAAAGATATATATATAAATGAAATAAGTCCATATATTTGAAGACTGTATTAAATGGATTACATTTGTCACATTGGATGGAAAAGCTAGGTGCAGGTCTCAAAAAGATGGATATTTTTTTACTCCATGTTTCCAGATTCCATGATTGTTTCCAGATGAGTGCATGATAAATTACAAAAGGCTCAGTTATCTTTCCGTGCCATTATTCTGCCACCTTAGGATGAAATTAATACCTTGTAATTTGTTTTAACGTAAATCCTCTCACCGGTATTCCACACGCACATGCTAAGACTCGTAGGCCAATCTTTTGCCAGAATTATGTTAAGTGCAAAAACACAACACGTATAATATAAAAAAAAAACAAGACACCATTGCAAACAAATAAAGATTGTAAATAAATTAAAAAAAAGACTTAGAACAACGGAGACCACTACTAAATCATACTTTGACTTGAAGGTATGCTGCAGATTCAAGGGGTTTTCAAATCAACATTTTTGATTTGGTGTTAGAACTGTAGGAAGTGGTAGTGACCGGTTTTAGCACTGGTGGAGTCCTGTGCGACAATGTTTGTTGGTGCCCCCCAATGACTCCTGTTGCCACGGATTCCCTCACTACCACCCTTTAACAGTGCCCCTCAAGTCTCCATAACTACACTCTCTCTCAGATGCATTTAATTTGATTTACAGCGCCTCTCATACCAGTGTAGGGTGTCAGAGCACTTTATATCACACACATTACACATAAACAATCAATCATATCTGTGTAAATCACTGTATAGGAAATGTTACATAAGACAAAGGACTGCAATGTGTAGAAGTCACATGACAATCATACTAGTAGGCAGTGGCGGCTCCTCCATTGGGACGTGGGGCGTCGCCCCACTGCTTCTCGCAGTGCGAGAAGCAGAAACATAAAATGGTAAAACTACCATTTTATGTTTCTGCTTCTCGCACTGCGAGAATGCAGAAGTGCCTGGTTGGAGGCGGGCGGGTGGGCGGTCCTGCTCGAGGGCAGGGGGGGGGTGGAAGAGTGGCTTGCCCACTGTTGTGGGCCCTGACTGTTTGGTCGGCCCCAGGGCCGACCAAAGCAGTCATGCGCACTCTACATTTTCGCTATGTCAGCCTACATAGAGAAAATGGCCTCCATACAGGCGCCCGGCTGGGGCGCTGTCCGCTGCACCGCACCAATCACAACGCTGCCATTGCAGCGTTGAGATTGGCTTAGGGGAGGGGAGGGAGGCTGCCTAAAACGCGCCAGGAGCAGAAGGAGCTGAGGCAGCGGCGCGTGATGCTGCATGCGGAGGAAGGTAAGTTTTTGAATTTTTAACCATCCCGCTTCCCCCCACCCGCCCGTCTTGCCGGCCGCAACTGAATATTTCTCATCCTAATAGTTCTTCAATGACCAGACATAGTTTATGTCAGTCGTCTTATCCTCAAATACAATTAGCACTGTTAGAACTGGAACAGTGTCCCCATAAAGCACTCCTTTGGGGTAGAATTCCCATTAATTTTCAATTGAAGGTAAACAGAATTCAAACAAATTTTCCTTATATTCTTCGTATTTATTGTTAAACCATGTTACGTCACAATGGTTATCAGGAATATCATCATCACAAATTCTTGTTCATATATTCCAAAATTGTTTTCGGTGCATGAATGCAACAAATTTTAAATCAGGGTTTTAGGTTAATGATCCCAATGCATTTCGGGACCAAGCCCTTCATCAGGGGGCCGTTCTGTAAAGTAAAACAGGTTAAAGTTCAAGGGGATCATTGCCTCCACGAGTTAACAGCATATAATAAATTATATGTACACGTGTGAAAGGTGTCTGTTTTTTAGAGGAACACAAAATATAGTAGACTAGGGTGCATTAGTCAACAATAGCATCATTATATTAAACGAAGCCGAGAGATATTGAATCAAGTGCATCATGTGCAAAAACGAGTGAGACATTATACTGAATAAAGCTGAATAACGAGATGGTGAATCCAACGCATCGTGTGCAGAACCGAGTTAAACGTTCAAACGTGTGGTTAAAAAGTGCAGCGGTGGAGCGTGCACATAACTTGAAAAAAGTAAGAATAACCGTGCTGAGTTTAAATCGCAAAAAGTGTACTACCAGTGTGTGACGAATTAACCGAAAGGTGCTGCCCATAAGTTATAAAAAAAACGGGTCAGAACTTACTCAGATGGTCGAGTAATTCTTAACTGTATACAACGAGTCGGAAGTGTTCAACAAGAATCGTCCATTTCATTCCAAACTCTGGGTGAAACAATAGATTAAAATCAAAAAACGGTTTTATCGTGCATACTGAAATAGTGTGGCCAGCTAAGTGCAAGGTACAATTCTTACCGGATTGTGTACGCAAGAACTCAAGAGTTTAGTCCGCGTCCCGGTCAAACCGTCTACAACTTCGCGCACGTTGAAAGCGGAAGTTAAAACAGATAGATCGACGCCATGTTGGAATGGGGAACGAATACTAAAGTAAACGAACGTGGTGGCCATCTTAAGATGGTGACTATCGGCAAATACACTCGAGTGAACCGTAACGTGAATAGTGAAAGAAAAGTGCACAGGAAGAAAAATAAGTGAATAAACAAATGTATACTGGAAATATTAATATTGTAACAGAATCACACATGTAAAAAAAATTCTCAATGTGCTAAGGGTCATGGTTTCTACATCCTTTGATCATCATCAATACAGTGATAATAAATAACAATTATAAATGACAAAAATCAATGCGACTAGAAAAAATCACTTTACAGATAGCAAGTAAATTCTAAGCGTTCATTAAGACCCTTCGGGTAACAAGCGTCCAATTTCTTAATCCAGTACAGTTCACGCTGTAACAATTTCTTTCTGTTATCAACGCCTTCCTTCACAGGAACAACTTCCAAAACCAAGAATCTTAATTGACTCACATTATGCTTGTGTATGGAAAAATGAGCAGCAACTGGTGCTTTTTCAACATGATTTCTTATGGTACTTTTGTGTTCGGTTAATCGTGTTTTGATTTTCCGTTCAGTTTTACCCACGTAAATGAGCCCGCACGGGCACTTCAGAAGGTAGATCAAGTTCTTGGAATCACACGTAGCTGTAGTAAATAACCTAATCGGAGTACCCATGGTGGGATGGGTCATTGTAGTGCCTCTGATAATATTATTGCAATGGCTGCAATTTAAGCATGGTAAAGTTCCTTTGTGGATAATGCCTTTTGGTTGAGGTACTGTGTTTAAAAATTCTTTAAGGTTTCTTGTGCGTTGGTAGGCAAACAGTGGTGGATTATCAAAAATGCCTTTGAAATCAGTTTCATTCCGTATCATTGGCCAATGTTTAAGCATAATTTTTTTATCTGATAACTTTTTGTTGAGAATTTAGATACAAACACAGGTCTATTATTGGCTTTTTCTCTTATTTGTGTAGTCAATAGATCTTTACGATCCGTTTTATCCGCCCTTTCTACTGCTGCTGTTAAAATTTGTACTGGGTATCTTCTCTCCTTGAACTTCGTTATAATCTTGTTTTTATTAACCCTGGGTATAATACTTCGCTACGCTCACGGAGCATGCAAAGTTTGTGCTACTACGCACTACGCAAAATGCACGTAGCAGAGTGAAAAACTGTGCTAATTGACGTAGCGTAGCAGCAGTATAATAAAGTCCTACAAATGCTTTGATAAAGCAATTTTCTATGCTAAAAGCATATAACCAATTCACAAAAGTGAATTTTGACAATAAAATATCAAGCAATGAGAGCGGTGATGATTTTGGGGTCCCCCTAACCTAGGGGGAGGACCAAGCAGATGCCTTGAACACAAAAAGCATATCATGTGAACGATTCAGTGGTGGTCCCTTCCTCCTAGGACCACCCCAAGCACAGTTATGGGCAAAAATACAATCCCAA
Organism: Calotriton arnoldi; assembly: GCA_963921515.1. NCBI lineage: Eukaryota > Metazoa > Chordata > Amphibia > Caudata > Salamandridae > Calotriton > Calotriton arnoldi. Next base: position 912,761 of record CAWUFW010003837.1, on the reverse strand, counting down.
CCAAAGGCCCTGCAAAACATTATGGGACGAGATTAGCAGTGGGCAGTGAATATTATAGTGTCCAATATCAAAATAATTCTACAAAGAGCTGCAGTTCAACTAGTCGTTACTAGATGTCCCTCACGAGTCAAATGCAAAAGCATTGAAATTATTAATACATCAAGCTGCAGTTCCACTAGTCGTTACTAGATGTCCCTCACGAGTCAAATGCAAAAGCATTGAAACCCTTTCATGAAGCTTTTGCATTTGACTCGTGAGGGACATCTAGTAACGACTAGTGGAACTGCAGCTCTTTGTAGAATTATTTTGATATTGGATACTATAATATTCACTGCCCACTGCTAATCTCGTCCCATAATGCTTTGCAGGGCCTTTGGTTGGGATTGTATTTTTGCCAATAACTGTGCTTGGGGTGGTCCTAAGAGGATGGGACCACCACCGAATCGTTCAAAAGATGTGCTTTTTGTTTTCAAGGCATCTGCTTGGTTCTCTCCCTAGGTTAGGGAGGATCCCAAAATCATCACCTTTCTCACTGCTTGTTAATTTATCGTTTTCACTTTTGTGAAATTACTATATGCATTTTTAGCATATAAAGACAGAGATATTTATCTTAACTTGCACTGTGCAAGATGTCTTTGGCAATTATTGTACAGTGCAGTCAAGCACACAGCTACACACTTGCACTACGCAATTTGCATAGCTACGTGTAGTTCAAAATGTACTTCTCATAGCTACGTGTAGTGCTACTACGCAAACTACGCCCAGGGTTAGTTTTTATTCATTTCATACAGTTCTGGCTTGGAAGAATTTCTTTTGGCTCTCAATAGTTGTGAATAGGGTAAATGTATTTTAAGGGCCCTCTGGTGACAACTGTTAAAGTGCAGGGTATTGTTCCTGTCTGTACTTTTGGTAAACACATCCGTTTCGATCTTGTTGCCATGTCGAGTAATAAGTACATCCAGGTATGTGATTTTTTCCATGCTAGTGGAATAAGTGAATTGAATGTGGTCATCGATATTATTGATGTAATCAATGAATTCTTCTATTTCATCCGGTAAACCATTCCACATGAGGAAAATGTCATCAATGTAATGCCAATATTTTAAGATTTTGTCAGACCACCGAGGATTAGATAAAATGTTGTCATTTTCAAACCGGTACATGAACAAATTTGCGTAGCTGGGGGCTGCGCAATTGCCCATAGAAGTACCGGACAGTTGAAGAAAGAACTCATCGTTCCATCGAAAGTAGCTATGATATAAAGTAAATTGGAGAAGTTCCAACAAAAAGATATTTAGGTCTTCTTTGATATCGTGGTTTATAAGGAATGATTCAATCGATTCCATGCCTCTATTGTGTGGGATTGACGTGTATAATGAACAAACATCAATTGTACATAATGTGATCACACTTTCTTCATCTAGGGAAACATTGTGTATTTTTTTCAAAAAGTCTGTCGTGTCGCGTATGTATGTTGTCATCTGTTTAACAATGGGTTGTAAGTGTCTGTCTAGATATTTACCAGTGGGTTCATGAATGGAATTTTTGGTTGAAACGATTGGGCGGAATGGTGGTTTGTATAGGTCTGTGTGCACCTTCGGCAACATATATAGGTACGGGCTCTTGGGGTAATCCTGAATCAAGTATTTCTTGTCTTTCTCAGTAATCACGCCATTGCTGCATGCGTTGTCAATAATTTCTTTGAGTATTTTCACAAATTCCTCAGTTGGGTTAGTGGGTAATTTCATATACAAATTCATGTCATGAACGTGTTCTTCAACGCTTTGATTGTAAAATGAGGAATCCAAGATGACGAGTGCGCCACCCTTATCAGCTTTACAGCATCGGATATCTCGAAATACTTGATTCAGGTTTACCCCAAGAGCCCGTACCTATATATGTTGCCGAAGGTGCACAAAGACCTATACAAACCACCATTCCGCCCAATCGTATCAACCAAAAATTCCATTCATGAACCCACTGGTAAATATCTAGACAGACACTTACAACCCATTGTTAAACAGATGACAACATACATACGTGACACGACAGACTTTTTGAAAAAAATACACAATGTTTCCCTGGATGAAGAAAGTGTGATCACATTATGTACAATTGATGTTTGTTCATTATACACGTCAATCCCACACAATAGAGGCATGGAATCGATTGAATCATTCCTTATAAATCACAATATCAAAGAAGACCTAAAAATCTTTTTGTTGGAACTTCTCCAATTTACTTTATATCATAGCTACTTTCGATGGAACGATGAGTTCTTTCTTCAACTGTCCGGTACTTCTATGGGCAATTGCGCAGCCCCCAGCTACGCAAATTTGTTCATGTACCAGTTTGAAACTGACAACATTTTATCTAATCCTTGGTGGTCTGACAAAATCTTAAAATATTGGCGTTACATTGACGACAATTTCCTCATGTGGAATGGTTTACCGGATGAAATACAAGAATTCATTGATTACATCAATAATATCGATGACCACATTCAATTCACTTATTCCACTAGCATGGAAAAAATCACATACCTGGATGTACTTATTACTCGACATGACAACAAGATCGAAACGGATGTGTTTACCAAAAGTACAGACAGGAACAATACCCTGCACTTTAACAGTTGTCACCAGATGGCCCTTAAAAGACATTTACCCTATTCACAACTATTGAGAGCCAAAGAATTTATTCCAAGCCAGAACTGTATGAAATGAATAAAAACAAGTTTATAACGAATTCAAGGAGAGAAGATACCTAGTACAAATTTTAACAGCAGCAGTAGAAAGGGCAGATAAAACGGATTGTAAAGATCTATTGACTACACAAATAAGAGAAAAAGCCAATAATAGACCTGTGTTTGTATCTAAATTCTCAACAAAAAGTTATCAGATCAAAAAAATTATGCTTAAACATTGGCCAATGATATGGAATGAAACTGATTTCAAAGGCATTTTTGATAATCCACCACTGTTTGCCTACCAACGCACAAGAAACCTTAAAGAATTTTTAAACACAGTACCTCAACCAAAAGGCATTATCCACAAAGGAACTTTACCCTGCTTAAATTGCGGCCATTGTAATAATATTATCAGAGGCACTACAATGACCCATCCCACCATGGGTACTCCGATTAGGTTATTTACTACAGCTACGTGTGATTCCAAGAACTTGATCTACCTTCTGAAGTGCCCGTGCGGGCTCATTTACGTGGGTAAAACTGAACAGGAAATCAAAACACGATTAACCGAACACAAAAGTACCATAAGAAATCATGTTGAAAAAGCACCAGTTGCTGCTCATTTTTCCATACACAAGCATAATGTGAGTCAATTAAGATTCTTGGTTTTGGAAGTTGTCCCTGTGAAGGAAGGCGTTGATAACAGAAAGAAATTGTTACAGCGTGAACTGTACTGGATTAAGAAATTGGACGCTTGTTACCCGAAGGGTCTTAATGAACGCTTAGAATTTAGTTGCTACCTGTAAAGTGATTTTTTCTAGTCGCATTGATTTTTGTCATTTATCATTGTTATTTATTATCACTGTAATGATGATGATCAAAGGATGTAGAAACCATGACCCTTAGTACATTGAGAATTTTTTTTACATGTGTGATTCTGTTACAATATTAATATTTCCAGTATACATTTGTTTATTCACTTATTTTTCTTCCTGTGCACTTTTCTTTCACTATTCACGTTACGGTTCACTCGCGTGTATTTGCCAATAGTCACCATCTTAAGATGGCCACCACATTAGTTTACTTTAGTATTCGTTCCCCATTCCAACATGGCGTCGATCTATCTGTTTAAACTTCCGCTTTCAACGTGCGCGAAGTTGTAGACGGTTTGACCGGGACGCGGTCGCGGACTAAACTTTTGAGTTCTTGCGTACACAATCCGGTAAGAATTGTACCTTGCACTTAGCTGGCCACACTATTTCAGTATGCGCGATAAAACAGTTTTTTGATTTTAATCTATTGTTTCACCCAGAGTTTGGAATGAAATGGACGATTCTTGTTGAACACTTCCGACTCGTTGTATGCAGTTAAGAATTACTCGACCATCTGAGTAAGTTCTCACCCGGTTTTTTATAACTTATGGGCAGCACCTTTCGGTTAATTCGTCACACACTGGTAGTACACTTTTTGCGATTTAAACTCAGCACGGTTATTCTTACTTTTTTCAAGTTATGTGCACGCTCCACCGCTGCACTTTTTAACCACACGTTTGAACGTTTAACTCGGTTCTGCACACAATGCATTGGATTCACCATCTCGTTATTCAGCTTTATTCAGTATAATGTCACTCGTTTTTGCACATGATGCACTTGATTCAATATCTCTCGGCTTCGTTTAATATAATGATGCCATTGTTGACTAATGCACTCTAGTCTACTATATTTTGTGTTCCTCTAAAAAACAGACACCTTTCACACGTGTACATATAATTTATTATATGCTGTTAACTCGTGGAGGCAATGATCCCCTTGAACTTTAACCTGTTTTACTTTACAGAACGTTCCCCTGATGAAGGGCTTGGTCCCGAAATGCATTGGGAGCATTAACCTAAAACCCTGATTTAAAATTTGTTGCATTCATGCACCGAAAACAACTTTGGAATATATGAACTACAAGAATTTGTGATGATGATATTCCTGATAACCATTGTGACGTAACATGGTTTAACAATAAATACGAAGAATATAAGGAAAATTTGTTTGAATTCTGTTTACCTTCAATTGAAAATTAATGGGAATTCTACCCCAAAGGAGTGCTTTATGGTGACACTGTTCCAGTTCTAACAGTGCTAACTGTATTTGAACATTATTTGACTCCCTTTGGTCAGAGGGAGATACCCATTAGCACCCAACCGTTATATACAAGTGTACTTAACTACTATTTGATTATCCTGAATAAAGAGTGTGCCGCACAAATCCATTGATCTCTCAGTCGTCTTATCCTGCCACCAATCAAGGGATCTCGCATACCATATTACAGGCGCATTCTATCCCATGGCGGGATTTCCCACCCGCCAAGAAAGCAGGCCCCAAGTCTTTACATGTCTAGGAGAGAGCTTCCCTCATCACGAGTCCACCAGCCCACTGCCCTCATCTAGCGACCCCCCTCCCTCATTCAGCGTGTTTGTTTTGGGGTCTGACCCTCGGATATCCGGGGGCCAGGATTTGGACTACATCTCCGCTTCATCGACGACGTACCCAGGATCATCTTGACTTTAGGAGGCCCTGACTGACCTTCCTTGTTTTGTGTGCAAAACTCAGGCTTCGGAGAGCAAAGCCTGCCTGTGTATTGGCGCTTTATAAATAAACAATAAAATTACGGTCAGTGGATGAATGCGTACAGCTGTAAATATGAATGAATGAATGAATGAATGGGAGTCCGATGGTGAAGGGATGGGTGACTGTAGTTTCACGTGTCAAAAACTAAAAGATGGACAAGGATGAAACTTTGCGGATGTATATGTGCATGAATGAGTCAATTATGGATGTATGGGTAGATATCTACATAAAAGACCACAGGGATGAGTACATGGAGCGAAATGGACGAAAGGGAGAATTCATTTGTCACCAAAACGTGAGTGGTTAATGAATGGATGGATAATTGAGTGTGAAGATGGATAGATGAATGAATATAAGCGGACTGATGAACGAGTGTGACGATGGAGGGGTGAACGGTACTGACGCGGAGTATATGAAAGGCTAAGCCATGAACACATTTACACCTCGCGAGGCACGCTCCTCACGCGCGCACCATGCTGCTCCGGGCTGGAATGCAAGAATGAGAATTATTAGATTAAATAGAACACTAGTTATTTCACACTGATCACGTTCTAGCGCATCTTCTAGGCTGTCAGTCAAGGCCTCGAATACATTATGTAGTTGTGTATAGTGTACAAGTGCAATACACACAGAAACATCTCGATTTCATCTCTTAAGCCCTCAGCGCTGGAGTCTGCAATCCATGCCTCGTCCACCCTTCCTGCCGATGCAACTTCACTTCTCGCCCGCAGCATCTCTCAAAACCAGACTCGATGGCCATGCTACTTACTAGTCCTGGATTAACTCTGTTTAATGAATGATCCATGTGTCAATTTACAGAGGCCTTAAAACAACGTTGCTTGCGCCTCCTCTGCCTGTTACACTACCACCAACTACGTGAATGTAGTTGAGTACAATCCGTAGTTCTCACTGTGCACCCATCCCAGTGGTCGAAGTGGGCGGGATCGGCAGGGCACAGCGTGCCCCTACTTCTTTAATTTCACAGAGTCCGTTCCCCTACTTTCTTATTTTAAACATGCCTCCCAGACTGCAGAAATCGCAAAGACCGATAGGGGACGGGCGGAACGGGCAGAGAAGGAAAAGGACTCTGTCTTTTCCGTCGTGCCCAGAAAAGACAAAGACAGTGTCCAGTTCTCTGCCCCCTCATCTGCCCCCCGCCCCCTCTTTGTTCCCCCTCTTCCCTCTCTTTCTGTCTGGCTCCTCCTCATTTAGTGAAAACCGAGACTTCAAGAAACAGGTATTTCCTTCTCTTTCCTCCTTTCGTTTATTTGCTCCCCTGTGAAATGGATTCAAAAAAGAAAAACACTTTTGCTGGAAACGTAGTCTATTTCTGACATTTTTCAATTTCTAAGTGCAGCCTCGGGGTGGAGAGAAATAAAACATTCAAAATATGAAAAATAACTGACTAAAGCAAAACAGAGTGGTTGCAAGGTGGCCAGATTGATTTATTCGCACCTAAACACATTAGCGCCACTTTACAGTGTTTGCCAGTGAAGCGCTACTTTTGTTTTCTCGTCTCTCTTTGAACAACATTGCTTCCCCTGGGTGGGAAAGTGCACTATTCCTGGAGGTACTGAAATACCTGCTTGATGGGTGAATTGGAAAACAAAATGCATACTGCGGCTCTGTATTCACAAATGTGGTCTTTTCAAACCATACTGCTTATGTTTTGTAAGGATATAAGCAATGGGCATTGAAACTGGGCCCTGTAGTCATTGCCTTAACTTTTCAGGCAAACGCACTCACTAATTTCTGAATAATGAGTGTAAAAAGAAAAAGGTAGCCATGTTGTTCCTGCTTACATTTCACATGCTTTACTTAAACTTGCATTCCCTATGAGTGTTTGCTTTTTCTAGGATGTTGTTAATTTTATTTTTAGGCAGCATATTGATCTTGTCTAGTACGTAATTTGAATTGAGTCACATCCAGGTGTTTATAGCGGGTCAGTGCAGTGCAAGTTTCTCTCAGTGGGGCAGTATGGTGTTCAGTGGGGGAGAGGATGTGGCACTATGGTAAGAGCTGCTGAATTTGAAACTGGGGAACCAGGTTCAGCCTTCATGACCAGTCCACCAGACCACTCCCCCTGAGGGAGCACATTCCCATGCTAGACCTTAGAAGGCCCCGCAAGATCTTAAAAGCCCTGGGGTCTTAGCACCAGCCAGTGGACCCTAGCAGTGGCAAGTGTGGGTTAACCTTGAAGGCCTGTCCGCCACAATTCATTCTGAAGTTCACCTCCAGTCTTGCAGGCAGGCCTATGAAGCAGCACACCATAGAGTGACAGCGACTCTGTCACTGAGGTCACAGGAACCTTGTGCAGGGTGGCTCTAGGGCAGTGCGACCGCACCAGGTGCTGACCAGCCGCGGTCCGTGCAGGTAACAGCGGTGGGGCAGAGGGGCCAGGTAAGGGGGGATTTCGAGGGACGATGCAGAGGGAAAATTAAATAAATAATACATTTTCCCTCGGCATCGTCCCTCGAAATCCCCCCTTCCCCGGCCCCACCGCCGTTACCTGCACGGACCACGGCTGGCGCTGACTTCAAGTGGGGGCGTCGTGTTTGCAATTATAATATGGTTTTAAAAGCACTTGCTGCCTCCTTCCTGGCCTCCAACAATTTTCGGCAACAATAAAAATGTCATGATAACGCCAGTGATTAATGTTCTCAGTAGAGAGAGATGGTGTTTTGTCCAGTAGACGTTTTGACTCATGGAAAGGAAGAGCAGGGGGTTAATGTGCCTGCTGCTAAGAACATGTACCATGCAGATCACAAAGTGCACATAATGTAAATAGGTCAGAGGGTTACTGCTTTTGTCAGAGAGACCCTATTGTTACTTGCAGTTAATAAGTTAAAATCCTAACATAGAACAGTGAGCTATTAACTGTCATGTAAGAGCTGCATGCAAACTGCAAGATATAAATTAGAGCGTTATGGTTTTTTCCCCAGTCTTTGATTATCCTAATGTTGCAAAAAAGGGTTCATTTGCTGATTATTAAAGAGAACCCCCTAACCATGGCATTACGTTTTAAATTCTGAGTTTGTGTTTCTCCAGACCAATCACTATTAAACTATGCTACCTACTAGTATGGTTGTCATGTGACTCCTACACCTTGTAGTCCTTTGTCTTATGTAACATTTCCTATACAGTGATTTACACACGTATGATTGATTGTCTCTGTGTAATATGTGTGATGTAAAGTGCTCTGACACCCTACACAGGTTTTAGTGGTGCTGTAAATTTTCTGATACTTTATTATTTTGACATTTTTAGGTCTCGCCTAGCGCAGCGCGCATGCGTTGCTCTAGGAGAGGGCCTCTTGGAATCACTTCAGACTTCCAAGAGACTTCTCCGTGTGGGTCTGCCTCCTCCCACACATCCCATTGACCTTTGCGTGTGGCTTTCAAAAATGAAAGCACGCAATTGGCCAAAGGCGGGTGCATGTCCCACCTTTTCTGTAAATGTTCACTCCCACGGCCTACAGCTGTCGGGAGCGAGCAGCGGCGCGCAGGGTGCCATCTGTTGTGGATCATGTTACTTTCACTCGGACATGTTGTTTTCACTTTCGCGGCCACACGGCCGCGCTTGTATCTGCTTTCCTATCTCGCCAGCATTATACACTGCGTCCTATTAAGGGATGAAAGTGAAGCTCTCGGGCGTGGTGACAGAGATGGATGCTTTATATTCTACTAAATGCTGTGCGCTGATCTAAGCCCCCCCCTTCTCCAGCGGCACACAGGAAGAACATTCGCTTAATAGGAGCGTAATCTGGGCGCTTTAAATTGTAACCACACAGTCAAAAGCTGCCCATTGAAACAATTAGGCAGCAACGCTGCGCACGGCCACAGCTAATTAAAGCGATCAGAGGGCGGAAGCTTGGGTAAACAGAGGACACGGCGGCAGGCACCGGAGTCCAGTGTGCCAGCTGGGAAGAGAGCGGGCTGGGAGGGACGTGACATTTGCTGGGCACCACCTGTGCCATTAAAATGCACCATTAATCTGCATTGAATTCTGTGTGTCAGTGGAAGAACCAGAAAATAGAAGCACGAGTTCCCCGCCTCGTGGGGTCTCGAGAGGGTGTATTAGCCACCACCAGTCTCCCTGGTACTCACACTGATTCATAGCTCCCTGAAGCTGAGAAACGTCCTTGTAAATCAATGCAGAGACTCCCACCTTTCTCTGAAAACGCAGCCGCTTTTTATTAGTAAAGAGTTGTATGTTATTATATGTTATTTTTACACAGGATTTAGTACGAACGCCGATGCGAAGTTAAAGCGTGTTGTATAATGCAGTGCTGCTCGCTGCTTACTTCGCCTCTTTGCGCTTTTTGTTGTCTGACCAAATTCCGTATTTTTTATTAATAGTAACACGGCGAAGCAACAAAAAACCTCCCTATCTCTTTAGGAAATCGCCATAGTCCAATGTAATATTAACAGTTTTACCGCCCTGAAACGTGACATTATTTGTAATACCACTGAGCGTTCACATTCCCAGCGAATTATTGCCAAAATGGCTGCGGCTGGCCGGTTCCTCTCAGAAGCAGCCCTTGATCGGAGGCTCAGCTGGTAGCTAGACACAAGCATTGGCAAAGCAATTCTTGCATGCGACTTAGTGCACGTCAGTGTGTACCAACGAGCCTGATGGCTTTGCTATTGCTTGTTTGTCCAGCAGCATAGGTGTTCCATAATGTTCCTCTCCCACTTACCATGTACGCGAGCCCCTACTTACTGCATCAGTACCCTCAATGTGAATCCGTGCTCCTGCTCACGAGCTCGTCTACCTCTTCCCTACCCTCCCCGAGTAGAGTACCTGAGCGCACTGCCCCAGTTCTCTCCTACCCTCGCTGCATGACTAACCACTTATAAGGTCCCAAAGGCGAGACCTATTGGCTATGCCAATGCTTGTTACACATGCTAACAGTCTGCCAAGATGTTTCCTTATTAGTACCAGTGGAACATACAACTGCAGCAGTGAGAAAGGTGACTAGTCAACCTTTGCAAAGGGCCCTCCACTTCACAGCAGCACAAGTCACATTTTTTTAGTAATTTTTGATCCGTTTGAGCTATCAACAATTTATTAGTTAAAATCGTCAGATTATGCAGCAGATGATGTATTATGTGGCAAATATGGGAGAGCCATAATTATGTGGAAAACATTTGCAAACTAGGATATTTTGCCATTCATGTTTGAACTGCTCTTGTGGAAAAAGGGAGGAGAAGTGCTGATGACAGAAACTCCATGGCTGGGAGACAAATGGCTTGCGATTCCACTTTTAAGGATATTTGGGACATTCTGTGATTGGAAACGTATCCCACTCTGTGAATGTATTTTAATGTCAATAACCCATATTAAACCTTAAATAAACATGTGTATCCATTGGTTAAATTAAATAACGTAATAAGCTGTAACCGGTTAGTGAAATTGGAAACAAATACTAAAAATTGGGATATTTTGCTCTTTCTGCCACACCTCTGACTCCGCCCACTGACCCAATCCACGGGTTATTCCCGCCCTCTGATTCTCTGCCCACAGTTCCCCTACTTTTTTTCCCCCACTTCGACCACTGACCCATCCACACCTGCATTACCACACGCGCTGTAAACCGGAATCACAAATGTAGTTTGCGGAAGACTTCGCCTCAGCCATGAAATAGCCCCCAAAAGTAAATGTTTATTTATGACGGTCTGGAAAAAAACGAATTAGTGCAAATACAGCACCTGCAAAAGACAATTCAGTATGAGGTCAAGCACAGAGAAGGGCGAACATGAGGAGAACTTTTTCCACAAGAAGCACAGTTCCAGAGAGTCCCACACGACCCTTCACTTGTGGACGTGGCAGACACTGTAGCAAACTACCCGAACCACACCTCGCTGAGAAAAGTCCGGCAATCCACTATACCACTAAAGTGTGCACTGTCCAAGACCCAGGCACACCTACCTAGCATCTTTTTTCATATCGGAAACGTGCAAAAACGCGGTACAACAATCCAAGTGTAAAACTACCACCCAAGTAACCCTGCAGGGTTTGCAGTTCTTGGCTCCTCTCAGAACAACAACTATCGAGGAACCTTCCCTGAAACGAACCCCAGAGAAGTGACAATCACCCCTGTACCACAAATATGGAGAAATCAGTCATAGGGAATAACCACCCCAACAGTTAAGTGGAGGATGACTTATTCTGGACCGTGCAGCGCCTTTGGACACGGGTAGATGGTGCTTTTCAGGTGAAGCCACTTTAAAAAGGACTAGGTCATATGTGCTCAGAAGGAGTCACAGCATTGCGTCAGGTGGAATATTAATCAGATGCAGCCACTCCCTCACCGTGAGAGTCTTTCCCTGAATTGAACAGCCTGTCAAGCAGGAATAGATCTCTCGGGGCCTGTGTGAGAAGACGTCCATCACCTTTTGCTCTTTTCAGCCAGTCCCTTGAAATCCGCAGGTGCACGGACTCAGTGTGTGTCCGTCAACCAGCCTCCGAAACTCTTCAACTTGCAGCAAAAGTAGGACGCTGGCAGCAAGGGGGAATCTGCAGTAACAGGGTAAACCGAGGCTTCCTAAATTAGCACCAACAATCGCCTTGCAGAGGAGATTTCATTCAGTCAGGCGAAGCAATTACCATTTCATTTGCGACTGGTAGGTTTTATTTATTTTATTAGGGCTATCACTCTGATGCTAAGGTGAGGTAAATGATGGGTGTTTGCCACCGTTGCTCAGTAACTGAAGCTGTAAATGCACATGCTGGAGAGTCGTGTGCGTAATCTCTCGTCACTGGCTTAAATCCATCCTAAATAGTATGCCTGGATATGTGCCTGTCAGCATTTACCAGTGCGCGTGTGTTAGAAATGGGGGTCTCTAGTTGGCAAGGGTTTGCACCTTTGTCCAAATAGGGACCCTTCTTCCTAGTCAGGGTAAGGGAGTTACACTCCTAAAATAACCCCTGCTCACCCCCTTGGTAGCTTGGCACGAGCAGTCAGGCTTATCTTAGAGGCAGTGTGTAAAGCATTTGCACATAACCAACAGTAATACAGTGTAAGCACTACAAAAGGACACCACACCAGTTTAGAAAAATATCCAATATTTTTATATACTTAAGACAAGACCAAAAACGATAAAAATCCACAGTACAGTACTTAAAAATCTTCAGTTATCAAAATATGCTTTAAAAACAGTTCCTTGATGTCGATAGCTCCGTCCGGGGCTATCACGGCGTCGTGAGCAAACAAATCCAAACAGTTCTGGCTGACCGCGGCGTCGCGGGCCAGCTACGGTGTCGGGAAGACCCGCAAACAGTACCTTTTAGAAATGCAGGGCGTCGGCGACCTCTCGTTGAGCTTCCGAAAGCACGGCGTCCGCAGGCGTCGGTTCTGGAGGTCGGTGCAGGAGTCGTCGGGGCCCTCGAAGTCACACGCGTTGCAGATCAAGCTCCTCTTTGTTGAAGTCAGGAGCGCTGGCGTTGGCAGGCGTCGGGTGCTGCGGTGCGAAGTGCAGCTGTGCGACGTGCGGTGCCCTCAGGTCGCAGTGCGAGCAGCGGCTCGGCGGCGGCATCAGATGGCGTCGTCGGTGAGACCAGGGCCGCGGTGCGAGATGAAGGCGGTGCTCGTCACGGTGCTGGCAGGTCACGGTGCAAGCAGCGGCGTCGTCATTGCTGAAGCGCTATCGTCGGCTGACAAACTGGAGTCGATGGCGCCGGCGTCGGTAGGCCAAGGCTGCGGTGCGGGCTGAGGGCGGTGCGTCGTGTAACGTTACGAGCAGTGCCCTCGAACCACGGTGCAAACAGCAGCGTAGATTTTGGCGTTGAGCGGTGTCGTCGGGGATACCAAGGCGTCGTCGTGAAGCGAGGTGGTGCGGAGTGCGGTGCCCACAGGTCGCGGTGCGAGCAGCGGCTCGGTGGTGGCATCAGCAGGCGTCGTCGGTGAGACCAGGGTCGTGGTGCGGCGGTGCCCTCTGCGGTGCCAAGGCATCGTCGCGAAGCGGTGCAGAGTGCGGTGCAGAGTGCGGTGCCCACAGGTCGCGGTGCGAGCAGCGGCTCGGTGGCGGCGTCAGCAGGCATCGTCGGTGAGACCAGGGTCGCGGTGCGGCGGTGCCCTCTGGGGTGCTTTCAGGACATGGAGTTGGCAACGGCGTCGTAGACGTCGTCGAGTTGCTTTTCTTCTGTTGCAGCACAAAACACACAGTCCCCAGTGCTGAGGGCAGAAGAGCTTGAAGTCTTTGCTGTTCCTGAGACTTCTTGAACAGGGGGCAGGCTCTACCTCCAGCCCTTGGAGAGACTCACAAAGTAGATTGCAGAAAGTTCAGTCCAGTCCTTTCACTGCCCAAGACAGAAGCAGCCACTGCAGGCCAACACAGCAAAGTGGTAGTTCCTCCTCACAGCTTCTCCAGGTCTTCTTCTTGGGAGTCTTCTTGATCCAAAAGAGTTCTAAAGTTCAGGGGTCTGGGCCCCAATATTTATATCCCAAAATCCTTTGATCCTTTAGGCAGAGAGTGTCTGTGCCCAGCCAGAACCAGTTCTGCCTTCTCTGGTGTGACTTCCTGGCAGGAGGTGGAGACGGCATTGTCAGAGGAAGACCAGGCCCTTTGAGGTGCAAGGAAATATCCTCCCCCTTCCCCAGTTGCAGCCCAGGTCTATTCAGCCCTTTCCTGACTCACCTAGACTTTCTGGAGTCACTCCTGCTCCCCAGCCTTCTGTCATCCAAAACCCAGACAGGCAATCCACATTCCAACAGAGGCACACAGGATGACTGAGCAAGAAAGTACCTACTTTCTAAAAGTGGTATTTTCAAACACAGAATGTAAAAAAACACCTTCACTAAAGGATGCATCTTTAGATTCTGAGTTCAGGCATACTAAACTTTATTTTCTCACCTAGTTCCCAGGGCCAGTTATGTTTATAAGATGTTATAAACAAACTTCCCATTCTGTCCTATGGGGAACAGGTAGCCTTGCAATAGTGAAAAACGAAATTGGCAGTAATTCACTATCAGGACATGCCACACACACCAGGGCATGTCCTACCTTTCACTTACACTGCACCCTGCCCACAGGGGTACCTTGGGCCTACCTTAGGGGTGCCTGACATGTAAGAAAAGGGAAGGTTGGGGCCTGGCAAGTGGGTGCACTTGCCAAGTCGACATGGCAGTACCAGACTGCGCGCAGACTCTGCAATGGCAGGTCTGAGTTACCTTTTCAGGGCTACTCATGTGGGTGGCACAATCAGTGCTGCAGGCCCACTATTAGCATTTGATTTACAGGCCCTGGCACACTCAGTGCACTTTACTAGGGACTAACAAGTAATCAAATATCCAATCATGGAAACACCAATCCATGACACATTTTACCATAGGAGCACTTGCACTTTACCACTGATCAGCAGTGAGAAAAGTGCGCAGAAACACTAAGCCAGCACAAACAGAGTCAAAACCGGGAGGTCAGAAAGCAAAAACTCAGGGGAAACACACCAAAAGATGCCAAGTCTAACAGCGTGTCTGCATGCATGCGTGTCAGCTTGTGTGTCTGGGTGTGCCTGCATGTTGGCTCGGAATGGTAAGACTTAGCAGTCATTGTGATTAAGTGTGATGGAAAAACGAATAATTTGACAGCGAGGAATGGATACCAATAACTTCTCCTGGTTGGGAGTTAAATGCCTTTTGTGTGTCAGGAGACACTTTTGGCAAAACTCCTAGTGCATGACTAAAGAGAGAGAGAGTGGAGAGGGGGGGGAGATGGAGAGAAGGCGAGAGAGACAGAGAGACGTCTGGACCAGTTGCAATATCAAAGCTCAAGAATTGAAAGTTTCCCAGGTCCATGTAAGTCTGTTCTTCTTTCTGTCGTGTCTAAGCATGTTATATTATGTTCAACATATTTATGATATATGTTCTGTTGTATAGCACTAATACGTTATCCGGAAAGCCACTGTGAATGTAAAACGTAGGTTCAGTAGGTAGCTCAGTGTGTTAATGTGCCTGCGGCCAGCATACGGGTATTTGTGACTTACTGGCCACAAGTTGCAGTAAAATAGTTTAGTAAGATAATTTCCATAGGGCGAGGATTTGTGTCTAACCTTCACGCCATAGGTTCCATTAGTGATAAAACAATCAGCGCACACGTTCCAGTCCCCGTGACACAGCTCAGAAGGCTACTGTGCCTACTGCAGACATGCGGGTGTCACCTGTAGGTCACAGGTTCTCGATAGAATTGGTCAGGGGATTAACGGGTCTTTTGGAGAGGTCTGGATGTAACCCGAAGGTTAGACATGTAAACCCAACATTTCATCCTTATAAGGTCGTTACAGTACATACCATAGAACCGGGTGATAGTAACATCAAATTAGAGGGTCATAAAGCCAAAGCCAATATCAGGAAACGCTGTATAAAAAAACTTTTTATATGTTATGTCATGGGATATATTCGTGATGCTAGTTTATATGTTACGTCATATGTGTTCTTATGTGGTAGATTTCTGTTTTTTGTATTTCATGGCTTGTAGCACGATATCGTCTTTTAATTGTGCTGTTTTGTTATATGTTTTGGTTTAGAGAATTTCATTTTGTTTCGTTTCAATCATTTTGTTGATATAAAAAGCAATATATGTCGACCATAACTGGATTAAAAAAAACAAAAAAAAAACACATAAATGCCAAATGTGGCCCAAAAGAGACACCCATATTAGTAAACATACTAATAATTGTATGGGTTATGTGATATGTTAGAATTTACATGTCACGTAATGTCACTTCATTTAAGGAATGTTCCATGGTTTACATTGTGTTATATTATGTGCTCTGATTGGTTAAGGCCCTGCTGGGCAACCAAAAGTCTGTGAGTCGTTTCCGGTTATTTGGGGGTACAGGTGAGTCTTGAGATCTCCCAGCGGCAGGCAAGTTGTGTGTGGGGTGCGCTCTCCGGCAAGTCTGGCTGTACGTTTCTTCTCACGCCGTCTCCCTGCTTTCCTCTTCCTTTCTGTCTTTCTTGTCTCACTCCTTCCGTTACTCCCCCTCCCTTTCTATCTCTTTCTTTCTCGCTGCCGGTCTCTAACTAGGATTTCTCAACCTGACTGTGTGCTCGCCCCGTCCTTTCTCTTCCTCTCTCTGCTTCCCTCTTCTTTTCTGCTGTCTCTCTCCTTCACTCTCTGCCCTTCTATCTCTTTATCGGTGCCGGGACGTAACTATGTGTCTCACCCTGTCTGTCTCCTTGCCCTGTCCTTTCTCTGTCTTTCTCTCTCTCTCTGCTTGCCCCTCTGTTCCCAATTCTCTCCCCAATCGTTCATGTCTTTCTTAGCTTCTCTTTCTCATCGTGCTCCCTTTCTCCTGCGCCCCCTCTCTCTTTTTCTGCTCCTCTGCTTCACTCTACATGTCTAATCTTATCTCCCCTTTCCCTTTGTAACCCCACCTCTGCAGTATTGCTATCAGCCGACGGACAGCCTTGTCGGTGGGAGGCATGAGACATGCATCTGGGGCCACCCCCAGCAGAAACAAACAATTTAGCCATGTTTACTCTTTTGTGTCGGAGGGAAGCGCCGGGATCCTCTCCAGTCAATTAGTAATGGGGGCACATTAGACTTGTGAAAGATTAGCACACAGTGGCACAGATGGACAGAGCACGTGGTAGGCCGGCGTCTGATATGCATCCGATTAGACTGACAGTTTTGCCAGTCATTGTCTTTGTTAGAACAGATTCACAATTGCTTTATTAACCTTCCTGCTTTCTCAAATTTGCTTGAAAATGCACCATTTGCCCACTATTTTTTCAAACTTTTCTCGGGGTTCGGGCTCAGTCGCTATGCTCACTTGCCGCAGTACGGTAATTGTTTTACGCCTCACCACTTTCAAATGTTACCAGCCGCCACTGCTAGTAGGCAGTATAGTTTAATAGTGATTGGTCTGGAGAAACACAAACTCTGAATTTAGAACGTAATACCATGGTTGGGGGTTCTCTTTAATAACCCGAATTGATTTCTATCTAAAAGAATCCTTTTTGCAACATTAGGATAATCAAAGACTGGGGAAAAAAACATAATGCTCTAATATATACCTTGCAGTTTGCATACAGCTCTAAGATGACAGTTAATAGCTCACTGTTCTATGTTAGGATTTTGACTTATAAACTGCAAGTAACAAATTATTTCACTGACAAAATCAGTAACCCACTGACCTATTTACATTATGTGCACTTTGTGATCTGCATGGTGCGTACTTTGCAGCAGGCACATTAACCCTCTGCGCTACCTTTTCACGAGTCAAAACTTCCACCTGACAAACTCCATCTCTTTCTAGGAAGAACATCAATCACCTAAGTTATCATGACATTTTTATTGTTGCCGAAAATTGCTGGAGGCCAGGAAGGAGGTAACAAGTGCTTTTAAAAACATAATATACATGCAATCATGACGCCCCCACCCGAAGTCAGCGCTCGGTGCGATCTCACCGGTCGCACCACCCTAGAGCCTCCCTGTTCAAGGGTCCTGTGACCTCAGTGACAGAGTCACTGTTGCTCTAAGGTTTGCTGCTTCGTAGGCCTGCCCGCAAGACTGGAGGTGAACTTCAGTAGGGATTGTGGTGGACAGGCCTTCAAGGTTAACCCACACTTGCCACCGCTAGGGTCCACCTGCTGGTGCTAAGACACCAGGGCTTCTAAAGTCTTGCGGGGCCTTCTAAGGTCTAGCATGGGAATGTGCTCCCTCAGGAGA
Organism: Calotriton arnoldi; assembly: GCA_963921515.1. Taxonomy (NCBI): domain Eukaryota; kingdom Metazoa; phylum Chordata; class Amphibia; order Caudata; family Salamandridae; genus Calotriton; species Calotriton arnoldi. The sequence continues at coordinate 894,780 of CAWUFW010003837.1, read as the reverse complement.
GTAGTCAGGTGGGCTGATCCTGGTTCCCCAGTCCCAAATTCGTCAGCTCTGGCGATGGTGCCACATCCTACTGAGAGAAACTCGCACTGCCTTCAAATACAACCCAATTGTGCCCCGCTATAAACACCTGGATGCGACTCAGTTCAAATTACGCACTAGACAAGAGAAATATGCTGCCTAAAAAAAAAAAAAATAACAGCATCCTGGAAAAAGCAAACACTCAAGGGAATGCAAGTTTAAGTAACGCATGTTAAATGTTAGAAGGAACAACATGGTTACTTTAACTCTTTTGCACTTATTATTCCGAAATCAGTGAGTGCTTTTGCCTGAAAAGTTAAGGACCTGACTACAGGGCCCAGAAGGGATCCGTTTCAATGTCCATTACTTATATCCTTACAAAACGTAAGCAGTATGGTTTAAAAAGACCGCACTCGTGAACACAGAGCCACGGTACGCCTTTTATTTTCCAATCCACCCATCAACCAGGTATTGCCGTACATCCAGGAATGGTGCACTTCCCCACCCTGGGAAATAATGTTGTTCAAAGAAAGACGAGATAACAAAAGGAGCGCTTCACTGGCAACCTCTAAAGTGGCGCTAATGTGTTTTGGGTGTGAAGAAAAATCAATCTGGCCACTTTGCGACCCACTCTGTCTTGCCTTATTTAGTTTTTAGGTCTTGCCTGGCGTGGCAGCGCATGCGCTGCGCGCCCGGCGAGATATATTGTAAATGAGGACTTTGAGAAGGGGGCTTTAAGCCCCGCCCCTCATTTCCATTGGCTGGCGTCACCGTTTATGCTAAACGGTGGCCTGCCATTGGAAATGAGCTGTTGGCGTTGCCTCCCTTTCGCCTTTTGGTCCGGCCCATCCGGACTGGATCGCCTGCTTCACGGCTGTTGTGAAGCAGTTTCTTATCGCAAGGAGGCGTGTTGTATAAACAAGCCGTGCGATCCAGTCCGGAAGGGCCATCTCAAAAGGAGACAGGGCTCCGCGTGTTTATTTTTGCATCACGCTTTCACTTTAAAGTGAAAGCGCGATGCAAAAATAAACAGCGGCTGCCTGGCGAGCGCTTGTTTATCACGTTACCCTGGCTGTAGTTGTTTCATAGAACCGGCCCCTTTGGACTTTATGCAAATTCGGATATGTGAGCGCTTGTTTATCCCGTTACCCTGGCTGTAGTTGTTTCATAGAACCGGCCCGTTTGGACTTTATGCAAATTTGGATATGCGAAAGTATAAGACGTGCGCCGGGCGCGCGGCCAATAATTCCTCACTACCTCCCTAAGTCTCAGAGGGTTACACAGAGTTTTATTGCCTGTCAGAGAGCTGGCTGCCCCTAAGGCTCCCAAAAGGAAGTCTGTTACTTCACAAATACGATGCACGCTTCTGGCGCTGAAGAGACGGGGCTCGGCCGTCGACTGTTCCATAAGAGACTGCTGCGCTGCCAACAGGGATGTGAGCGCATGTGGTAACGAGACGGAGGCTGTAGGGGTTGGAAAGGAGGCAGCAGTTTCCTTTGCACGTCAGGCGGAGACGGCATGGGTGAGACACGAGTGGAGCAGGAGAAAGTCACCCCAGGAACTGCCCTTTCCACGAGAAAGAGGCAGCTGGCTGCAGGAGTGCTGCAAGGACGAGAGGGACTGACACTTCCCACAGGAGCGGAGACTGCCAACCCTTCCCTGGCGTAGCAGAGACCACTAGACTGCACCTCACCATTGTCAGAGAGACTGCAGCGCCTGGAGCTCAGCGCCTCTATTAGTGGGCGTCGGGGAAGCCGATTCACACTGGCAGAGAGAGACTTTTCACAAGAGCCGCGGGTTACTGGGCTCCCTCTGAGAGTTTTCACACAATCCTGGAGTGCTGTCACTACTACCACGTGCGGGAACGGTCAGTGGTATCGCAGCCAACCCTTTCACGAGACCCTTTCACGAGAAATCACTGAGCTGCAATACTTTTCACAAGCGACTATAAAAGTGTTGTTAAAATGCTGAGTTCGAAACACAGGCGTAATTGAACGTCGCTTTCCAGAGGAAGAGGATGCGGGGTTATTGGTGAATATCTACACCAGGGAAGGGCAAAGGTGCAAAAAGAGAGTCCGTTCCTGATTTCACTAGAAAGGGAGAAGCCTCCCATATGTGGTTAGAGGCAAAAAAGGCGCTCAACTCGTGGAAGGAACATTTAATTCCGGAGTCCCCTGAGAACTTTGGGAAATTCCACACAACTCCTGACACACCTCCAGCACTGAATCACCTCCTCAGGTGCGTACCTTTACGTTTTTAGGTCGAGCCTAGAGAAAACGACCTTTTGGAATCGCTCTGGACTTTTCACACGCTCGTGCGTGTGAAAAGGCCTACGGCTTGCGGTTACGAGCAGCGGCGCGCGCAGTGTGCCATCTGTTGTGTCAGATTTCACACGAGCGCGCGCGCACCACTCTTGTTACTCCATGTAGGCACTTTGTTTTACTGGTCACTCCCACGGCCTTTTGCTGTCCATCGTTATTCCCAGCTGCTCGTGAGTTTTCAGCTTCGGGTTTACATTTGTCACACGACGTGCTCCCAGTTCAATTAATCTCCCTGTGCTGTGACGTCCGACCGCCACCTTCCGCCCGTCACTGCTTGCTATTAGTTGTATTTGTATTTACTGTACTATGTTTATTTTATTTAACGAGTGCTCCAGCCTTAGCACTTCGAGAGCTTGTTTTAAAAGTTACTCCCATGGAGTATTGCCTCGGGACTCCTTGCGTGCCTTTATCTTTTTACAGATTACTCCGTTCATGACGAGCAGTTGAGCCCCGAGCACCAAATTATGCGCGAGTCCTTAAGAGGTGCAGGGGTTGTGTCCGAGTGGTATTTTCCAATTTCTGTCCATTTATCCACCTAGTTAACACAACAAGTAACATTACACCTACAACGAGCCAGGACTATTGTCCGTTCTTGCAGGGAACGTTGTGATGTAAGGCTAGAGCTGCCAACATTCCAGCTGAAAAAGCAGGGTTTGAGCCTGACGTCCGCTCAACGTCCTGCGATTCAAAAAATGAATATAGTCTTCTGTTAGCTCATGTTTGCTAAAAATTAGTCTCTTAGAAGTTACATCAAAAGCAGTGACGGATGGTAGTATCACAGAGTTAAGCTCGCAAACCATTCTACAGCGCCGCAAAATCGGGCACTGCCAGCCTGCGAGGCCACTAACAAGTAAGGCTACTTTTTGTTAGTGAATGTTTTTTTGCCTTGCACACTGGTAATGCATAATGGCTGCTCGGGTGCCTCTCCTCAACACCCCCTCCCCTCAAGCCCCCCCCCTTCAGCACTCATGTACGGCAGGCAGCACAACACCGATTGTAGTTCCAAAGAATTGTTTCCCTTCATTCTAGTAGGTAGAATAATACTTTCCTAGAAAATGTTACTGGGGGGAGGGGGAGGAGGCAGCCTTCTGCAGTTAATTGTTTGTCCCACGTCTCTCCATGCGAGCCTTTAATGTGGACATGGCATGCAGAACCGCACTTCCAGAAGCCTCCTCTTCTGTTCATGCTTTAACTTTTCTGCTACATTTCAACCTCCCCCTGCCTTTTGGGAAAGACAAATACACGGCAGGACCAGGAATAATTCACTAACAGCTTGTTTTGTCTGTCACTAAATCAAGCGAAGTCCACAGTCACTCGAAAGCTTGAAGGGGCAATTCCAGCAACCATGAAATACTCGGAAAACAAAAATCCTTTAAAGCCGCTTTCATAAATATTTTATTAATCATATATGGTTTCTCTTACTCTGCTTGTACCACCTTCCTTTGTTCTGCCTTTAGCACTTTAAAAAGAAAGCTGCAAAGGGACCCAAAATCTGATCAAAATGTCTACTACTGAAAATGCACATCTTAGCGCGCTGTGAAGCCACATGCACCGTCTTTCAAAGAGCTGTTACTGTGGGGCAGTTTATTCCTGTTTGAAACGTTCTCCACCGGTAACACTAATGTTAAGCTGTTTGCCTGCCACGGAAGCACCTTCCTAGCCACACAGTGGGTGCTGCTTGTTGACCAATTGCTGGAAGGGGGAGGACAGGTGTGCCTAGATAACGAGTGCACTAGAAAACTGTACTTTCTTAATAGATGAAGAGTGCAGAAAACTGGATATTTATACCGTGGAGGGAAAGGGGTTGGGTTGTAGTAGAAACCATGTTTTGTGGTACTTAGATGGGAGACAGCATAGATCAGATATTCTTTTAAGTGAGGTTGGTATGGTACTGGCAGGGCGGTGCATTTCTATCAGTGGTAGTGCACTGCATCCCCAAATGCGATGCAGTGCACGCAACGAAATTCGTTTTATTTATTCATATGTTTACTTACCTGTAAACCTCCGTAATCCATAGTTTACTACCCCCCACCCTGCCCCTCCCCCTCCCCACGTCACCGCCCGGCAGCACTCCTACCACCGACCGCGGCTGCTGAAAACTCCATATGTAATGTAACTGGTTCTATTGTAAAGCGCTCTGACACCTTCGGGTAAAGTTCGCACTATATAAAAACACATGGAAAAAAATCCCTTGGAGGCCCCACCCCGTCGTCCTTCTCTCTGCTCTACACTGTATTTTCATTTACTGTTCCCTGCGTATATTTCCGTCATTCTGTCTGCCTCCTTCACATACCAGGCACTTGCAATGCAATAGGTCTCGCATTTACGAAAGATTGAGCTGTTGGAATTGTAAATGACTATGCCTTTCATTTATGTGTTGGTTTTCAAAACAGATTTAAAAAAAGGAATTGTCGTTTGCAATGCCAAGAGCTTAAACTCTCACAAATGCGAGACCTATTGCATTGCAAATGCTTGTTTGTGATGTGATGGCATTATGATTTGCAGGAAAATGAATAGTTTGTATATAGCGCTGAAAACTGCAGGTTTCAGGTTTCTAAACACCCCGATGGTCAGATTACTTACATTTTGCCTTAGTGCAACAATCCAGCAAATGCACTGTTTTAGCTGATTATGTAATAGTACGCCAATTTTATGACTTAACATGTATTTGTAAAGCGCACGTTCACCCGGGGGTTTCTAGGCACTGAATAACAGATGTTTATATTGTTACCCAACGGTACTCATTTTATCGACCTCAGAAGGATGAAAGGATGAGTGGACCCCTGGGACTTCAACCTGTGACCATAAGGTCGAACACAGGCCCCTATAGTGGGGTATTAGTCCCCTAAGCTGCCAGATCCGGTTATATCAGTCTATACTGTATGCACATTTTACAACCGGGGCAAAAATAGGGAGTACAGATTGTGAAACAATTGGTAAAATGCACATCTTTTACATCGGATTTATTTTAAGTGTAAGGAGGTTTTTTAAGAATGAAAAAGCAACCCACACACGAATAAACTTTGATTGAAAAAGGAAGCCAAATTATTTGCACAACTTATGCAGCACAGTTTGAATTCTAATGTTTTATAATTCGAGGCATATAGAGATGCGAGCCAAAAAAACACAAGGAGAGCCGAGCCGGGGCTGAGACAAGGGTCCGGCTCGGATCTTAGAGCCCTTGCACGAGCCGAGACCTGAAAATATTTGCTATGTAAATCATACCACACATGTAGTGTAAAATATGATCAAGTCTTTTCAAAATGCAAACGCCCCCTTGACTCAGAGTAATGCAAACAAGCTCTTTGCGATACTTTCAGGCAACTTTCCAGCGCAAAACAAGTTTTATGCTGACAAGCAAACAAATCCTCTCTTTTTGTCAGCACCTCCTAGTGCTTCAGGTGAGGCCACCAACCATCCATGTTAATGTTTGCTGTGCTTTTTTCAACTATATTTTATTATTTTCAGAATACAACGTTCCCATGAAGTACACAATACATGTAGTTAGTATATAGACTTTAGAATGTCAGGTGAACCAATGAACATATCCAATAAATGAACATGTGTGAGTGACATACAGTGCTGTATATGGTTACACATCATTTGCCATTAATAACATATAGAGATAAACAGGGTACGAGATCCCTAGTTTGTTGCAATATTTATTCAATCAGAGACATAGGTGTGGCTGCGTGTGCATTCTTGTGTTATTGTTCAAGATCAAGGGAAAGACTCTCTCCCAGATCATGATGGTTTGTCGTCTGATTATGGGCCGATCTGGAGTAAGAAAATGTCCCAGTCCAGCAATTCCACCGATTTTCTCTGGTGGAAGCATCCTCGGACAGTGCCCACTTGTAAAGTTCTGACCGCCATTTGCAAATGTCTGGGCCTGTGATGACTTCCAAATAATGGCTATAGCCTGTTTCACTATCAGAATTGCCACAGCCAGATCTAACAAGCATTGGTAAATGCATTAGGTTTCGCCTATGTGATTAATGATAAGCTGTTTTTTGTTGCAAGTTGTAGCTTGCTGAGTAGTTGTACAATATAAGTGACAGAAAGTCTGTTAAAGTGTTAAGGCTTGTTTATGTCCAAAAAGGCAATATATTGTGCTGTGACTAGTGGTATAGTGCAGGTACGTAATAGCAACTTTTTGAAAAATGAAATGAAAGAGGGAAATAATAGAATTAATTGATGTAATAGCAATATTATGTGTTTAGAGGAGTTCTGACAACTTTTGGTCCCGGTGCCACTGCACCTGGTGCACCATTCAAATCATACCTCTAGTGCCTGCAAGATAACTGCATTTGTGACTGCCTGTTTAGTAGTAAAATAATGCAATATTTGGTGTTTACAGGGGTTCCTAGAGCTTTGAGCCCCGGTGTCACTGCACCTGCTGCACCATTGAAATCATGACCCTAGTGACTGCAAGGTAACTACACTTGTGACTGCTTATTTAGTGGTTAAATATAGCAATATCTTATGTTTAGAGGACTTCTGATAACGTTTGGCCCCGGTGCCACTGCACCTGCAGCACCATTGAAATCTTGGCCCTAGTGTCTGCTAAATAATTGCACCTGTGACTGCCTCTTTAAGAGTAAAGTTTAGCAATATTCTGCGTTTAGTGGGGTCCCTAGAGCTTTTGGCCCTGTGCCACTGCACCTGCTGCACCATCCAAATCATGACCCTTTTGCCTGATAGATGAATGCCCTTCTGGCTGTCTTGTTTAGTAGTAACATTTAGCAATAATCTGGGATTTGTGGGGTTGCCAGAGCTTTTGGCCCCGGTGCCACTGCACCTGCTGCACCATTCAAATCAAGTCCCTTTTCGCTGCACGGTAACTGCAACTGTGACTGCTTGTTTAGTAGTAACATATCGCAATAATATGTGTTTAGAGAAGTTCTGGCAACTTTTGGGCCCAGTGCTACTGCACCTGCTGTCCCATTCAAATCATGACTCTAGTGCCTGAAAGATAACTGCACTTGTGACTGCCTGTTTAGTTCTAAAATATAGCAATACTCTGTGTTTAGTGGGGTGCCTGGAGCTTTTGGCCCCCTGTGCCACTGCACCGGCTGCACTATTGAAATAATGACCCCAGGGCTTGCTAGATAACTGCACTTGTGACTCCCTGTTTAGTTGTAAAATATAGCAATATTAGGTGTTTATAGGAGTTATAACTTTTTGACCCGGTGCAACTGCACCTGCTGCACCATTCAAATAATGATAGCAAACTGCATTGACTCCCTGTGGAGAAGCGTGTTCACTTTAAGATCTTGTGTACCGCCCATAAAATCTTACATTCCCGGGGGGCTCCCATCCTGTCTCATCCGCTATCTCCCTATCAACCTTTACACTCCCTGCGTTCACCCGCCCTTAATCTGGCCTCTGTCCCCCGGGTTAAGAGAGGAAGAGCGTGTGGCCGTTTGTTTCGTGCAAAAGCCACAGTCCTCTGGAATGCGCTCCCTCTGTCTATCAGAAACATCCAGAACCACTTGTCCTTCATAAAAACTCCGAAAATGTGGCTTGTCTCTTCCTAGGCTTCCCTCTGGAATCTTTTCCTTAGGTCACTGTCGCAGTTGGTAATCTTTCCAAAGGGTGGCGCTCGGAAGCTCCGTTGTTGGGGCAGCTTTGCAGTCTATAAATCTTATAACATAACATATAACATATGATAGACACCTGGCTTTAAATGCAGTTGCCCACCAAATGTGGTGCACTGCAGGTGAAATGAGTGGCAAGCAAAGGGCCTATTGGCACTGTCAAAGGAACTGTTGTCTGCTCTAAACGAGCATTAAAAATGCAATAGGTCTCGCTTTTCATTAAGTTAAAGCCATTTGCTTTGCTATACAATACCACTAGCAAAGCAAATGGCTTTAACTTAATCAAAGGCGAGACTATTGCATTTTCAATGCTTGTTTTATTTCTCTCCATCCCGAGGCTGCAATTTGGAATAGAAAAATGTCTACAAAAGATATTTTCAGCAAAAGTGTTTTTCTTTTTTGGATCAATTCTACGGAGGAACAAATAAACTAAAGGAGAGGAAAGAGGGAGTAATGGCTACAAGGCCCAGGGAAGGGGCCCCCCACACCTGGACCTTGCAGCTTGCTCCAGTGCTTCGAGGCCCAGGGAAGGGGGGCCCCTCCCCTGGGCCTTGAAGCAGTAATGAGGCCTTTAGCCAAACACTGCCCTATCACTGGCAGTTCTACATACATTTGAAATGCACATTCACATCGAAAACATCTTTGCTATGGGTGATGCAAAGGTTAACAAAAGCCAGTTGATCTGGCTGCTACCTCCACCCCTCACCCTCCTCTCCTTACCTGTGTCCGGCTGGTCCTGTAAACAAAGGGGCCTTCTATCGCCTAGCAACAAAATGCAGAAAGGGGGCCTTGAATGGCCGGTACTTAACAGAGGCGCTGCCACGCCCCGGACTGTGCCGGCCCCATTCTGTTTGTTCCTTCCTCCCACCCCTGCGCCCCCCCGGAATGCAACCACGCCCTGACCAGCAAGGTCAATACATCTCTGTTTGTAATGTGATTGTGTGGGGCAGGGGGCCCTGGAGGAGCAGTTGGGCTAACTGTGAAAGTGTGGCCTTTCACAGTGAAGCGGCCCCCTGTTTTTAGGTCTCGCCCTGAAGCCAGCGCTTGCGCTGGTCTGGGCGAGACATTTTGTAAGTGGGCATTTAGAAATGCAACCACTTTTTTTTGGGCTTGCCTAGAGCGTGCGAGTACGCGCACAATGACGAGCAGAGGCGCCATATGGCTTTCCTCTCTCGTCATGGTGCGCGCACATCGCACACCATTTGCCAGCCTGCTTGCACGTGCACAGTTGCTGCTCGCACTCCCTCCTCCCTTCTCCCCCTCCCTTTTCGTGAGCTTTGATCAAGCTCCTCTGCTGCTGGCATTCCCCCCTCCCTTCTCGCCCAGCCCTTCTTGTCTAACTTTCTCTCTCTCTCTCGCCTGCCTCTGCTGCTGGCATTCCCCCCTCCCTTCTCGCTCAGCCCTTCTTGTCTAACTTCCTCTCTCTCTTGCCTGCATTGGGTCGAAATCTGATTATGGAAAACAAGCACTGGTCGCCCAAAACGAGTTCCGTGCCCACCACCCTCTACCTCTCTCTCTCTGCCTCTCTGCCTCTCTCTCTCTACCTCACTACCACTCTACCATCTCCTTCTACCTCTCTAACTCTCGACCTCTCTCTCTCTACCTCTCTCTCTCTCCCTCTCTCTCTCTCTCTCTACCTCTCTCTCTCTCTACCTCTCTCTCTCTACCTCTCTCTCTCTACCTCTCTCTCTACCTCTCTCTCTCTCTACCTCTCTCCCTCTCTCTCTACCTCTCTCTCTCTCTCTACCTCTCTCCACCTCTCTCTCTACCTCTCTCTCTCTACCTCTCTCTCTCCCTCTCTCTCTCTACCTCTCTCTCTCTACCTCTCTCTCTCTACCTCTCTCTCTCTACCTCTCTCTCTACCTCTCTACCTCACTACCTCTCTACCATCTCCTTCTACCTCTCTAACTCTCTACCCATCTCTCTCTACCTCTCTCTCTCTACCTCTCTATCTACCTCACTGCCACTCTACCTCTGCCTCTACCCCTACCCCTCTATCTCTCTACCTCTCTCTCTCTCTACCTCTCCCTCTCTCCACCTCTCTCTCCCTACCTCTCTCTACCTCTCTCTCTACCTCACTACCTCTCTACCATCTCCTTCTACCTCTCTCTCTCTACCTATCTCTCTCTACCTCTCTACCTCTCTCTCTACCTCTCTCTCCCTACCTCTCTCTCTCTACCTCTCTACCTCTCTCTCTCTACCTCTCTACCTCTCTCTCTCTACCATCTCCTTCTACCTCTCTAACTCTCTACCTCTCTCTCTCTACCTCTCTCTCTCTACCTCTCTCTCTACCTCTCCCTCTAACCTCCCTCTCTACCTCTCCCTCACAACCTCTCTCTCTACCTCTCTCTCTCTCTACCTCTCTCTCTCTACCTCTCTCTCTAGATGCAAAACACCGGATATAAAATAAAAATATTGTGAACCTGATAAAGCTATAAAAACAAAGAGAGAATAATCTTTTTTACTTGACTGAAATGTCCAACGAGGGAAAGGTCAATTTTGTCCCATCAGGTTACATATGCACCCTCTTTGCAAATGCTTTTAATAAGTAATTTAACCCTCTTCTTTTGTTTTCATTCACCTGGATCCCAAGTTACTTTAAGTGTGGCATTGTGGGTGGGTTAGAGTTGAGTGTAAATTTCATGGTTCTCTGGTTTCTGGAGGAATGAGATCCAGAAGAGAATACATCTTTGGGATTTCCTCCTCCATATTACAACTGTGGTGAAAACAATTCACCCAGTGGATTTGCATTCAGTTTTAGCATCTCCCCAAGAAATCTGAGAAGTTTACATTGTTGGCCAGTTCCAAAGAATTTGCATTACTACCCAGTTCTAAATTAGCAAAGTAGCCTACAGTATTTCTGAATATTTCATTGCAATTCTTGTGCTTTTACCACAGATTGATGGACTTGCTAATACATAGCACAACTGGCTATATTTTATGCGCTTTAACAACCACTATTTAGTGATTAGCATGCAAGCCAAAGTTGATGGCAACTAGTTAATTTCAACTCTGAAAAATGTCTTTGACTATCTTTAAAGTTTTGACAAAGAACCCAACAAATATGACAAAAAGAAATATCCCCTGCCTCATGTCTCTTGAGATGGGAATTAACACTGTGAGAATTCCATTTTTTCTGTAAACTGCTTGAAGTAAAAAACGACTAGGTTTTCCTGTTTTCAGTTTCTCGTTATTGTGAATTCTGGTAGTGTTTTGTCACTGTTTTAAACAAGCATTGGCATAGCCAATAGGTCTCGCCTTTGGTTCCTTATAAGTGTTTAGTTATCCAACACAATATCCTTGGTGCAACAACATCAACTGTTGCATGGCTAAACACTTACAAGATCCCAAAGGCGAGACCTATTGGCTATGCCAATGCTTGTTTAGGTCTCGCCCTGAAGCCAGCGCTTGCGCTGGTCTGGGCGAGACATTTTGTAAGTGGGCATTTAGAAATGCGACCACTTTTTTTGGGGCTTGCCTAGAGCGTGCGAGTACGCGCACAATGACGAGCAGAGGCGCCATATGGCTTTCCTCTCTCGTCATGGTGCGCGCACATCGCACACCATTTGCCAGCCTGCTTGCACGTGCACAGCTGTTGCTCGCACTCCCTCCTCCCTTCTCCCCTCCCTTTTCGTGAGCTTTGATCAAGCTCCTCTGCTGCTGGCATTCCCCCTCCCTTCTCGCCCAGCCCTTCTTGTCTAACTTTCTCTCTCTCTCGCCTGCCTCTGCTGCTGGCATTCCCCCTCCCTTCTCGCTCAGCCCTTCTTGTCTAACTTTCTCTCTCTCTCGCCTGCATTGGGTCGAAATCTGATTATGGAAAACAAGCACTGGTCGCCCAAAGCGAGTTCCGTGCCCACCACCCTCTACCTCTCTCTCTCTGCCTCTCTCTCTACCTCACTACCACTCTACCATCTCCCTCTTCTACCTCTCTAACTCTTTACCTCTCTCTCTCTCCACCTCTCTCTCTCTCCCTCTACCTCTCTCTCTACCTCTCTCTCTCTCTACCTCTCTACCTCTCTACCTCTCTCTCTCTCTACCTCTCTCTCTCTCTCTCTCTCTCCCTCTCTACCTCTCTCTCTACCTCTCTCTCTACCTCTCTCTCTCTAACTCTCTACCTCACTACCTCTCTACCATCTCCTTCTACCTCTCTAACTCTCTACCTATCTCTCCCTCTCTACCTCTCTACTCTCTCTCTCTCTACCTCTCTCTCTCTACCTCTCTCTCTACCTCACTGCCACTCTACCTCTGCCTCTACCCCTACCCTTCTATCTCTCTACCTCTCCCTCTCTCCACCTCTCTCTCTCTCTACCTCTCTCTCTCTCTCTCTCTACCTCTCTCTCTCTACCTCTCTCTCTACCTCTCCTCTCTACCTCTCTCTCTCTCTACCTCTCTCTGCCTCTCTGCCTCTCTCTCTACCTCACTACCACTCTCACTCATCTCCTCTCTACCTCTCTAACTCTCTACCTCTCTCTCTCTCTACTCTCTCTCTCTCTCTCTACCTCTCTCCCTCTCTCTCTCTACCCTCTCTCTCTCTCTCTCTCTACCTCTCTCTCTCTCTCTACCTCTCTCTCTCTCTCTACCTCTCTCCCTCTCTCTCTACCTCTCTCCACCTCTCTACCTCTCTCTACCTCTCTCTCTCTACCTCTCTCTCTCTACCCCTCTCTCTCTACCCCTCTCTCTCTACCCCTCTCTCTACCTCTCTCTCTACCTCTCTCTCTACCTCTCTACCTCACTACCTCTCTACCATCTCCTTCTACCTCTCTCACTCTCTACCTATCTCTCTCCCTCTCTCTCTCCCTCTACCTCTCCCTCTCTCTCTACCTCTCTCCACCTCTCTCTCTCTCTCTACCTCTCTCTACCTCTCTCTCTACCTCTCTCTCTCTACCTCTCTCTCTACCTCTCTCTCTACCTCTCTCTCTACCTCTCTACCTCTCTACCTCACTACCTATCTCTCTACCATCTCCTTCTACCTCTCTAACTCTCTACCTATCTCTCTACCATCTCCTTCTACCTCTCCTCTAACTCTCTCTCTACCTCTCTCTCTACCTCTCTCCCTCTCCCTCTACCTCTCTCCTCTACTCTCTCTCCACTCTCTCTACCTCTCTCTCTCTCACCTCTACCTCTCTACCTCACTACCTCTCTACCATCTCCTTCAACCTCTCTAACTCTCTACCTATCTACCATCCCCTTCTACCTCTCTAACTCTCTACCTGTCTCTCTTTACCTCTCTCTCTACCTCTCCCTCTCCCTCTCTCTACCTCTCCACTCTCTCTACCTCTCTCTCTCTACCTCTCTCTCTCTACCTCTCTACCTCTCTCTCTCTCTCTCTCTCTCTCTCTCTCTACCCCTCTCTCTCTCTACCCCTCTCTCTCTCTACCTCTCTCTCTCTACCTCTCTCTCTCACCTCTCTCTCTCTACCTCTCTCTACCTCTCTCTCTACCTCACTGCCACTCTACCTCTCCCTCTACCCCTCTACCTCTCTCTCTCTACCTCTCCCTCTCTCCACCTCTCTAACTCTCTCTCTCTACCTCTCTCTCTACCTCACTACCACTCTACCATCTCCTTCTACCTCTCTAACTTTCTACCTGTCTCTCTGCTACTCTCTCTCTCTCTCTCTACCTCTCTCTCTACCTCTCTCTCTCTACCTCTCCCTCTACCTCTCTCTCTCTCCTCTCTCTCTACCTACTCTCTACCTCTCCCTCTACCCTCTACCTCTCTCTCTCTCTACCTCTCTCTCTCTACTCTCTCTCTCTACTCTCTCTCTACCTCTCTCCTCTCTCTCTCTACCTCTCTCTCTACCTCACTACCACTCTACCATCTCCTTCTACCTCTCTAACTCTCTACCTGTCTCTCTCTCTACTCTCTCTCTCTCACTCTCTCTCTCTCTACTCTCTCTCTCTACCTCTCCCTCTCTACCCTCTCTCTCTCACCTCTCTCTCTACTCTCTACCTCTCTCTACCTCCTGCCCTCTACCTCCTCTACCTCTCTCTCTACCTCTCTATCTCTCTCTCACTCTCTA